>CM057969.1:8554864-9754864 GCA_030142095.1 Rubus idaeus
GACAGTTTGCTGACACAAGATGTTATGTCGCAAGTCTGTGAATTTGCACCCCTCATTAGGTTGACATAAGCATCTTATGTTGCAACTGAATATTAGTCACCAAACTATGTGTCAGGTGACATAGCAATACTTATTTTAAAAAAAATAACGTTTTTTTTTCTAAACAATAACATTTTAAAAAATGAAACACTGTCAAATCATTTGGAGGTCGAAACTTCTAGGATTCGTTTTGGTGTCTAGCATTACTCGAAGTATTAAGCAGAAAAGAAACCAATCTACCTGAATAGATGCCCAACCCTTCTTAACATCAGCATTCTCACTATCAGACTCTCCAATCCAACCCCACAACACCCTCCTCTTCTTGTTCTGATCATAGAAAGTCTTGGAGGCATAGAATTTCCCATAGTCATACCTAATTCCAATCCCCACATCAATCTTTTGATTATCAGGAACCCATTTCCCAGTCTTCTCATCATAACTCCCCAATGCATAGTAATCATTCCTATCATCATCAAGACTAGCCTTCACCACATGCTTCACATCAGCCCCAATCTGAGAAGTGTCCAACCCCTTGTCACTAGTTTTTGACACTGGATAAAAATCGACACACTCCCACATTCCAGTCCCATTCACAGCATGAAGCACACCATCTAAAAGCTCATACTTAATAAAGTCCTTGGTGTCATAAACCAAAGATATGCCAGTTTTGTTAACCTTGGACCCAATTGTAATCCTCCATTTCCCTTCAGTAGTGTACCAAGCCGTGGTTGGGTCCCGGAAGTCCTTGATCCCGATTCCGGGAGGGGGGACTAGAACCGGGTTTCCAGAGTACTTGACCCATTTGGTGAGGAGAGGGTCTTTATGGTCAGCAGGGTACGCAAGACATTGGACCTGGACAGACTCATTGGTTGAACCAGTGTAGAGCATGACAATTTGGTCATTTGGGAGAATTGTAGCAGAGCCAGTCCAGACTCCATTGATGTCATACCATTGATCAGCCACCATGGCTAAAGGAAGGTGAAGCCAATGGATCAAGTCTTTGGACACAGCATGACCCCATACTATGTTTCCCCATACTGCACCTTTGGGATTGTACTGGTAGAAGAAGTGGTACCAACCCTTGTAGTATAATGGACCTGTACACCAAAATTAGATGTTACAAACTATAATCTCTTGTGCAAATCACATTCTTGATTTTCCGGTGGCATAGAGCTCATCGAATTTATTTTGAGACTTGAGTAAACAATAATTATCACGATATGATATTACAGTGTATCATTTAATTTTACTCTAATTTCGGCACATAATGAAACAAAAACGTGGAGACAAGAATTTTTTTTAGGATTTACAGTGTAGATTAAAACAAGAAATTTAATGTAATAAAACAAGAAAGATTAAAGGTTGGCTTACCGTTGGGATCTGAAGCAGCAAGAAGAGGTTTTCCGAATCAGAGCATTGGCAAATGAAAAGGACAACCACAGAAAATAACCAAAATCAATAAAATAAATTAAATAATTGAAATTCAATGAATAGGAACAAAGAAAGTACTCTACTCACTCACGCAAAAGAACTAGTCTGAAAAATTATCATATATGTATATATGGACAAAGGAGCGTCTTATTTTGATTTTTGACTTGCAGTCAAAGCCATAATTTTAAGGTGGCTGGGTTTCTGTTGTTAATCACTAATATTTTTCTTAAGAATAAGTTGGCTCCTAAAGTTTTTGGTCATAGGAAGGGTTCAACTGTTCAAAATGTTTTTAATCAACAAACCTATGTAACTAGAAGACACAAGGCTTATGTCTTTTGTAATAATAATAATAAAAAAGGCTTACGTCTTTAAACTAAATGATTGTGTATTATAAGTTTATTACCTAATAAACACCTAACGAATTTTGCAATGAGTACTTTTTTTCCCCTTTTTTTAGGAAAATTTTGAATAAGTTCAAAATCTTAAAATAATTTCTCAATAAGTTTTGGAGATTTATTGATTTCCCAATAAGGAGAAATATTTATTCAGTAAAGTGTTTACTAGAGGTTTGTGAATTTTATTTGGCACCGGTATACGTCTTATAGGGTTTTACTGAGAACAATAAAATTTTTATTGGGGGTCAATAAAAATAGAAAAAGAAAATTCTCATCATATCTATTTAAAATTTTAAATAGACCAATAGAGAAAAAAAAAAGGAAAAATTGATTGAGAAAAAAAGTTAAGAGTTTTTTTCTTTTTGAGTCAAAGGCCCCTATACGCTTATTACTTAGACTAACTTTAATCTTAATGATACAATTTTGAGTTTTCTATCAAAGATTTGATATTGTTTCCTTTAATACAATTAAAAAAAAATTAGTTCCTAAGATGAACGGAAGAATCCACTAAAGTATTGTAAATGCTTGTGGAAAGATAATTTCGAAATTTTGAAAAGTTGAATCACTTTGTTCATGAGCCCCAAAAGAAAAGGAAGAATCGCTTTTTTGCAGCCATATGAATTAAAAAAACAAACCAACAACATCCTTTAAACAAACCGCGTGCGTCCAATCAATCCATCTCATTTATGAGCCATGAGTTTTTTTTTTTTTTGAGTAAAAGAAAACCTTTATTCAATTTATGAGCCATGAGTTAAAAAAATAAATGAAAGTGAATCATTTTGTCCTCTAAAAAAATGTAGAGTAAAAAAATCAGGAAAAGAAGAGGAGGATAGTTTGCCTATGTTTGTTGTAGTTAGAGCCGGCATTATCGATTTTCCAGTTATAATATAGATCGGTGTATGTATTTTCTGAGTTAATTGGATCAAAATCTATCTGAATATGTATTGTACTCGTTTCCCTACAGAAAGAAAATAAATACCATTCATCCAATTCTTCTCCGGCTGAAAATGGAACGCAGTCCTCTGCCACGACAACATACTATTGTTCCACGGATACGCCAGCGTGCCCACGCCGACACCGCCGCTGTACAACCGGCTCGACTTCTCGGACACTCCCGCCGTTAATCCACGTGTCACCGCCTGCAGCTTCTCTGCCTTGGTCGCAGGTTCCTTGGATGGCGATGTAGCCAATAACATTGGTTTATCACTTCTGCTGTTCCCATGGTACTCATTTCCTTCCTTGGCAGTGTTCCCTATAATGACCACCAACAGAGAGATCATCACCACCCCGGCAAATAGTGCCAGGACCTCCTTCACGTGTATCCGCTGGATCCCGGGAGAGGATCCACCGGGGAGAGGAGTGTAGGCGGTGGGAAGGGCATTGGGATCCGACGGGAGCAAAGGCCTTGTGTCTGCCATGGGATTCTGGCCTTAATTTACAAGTTTTGATCTGAAAGATGAGAGTAATGGGGTGTTTTATACGTGCTAGCTAGAGATTACTGGGTGTTCCTGGATTTCATTCTTTACAATGATTCGGGGGTCATTGTTTCAGACAAGGTGCATGTGTTCCACGTTTATATGCACGAGGAAGAACATATGCAATGGAGTTTTTGAATATTGAGGAGGGACAAGTGGACAAAGAAAGTTCTGGTTTGCTGAAGAAGTGGACAACAATGTTTGAACCTGGCTAGCGAGTCTTGTGGTACTGTTGGTTGTCATATATATATTTGTAATTTTAATATTCATGGAGGTTTAAGACAAAATGGAAATGGCATTTAACATTTTGTTCTTAATTAAGAATAATCAACGTGAAGGTGCCAGTAATCCAACGTGTTAAATCTGCTAGGGGGGAGTATGTATTTTAATTGATTAGATGGAGAATTAATGTTGGAGACGTACCCATGCCATCCTCTCATTTCCTTTCCTTTTTCTCAAGTTTTACCTAATCAAACTTGTGGAAAAATCATCCAACCTAGGTTGGCTTTTCTTAATCGAGTCTCCACTTTTTTGGTGTGTACGTATCTAGCTCTTCTATAGAGAGTCTTCACTTTACAATATCTACAGTCTTTTAGTTGTGGAAGTTAGAGTTTATTTTTGTTTTTATTTTATTCATGATTGATCAAAAAAAAAATAGTTTTGAGATTTATTTAAACGGTTAAGAGATTTCAATTTTGATTTTGATTCCAAGAATTACATATGGTTAAAGCAAAAATATTGAAGGAGTCACACACTTTATATGCGTAATCATTTGCAAATCACATATATCAAGTAAATTGATAATTTTAGATGAAATATGTATAATTTTGTTCAACAGGAATAAGCCAAATACCTTTTTCAGGCCATTGGTGTATTCGGTGAGGTATAAATCCAAGTCAACTACTATAAAGTAGAAATTTAAAACATTTGTAGGGGTTATTATTATTTAGAGCCAATTACCCATAAGGCCAATTTGGGTGACCATATTCTTCAAAAGGCCACAATAGCTTTGTTTTCCAAATAAGGTCACTCAGTAGCTTTAACTTTTTCTATCTGACATTAATTTTTTTCAAAATTACGATTCATGCCACTGACGTTTTATTGTTTTTGGACAGTAGCTTTATTGTCGTTGCACAGTAGCTTTATTGTCGTTGGACAGTAGCTTTATTGTCGTTGGACAGTAGCTTTATTGTCTTTGGACAGTAGCTTTATTGTCCTTGGATAGTAGCTTTATTGTCGTTGGACAATAGCTTTATTGTTGTTTTCGTATGTAGTGGCGTTTTTGTAAATAATAGCAAAAAAAAAATGCGGTGGCATTTTTGTAAATATTGGTGGCCTTATTTGGGTAAAAAATATATGGTGGCTTTTTGAAGCATAAGGCTACCCAAAATGGCCTTTTAGGTAATTTGTTATATTATTTATACGTTGGGAGTACAAGTTTATATAAATCATTGAGAGATCATTTCCTAGTTTGGGAGGGTTGGAGAGTTCAGTGAAGTTGAGACTTGAGAGATCAAGACACCACATATTTAGAAGATTCAAGAAGAGTCAAATCGATGGTTTACTCAAATTTAAGGTTTGTTGATAGCTCCAAAAGACTTACCCTGGTTGAGCAGTTCCACTTGACAAGGAGTAATGAAGCAGATTACTCAGATTTGGATTTAGAAGTTGACATCTGCTAAACTATTGATTAGAGATTAGAAAATACCAAATTATTGAATGGATCATATGCAGTGCGTAGTGGCCCAAATTCATATCTGTCCAGTTCATTATTGGAAAGAGTGGTTTCCTACGCATATATGACTCAGCAGCTTGCTTTAAGATCATTGTTTACCTTGGTCAATGTCGATCAAGACCCCATTAATTGTAGTATTTTGTCTCCCACAAATAATGATGCATTATTGTGCAAAAAACAAAATCAATCAAAACACAACACCAACAACAACAATCAGATCGCAACCCTTTTGTATTTTTGCAATTAATTTGGTACATCTTTATTATATCTTTGAGGTATTTTTCCAATTAGAATCATGTTTCCACATGCAGATGCTGACCCCATATGCTGGAGCTCCTTATTCCACATGGAAGCTAAGTGCCTCCAAGAAAATAGAGAAACAAGGAATTTTCAAATCAACAGAATCACTATATGGAGCTGTAGGTGGATCCCCTTTGGGTATATGATTGGACTACTGTGTCAATCAGAATTGGAAGTTAGAACCTCCCACCCTTTTGTTACTTTTGCTTTTCTTCTTTCTTCCGAATGGAAAAGAAGATTGATTACCTAAGTTAATGAGTTTTTATCACCAACATGGACTAAACTTTGATGCACTGAACACAAAAATATCAAATTTTCAAAAGTAATTAATAAGACACTTGGACTTTCAGAAACACATCATACGGATACCTTAAAAACATCATCGAGGTACTTCAGTCCATTTTTCATCATATCTGAGTTAAATAAAATATGTTGAATCACACGTCTCTTCCCTTCTCTCATCTTATCTTTTCCTTCCAAAATTAACAATACAATTAATTATTCTGCTTCCAGATTTTTTATTCAAAACTTCATCATTATCCTCTTCCTAATCAATAATTAAGTAGACTTTAATTTTATAAAACTCATGAAAATTATCTCACATGCGCCAAAATAAAAATTTCTAAAAACTTCACCATTAGTAAAACATGTTTTTTTTTAAAGGTAGTCCAATTGACAGAACTTGAAAATTCTGAATTGTCTATTTCTAGTTTTCCTACTTTGAAAAATCGCATGGGCATCGTGAGCATTCTTAGCATGGGCAAAGACATCGTTAGCCTTGCTAGCATGAGCATTGTTGGAAGTGTCGGTGGCACCTCGGGATGTTTCCTTTTGAACTGTACTTTTTCCTTCAATTTTACCATGTTAAAACTTCACCATTGATAAAACATGATTTTTAGAAGGTGTGTCAACTAACTTTGCTCGAAAAGTCTGATTCATTTGTGAGTTATGATTTTTTAAGTTTTCCAATTTTGAAAAATCATAACTCACAAACGACTCGAACTTTTCGAGTAAAGTTAGTTGAAAAAGTTTTAAAAATTATTTTGTAACATTAGTGAAATTTTTTCACGGACAAAATTGAAGGGAAAAAGAAGTTGGCATGGTTTTGTACGTTTTGGAGGTGTCACGCCAAACCTTGTCAACCCCCTTTTCTCTTTAACTTTACCCATGCCAAAACTTCACCATTTGTAAGACATGATGTTTAAAAAGTGTTCAACTTGACTTTGCTTGAAAATCTTTAATCGTTTATTTTTTTATGAATTGTCTAGTTTTCCGACTTTAGAAAATCTTAACAAATAAATGAATAGATATTTTTGAGTTCTGTCAACTCGAGGAGTCCTTAAAAATCATGATTTGAGTGTTGGAAGATTTTGGTGCAAAAATGAGAACATGCAATTATAACCCACGGTTTTGGGTGAAAACTAAGGTTTCACCCAAAAAAATAAAAATTTCTAAAAAATTTATTATTGTTAAAACATATATTTTAAAAGGTATTATAATCGACAGAACTCGAAAATCTCAAATCATTTATTTTTTATGAATTTTCTGAGTTTCCAACTTTGAGAAATCGCATAGGCATCATGGACATCCTTAACATGGGCATGCATAATTAGTTACTCTCGCTAGCTAGCATTTGCATTGTTAGAAATGTCGGGACACCTCCTTTTAAACTGCACTTTTTCTTCAACCTTCTCAGTAACAAAAGTTTATCATTGGTAAAACATGATTTTTAAAAAGTGTGCCAACTGACTTTGCTTGAAAAGCCCGACTTGTTTGTGAGTTATAATTTTTTAACTTTTTCGAATTTGAAAAAAATCATAACTCAAGTTTTTCGAGCAAACTTAGTTGAAAAAGTTTTAAAAATTATTTTTTAACATTAGTGAAATTTTTTCACAAACAAAGTTGAAGGGAAAAGGAAGTTGACATAGTTTTGTACGCTTTGGAAGTGTCACGACATGCCCTGAGATGCCAAATCTTGTCAACCCACATTTTCCTTTAACTTTGCCTGTGCCAAAACTTCACTATTTGTAAGACATAATTTTTAAAAGGTGTTCAACCTGATTTTACTTAAAAATCTTTAATCGTTTATTTTTTATGAATTGTCCAGTTTTTCAACTTCGAAAAATCTTTAAAAATAAACAAATAGATATTTTTGAGTTCTATCAACTCGAGAAGTCCTTAAAAATCATGATTTGAGTGTTGGAAGATTTTGGTGCAAAAATGAGAACATCCAAACCTTCCCATCAATGTGAGCTCTTGGGGAAGATCATGCGATTTTGGCTCAAAATCGTGTGTTATAACCTACGGTTTTGGGTGAAAAACCATGGTTTCGGCCAAAAATAAAATTTCAAAAATTCATCATTGTTAAACCATTTTTTTAAAGGTGTTCCAATTGACAGAACTCGAAAATCTCAAATCGTTTATTTTTTTGTAAGAATTTTTTAGTTTTTCAACTTTGAAAAATTGTATGAGCATTGTGGATATTCTAAGGATAGGCATAGGCATTGTTACCTTCGCTCACATGGGCATGCATAGTTAGTTAGCCTCGCTAGCATAGACATTGTTAGTTAGTGTTGCTACTTGCTAGCATGGATAACGTTTCAAGTGTTGGGGCATCATCGGGATAGCTCCTTGTGAACTACACTTTTTTCTTCAACTTTATAAGAATCTAAACTTCGCCATTGGTAAAATATGATTTTTAAAAGATGTGTTAACTGACTTTGCTTGAAAAATCCGACTCATTTTTCAGTTATGATTTTTTTAGTTTTCCGAATTTGAAAAATCATAATTCACAAAGTCACAAACGACTCTAGCTTTTTGAGCAAAGTCGGTTGAAAAATCTTTAAAAATAATGATTTAACATTTGTAAAGTTTTGTCACGGATAAAGTTGAAGGAAAAAAATTGTTGGCATGGTTTGACACATTTGTAGGTGCCACGTCATATCCTGACATGCTAAACCTTGCCTACCACTATTCCCCTTTTACTTTTCCTTGCCAAAACTTCACCATTGGTAAAACATGATTTTTAAAAGGCGTTCAACTGACTTTAGTAGAAAATCTCGAATTGTTTATTTTTTTATTTATGGATTTTCTAGTTTTTCGACTTTTGAAAATCGTAAAAAATAAACAACTCAATATTTTTGCGTTTTGTCAACTCAACTCAGTCCTTAAAAATCATGATTTAACTGTAGGAATATTTTGATGTGAAAATAAGAACATGCGATTTTGGCCCAAAAATCGTGTATCATAACTCATAATTTTGTTTTAAAAAAATCTCAAAAATTCACAATTGCTAATGCATATTTTTTAAAAGGTGTTCCAATTAAAAGAACTCGAAAATCTTGTATTGTTTATTTTTTAAGA
Source organism: Rubus idaeus (assembly GCA_030142095.1). Taxonomy (NCBI): domain Eukaryota; kingdom Viridiplantae; phylum Streptophyta; class Magnoliopsida; order Rosales; family Rosaceae; genus Rubus; species Rubus idaeus. Next base: position 8,563,603 of record CM057969.1, read on the forward strand.
TTTTTTTTAATTTTTCAACTTTTGAAATTGTGAAAAATAAACAATTCGATATTTTTGCATTCTGCCAACTTGAGATGTCCTTAAAAATCATGATGGAAGTGCGGGAAGATTTTGGTATAAAAATAAGAACATGCGACTTTGGTCTAAAAATCGTGAGTTATAATCCACGGTTTTGAGTGAAAAACCATGATTTTGGCAACTTTGATATTTTTTTGTTTTTGTTTTAAAGTTCTACTTAAACTATTAGATTATACCGTGTACTTCTGAGGCGAGAAGTTTATGCAGTTAGGTCTCTCGGGGTTAAGTCTAAAAAAAAAAACTTTCTGTAGGTAGCCATCAGTCATTGTCAAGCCAATCTTGCCTAGTAGGCATGCCATGGCTAGTAACAGAAAAACTTTTCCTTTTCATTTTCCAAAGTCACAGGAGCCAAGCCATAACCCATGGAGCTATCCCGTATTTTCCTCTCATACTCCGCCATCATCATCATCCCTTTACTCACTTTTTACCCCAAACTTTTCCTTTTCATTTTCCAAAGTCACAGAGCCAAGCCATAACCTTGGAAAAGCCATAACCATCTAGGAAAGGTCACCATGGCCTGGTTCATAAAAAGGGAAAAGGTGAACAAAATGACACCATGAGAGAGTTATAACTTCACCAGCATGCCCATCTTATGTCTATTAACAAGTTCAGATAAGCTGCACGTTTTTATGACAAAAAGAAAAAGTACTTTTCTGAGATTTGGTATTCCTGGATATAAACAATACAAGAGAGAAGAGAGGAGAAAGGAAAAACAAGAGCCGAACCGGCGTTTCACTCTTATTCCTGGAAGGCAAGATCCGCAGAGCAACTGAAGAAAGCACTTCACACATTTGGAGGTGGCCACAGTTTCCCAAATAACTCCTCAACTCGATTTGCTTGATTCGCATAACCATCCAGTCCACCAGCCAGAAGCTCCACGGCTGCAGGTCCCACAGCTGATGCAAACGTTAATTGGTCCCACTTAACAAGCTGAAAACAAGTAGATTGGTTAAAAATGTTAAACCACAAAACAGTTTTTTTTTTTTTTTGGCAAGAAAACCACAAAACAGTTTGGTAACCCCACTGTCAAGATAAATTTCAACAAAGAGGCCTATCAACTTGAACCGATAATTAATTCATCAACTTAATATTAATACAAGCAATCACTGCTTGGTTTGAGGCTTTGAGCCTTGAAAAATTACTGTTTGCAAGGATGAAATGCTTTTATTCACCAATTTCACTTATTCAGAAAGGCTACAACCTGGTTGGTAGACTACTGGGGAAGACAAGCAAAAGTATTTCTCGTATGAGGGAGCATATTGTCTAATTTTGGTATTCCCACTAGGCAATATTATGAAATAGGCCTCGCTATAGTGTGGGGAGCCCCATGAGGTCACATATCTGTCCTACGCGGGCTACGTATTTGTAGATTATCTTAACATAAGCAATCTGATTTCCTCCTACCAAAAAGTAGAAAGCACACATTATTGCATACATATTGTCTTCAGCATGACAACAACAGTGCTGCTAGTAAAGCATCAAACGAGGTACAGAGTGGTATAATACTATCATGGATACCAAGGCACAGAGAATGTGAGGCAGCTGTTGAAGTGGTTGCACTAATGAGTCGATAAGGCCTGGTGGCGGAATGGATATATGTTTTATCATCTGATAAGAGGTAGTGGTAGTCCTATCAATAGAGATGATGACGGTGCAGCCATTTTATTGGTGTTTCTAGCAGATTGAAGGGATGCCATCTCCATGTTCAATGAATTTCTAGTAATAATGATAATGGCTGACCACATATATAGGCTTAACTGTTAAAACTTTTCTTGCCTTCTGATACCAAACTCTAAGATACTATCATGGGTAACTAAGTATGCTCATCACAATATTGGCAGGTTTTGTAAATAGGAAATAACTAATGCTGAAAATTAGCATGACTAACATACTTGGTCCTTTTGCCATTCAACATGTTTACTTCTCAACGAAATAGAGGCAGCATAACTATTAGGTTTCTTGTTTTTCATAAAGATGCACCTTTGTCACATGAAATAAGAGATCAATATTGAAGTAACAATAGGAGTGCAAAAGAAAACAGGTGGACATGTTAACCTGAGTCATCCTATTGTCTCCCATATAGTTATAGCTTCTAGGATTCTAGGAACCTTCAAATTGCAGTATGTGATTGTTTATAGTTCATTTTATATTCATTCACTAGCTCGCAAGTAGGTCATAGACAGAAACTCCTAATTCAGAAGAAAAGAAATCGAGAACAGATTAGAAGGCAGACCTCTGCTTCACTGAAATTATACTTGGCAGCAGATTGTGGAGATAGCCTCCTGACAAAAGAGTACTTCTCTTCAGGAGTAGTGACTGATTCTTTGAGTGATTGCAATACCTTCAGTGGTGCAATGATGTAGTCGACACTGAACGAATACAGGACAGCAAGAGTAGGAAGGTCACTCCTTAAGTTCATTATTGTGAGAATTTCCAGCTACATAAGATTAAGAGATAAGTCGTATGAATTTACCCCAGGAGACTGAATAAGTCCTGCTTATTCCGAACTGCTGCTGCCATCAACTTTGACTTATGTCCATATTTGTGAATATAGTTATATGTCTTTGTCACCTGCAATGTCAGAAAATATCTCAGATGGGAGCAGTTTTCTAGTCATTATTATAGTAAAGCAGAAGACCTCTTATTTTAATTTCTCGAACCGAGAGAGCCTTCATAAAAGTTGTGACACCTGAGTAATTCAAGGCATACCCAGAAGTTTAAAGCATCCAAGCGGACTTCAATCCGTGATGGGGATAAAAGTTGCAATAAATGCTTAAAGCTAGATGTTAATGGTTGTGAGATTTTGGTAAATGAAACTATAACTGAAAAAACATATGGTACAAAACCAGTTTTATATTTGGTAAATATTTATAACTGAGAAGCATAGATGTCAGAACTCAAAACAACAAGTTGTTTCCTTTAAGGACTACAAATTCAGCAAGACATAAGTTCAAAACCACAAGATGAGAACTTACCAAAGCCAACCCAGGATCCTCTCCTCTTTTGAGAGCAGCCTCTATCTCAGGGTCACCAGAATGGTTGCGAGACCAATCCTGAATGATAAATACAACCTTTAACCATCAATGAACTGATATTAATTAAGAAAATTCGCATATACAATTGTCATATAACATTACCCTAAGACGCCCAACAAAAATCTGAATAACGGAAGCGCCAGCTTGTGCGGCAGCTGCAGCTTGAGCAAAGCTGAAGAAAATGATCAAACCATCACCAAGCAGTCCAAACTAAATAATCAAAATGGAACTCATCTAAAATAATTGCAATGATAATGAGAAAGTAGCATTAGGAAAAGTACTGTTCTTGAACCATGCATGACCAAAATCACAAAGCAGCATTCTAGTTTATTGTTTATATCAGGAACTTTTATTGATAAAAGGGAAAAAACACAAAACAAGTAATCCATGTAAACCACTATAAGAGATCCAATTTCTTAACAATATAATAGCTCCTTAAGACATCCGGGGTATTGCAGATTTCAATCATTTTCACCATCAAAGCAAGCTGAATCAACAGGTTTTGAAACACCATGCAAAGAAATCTTGTTGCCCAACAAGAGAGAGAGAGAGAGAGAGAGAGAGAGAGAGAGAGAGAGAGAGAGAGAGAGAGTCCAGTTAAAACTTATCCTCCTTTGCAACTGTAAAAAATCATGCCCTTGTAGAAGTTTGTACAAAGTCAATTACAGATAATCTTTCAATCATGAATCAGTAATAAAGTCATTTGATTTTCTTCTTATATCTCTGAAATATGGAATAACATTGTTTATGAAACTGGTTGTCAAGCTAACAACCGTTAATTACAAGAACCTTTACCTGTACACAAATGTCAAATGTGTCTGTATGCCCTCAGATTCTAGTAATCTTGAAGCCTCTATTCCCTGAATACAAAACCAACAACTACAGATGATGGGGACAAAAGGATAAAAACAATTATGCAATGTATAGTATCAATCCCAACTCAAACTTTCACCGCAGACATAATTTTTTCTGATACTTACTTGCCAAGTTGAAGGAATTTTGAACAGCAAACGCTCGGGAGGAACATCAACTCTATCGTACAGCTTCAGCAGATCGTGCACCTGCATATTTAATAACCCAACTGTATCAGAGTGCAATTTAGATAACAGTAAATAATTTAGTGGCATAAGAGTGAAAGGGATACCATAGGACAATAAGAAAAAATTGGGGACTTAAAATAACAAAGTATGCAACATATGAAATTGTAACAATATTTCCTTATCACTTTTTCCTCACACATTTTATGTATCTAAATTTGCATTTTGTTCAACCAAAAGAGAGAGAGGAGGAGGAGTCACCTAAGTTAGAAACTATCTGAAATCTACTGATATTATGGTTTAATGCAGAACTACAGCACCAACCATGACAGGCACAGCTCAATTAAAAATTTAAAATGACAAAACTTGTCAAAATTATCATTTATAAAGGTAACTGCTACAAAGAAGAAAGAACAAATGGGTATATCTGAATGTATTCATAGTTTGAGGTAGAATAGCAACCAACAAATCATTCTTGAACATCAGTAATTCTGTAATCTATTTTCAATGCTTTAGCATTATCTTGAACAAGAAAAAATAAACTGTTGAGTTATAAAGAAAAGCCAGTACCTTCCTTATAATGCCATGCGTGTCATAAGCAAGACGTGCATCCACCTCAGTCGACACTCGACCAGGAACTAGTTTTGCCAAATCAGCACCTACATTCACTAAAGCCTACACAACCGAAACTTAATTCTGAACCATATGATCAAGCTAACAAGGAATATACATTACAAATGATTAAGATACAAGACAACCAACCTTGTTACAGAAACATGACAATCTCAATTCGGAATTCTCATGCTTATTGCATTCCGAATCTGCCAGCGCCATATCCACAGCATTCTACACCAAAGAAAAGATAATCAATGACCGTCTTCTACCGAATAATAAAAAAAAGCAGTTTTCATAGTCTTAATTTCATTTTCCCAAGAGAATTGCTTACTCTAAATATGGTATCGGGGAGACCACATATACCCAAGAGTAGGGCGGAGCTCACTGTAGCAGCAGTTGGAGGAAACCTATTCACAAATAATCAGTAAACATAAATTATCCGAAACTAGATAACGAATATCAAGTCATTCTGATCAACTAACTAGCAAAGACATTATGATCATTTCACCAGAAAAACCTGATTCATAATCTACATCAAAATAAGGAGCTCAACAAAATCATCAAAATTTCAAATTCTACTTCTTTGTGACTCAAGAAAGAGCAAAAATTATATATATATATACCTCTCGAAGTCATCGAAAATGACTGTGTCAGGAACGATCTCACTGAAGCTGGAGACGGCGTCCAATTCAGTGGTTGGCCCTGAAAATCCAATTAATTTAACAAAAATTTGTATAATTTAAGCAAAAAGAAAATGGAAAGCTGAGCAGTGAGGAGTGACCAGTGTCGACAGCCGAAGCGCGAATGAAATGAAATGATCTCCGGGAGCTGAAGAGAAGATTGGAAGGAGTGGATCCATTAGAGAACCTCAGCTTTCTTCCCTGCAGTGTAATTAAATTAATGTGAATGTAATAAGATCAGAGCTTACAGATTTTACACTAGTAATTGTTATTAGCTTAACAAAAGTGAGTGTGTGTGTGTGTGTGTTTGTGTTCACCTGAAAAGAGGAGATAGCTGAGGAGGGCGGAGATTGCAAAGAGACTGACATTTTTCGCAGCACAGAAGAAATCAGTTGGAGTTGGAGGGCCGATCAGTCTCACTCTTTTATATATATATATATATATATACCATACTTTTTAATGGAAATGATTTTGTGTTTTTAGGAAGAGAGTAGCAGCTAGAATAATTTTATGTCCTAATAATTCCAATGCAAGGAAAGTGTTGCAGTCCAAATTTTTCTTTGGTCGAAAAGAGAGGGATTCGAACTCAAGACATGGATACAAATAAATACTTGCGTTAGAATGTTTGTTCAAAGTTTTCGAGTTGATTTTAAAAAATAAAAAAAAGAGGGGGTTTGTTTAGGTTATTGTAAAAAAAAATTTTTTTTCTTTCTTTCACCCCCCCCCCCACAAAATTTTTGGTGCGTGAAATCAATAAAATCACTTATCGTCAGGTGCCTTATTTTGTGGTCAAAGGGTTTTTAGTCATTACCAATAAATACTTGCGTTAGAATGTTTGTTCAAAGTTTTCGAGTTGATTTTGTATTGTATTATAACGGTTGTTTTACGTAGATGATTTATTTTGTCGAGCCACTTTGTGAATGATCTCTTAATATATTGCATAGGAAAAGAAATTACTCAAGTTGAATACAGATTTTGTTCGTATTAATGCATAGAGGAATTTAGGTAGCTAACTAGGGTGCATATAGTTGATTCACAAATTATATTATTCTTAAGAAAATATTGAGGAGTCGGATATATAATAGATGAAGATAACAAGGAGAATATTTTGATGTGTTTTGGGGTTGGATAGGGACAAGTTGTATTGTATTGTATTCTCCGCTAGACAAAGACAATTTCTTAACTGGTCAGCTTGTTTCATTGATTGTTATCACGTACAGTGGGTCTATGGGAATTTCAAAGTACTGATCTGGGCCGTTCACTGTACAAAGTTCCAGTGTTCCACCATTCAAAGACCAAAAAGCAGTGTGGTACAAGAAGCTACTTGAACTTATAGGTAAACCAAGTTCCATAAAACAGTTCGGATCATGAAACTACGATACAAATGAGAAGGCGAATATGGAAAGTAAGCGGAAAGGTTGCTGGTATTCTTCTTAAAAAATTGAGGATGACTTACTCAAGCTGCTTAAGCTGTAATAACAGTATGAGCAGCCAACATTGGCTAAACAATGTGTTCCAGGATATATAAGTTGATCAGACAAATCATCTTGGGAAGAAAAGACTTTTCTGATATATAGAACTTTCTTATAAGCCAAAAAGACATGAAATAATTGAGGAGCACTGAACTGAGACTTTAGATAAAGCAGCTGGCTTGTAACAGTCTGAGAGTTCTTCATGAGTACAAAATTCAAAACCAAAAGCCTATACTATATTCAAATCACTAAGTTGTTGATGTTGAAGCTCATTCGTCTTCTACCTGCTCCTTCCATCTCACCAAGGCCTTGAGGAAGTCCATCACCTGCAAAATAAAATTTGAATGCATGCTTCAGTTATATCAGATGAATTATTACACACACATGCAGTTATAGCAGGTTCAAACACAATGCACCAAATTTAGGGATGAGAGAGTAAACCTCTGCTGGTTCCCTGAGAGAATAAAAGGCACCGGTTTTTTTCGGAACAGGAGATACCAGAATTCCATATCCTCGGTTCCTTTTCTTCAAGACCTGAAACAATTAAGGAAGAGATATATTCGTTAGCTGTCATAGTACCACGTACGTACTAAATGAATGTTTACTCAAGTCATGCAATAAAACGATGAAATTTAGTTATGGTTGTTATGGTATTACCTTGAATGCATCTTCATCAGTCCTATCATCGCCAATATAGATTGAAAGCACATCATCCCTACCATTTAGCCCTGCACCAGAATTGGTACAATTAGCTTGAATTCAAAACATTGTACTATTTAGATAAGGTGTCGAACTGTTGATATCTATATCTGTCAATTCAGAGAGAGGTTGTTTACCAAGAGATTCAAGCAGAAACTCAACTGCTTTTCCCTTGTTCCAGTCAATTACAGGGCGGACCTCTAAAACCTGAAACATACATACAAAGAAAACCAGGTCCAAAAGTCTCTGTTAGATTAAAGAATTATTTGGACCTATCTATCAATAAAAATTAACACAGAACAGAAACTAGTGATTACCTTCCGCCCATGAGTTAATCGTAAACGAGGGTAGTCTTTTAGGACATCATGAACACATTGAGCAATTGTTGACCAATTCTGTAGCCAGAAGAGAAGCCAAAAACAACCAAACAGGTAAGTCAAACTCTTGCAGATGCAATGTTTAAGCCAGCAATAAGATGTAGGCTGTAATACTAGTTATTTAAGCTATAAGAAAAAAGTAATTTGGTACCTTCTCATCTACATTACGGTAATGTACAGAAGCACAAAATTTGTGATTTTCAACTTTTGCACCTTTGATTCCTTTAGTATTTTCAACGAGGGTTCTAAAAACCTGCACAAAAGGATAAACAATCAATTTTCTGATATCAATGCCTACACTATCAGTGTGAATCATTATTGATCAACATGAAACAATCATTCACCTCGTCGATCATAGGTAAAAACTCTTTAGCAGGCTGGAAAAGCTTTACCTCCTTACCCTACCAGAACAAGATAGAAATAAACACAGTTGAGTTTGGCATAAAGAAATAAAATCTTGAAGGGTATACAGAAGGACTTCTTCAAGTTCTTGGAAAATTACCTGTTGGTCAGTAGAATTCACACTGTTTGTATTAGTGACCGGACCCATTATGTCCATTCCATGACTACCGGCATAATAAAGTTCTGTTAGTCCTACCAAATCATAAACCTGAAACAAAAGCACAGATCAGACCCTAATAATATCAAAATGACAACCATACAAGGAACAACTGGACAAGATGAAGTTTTTAAAAAAATGCTCTTGCTACCTTATCGCGGTTTCTTCCACTAATGATTGCAGTTGGAAAATATTTTGCAACATTTCTTACAGCCTCACGCATCTGCCAAAAATTTCTATGACTTCAGAGCCAGAAGAGAAAAATAAAATTGACATTCCTTATAAAACAATATGTAATTCTTACAGCATCAGACATTAATGCACGATCAGGGTCATCAACTATCGGTGAAAGAGTCCCATCATAATCTAGAAATATAGCTATCTTCTTGTTCCTCGCAAAATTTGAAATGCGCTCAAAAGAATTGAGTGCTGATGGATGTTTAAGCTGCACATCACAGAATATAAAGAAAATGAGTTCAAAAGGCAAATAAAGAAGTGACAAACAAATAAATCAAAGAGAAGCAGCAAAATACCATCCAAGAGAGGTAAGCATTATCGGTATCATCTGAAGCAATTTCAACATTGAAATCCTTATTGAGCTTCTTTCGGGGAGGTGAAGAGGATTTCATGGCATCAAGCCAACCATTGGACCGAACATCATCAAGCTTTCCTGGTTTTTTCCTTGGAATTGTGATATACTTGCTAGAGAATGGTGCTCCTTGCTGTGAATATGGCAACAAACTAGAATGGATGCCTAGTCTCGACTTACTTATAGGTGCAGGATCAGTGAGAACAGGAGCAGCATGGTTTGTCTTCAACTCCATCGGATCCAGATTGGTTGTCAGATACTACTTACAAATTACAATCGCAGTACAGGGTTTGGTATGAAAGAAACTCTGTCAGAAACACAGACTACGCTCCAAAACCGAGATATTTTACCCAACTCTCTTGTCTATGAAGAACCACCTCTTTAACGTTTTCTTGTCACAGCTGGTGGGTGAGCAGTCCATTAAGCACAGGCTTCCTCAAAACTGTAGATGACATTATAGTGTCAAATGGGAAGACAAAATATACAGCTTCAGAACATCAGTGTGCGAAAAACAGAACAAGTGTTCAAATTAAGCACACCTTCTCATCCCCAGACAAACGCTGCATTCATAGCAAATGATCAAGCATTCTTCGGAGAAAGGACTTATATGCTTTCAAATATCAGGAGTTTGCACCAAAGCTCTTCCTGCAGAACAATAAAAAGTGGCTAAATATTTCTGAATGCGAATGAAGTTTTTGGTTTCAACTAGATTACTCGCAATCACTAGGAGTGAAAACTTAAGACAGTTCAAAAAGACTAGCAGTGGAAACACTCCTGCAACTCATTTCTTAGAAATGAAAATATTCAAGATTTTAAAAATCATGCTGCAACGAACAATACTAGAGGGGATTATTAGATACATGAAAATTGACGGCAAACACATGTGATCGACCCTTTACAACACCAAACAGAAAAAGAAACGAAGTCAAACTCATTAGCTAGACAGTATCAAAAGATAAATAGGGACACAAAGACATAAATTAATACATAGGTTCCTGTTATATATAGTTAAATAATTCTCACCTTTAGATATAGGTTACCTAATTTTGAGTTTAATAAGATTGGACATGAACAATAGTTTAGAGTAGGTGCAGTATTAGCCTATTTTCAAAGCCCCACCAATGAAAGAACCCAAACTACCACAAATACAAGTTTTCTTGACTTACAATTAATCAACTAAAACAGCCACTGAAATTGCACAGAAGTGATAGAACTTCCTATTTAATTACTTGATGTCAAATGAAAAACCAGCAATTTTCTAAAGCTAACCGGCCAAATTACTAGACACTCAAAAGCAGATGTAGAAAAAGAACAAATTGAGAGTAGCCCAAGTGTTTCTATTGTTCTCTCAAGATTGACTACAGAGCTCTGCAACAAAGTATAGATACAATAACAATTGGCTTCTCTTGAAAGAAACAAAAGATTACCCGGAAAAGCATTCAAAATGAATCTATGCAATCAGATATCTATATATATATACACACACACACACACCAATTTTTAAACATCAAACTCTTAAATGCCAGAATGATATAAACCAATAAACTAAAGAATTGGAGTGAAATGTTTATAACCTATAGATTAAAATATTCCAACCATAAATGTATTATCTTCTTATCTACAGAACACATACATATGGTGTCATTTTTTATTTTTTAAGGTACTTTTTAAAGAAAACAAATACAAATTGTGCTCACACCATTTGTCTAGTAGCTATTATCTATACATTAAAATCTATCTACACCCAGAGAGTATGCAACACATACTGCCGGTCCAATATGAGATTAAAATGCAGTGTTAAGTTCAGTAATATTCCAAATTACAATCATTATGGAAGTGTTTAATTGATGTTCAGAATGTATAACACTAAACCCGAACAAACATCTCAAGCCACGAACAATATAGTGGATCTAGGGTGCATGATCGCAAAAGGTAGAGAAAACAAACATCCACCCTTCCAAACATTATGTAATGTAATTTAGCCAAATCGGAAATTTTGGCTAATTAAACAGTTCCGATAATTAAGTTGCATGGTAGAGAACTGAAATCCACAAGATTCAGAAATATGACGTCCACTTTAGAATCGGCTTGTGTATATGATCGATAATGATTTTCCGCTTATTCAAAATGATAAACAGAATTGCTTTCCAACTCTGAAGTAGATCAAAGGATTCGATCATCACCTTCAGAACAGCTTGAATTTCTAATTAAATAATAATAATTAAAGACAACATAATTTCCCGTGATGACAAGACACCACAACTACCAAAAACAAATAAAATTAAATCCAAGATTCAAAACTTGCAAACTTTCTGATCGAGTCATCGCCAGAAAGAAAGAGAGATTGCTTAAAATGGCTAGCATGACAAAACATGAAAAATAATCAATACATAAACAACAAATAGAACCCAGAAATGCAAATAGAAATAGAGCTTCTCATTCAAAGTCCATGAGAACTTTCTTTTGCTTTTCTTTAATGGGGTTACATCAACACGTCGTGAACTTTGAACATCTTTTTTTTCCTTAGTTACAGCAACCGACAGAAATTCGTACTAAAATAAGCTAAAACAACCATATGGGCTGTCAAGTCATTTTCAGATTTCGGCCGATTAAACATCTTAATTATTCAAAAAACAAAGACAAAAATATGAAAAATAATTGATCATAGAAACCATATGTATAGAATGAACGGTCCCGAAACCAAGTATATATATATGCAAACATTGACAGCAAATAATGGTCCCAGGCCAACCATTCATGTAACAACTTCAAAAGCTCCGCCATTTTGCTTAAAGATCTGAAGAAAAAAAATCCAAAGAATGCCAAAAATGTTTATTTTGATCATGAACCGTAGGAGATTCGTCACGAAATCTAATATGTGACGACTTTCCTCCACGGCCAATTCCCTCTGGAAATCGGAACAGCATTTGCATATATTTAATGGCAACGAAATTACAAACAAAAAGAATGAAAGAGATATGAGAAAATCGTGTATAACCTGACTGGGAGTTAGGAAACGTAGGCTTCACTTTTTTATTTTTTCCTATCAACCAAACAGGAGCGAGATCTTGAATCAGGAAAGAATCCGAAACCTGGGAAACAAAAGAGAGCCCAACATTTTCAGAACCCAATGAGAAGAATCAGAAAGGAGACATGTGAAAGAGAGAAAAAGAGAGGGAAAGAGGCGAAGAATGGTAACCTCGGAGAGAAAGTAGCTGGAAAACCCTAAAAATGGCGAGGGGAGAGATATGGTATGTAACAGAAAGTGAGAGATATAAGAGACTGGGGAAGGGAAGGATCTGAAGACGGAGAGTTCGGGTATTTATAGAGTTTTGAGGAGCCCAAATAACAATAGAAGACGTGTTTAACAAGGAAGCTTATTTGGTTGTTGAAATGGGAAACACCACACCAAATAATTTAATTAATTTAAAAAACTCAACAAGCAATAGAAAATTAGGTTAAATATGTGGAATGTGTTTGATCAGTGATTAGTTAATTCGGTTTCATTTTGAATAAACGAAAGCATTTGCATTGTGTGGCCATGTGTTCTTTAATTCAAGATTAACAGACGGGTCGTTATCTGCGTACGTAGGCACGTATTGTATCTGTCAATTACTAAATTGTCGCTTTCTCTAAATGCTTATATATGACGTATCTACTTGTATGTGTCAACATTAGGCGAGCGGTGAAATAAACAGATTTCGCCCACAAGACCCATGTTCATGCATCTTGACATCCATTTCAGTTTTTATTATTTTTGAAACGTAGAGTTCATAAAAACTTGAAACGTGTACAATATATATAATCCGATGAGGAATTGTGATTTTCGCCATATGACTTGATAGATTAGGCCTTCTTTGTCATCCCCACACTCCCCTCGTTCTTCCACCTTCTCTATCGAGCGAACCTTCACCCTTTCCCTTTTTGATCAAGTCGATCCTTCCCCTTCCCTTCAACCTACACAAGAAGAATTGCCAACTCATAACCGATGCATGAATATTTCCCAAAATACAGTGGACAGACCAATTTCTCTCAACCTATAAAATGGCATAAATATAGCGATTGTAACTATTTTCGGGTCCAAAGACAAAGAGAAATGGTAATTTACAGCCGGCTAAAAATTGAATGAAGCATTTATATTTTAATCAGTTTTGTAATAATGTTACTAGTTTACTACCATATTCTTTAGATTCTTATTACCATATATTCTTTCATTTTGGATTTCTGTTTACCATAAAACATATATTTTTCATCTACTTCATTTGCTTATTTGCTTTTCTTTTTCCCCAAGTAAACAAATGAATATCTACTCATTTTTATGACAATATCTGCTCTATCTTTTATTTTTTGTTACTTTTTTCTTTCGGTAAAGTGTACGTGTTTTGTAATTATTTATGTGATAAAATGCATTAGGCTTTAAAAAAATATTCTAAAAGTATAGCCATATAGGTGTCGAGAGGAGGAGGTGAACGAGTGTCGCGTGCTTTTAGGGAATCATGATTACGAAAAGACAAACTCACCCCCGCCATTACTGAGCTATGAAACGGTGGCTCGCTTTTCTCACAAGGGCGCGCGAAGCTCGTGCGAGGGAGTCACCCGGTCCACGATCTACCGGAGCTGTCAAATCGGCGTTTCTACTGCCACCGGGGTCAGGTGACTCAGGCCGAGTGGGTCTGTGAGTCATCAATTAAAATTATTAAAGCCAAGGGGGTGGGGTGGGAGTCATGGAGGTTAGGGGTAAAATGGGAATTCCATTGCAGAGGAACTGCAGTCCAAAAATCCAGTTGCTGAATTTACGGTTACGGGTAAAAATGACGACAATCTTTTTCAGAAAAAAACAAATAAGAAATATTGGAAACTTCCAAAAATGTCACAGATGTTATCATAGTATATCATCCAAAACATGTGATCATGGAACTGAATTTCTTGGTATAAGAATTACAACTAGACTTTTCAAAAAATAAAAAATAAATACAAGTAGAGAGGGATTATCAAAAGAAACATGTGAGCAAGGCAATTAACATCAAATTTCAACCAATTCAATGAGCTTCAATTGTTCCCACCAATAAAAATAAAATCTAGAGTTTGGTCCAAGGAATGAAAAAAAAATGGATTGAGGCATTGAATAGCTAGTTATTAGTTTGTACTTTCGGAAAAAAAATTTGATAGCACGGTTATGTTACAAGATATGTCCAATCCATCAATCAAAATTGAGAAAGTTAAACCTCTATATTCAAAAATTTATTTCTTTTGAAATACTAAAAACATATATAGTCTAGCTAAGATGAAAGAGACCTAAGCGGCTTAAAATTCTCAAGATGCAAGAGAATTACTATGCCTTCAAAATAAACATGCAGCATGAGGCATAAACGACCAAAGACAAGACATGCTCAACTCGATCTTAATTTGAAGCTCGATGTCAACAAATTCATATGGAGTTTATAATTAGGGTGTCTGCAGTTTTAACATGGCTGATTCGAGATTGTGGCCGGTTTTTTCCTTTCTTTCTTTTTATGATTTTTTTTTGCTTTGGTTTATGTTCAACTCCGATGCTCATGTTGTTATTTCCGTGCGGTGCTTGTTGGCTGTGGCAATTAATCAAAGGTGATCGATCGCGATGACTAATTCTTCGTTTTTCTTGATCTCGGGTTTGTAGGTTAGTCAAATTGATTTCATAGCAGGCACAAACACAATTAAAAACCGGCCATATGCAAAGTTTGTACGTTAAGCAACAATTTAGGTATGGGATTACATACATGTTGGATCCTCTCCTAACCCTTTATGCTAATGGCAAAGGAAATTAAATACTTGATATTCATACTTGCATAGTCAAGTACACCCTCTATCAAAATGACAATCTATAAGTACATATACAGAAGACGTTAACCCTTCAACATTATGAGAAGGCAAGAGCCAAATTATATATATTGATTAGAAAACTATTGATGAGTTGCTTTCACTTGTTCTTCCTTTCTTACAAGTGGAACCAATAATTCGTTCATGAATGTTTTTTTGCATTTGTTGTGAGAACCATAACAATAATACCACGTACGATATGTATTTGAAATAGGTTTAGAATTAATGACCATATACAATAATACAGTACTCTGAAATTAATAAATAGATGAATCATGCGTCTTTTTTCTCTTTTTTTCTTATACAAAACTACAAATACAAATTTGATATGTTAATTGCTAACGGCATATTTAAGTATTTGGTCGTGAGCATTTGATGCATGGCTGTGGAGTTCAACCATGATTTCAAGTTTGTTCTTGACGGCTCTGCCGTGGTGGAGAATTGAATGAGGTGTCAATCGGTTTTGAGTTTTGACCTACACGCCGTGTACTGAAAACTTTTTGCCTCAAAAATTTTTCAATACACAGCGTATACATACATGATCGATACAATTTGAGCCGTCTAAATTGGGTCAGAAAAATGGATTAGTATTTTTTTCTAACCTTTGGACGGCTGACAAAAGGTTGTATAGCTGCACGCCATATACTGAAGACTCTCAGCTGGTTGAACTTTTCAGGTTTATCAATTTGTTAAGCTCGAGAGTGTTGTCATTAGGCTTGAGTGTGATATATACTTGTTTGGGATTGATTTTCGGAGACACAAAAACTTTTTGAATTAATAAAAAAATTTATGATAAAGAAAAAAAATTGCAAACAAATAGAATGTATCTTGAGTGAGTTTTAGAAGTACTTGATGAAAGTGGTTTTGAAAAGCACATATCAAGTGTTTCTTCATACAAAAGCATTTTTGACAAATTTTTTTTTAAAAAAACACTTTTAGGCATTTCAAAAAACAATTTCAAACAAGCCTATTGTTGGTGCTCCTAACCCCTAGGGACTGAGGCATCCCAAAGATGGTAACAAATCGAAAGAATGGAATGGAAATGATGCTTCATCGTCAAGTAATGGTTAGCTAGCTTGGATCGAAATATGCGAAGGTAATTCTTTTTAGGCTTAATTTGGATATTAGCATAAGAGAGAAGCATGCTTTAATTTATTGTTGATGGATTACACTAATCAAGCTCACCACATTATCAAATTCTTCAATTCAACTTTCTTTCTTAAGTCAAAGAAATTCACATTGATGTAGGCAGGTCTCTCACGTACTTAAATTGAGCTAATTAACAAAGTCTTCGCCATTCAAAATATTAGGTTAACATAATACCATTGTAAACGTGAAGATTATTCTATACTTTTAATTTAATAAATATCTGTGCTAGAAATTGGGGGTTTTGTTAAAGATTAATTTGCTAGCTACAAGAACAGCCGCAAGTCAAAGGCAACTAACAAAACGAAAGGAAGCAAATTTGCCGGTATTCTCGATAGGTGTCCTTTTACCTTAGTTGTGACTTGTTGTTTATTATAAATTTAATATCGGGGAAGTCATAAATTTGAATCTCACAATCATAAGAAAATGGGTGGAGTGAAAAAAAAAAGTAATAATAACTCGAAGTTGGATTCAATTATTTCTTTCTTGGTACGTAAAATAGAGTCAACATGCCATTATGCCAACGAATAAATGTAAATGATTAGTGAGATAATAATTAACTTAAGTACCCCTGCCATGGTAACAAACTATAAATACTCGGTGTATGACTGTAATGGTATGCTAATTAGATCTTGTGGCCCCACATGACTTACATTTTAATCTGCGAGAATGTTTTGCATCCTAGTTATTTTACAATAAAAGTTGGGTATCTTCGGGTTTTCGTACTAAACAACTAGTAAAAACGAAAATCCAACACATATAGCCAAGAATCAAGTTTGTAACTTCGGCAGAATCTTACCATGAACTACGTAGGGATATATCTTCTACTATTACAAAGATGAGAACATATTATTCGAAAAAATTGGCAGAATTTACTTATTAATGTATTAATACATTAATGGTGAACTAACTCTTTATAATTATAAACCAGATCCATGTAGTTGTAAACTAGTTCGGAATCAAACCGAATTAGTCTACCACAACATAAAGTTAGTGTACTGTGTACTAAAATATAGAAGTCTAATCAGGGACAGAGTTAGCATTTGTCAGTAGGAGGGGCCAATACATATAGAAATATATAAATTTTGTTGTGAAAGGGAAAATATATAGTAATATATATATATATATATATATGTTTAGGGAGGGGGGGGAATGTGTCATCTCATAGTCTCATACCCTTAAAGAATTGAGCTATCTAAGATATCATCTCAAAACCAATGAAATTAAGTGATGATTAAAAAAAAGCGTAGAAATTTTCGTTTGTAACAATGTGCTTGGTTATCAAAATTCAAAAGGGGAATCCACCAGTTAATTACGAGGAAACATAAATTTAATAGAAAACCAATGTACGTAGTTAGTACACAAATTCACAAAAGCAAATCAAACATTTACAATGAGTACATTCCACATGGAGCCAACATGAAGAAAGAATATCATCATTGGAATTATCTATCTCATAATGCATTTGCCACACAAACTTAAAAGTGGAACAAATCTCTATAATTACATAAGTTAAAAAATAACAGACTTTAACCCCAAAACTACCACAATTCAAATCTTATTGAGCTCAGTTCGAAACCTAACTATTGACCGATTAGCCAATTATTTCAAGCCAAACTCTACTAGTTCAGAACCCGCCATCCATCAACGTACCATTTGATAAAAGGGTGGAGCTATTTCGTTTGTTTTAACCGTGTTATGATACCATTGTTCATTGACTGTTATTCGATCAATTAACGATGATCAGAAATGAAGCGTAAAAAACTCACATTTTATCGCAATCCGACAAGACAAGACTAGACTGGATCAAATGTCCGTCTAACAAATCGCCAAAAAACAAAAGGAACTCCGGAAATATTCCAATGATAGCAAAATGTACTCATCGAAAAAAAAATGTTCAAAGCTAAAGCACAACCAGTAAAGGTCGGCACTTAGGTTTCCCTTAGTCAACTAGATCCACCTCGGATACACGAGGCAAAACTTCGTCCTCTTCGTAAAGGACAAAGCCCGCGGGCCCCGCGAACCCAAAGGCACATTGCCCCCGATTTTCCAATCATTGATGTTACCAGATGACGTGGCGACATGCCTTACTGGCCGTCCAATCTCGGATCCACCTGCTGCTGCTTTACGGATGTAGGGTACCTTCCGTATATTGTGGGGGGGCCCACAGAAGCTAGCCTGAACTGGGAGGAAAGTCCCGGGAGGTGAGTCGGAGATGACGAGTCCCTGAGTCGACCAAACCAAGAAAAGAAAGCCGACTGTGCAAGAGCAATGAACTTGCAACTTCCAGCGATTTGGGACGTGGAGGCTGCAAATTAACCAAGCTGGCTGCTTTCATGGAGTTGCTTTAGCACTAGCTTCTTTTTTAATTCGGTGGACGGCAAATGCATGGACTTTAAGCAAATCCTTATAGTTTTTAATTCGATGGATTTTGCTCATTTCCATTGGGTTTAAAGTTTAATCATCCACCAATGCCTAGGGTATGTGCATGGACGTTAGGGAAAGTGATATATGAAAACCCTAACAATTGCGCCATTAGTCGATGTACAAATTTGTTAATACTTTTATTATTGTTAATGTATATGAAGCTTATTGTGGGTTTGACCATCGTTATCAGGTTATAGTTACAAAACTCGTACAAATATAAAATGATGGATTCATGGATCCTAACATTGACGTCGGCTATATCTCCAATGCCAGTGGTCTAAAAATGTGTACTCTTTCTAGCATTATGTACGTGCATAAAGCTTATACGCAAAGAGAACGGCTCAAGACAATGAACCTCGTAAGTAATCCTAATGAATTGAGTGGCTAGTCAAGATTGACTTGATCATATTTGTTAATTACATATATATGGTACTTCAGGTTAGTGGAAGAGGTCAAAACCCCATTTTGTACATATATTAATCAATCAATGGGAGATATATAGGAAGAATGGAAGGTGGTGAGTACGTTCCTTATAAAGGAGGCTCTATGTCACTATCATATCTATATTAAGGTATGTGTCTTCTTGAATTCTTTAATTGAAGAAACCCTAGAATTCACCATTACCCCAAATTGAAGAAACCCTAGCTAGAAGACCCCGGCTATATATATATTTTTTGCAGAACAAAAGTCAGCAAAACCATGTTTGGTGGTAGGATATATATATATATATATACAGTCCCCTTCACATGCGCACGTCCGCATTGAAACTAAAATGCGAACATCTTCATTGCGAGTGCAAACTATTAATCAAAACCGTCTATATTTTAGGTTATCATTCAATGATCATTTTGATATAAAAAAAAAATAAATCGGAAATTATTTAGCCATTTGATTACCATATTCATCGCTTCAACCTTATCTGACGGACTGTATTTGTCTATAAAACTATATAGCGAACAGACAACCAAACAATCTCCGATTCGGCTGATTTTTTGCAAGGATAATTTTTGAAAATAAATCTAAACGATGAACGGTTCTGATGATTGAGTTATGTTGTCAATTGGTCGAGATACATATGTCCGCATTTTAGTTTCAATGCGGACATGCACATGTGAAGGGGACTGTATATATATATATATACGTGACAAAGATGAACAAGTGTATAAACAGCTTACCTCTAATTAATCCGAGTAATTAACATAGTGTATAAGACAATGGGTTTGGTTTAGTGCCAATGCAACAAGTCATCGAGTCGTGTCCACAATTTTTTATTTTTTAAACCCCATAAATTGACTGCGTGAAAAATATAGAATATATATATATATATATGCAGGAGAATTGCCAAGTGTATCTAACTATAACATTAGTTAAGTAGGTGGTTATATATGGTTAGTTTTGGATGGTTGCGATTGTGATCATCAATGACCTCATCAGGTAAGTCTTGCACTCTAAGTTGTTTACTTTTACCACGGAACAGAAACATTATCAAAATAGAATCGATTGCTACTACTTCATTCATTCATGCAAGGAAGTAATATTTGTCTGGTACGAGGCAAAATTCAACTATCGACCCCATGCAAAATTAGTTAATTAATTGGTAATGAAAGTAATTTATTTCCCTCTATTATTGACCAGAACTAGTAAAACCAGTTTGATTAATTCTTCATATCAAGACAGACTTACTTTCAGTTGGTCTTAGCTTAGTTGCTTTCAAAACCAGTTTGGCTTTGAAATTACTGCATCTTTTGGCTCTTTAATTGTTAATGTCATTGCTACTTGTGACGAAGCCTAGAGGGAGAGATCATTGAAGATTTGAAGTCAAACTAATCAGCATGGAGTCAAACCAACTAGCAAGAACGTACGGTCAGCAGCTAGTGAACCCTAGATCTTATGTTTTCAAACCTTGGGGGCCTCACCGTACGTTGTGGCTGATTGTTGCTATATCTACCAAGCCCCGATATCATGTTTTGCTCGCCTAGATTGATATGCTGGGGAATCGGAAGGTTCCTAACATATGATCATCAAAATGACAACTATCGAACTCCAAAAACTCAAGTTGCACGTTAAACAATAGGTCAACATGTAGCTAAATCAATATTAATGTGTATCAAGCTAACATCATTCTTACACGCAACGTCATTCATATTCAATACATAGAATACCAAGCAGATACAAAAAATTGCTCTATTAAGTTGTTAAAAAAGAAAAATCGACAATGTAGCTAAACATAACGTACAATAACATTATTGATGCATGGATCTGGACAGGTATTTTTCTTTATTATTGTAACCAAAATTTCACGGCCACAACCCTACCTTCCAACACCAATCAACTTATGTGTTATAATGATTTATACATAATGAGACTAGGAGAAAATAATAATGGGAAATTGACAATTTGTTTCTAGCTGCTAGCTTGCTATATATGGACAAAATCCAATGAATCATTTTGCCACCAGACAGTATATCATGTGCACCCGAGTATTAAAACTCCAAAAACACGAGCCCTTAGATTAGTTTAATGTGTGAGACACACTTCAAACCGAAACCTAAGCATATAACTCTAAAGCCACTGCAACACAGGTTTCATGACTCTTCACTTCTAAAGTTAAAAGACATTAGACGAAGGATATATCTAGTTCATGACTCATCATTTTTGCAATTTTTGGCTTTTGATCAGTCCTACAATTATTACTATGTTTAGCAAGAATGATTAGTTTATATAGTACTAATTGGCTGCCTACAACATGCAATTAGCAAGTGCAATCTAAGGCTAGATAAAGATTTATATATGACTAATGCAGAGCAGTACCAGTATACATGTGTGTAGGAGATAAGAGATGGCATGGATAAACCTATAAATGGCAAGTAGTAGTAGATCGAGGTCCAGATAAGATGAATTCGGCTGAATGATAACATTAAAAAAACTAAACGACAAATGCTTCACATGAAAAGATCGAAAAGATTGCAACACTAAGTGTTTGAAAATGAGCAATTTAACTATTAAAAAACTATATTATGAAGACAAAGTTCTGAATAATAATTTCTCCATTTGCAGAACTAACTACAAAGAGTTAACACTAATTATAAGCAAGACACATGGGCTGGGTCTTCGAAAAAACAATGACTTCAAATTACTGCAGGTTGACCTGCAGATTCTGCAGCAGATCATATACATATCAATGAAACAATATAAATATGCATGTTTGATTCTCTAACTCATAAAATGAGTTGGAATTCACGTTACACACACATATATATATATATATATATATATATATAACCTAATGAAATTACAACGTGCAATCAAGTTTTCAGGTTTATATTTGAATTTGCTTATATTACTTTCGACAGCTAGCTGTAGCTGCACACGTTAGTCTGTATGCAGAATTTTCATACATATGCAGTTCATAACTTCATAGATCCATTTTCCGATAACATTTGGAAAAGATAAGGCAAAACGAAGGAAACTATTTTCATTCATAGTTCATGCTTTCAATGCTTCTGCTACACTGATACAAGCTTAGCATACACAATAAGAAATCATAGTTACTTTCAGATGAGTACTTTTCTATACAATTGTTCTAATACAGTAATACACTGATTATAATACGGACGGAAATTAGTCCCTCTCCCTAGGCAATTGCTTTAGACTATATTAGTCTCCATGAAGTTCAGGTGATATCTTCAAACGAGTAATAAGATATACAGACTAAATTCAGGGGAATATATAAATATATACAAGAATATATTAGTTGTATCCTTGTCTTTAAGAGGACCACATGGTCCAACGGAAGACAAGGCACTTGAGATCAACATTAGTCAATAATCAAAAGTAATAGATTACTGATTATGCCATCTGGGTTGCAGCAATTTGCAGATAGTTAAACCTTCCTAAAATAGCCTATTTAGTTGCTATTCATTAGTCCTTAAATGGCATCTCAGAAAAGAATCATTCTTAATGAGAACATATTCCCTGCACGGAACGTGCAAAATCACGTGTAACAAAAAAAAGGCAAAACAGTAATTTTTCATTTTAATCTTCTCATATGGCCGGCTGACATTTATTATACCTTTACATGGACGGTTGAGATGAACCGTGCATACAATAATTTTCCATCGAATTAAACTGAAACATGACGTTTTTATCCTTTTACAAGTTTCTTTTAATGGGGAGGTAAGAAAGGAGGACAGAGCTAGTGAGTTCATAACTTCATAATTTCATATGAAGCAATTTCTGGATGCATTGCTACTTTAGTTTTATACAATGCATGAACAAATTAATGGAGACTAGTCATTCGCTTCACAGTGATGGGAAGTAGTAAAAGAACTTTTTACATGAGATTGTTGTTCATGCATGCATCTTAGATTGGCAATCTGCTGTAGCCTAATTTGTGTTTTCATTTATAGACCACATATCAGCCTCTTCAACAATAGGATGTGGAAAAATTGTAAGTGGCCCATAAACTATATGAATATGTTTTGCCCAAAGTAAGTCTTGAGATGGGCTTTGGAAGAAGTGAAGTAACATGATTATGTTACATAAGCAATTTGTTAGAGTGATAAACTTTGGGTTTTCACTTTGCAGGCCACATCAGCATCTCAAACAATAGGATTTGAAAGAAATGAAACTTTCAAATTTCAGAATAGCCCATAAAGCTTTTTATAATTTCTTGGGCTATATATCCTATATATTACAAACCAATTACTTATCGAAGACAGGATTGCATGATACAATCATAAAAGACAAAACAATGTAAACCCAAACTATTATCCAGAAACCAATTCTGTAGCAGATGAAGATGTCAGGTTTTACTTCGAATTTAGATATTGAGGAATTTATTTCTTAACATGGCAGTATGGCACTGATACCTCTCTGCTAGTTAATGTGTCATTTTCTGTGATCATTTCCCTTTAAATACTTTTCTGCATCCCTAACCTCATAAAAGAATGTAGTCACTCACATCATGTTGCCTCTTTCCTCTGTTACCTAAGTTAGAGTTTAGAAGGGTATGTACTGTTTAATATGATGATGTGGATGACACACCTAAACCACAATGCATGCTTTAACACAATGTCTACTGATCCCATATTCCACCTAAACCACAATGGCAAAATGTGGCAAGCTACTAAACATTTCTGGCGTCATAACTTCCATACACCACATAGAACACATGGACAAGCTATATTAGTGAATTGGCAATTTGGCATACTATTTACTATTTACCTTTATCTAGGGATTTGTACTATGTTAATCATCAAAACTATTTCATTACAAAAATTACTCATTCAAGCAACAAATCATTCACATTCACAAAGATTCAATCATTTACATCTTGGGCATATCAGTTTATACACAACAGTGTATCCCTAATCCAAAAAGGAAACTTTATTACTCACCAGATACAATTGACAGAGAATGTGTCCACTCCCTCAAAGAATTGCAACCTTAATCCTTGTCTAACAAGCCTACCAGATTATGAACAAGCTCATTCCCTGCCATTAAGTTCATACCAGCACAAAATCAGGACAAACAGACAAACCCAAAACAAAATTGAACGCAAAAATTCATTAAAAGTAGAGAAATATGAACTGAAATAATTGAAAGACTAACCCTGCAGATTCATAGTAAGAAGACCTCTGCTTCATTGAATCAAACTGCCAAGCGGCAATGCTTATTGAGAGGAGTCTTGCACTGTTCAAATTGAGCAAGCAATTCAGGGTTTCTGAACCCAACAAGAAATTGGGCAAGCCCTTCAAGAAACAAAGCAGCCTGGTACACACTACTGGCCCCAATTATCTCCGCAAGAACACTCCTTCTCAGCCTATTTGCATCCACAAAAACGCTCACCATCTCCTCCATCTGGGCCTCCATCGCCTCCGCCATGACCGCCTTGGCCGCCTCCTTCTTCCCGCCATCATAAGGCCCCCAATTCCTCGCCACGCGCTCAACGAAGCCGGCCTGAGCGTCCCTGACACGCGCCACGAGCGCAGGCACCATCAGCCTCAGACCGCACTCCACCTGTTCGACCTTTTGCGTCAATGATCTGGAGGGGCTCCTCCACGCCGTCTCAATGTGCCAAGGCCGGTCGAATCGGTCCCTTCCCTCGCTGAATTGAACGAGGACGCTGTCGGCGTCGTCTTCATCGTCTTCGCTGGTGTCGTCCAGGAACGAGCGGAGGAGGTTGGTGAAGAGGTAGGGGTGGAGGTCGCCGAGCCAGAGGAAGGGCTTCTCGAGAGGGTTGCGCCAGTCGGGGTAGAGGAGCTGAGCGACGTCGTTTGAGGCGGCGATGTCGAGGGTTTCGTAGTAGGACTGGAAGTGGCGGTGGATCGTCTCGACGTGAATTGAGAGCTGAGTCAGGGACGAGTCGGAGATGGATTGGTGGAGTGAGGGGAGGAGCGAGTTCTTGAGCGTGTTGAACCATTCGGTGTAGTACTCCTTGAATGGGCGCTGGCGCGGCGGGCTCTTCTTCCGGCCAAACAGACCTGAAGAAATTGTGATGGGGTTGAATTTTGAAGAAGAAGTTGTAACAGAAATTAACACACAGAGAGAGAGAGAGAGAGTTAGTTTAATTACCTACTGCTTTGAGCATCTTGGAGATTCTTGGTGGGAGTTCTGGGTTTCTGCTTCTTGATATTTTTCAGTCTATGGGAGGAAGAGAGGAAGTTATTCTGTTATAGTGTGAGAGAGCAGCGTGGAGGGAAAGGAATATTTAAAGGACTGTTGGGCTTCAAGTTTTGAGGTCGAGTGCAAGTCATAACCGCCAAGAAGGAAAACAGGATGGAAGATTTTTTTTTTTTTTCATTTCTTTGGGCTAGTCATAACCACCTCATCAAAAAAAAAATTAATTTAACGAAATTAGAGGTTAGAAACTTGGCGGATCAAAACCCTACGCCGCTCTCATTTAATGAACAAATTTAGTAACCATTTCCATTTAGTTTGAACATTTCAAACATTATACTGTTGTGTTTTCAATTATGGTAAAATTTGGACTTGATTACTTGCATGCATAATTTTTGGAGATTCAGATATTTGTTTTGGTTAACATGAATTTATGTAAGTAGAGGGTGTAACAAAGGTGTCATATATATTCTCAAAAAAAAAAAACAAAGGTGTCATATGGTCACTTATTATTGACTAGGTCTTCCAACTTTTGGTATAGTCTAAGTGCAACTCAAAAAGGTAAAACGATATTTTGAAATATGTTTAAATTTTTAGAGTTGATTTTTTGGAATGGAATTGCTTTTAAATGTATGTTTCATTTTTAAACGGATTGAAAATGCGATTTGACGATATCAGATGTATATTAGATTTTTCCGAACTTTTTGTTGTTATTTGTGTTGATCACTTCTTATTTGCGAAATAGATATTAGATAGAGTGTCGATACGTTTGACTTACTAATTAAATTTTAAAAAAACTAAAATTCGATATCCAAACTAGACTACCTTGTTAGGACTTCACTCCGGTCACTAGCCCCACCTTTGCCAAAAAAAAGAAAAAACGCTGAAGACAAAGCAAAAAAAGCTAGAACCGTCCACACCGACATTGACGGGTCAAACGCCCAACACATCAGGCAGTTAAAAAAAATCTCTCAGCCAACAAATTTTGTCAAGAAAACAGTTAAAAGTCAAAAACAAAAAAAACAAGTGCTCCTCCTATGCTTGTGTTAATGGTGTGCGTGGAAGGAGGTTGAAAACCAAATTCACAATTCACACACACAGTCCACCGTTGAAACAAAACAACCTGCAGAAAATGGAAACCCAATCTCGCTCCCTCATATAAATAAACAAACCATTCTCTCTCTGTCTCTCTCTCTTGAGTTCTTCCCCATCTTTCTCTCCATGGCCTGCAACTCCACTTTACTAATCACAATCTCATTCTTATTCTTCTTCTTGTTCTTCGCATTTGCAACTTCTCAGTCGTTAATCGATCAATCCGATACAAACCCAACAGACTGCGCCCGCCGTTGGATCCACATCAGACGGCTGCCGTCGAGTTTCAACCTCGATCTCTTGTCAAACTGCTCCGAGTACCCTTTGTTCGAAGACTTCTGCCCCTACTTGGCCAACCATGGGCTGGGCCAGAAGACCCATAATCTCTCCCAGAGCTGGTACCGGACCGACCCGTTAATGATGGAGCTCATCTTCCATCGCCGAATGCTCGAATACCCATGTCTGACGTCAGATCCCCAGCAGGCCGACGCTTTTTACCTTCCGTACTACGCCGGAATCGACTCCCTACGGTTTCTCTACGGCCCCGAGGTCAACTCCAGCGCCGCTCAGGGCCTTCAGCTCTACGAGTTTCTGCACCAGGACATGCCCGATTTGTGGAATCGGCACATGGGCCATGACCATTTCCTGGTTCTGGCCCGACCCGCCTTGGATTTCTCTCAGCCGTTGGATACTGATCCGCCGACGTGGGGGACTTCGCTTCTGGAATTGCCCCAGTTCTTCAACGTCACGGCTCTAACGGTGGAGGCACGTGCCTGGCCTTGGCAGGACCACGCCGTCCCTTACCCGACGTCGTTTCACCCGCCTAACCTCTCTTTGCTGGAGAGCTGGATGCAGAGGGCAAGACGGTCAAAGCGCACCTCGCTCATGTTGTTTGCAGGTGGCGGAGGCGTGGCTTCTAATAGCCCCAACATTAGGCGGAGCATTAGGAATGAGTGTGAGAATAGCACGAGCAATGTGACCCACAATGTTCATGGCAATGGCTTGTATGGTGGTGCCGGCGGGTATTCGAAGCTGTGTGACATTGTGGATTGCTCCAATGGGATTTGTGAGCATGACCCAATTAGGTTCATGAAGCCAATGTTGCAAGCAAGCTTTTGCTTGCAGCCTCCAGGGGACACCCCGACGAGGCGGTCCACCTTCGACAGCATTCTCGCCGGATGCATCCCCGTTTTCTTCGAGGAATTGTCCGCCAGAGCGCAGTACAGGTGGCACTTGCCGGAGGATCAGTACCCGGAGTTCTCGGTGTTCATACCCAAGGAGGATGTGGTGTACAAAGATACAAGGATTTTGGATGTGCTTAGGAACATACCCAGAGCTAGGGTTAGGAGAATGAGGGAGAGGGTGTTGGGGTTGATACCAAGACTCATGTACAGGAGGCATGCAAGTTCAATGGGATTGAGAGCCAAGAAAGATGCTTTTGACATTGCAATTGAGGGCGTGTTGCAGAGGGTTAGGTCTAGGGTTCAAGGTAAATCTAGAGGTCAAGTTTTTGCTCAGTGATCTAGTGAGTTTTATGCTTTTCTTCTTGTCATTCTTCAGTCATTGTAATTATTAACTTATTCAGTCTTTGTATTTAAATATTATGTATCCCACTTGATTCAATTTGGAGAACCTATTCTGCAAGGCAATGTTCATTAGAGACAATGAGATGCAGATAAAACTGTCTTAGTTTTAGTACTAGAATTGTAAATTGAGACATGGCTTGTGACTCAAGAAACAAATAGATTATTGGACTGGAGGAAAAGAATACATTTTTATTAAAGGTACCAGAGCTAACAAGTAACAAAAAGGCAAACAAACAAAAGGGAGCTGAGGTTCGTTCATTTGATGATGATACATTAGAAATGTGAAGCAAGAATTGCGCTTCATAGCATATACTCTTTCTATCTCAGCAGCACGACGATGAGGAGGTTTTCAACCCCATCTTAAAATGGCAGAACCCCAAGTGAGACCTGCTCCGAAGCCTGCAGCTGCTATTGTATGGCCTGGTTTCACCTTGCCACTTCTTACAGATTCATCCAATGCCAAAGGAATGGAAGCGGCACTTGTGTTACCGTAGTTCGCCAAATTTGAAATGACCTGTTCTGTTGGGATGTCCAAGCGAGAAGCAACTGCATCAAGGATCCTCTGGTTTGCCTGCATTCATTATCTCTGTCATAACCCAATATGTCCCATAGCCATAATCAGAACAAAGGTACAATGACGAGCTTGTTACCATGAAAAACTGTAAGGTGTTTAAGAAATTGCCTATGAAACTATTTTGGTGTAAAATTCCATCACTGATGAATAAAGACAAAAACTAAGCATTTTCTCATATCTTGTATCAGTATCTATACGGCTGAAGTTTTTAGCCTTTTGGTATGTATACCCTCCACCTTAAAATATTTTTAATGAAACTATACGTTATGTGGGTAATATCTGGTAGTTAAAATGAAAGATAATTAAAATGAAAGATAAGTAGTTGTAATGACAGAAGAGCAGAGAGATCATTCATCCAGCGAAACGCAGGTCCCAGGTGGACTGAAAAGATATCATTTGTCATACCTGATGGAGTAGCAACCAATCAATGCCAGATGCAGGGATACCAGCCTTTGCAAGTGAAGACTCAATTGACTGTGGCACACATCGACAAGCAAATCGAAAGACCTCTTTGCCATTCATTTGAACGCAAGAAAATGAAGAGCGCCTTGGAGGGAAGTCGAAGACTGAACCATTAGTACCCAACTTGTTATCTGTTTCATTTACTTTGAAGGAGGCATTTAGATGTCTGCAATAAGACAGAGTGATCAGTCATATATGTCCGTGAGCAGATTGAGAGAAGTGACAGTCATGACCAGCAGCAAAACATTGAAATTGATAAAAAGGTGAAAGGAAAAAGAAAACTAAAATAGAATGGAAAAAACACGTGCCTGTTGCCGTCACCATCACTATGAACATCAAAACCAAGTAAGAAATCCTCCTCAGTGTCAGTGGCCTACAAAATCAGTGCAATGTTAGATAAGTGGGATGAAATGTTGTCACAGGCAATTTTGTTTACAAGTGTGATGGACAATGGAAGCTCCACTAGTCTGTTTATAGTAAGAATGATTGCACGAAACTATTAAGCTAGACAGCTAGTAAATATTAGGTAATTCCATAAAGTCAATAAGCACACAAGTACACCTGTACTAATACAGCCCCCGCAGCATCCCCAAAGAGAATACAGGTTCCTCTGTCGGACCAGTCAACAAACCGAGAAAGAGCATCAGCCCCAATAACTAGAACATTTTTGAATCCACCTCCTGTAGTTTCCGCAAACCAGTTTAATCAATTAAACATGAAATTAACAGTGGCCTCCTTACAGCAAAGTAAACTGATTTGTTACCCCTAATGTGACAAGCAGCTGATACTAGACCCAAAACGAATCCACTACAGGCAGCTGTAATATCATAAGACAAAGGATTGTTTGTGCAGCCAAGTGCTTTTTGAACCTGAAATTGCAATGTAACATGAGATTACAAACTAAAGCAGTTACCATATTGAATAGATCAACTTAAGCACTCAGACAGTGGAATTTCGTTAGCATAATTATTAAAATGTGAAGCCCAATTATCATGGATATATAGTCTATCTTAATAAAATAGCTTATCCAGCATAAAAATTTAAGGGAAAACTGAAGACAAAAACTAAAAAATGAAATAAGTCATCCCATCTTTGGAAAATGATTGAGCCGAGCGCACCAAAAGCACTGGTAAGGTAAAAACCTACACAATAACCAGATTACTCGAGCAATACAAGCTTATTGCTTGAAAAGACATCAAGCTGGCTTAGTTAAAGTGAAGAAAAATTAGGGAGGTTTTCAAGATATTATTGTATAACTGGCAAAGAAAGGTTATCATGAATGAAGTTGTTAGTTTCAAGTTGTGCCATGATCAACGTTTCCAGGAACCTACAGTCCTACACAAATTGACTTGACTGAGGGTAGTCAACTCCAGCTAAGGCTAGAGGCTTTATTCAAGTTCAAATAAGAAGGCTTCCAGAACCTAATGCTGGAAAGAGACGATCAAAATCTAGACCAAGTTTATAGCCTTAATTTCAAAAGAGACCAAGTGTGATATACATGTTAAATAAGGAAACAAAGTAAGTTGATTGATATTTTTCAATCCTTTGGAAACAGAATACAAACTAACAATTATTTGAGCAAATCAATCAATTAAAGTTCCTAGGTTCCAAGTATGACAACTAAAAAACAAAGGAAAATAGGCCTGCCAAAGTTAGGTCCAAACTCCAGTTCAAATAAGGTGAATCACACAAAAAGGAACATCCCTAAAGTGTGCTTAGACAAAGATGTCTACAAGGAAGCAAGAAACAAATTCTGTCCCAATTAAAACCCCTCTAAAACTACAAGTCAAACCAATTGTTATATAAAAATTTATATTATTCATATTCAACTCAACTTGATAGATGGAAGGTTCTTCAGTAACTCTCGATTTTATGCACCCTTCAAAACATAGAGAACAAAACTAATAGAAACTGAAGAATGACAAAAGTACCTTGTAAATGCACACTACTGAGAAGCTCAATCCTTAATATATTTGACCAGACCACTTAATCCAGATATAAGATACACTATCAAATAATGTATATACCTGAGGAGCCCCGCCAAAAAGATCATCAGGTGTGGACGTGCACATCAAGATTAGGTCCACATCATCAGGATTAACCTGTGCCATCTGAAGAGCTTTCATTCCTGCCTCAGCTGCTAACACGGTCAGGCTTTCTTTGCCTGTAAAAAAAATTGCACATTCGGAATTATCAGTTTTACAAGGATGTCATTATTTACATATTTAGTAAAGGTAACCTTAAAAGATCCAGCACAACATAGAGACAAGGACTAGAAAAGAAAACACTTGCAGTTGTAAAAAATATATGTTGAGATATGTAATAACATTATAACACTTGAATGTATCGACCATAACCATGAGAAAGCACCTCTTAAACATCATATACCAGCAGAATCGACCAGGTCAAATCATATCATATCCTTTGTCATTTTAATTTTCAGAATTAAATTGGTGAAGCCAAATAACTATATAACAGATACTTTTTAAAAGGGATCATGCATACAGCTAGCTAACCAAGTTAACCCTGGGTAAGCCCAGACTCATCAAGCTGAGTGGCTTTCCCTATATTGAGCATGTGCACTGTAACCAAGAGATTCAGCTTCAAGCAAGTAATGCCACCTCAGATAGTTTACTGTTGTCAAACATATCAACAATCATGCAGTGCATGTCCTAAGTTTTTATATGGTAGCATGGGCACTGTAATCAAGAAGCTCAGTACATGCTAAGCAACCTCAAGCTCCTCACAGTTACTAAATTTATGACATTATCATGCACAGAGTGTATGAACTGACCTGAAATAACTCGCCGATTACGAATCCCGGTGCGAACAGATATCCATTCATCGTTAGTGTCTACTATTTTTGAAAGCTCGTCATTTGAAATCTTAAGACTGGGTACTGCCGAGCCACACCCGACTAACTTGCAGCCTTTACTGACAAGCCTGTAAAGCAAATTTTTCGACCATTGGGAACAGGCACAAAAATCTATGATCAGTCAGATTATCATATACTAGCTTGAACTCATATTCCATTTAACCGAAATACAATATGAATACTAACATGACTAATGGCCAGGCCACCCTGTATATTACATAGAACACATACTATTGACATCAGTCCAACCCGACCTGATTTTTTACTAAGCAAAACTATGATTAGATACAAGAAACAAAATTTTGAAATTCCCATCCTAAGCATAAGCCATTGATAGGACCAAGTTTTTTGTTCAACGAAACAGATAGAGGGAGAAAACTCAACCAACACATCTGGCATTTAATAAAGGGAGTAAACTAATTTGCTTACAGTCAATATTTAGCACCTTTACCAAGCCATTAAAGAAGATAGCTAAAGAGAAGTCATAGAGATGCAAGAAAAAGAAGAAGAAAACAAAAAAATTGTATGGTGTTCTTCAAATCACCAAGTGACAACAGGCAAGAAAAAAAAATCTCTTTGAACTTCAGATGGCCTTAAAAAGGTAGAGTTTGAAAAATCTTCGTCCATTATCAACTCATTGAAATTGGGAGAGAATGATGATAGATGGAGTATACAGTGGAAGAACAGTGACAGTGATACATGCAACCCCAAAAGATCATTATGATAATGTAACCTCATGCATCAAGTATCATCACAGGGAAAATGATACACTTTTACCACACTTTAACCAGATACTGATTCACCCTGTACATGGGAAAAACAAGAGGCACCACATAATTAAGATGTCTACCTTCTTCATGTATAAAATAGAAGTGGCAGTTATATTTTACTAATATGGACTCGGGTCAGAACTGTGCATCTCCTTCACAGAGCTTAATCTAATAAACTCCGAGCCCTTCTAGCAGAGATCAGTAGAGATGCTGGATAAGTTAGAATCTCATGCCCACAAACCAACTTTTTTCCTCTTCTTGCTCTCAGAACTTCTAGTAGAAATCAGTAGAGATGCTCGATAAGCTAGAATCTAATGGCCACCAACTGATTTACATCAGAGAGCTCTTGAAGTTTGTTGTACCCTCAAATTAGTCCTCCAAATCATTAAATTATCTAATAAAGCCTTCATTTGCTAACCAGGGAACTCATACACCCTACGTCTGACTAACCATAAAAATTTAACTCTGACACTTACTTCAGTAGTCCCAGTAGAACCAGAACCAGTGCTTTCCATGGTTGTCGCAAAATAATGAGTACTTGACACAGAAGTCGCTACTAAATATGAGCCAACAAACTGGCAAATGAGGTCAACTAATTTTACTAGGAACTTGGTTCTCCATTACTTAAAAGTGAAATTTAACTGAAGAAACCATTTCAAATTATGTCTCTATTAAATTCAACGTCCTTCCAGCCTGTACAACGTGTAATAGGTAATGAATTGGAGCCTCGAAGACACTGACTTGACCACTCAAAGTTTACAAATAGCCTCTTGTTCATCCTAACGCCAAAGTATTTGCAAAGCTCTGTATTGGAAAGCAGATAACACAGAATTCGAGCACATAAGCTCATGCAAAGCTTAGAAGACAAATGAATGAAATCAACAAAGTTTATACACTAAAAAGATTGCCAACTGAATGTCTATCAGTAAGTGCCCTATGCAAGAATGCCACTCTGAAACAATAAACATATTAATCAAAAGAAACGAGCCAAGACACAAAGACATAGTAAAATTCGTACATAAGTCCAGAAGAGAAGCAACATTTGCATTAAATGCACTCCATAGGCTTCCAAACAAAGATCATAAATAAAAAACCAATCAGTATTCCCCAAACAATGCTCAACACAATAGTCTAAGTTAAACACAGCTATAAACTAGAACCCCCAATCCATGAAACAATAAGGGGCTAACCAATAAAATTGAAAATGAAAAACTGGGAACTTCAGTACGGAACTCACCTGGGTGCTCTAGATTCAGAAGTGGAGGAAGCTCCAGCTTGCTTCTCAACGCTGGAGCAGAATACCCTCTTGGAGATTCCCTCAGGGGAGCGAAACCCAGATCCAAAAATGGCTATTGAAGGCTGAATCTTCCTCCTCAGGCTTGGAACTGAAGGAGTAGTAAAGAGCCCAGATGCATTGGCCATTAATTTACACCCACAGAGCTCTAAAAACACAGACCCAGATAGATTGAAAGCTCAGAGAGATTGAAAGGTAAGATCTTTGAGCTAATATATGAGAAACAGAGGCATGCAATGACAGGAGTAAACGAAACCCATTAGAGGAAAAGATCAACAGGTGTGGCGGAGACAGAGAGAGACAGGCTTTGCAAAGACCCTTGTTTCTTCGGAGACTCCAAAGTGAAATAGACAGGGACAATTAAATGTATGTGGGCGATTATGACAAACCCAAATTGAGTAAACACCAATGCTCTGAGAATCAGGCCAGTCCGGTCCAGAAGAGAAGGGAGAGAAGACGAGTCATGCAAGTGCCTGCTTCGCTTACCAAATTTCAAGGTGCTGTTTTTATAACAAATCCAATGGGCACTCTCGCCGTGGGGTTTGGGGAAGTAGAAAACCAAAGCCTAACGAGTTTTACTTCCTAATTGTCTTGGTTCATATCATACTACTATTGCATTTGATACCGGTTGGTTGTTGAGTTGTTGTATACTTGAATGTCTTTGTTGTGAATTTGGGATCGATTTCAATCAATGATACAACAAGGGCATTAATTTTCAATTTTCTAATGGCGAGTTTGGCACAGCTTTGCCAATTTAAAAAATTTATTGGTAAATAATTTGGAGTAGAAAATGGTATTTGGTAAGAAAAATCAATTTTTTTTTAGGAACCCACCACGTAATGGCCCGATAAAATAAATTCTTCATACATAATATTACATTTACATACGCTTAGTATAAGTAAAAAAATTCCAATTGTGTGACGCCTTGACCATTTGCTTATGTTCTTTAAGCGGAGGTACTAAAGAGATTCAAGTTGCAAAAGCTTCGAGTGGAGGGTGATTTCAATATCCTCATCATTGCAAGGCAAGTATTAAATTTTTGGGCAAGTTTGAACTATCATTCAAGATATCAAGCACATGGTTTCAACAATATCAACATATTTTTCGGGAGGCCAGCATAGTTGTTGATAAATTGGCTTCCTTCACCATAAACTAGAACACAATAGTGTTTGGATCTCTAATTTTCCTCCTTAGGACATCTCTACTGGTGTGAAGTCATACCCAAATATAGCACTCATTATGGGATTTTTCATCTCCAATAATGAAAATATATATGGACCCAAACTTGGATTGGAGTCATCCTCAATCTCAAACTTAACCTCAAATTGAGTTCTAGACCCATTTATTTTATTTTTTGATAGAACCTCGAAAAAACGAGGCCAATTCAATAGAAAAGATTAAAAAAAATGAGAGAGGAGGACATAAACCAAAACCTCTCAAACAAAAACACCATCGATACAAGAAAGAACTACTGATCAAAGAAATTGAAATCCAAGTGGGGTGAGGAGGAGAGATAAATATTAATATAAAAAATTATTAATAGGTTCGAATTTGACACTCAACTATTGAAAATGGTGTCAAACCTATAAATAATGCTCATTTGGAGACTCAAATATAAGTTTTGAGTTTAGGTTTGAGTCTCACCATTAGAGATGCCCTCATATTCCAAATATTTTTTTTTTCATTTGTGCAATTTATGATCCCTCCTGAATTTTTTTTTGTAATGCTATCATCATTAAAAGAAATATTGTGAGAACTGAATATTCAAAGCTTCACTTACACAACCTCCCATGTGCCAACTCTTTTTATTATTATTATTCAAATAGATGTGCTAATACGGAAGTAATTGTTATAAGTAATAAGAACTATACAAACATAAACCACAAAAAAGTTTACTTATAACAAATAGTTAGACCAATCGGACTCAACATATTTTTCAGTGTCCAAAAATACAAATGGAGCTATGAAATCTCCGGTACACCTTGAGGAGGTGCCAAACAATAAGCTCTCCCAAATATAAAATGATAACAGAGAGAGAGAGAGAGAGAGAGAGAGAGAGAGAGAGAGAGAGAGAGAGAGAGAGAGAGAGAGAGAGAGATACGTAGGTGTTTTGGTTATGACTTGGGTGTTTTGAGTTGTAAACCTTCTCTACACGTAAAGGGAATGCTTCAAACGCAGCCCCTTTGCTGGCCCGTTTCTCTTTCTTTTTGCGCTTCTGTTAGGACCATCTCTCTCTTTGGACACCTAAGCCCACATCACAAACCCATCAGAACAAACCCAATTCCAATTACTCTATAATGACAAACTCTTATCCTTTTGGTACAGTTGTAGTGGAGGCACCGAATGTACCAATGCTCAGTTTAGTTGCAAAGCTAGTTGGCTACTTGTAGCATATATGACTGAGATGTAAACATTTCGAAGTAGGAAGCATGAATTATCTTTGATTTCTTGTTTTTCCTTTTCCCTAGTAGAATTAACCTATCATTTGGTATCAGCAGCCTATCATTATCATCTGGGTGTGATTGAAGAAATTGGGAGATGGCAAATGTTCTCTGATGGGAGGAGATGGAAAACGAGAGGAAATGTTCTCTTGTTTTTCATTTTCCCTAGTAGAATTAACCTATCATCTGAGTCAGAGGTTTGATCCTAAAAAAAGAAAATGTAACAAAAACATAGAAAACTAAAGGGCAAAACAATGTCCGAGATTCTGCTATGCACCTCGGTTCACTTGAACCAAAATCCATCACAGCCGTTCGTTTAATCCAGCCGTCCATTAAATGACAGTCAACTAACCCCAACGTTGGGTCTTTAGAGAGAGAGAGAGAGCGGCTGGAGAAGCAGAGGAACTGGTGGTCTGTGGTGGGATGGCTTGAGCAGAAGAGCGGAGGGAAACGGTTGGGGCGTACGGCGGCTGTGAGCTGCTGAGCTGAGACATTAATTTGGTTCGCTTTGCTTCTCTCACGTGGAAAAAATCAATGTCCTGTATGTTTAACTATTAAGATTGTCGCGCACTCAGTTTGTACCGATGTGGAAATCACCTGCTATATCATATCTGGTAAGTCTCTACATCTTCGTTTTCTTCTTAAGCTTTGTTTCTCTTAATTGTTCTTCTCCTCCGTCATTACAGTTTGGTTATGGAGATGAACCTTATTTATACTGCTAATGTAGTAGAATTCTCTTCTGCCATTTGATTTTGAAGCTTCCATTGTCTTCTTTCACATGATTCTTTGGTGTCGACTTCAAAAAGTGAATCAAAAGTTTGGATTTTGGAGGCAGTTCATCTCCTTTGCTTCATTTGCATTTAGAAAAACATGATCTTTCTGTGATTTGTATTGGGAAGTCAAAAGGGAGGGGAAAAAACCCAGTTTAATGGGGTGATAGATTGCCAATGTTGAGTGGGGAACTTAGTGAGGAAATTTGGGTGAGTGGTTGCTTGCTTTGGAGTTCAGCCACTAAGAAACTCCTTGGATTTCAAACTGTGTGTCTGAATAGAATTACAACCCAATGAATAAATCTATGAACAAATATAAGAAATGCCCAAAAGAGAAAACAGTCTACAAAGTTGGATAAACCGGTCTAAACAAATGTAAGACAACTTACTTGAGCTGTTTCACAAAACTGTGGGTTATGTAATTGAGGGTTTTTATTAAATTGAAGCAACTTAACTCTTATGAACACGTTTAACGACTTTCTCTAATGTGTTATTCTCCAGGTTGGCCGTTTAACTCAGCTTGGAGTTATTAGGGCCCAAATTCTGAATTCTACATACAGTACAGTGGGTCAAGCTCAAGTATCTAACCTTAGAACAGGAAAGGCTGTGGAGTCATTGGAGGTACTTTGAGTTCTTTGTCAAATTTCTTGTGCACTTTATTGATAATGTTGTATTATCTGTTTGTCAGTCTACATTAGACATTTTATGCAAGAGATTCAAAATCTCAATGAAATAATCAACTATTATCTTGTTTGTTCCTCAGCCGTTCTTGGTAAGCTCAAGCGAAATCCTGTCTATATAATAATGAATAAAAAAATGGTGTTCAATGGCCTGCTTTTTAGTACAAGTAAACGAGAATGAACTAATAAAGGATTAAGATAAATGGAGATGACAAATAAAAAATGGTAGGTTGGTATAGTTATCTTCTATTATGTTCCTCCTACAGATACAAAAATGACAAAACAGCTAATTTGCTAATATATTCCCTATAACTAAAGAAATGATAATATCTCTTGTATCTGAATTTTGTTATTTTGTAGTAAAGAATGACCTGCTCCTCTTGTGAGCACTTATTTGAAATTGTGAACGGTTTCTGTGTTTATCTTTTTCCTTTTTGTCTTGGACACCAAATGGATGCTTTATTTATTGATTGGCTAATTGATTTGCAATCGTACAGGATCAACACAGAAACGAAGGTAACAGTCATTGTCCAGAGAAAAATGCTGGAGGTGAAAACAGGAACCAAATTGGATGGAATGTTTCTAGAAAGGATAAGGTCAACTTTCTTGTCAAAACCGTAAGTATTTATATCTCAATCTTGCGTGTTTTGATCTAATGTATATAGAGTGAAAAGTTTGTGACGCTACTTCTGTGATGTCCTTTTGTCTTTTTTTTTCTTTTTTTTTTCCTGCAATCTGTTGATAGTCGGAAATATCCAAATGTAACAGAGGTAAATCCCAGAAAAGGGGGATAAGCCAAATAGGATCAGTATCCAGTTGGGTTGCATGAGCTGCCAACTTCTGTGATACTTTATTTACTCCTTCATGGATATGCTTGAAAGTGAAATGCCTGAAATGGGAAATCAATTCCAAATGTCATACAGAATGTGCATCTCAGCAAATGTGTGCATGTAATGACAATATATCTTATTATTAGTTTTTTAATTTCATAAATCTGATTTACTTATACCCCCGTGTGTGAATAATTTCTTTGGAGAAATACTATAAACGCCTTAGTTATATATATATATATACCTGCATTGTTATTTTACTATTGTAATATCTTCTACGGTTTTAAGGTTTATTCTGTCATGTTTATGAGGTTTGGTTTGGAACTTTCTCAATGGGCTTAACAGCAATTCTCTCTCTTTTTCTGCAAAATAAAAGAAAAAATGTCAACTTTAATTTTATTTTTGTTATCCACAATGTATAGTGTGGAATTCTTGTTGAGTTTTTCTTTCAAGGCCCACTAGGGAAAGTTGTTAAATAACCCCACCTTTGCAGCTTCTTGATCTCAATGATAGTAAGGAGGCTGTTTACGGTACTCTTGATGGATGGGCTGCATGGGAGCAGGACTTTCCTATTGGAAAACTTAAGTTGGCATTGATTGCTCTTGAGAAGGAACAGCAGTGGTATCGAATTATTCAGGTATGATCAAATCTCAACCTTTCCCATGGTTTAACAACTTGAGAGGACACTTCATATAGAAAGTATTTGATTTGACAATAACTTTTGAATATTTCATTTAAAGCAAAAGAATACGATGTAAAAATCTGAGGAGCTAAAAGTTCGTGCACCTATGTCTGTTTTGGAACTATTGGTTGATTCCATTCTCCATATGTGTAACTTCTTATAGATCCTTTATGCCAAAACATATTCTTACAATCCTGGACAGAATATTATTGGGAGAACCAACTATGGGAAGAGAATAATGCATCAGGCTGGATTGTTATTCTTTAGCCATGAATTTTTGAACTTTGTCTCTTTTTTGCCTGTAGGTAATTAAATGGATGCTAAGCAAGGGACAGGGAACCACCATGGGAACATATGGGCAACTAATACACGCTTTAGATATGGACCAAAGACCAGAAGAAGCACACAAGTTCTGGCAGAAGAAGATTGGCATGGATCTGCATGCAGTTCCGTGGCAGTTATGCAAAAGTATGATGTCTATATACTATCGAAACAACATGTTGGAGAATCTCGTTAAGGTACTGATTATTTTGTGGACTTGGGTAATGCTGTGATAGATCAATGTTAGGCCCTTTCCGTTTATTTGTTTTTGCTCGAATACTTTGTAAATTATACTCGACTAACCCTATTATAATCATGCGTGCATATCAAAGCTTTTTGAGGGCCTGGAAGCTTTTGATCGTAAACCTCCACAAAAATCGATAGTCAGGAGAGTGGCAGATGCATATGAGATATTAGGTAGGCTTGAAAAAAAAGAGAGGGTATTGGAGAAGTACAACTATCTCTTCACCGAAGATCGATCACGGAAGAAACCTAGAAAGGTCTTGTCTAAGGAGAAGAAGAAAGTGGGTTAGAACTTCTAACTGATGATTTAAATCTATGACAAATGTATACTACGGCATATGCATTTTCTATGACTTGTGGGAAAGGCAAAGAAAATTGTAGAAATTGATAAATGCAATGCTCTGTTGGGATTGCGGTTTCATGATTCTGTTTCTTTTGGATCAGTATCAACTGGCCAATTTTAGTTGGTTTGGTTTGGCTTTTAATTTTCAGTGTCTAATTTTGTCTTCATTTGAAGTTGTGTGAGAATCCATATGATTGGTACGCTTAGGTCTGAATTCTCCTCGTAACCTCATGTAGTTGAGCGGTTGAAAAATTCAGTTCATAGAAGAATCAGAATTGAACCTAAGTTTCAAACTTGCACCAGATGGAGGTTGCTCAAATAATTATAGAACTTTTTCTCTATGTTTCTTTCATCTCGAAGTATTCCATGCAGCAAACAAGGGAAGCAGTTTACATAACACAACATTTCTGACTTTGAACCCAAACCCTGTTAGGGCAAAACTTATTACCTAACCACAAGGATATCCCCAAAGGAAAAGGAACGGAGAATGGAGATCTGTGCAAGACATCATTGATATCAGTTATCCATTTAAGGTGTATTTCTTGAAGTCTTCATGCGCTTGCAATACTAAATGGTCATCTTCCCACTCATCTCGGTATGTCTCTGGTCGGGCACGCCTATTCTTTGAAACTGCCAAGTACATTTGCTTTCTCCATTCTTCAGATACTGGACAACCATACTGAGCAGCAAGCCAATCATCATATTCAAACTGCAAAAACACCACTGAAATACTTATTTTGTTCATGACATGTAATACAAGAACAGAGACTAGAAATATTAAAAAGAAATATTCATTAGTGTTTGAAAAGCCAGGCTTTAGCCAAGAATTTGTTCATCGAAACACAAAGGCAGACACTTCAAGAGAGAAAACCTCAGATTATCAAGATGGAATTTGTTCATCGAGACATGACATTCTGCCGAAGGCCAAGAACCGCATAAATTGGTTATTAAAGGACATAAAATTGATGATCTAAATTATCCAGTCAAGTCAATGGGAGTTCCACCTGTACAATCATAAACTCATGAATCTGAAACCAGATTTCACTTGGCAATTATTCCATGGCCAGTGCTCTCCACCAACAATGAGGAATGAATATCTAGTAAGGTCATGTGGGTTGAGAATAACAATATATGCTACCAGAGTACCAGAGACTGAATTTACCTGATAATCCGCCATGTTATGAGTGTATCGTTTAGGTATCCCAGAAGCTTCAAGTGAAGTGTAGAATGCTCTGACATCCTCCATCATCTCCTCTTCGGATGGAAGTGTAATTTGATTAGATAAAAGACCTGCTATCCACTTGCTTTGTAATTCAAACAAGGGGAAAGGAACAACCTGGTACCAAGATATTTAAAGACTTAAATCGACCACCAAAAGAATGAAGCACAATATGGCATAAAATTTTAAGCAGAGAAACACACCTTCCATGGTAACCCAACGAAGGAAAGTGACGGAGCCAAGACTGGTGGGAAGACATGTTTGTATAGTGGCCCCACACGGTTGTCATCCACAGTCACAATGCCATTGGTTTCCAGAAAAGGGAAATCATATATGTACCTTCAAAAGAAATAAAACCAGATTACCATTCGCTCTTTAAGTTTTGTTACAAGTCCGTTGTTTCACATTCAAGATGGAACATTACATAATACCGTCAAGTAAAACAAGCCAAAGCAAGTATACCCTGTGCAGTGAAGAATGATGTCAGCAAGGACAACACTCCCATCCAGAAAAACGACACTGCCATCGTCACTGAGACATTTGATCTGCATCAGGTTAAATTATATCAGAACATTGGAGCTACATATCATAATGGTCAAACAAAAATCCCTTGATGAACTTCTCATCATAGCCACCCAACTCTTACCAAGGGTGAGTTCTTTTACCGTAGAATGAAGCCACATGTTATCATAGCCAGGCAGCTTTTCAAGGGTCTCATCAGCAACGGATCTAGATGCGATGTGGACTTCTTTGGCAACTTCTCCTATTTCTCGAGAAATATCAGCAGCACTAGCGGAGCTCCCTATTAAAATTACTACCTATGCAAAAAAGGACATAGATAAGAGAAGCTAGACACTATGTAGAGGTGAAAGAACCCCAAAACCCAATAATTACAGTTGTTTAGCCTATAGAGTACTAACTGGTTCATTAGAAGTTGCTTCATTTCACATCTATGATCAGATAGACAGATAGTCAACTCAGGAGAACACAATCTAGAAGTTTTTCCCGAATGCAGAAGTTGGACATACCTGGTCTCGATATGGCGCAGGTGTACGATAATTATGGCTGTGAATTTGCTTCCCTTTCCATGTATCAATGCCTGAAAATGACGTACATCATTAAGGAGAAATGAGTATGAATCAACTTGCAAATGCATTTCATAAATCACTCAACCTTTAGAGGTCTTATATCTTTTAAGTTTATGTATAGATATCAGGGCAAGAAATATAGAAGTCAATCACAAAAATGCAATTCCAATTTCCAACCCCAGAAGCTTCTTTTCAGAAGATCTTCAAATTGAACTCTACCAAAAGTTACATTTATCCTTCACTGAATACAAATTATATTCAGTAACTCACACACAGCATACCAACAGAAAAGGCACAAACTTTGTACAAATCATAATCCCCTAACAATCAAACTATCTATAAAAAAATGATGTTGATCAATACCTGTAATCTGGGCAATACGAGGCTCAGTAAAATGCCCATTACAGACAACCACTGCATCATAAACTTCATCCAAATCTTCACCTCTCTTACTCTTGGACTTGACCTTCCACTTTCCACCCTCCTCCAAACCCACCAACACCACCTCCGTCTCGAACCTCACAAACCCAGAAATCCCAAATTCGTTCGCAAAGTCCTTCAAATACATCAACACCTCTCTGTGACCCGGAAACCTTCTCGGGTCTCTCTCTTCATCTTCCTCTTCCTCTTT
Organism: Rubus idaeus; assembly: GCA_030142095.1. Lineage (NCBI taxonomy): Eukaryota > Viridiplantae > Streptophyta > Magnoliopsida > Rosales > Rosaceae > Rubus > Rubus idaeus. The sequence goes on from CM057969.1 coordinate 8,606,695, forward strand.
GGCCACAAATGGGTAGTCCCGGAACCCCATGACCTCTCTTGGGAGATTGGTCCTGAGCGACTGGTACAGGCTCGAGTGGACCGTGGTCCTATCTGGGTCGAGCCCAAGTGGGTCGGACTCCAGCTTGGGAGTGTAGACCCAGGTGCCACCCTCTTGGTCTCCTCGCTCAAAGACTACGACTTTGTGACCTTCTCGCCAGAGCTCGCGTGCGGCAACCAGGCCGGCGGCTCCGGCGCCGATCACCGCCACGTTGCGCGAGGTCAGTGGGTGAGGTGAGGATTGCATTGTCGAAGTGTGAATAGCAGAATTGAGAACACGGCGGATTGGCGTTATGGGTTTGGCTGTGAACCACTGTACCGAGTGGCTGGTCATTTTTTGAAATAAACAGTGACTTGTCATCGTTACCATTTCTTTGGTAGATATTTTTTTTTCTTGCTCCTTTTTGTGTTTGGTCTGAAATTTTTGTTTCTTCTTAAGGAGAGAGGAGAACAAAACGATGAAAAAGGAAGAGAAAGGAATATAAAAAAAATGTATATGTGGAATGAGTGCATAGGTTGGAAAAAATTAAGAGTAAAAGTAGGGAAATAAGATAGTATATCAAAGCTAATGAAATGTCAATCGAACTAGTGTTCTTGGCCAAGTGCTTTGTTCCTTGCATTGCAAGTAAGTATTGTGAGAGTCTCAGAGAATTTGGATAAATGGTGATGCTCTTGTTTTCAATACTTCTGCAACAGCAACGGACCACATATTGTCATTGGAGAAGTGTTGAAAGTTTCGACTATGAGTTTATCTTTTTAAAAAATTTAAATTATTTTTATTGATTCGTCATTATGTCGGCGTATATATAATACAAATTTTGTGTTATAAAAAGAAACGCATTGTCATTTATTTTATTTTGTTACTGTGTTACATAACACAACATTTGTGACTAGAACCCGGACCATTTTTGGGGAAAACTCATTTTCCAAACACATTTGTGGCCTTTTCATTCACATTGATCCGGCCAAGATATGTGACATCACTTAACCATTAACATTGAAGGCGTATTTCTTGAAGTCTTCATGAGCTTGCAATACTAAATGGTCATATTTCCACTCATCTCGGTATGTCTCTGGCTTGGTAACCATGTTCTCTATAGCTGCAAAGTACATTTGCTTTCTCCATTCCTCAGTGGCTGGACATCCACACTGAGCTGCAAGCCAATCGTCATATCCAAACTGCAAAAATGCGACACTGAAATGTTTATTCTGTACATGTATGATATAAAAACATCGAGACTAGAATAGCTAAAAAGAAAAAAGTATTGAACAGTGGCTAAGAAAGACTAGTAGCTTTAGCTATGAAGTTTTGAACCTCCAACACATACATTGCAGACCTTTCAAAACAGAAAAGCTTGCCAAGATTGAGTGTGAGCGATGAGATAGATCTATGAAACAAGATTTGACATAGTAATATATTGCTTCTAGATCCGGTGAAAGTAATTAAAAACATAGGCAGAAAACCAAAGAGATTGAATTTTCTATTTACCACAAAAAAAAAAATTAGAAGAAGAGAGACTGCACTTACGTGATGGTCAGCAATGTTATGAGTGTATCGCTTAGGTGTGCCAGAAGCTTCAAGGAAAGAGTACATAGCTTTGACATCCTCCATCATCTCCTCTTGGGATGGAAGGGCAAATCGATTAGACAGAATACCGGCTATCCACTTGCTTTGAAGTTCAAATATGAAGAAAGGAGGGATCTGGTAGCATGATATATATTTAAAGATTTACTTCAACCATGAAAAGACTGAACCAAAACATCCAACCTTAATAGGGCATGTAATTCAAAGTACGTAGATATAAACACGTACCTTCCATGGTATCCCAACAAAGGAAAGCGACGGAGCCAAGACAGGTGGGAAGACATGCTTGTATAGTGGCTCGACACGGTTGTCATCCACAGTCACATTGCCATTGGTTTCAAGAAAAGGAAAATGATATTTGTACCTTTAAAGAAGAAAAAAATAAGACTATTACTTCCTAATAATTGGGAACGTACACCAAATAGCACGAAGTTCTAAAACAAGGCTAAGAAAGTATACCCTGTGCAATGAAGAATGCTGTCGGCAAGGACAACACTCCCATCTTGGAAAACAACACTACCATCTTCATCGACACTTTTGATCTGCACCGGTTAAAATAATATCAGAGTTTTGGATCTATATATCTTCCAGTATCAACCTCAAACCAAACTGAAAATTCCCATCATGAATTCATGACCCAATACCATGGGTGAATTCTCTTACCATAGAATTAAGCCACAAGTTATCATAGCCAGGCAGTTTTTCATTGGTGTCATCAGCAACAGATCTAGATGCAATGTGGACTTCTTTGGCAACTCGAGCTATGTCCCGAGAAATATCAATAGCACTAAAGGCGCTGCCTATCAAAATTACAACCTATGCAAACCAGGAAATGAACAATATTAAGTAGCGAATTAACCACTATATAGAGGTGAGTAGGTGACAGAAAACATAAACACAAGTACTTTATGGTTCCTAAATAATTTATCCTATCAACCTTGACCTGCTTCTATTAGAAGTTGCATTGTTTCACATGCATGTGTTCGCATTGGCAACTCAGACAACACACTGTAGAAGTTTCTGCAGAATGCAGAAAGGAACACATACCTGATCTCGAAATGGCTCGGGAGTACGATAATTGTGGCTGTGAGTTTGCTTCCCCTTCCATGTATTGATGCCTGCATATATGTATGTATATGGCATGCATTAGGGGAAAGGAGAAAAAGCGTGAACCAATATTCTGATTGCGTTTCTTTAGGCAGCCGCTATTCACACTTTCAGTTTGAAGTCCAAATTATTAGTATTTCAAATTCTGACAAAAGGAGTACAAGCAGGATGACAAATTGGGAGTGAGAATAGCAGTGCCTTTGTGAAATTATAATCCCATGCAGGAATTATAGTAAAGTGCACCTTAATTAGGCTTTTCTATACTACTCATGAACAAATTCTCAAGACGAGTATAAAGTTGTTAGCTTAATTTACATTCAAACTCGCAATGTGAATTAAGTAACATATATACGTACCCAATAATCTTCCAATTCTCATAGCTAGAAAAAATGAAAACGAAAATGACATTGATACATACCTGAAATTTGAGCTATACGAGGCTCGGTATGGTGTCCATTACAGATCACCACCGCGTCGTAAATCTCTTCCACATCCTCACCTCTCTTGGTCTTGGACTTCACCTTCCACTTGCCACCCTCCACCAAACCCACCAACACCACCTCCGTCTCGAACCTCACAATCTCAGAAATCCCAAATTCGCTGGCAAAGTCATTCAAGTAGTTCAACACTTCTCTGTGACCCGGAAACCTTCTTGGGTCTCTCTCTTCATTTTGTTCCTTGGCCACAAATGGGTAGTCCCGGAACCCCATGACCTCTCTTGGGATGTTAGTCCTGAGAGACTGGTACATGCTTGAGTGGACCGTGGTTCTGTTTGGGTCCAACCCAATTGGATCGGACTCCACTTCTACAGTGTAGACCCAAGTGCCACCGACTTGGTCTCCTCGCTCGAAGACTACGACTTCGTGACCTTCTCGCCGGAGCTCACGTGCCGCGATAAGGCCGGTCGCGCCGGCGCCGATCACTGCTACTTGGCGGGAGGCGGTTTGCATGGTTGAATTAATTGTACGTGGAGAGAGCACTAATAATGGGTTTGGCTGTGAACTCTGAGTCTCCGATACACTGTAACAGTGGTTAGTAGTTTTCCACCAAAAAAGAGGTAAGTACCAATTTTTGTTTCTTGTTAAAGAAGGTGGAGAATGTTGGTTGAGTAAAAACTCCGGTTGGACTTTGACTTACTACTAATATTGGACTGGAGAGGAAATTAAACTGACCAATCACGATCGAGATGTTTCTTGTGACCGTTGACTCGAGGGAGTATCTGCCAAAAACTCTCTAATTCTTAAGTCAATATATTTCTTAGTTAACTGTTATAAATAATTTCAAATGAGATGACCCTTCCTTTTATAGGCAAAAGTGCTACTTGAGCCGCAAGTAACTTTTTCTAAACTTGGGCTGCAATCAACTCCTTCTAAACTTGGGTAGATTGAGTAGTGTTCTTTCCTTTTTCTTCTTTCATTTAAAATATTAACTTCTTCTCTTTTGTTCAGGTTGGCTGGTTGGGAGGATTCTACCGTTTCAAGTCTGGTGGTCCGTTTATACTTTATACCTTTGTTTTTTTAATCCTTTTAGCCTCCTTGTATATTAAAGTAATTAATTGCCTAATCATACCTTTCTTATTAGTAAGCTGAGAATGTACATCGCACTGGTCAAAGTTGGCGACGATCATAGTCTCACAATCACGATCCAACTCCAATTTTAAGACTTTGGATTGACTTTCAACCCACATTTTAGAAAGAAACAAAATTATTGAAATCTAACATTTAGAAGTGTGAAAGTTCATTTGTTTGTTGCAAATTGACTGATTAATTACCTCTTTGAGAATTTCATTGAAAAAGAATAATTACATATTTACATGAATAATATCTTTGACCAATACAGTTCATGAGACATACCTATTAAAAGTTTAAAACGAAAGGCCTCTCTTTTGTAAAGAAAAACGAGGCTAAATTAAACACGAGTCACCAACACTCACAATATATATTCACGGGAAAATAAGTTTTATTTATCAAACAAATATTTTATTTTTCTTGAAGAAGGGAAACTTATTTCCTAACCACGTACTTAAGAGGTACAGGGACAAATTAAGATTATGCACATTTGTGCCAAAATCCAAAAGAAATATAGCAGTCGCTTTATTTCACAATTATGTGGGAAAGTCATTTTTAGACATCGATCACTCCATTTAAAGTGTATTTCCTGAAGTCCTCATGAGCTTGCAATACTAGATGGTGATCATCCCACTCATCCAGATACAACACTCCTCGGAGACGAGCTTTCTTATAATGTGCCAACCACATTTGCTTTCTCCATTCCTCAGAGACTGGACACCCACACTGCGCAGCAAGCCAATCATCATATTCGAACTGCAGAAACAAAACTCAAATATTTATTCTGTTCATCCTGTATATAAATATCAGTACAGAACTACGTACATATACTAATAAAATTAAAAGGAACAAGGCACTGAATAGAGTCTGAAAAGACTAGTAGCTGTAGCTGATTGAGAAGTTGTTAATCATTTAATAGAAAAAACCTGTCATTCTCAAAGATTGAAATAACGAAGAAATATACTAAAGCATGGAAGATAGGTGGCTTGAGAAATAAGTTACTATGATGATGAATGAATTTCTGGTAAGGTCATATAGATTGAGACTTACTAATAGCAACCAAAGAGATCGACTGAACTTACCTGCCAATCATCCAAGTTGTGGGTGAATCGTTTTGGTGTACCAGAAGCTTCCCGCAGCGAATAGAAAGCTTTGACATCCTCCACCATTTCCTCTTTCGATGGCAGTGCAATTCGATTCGACAAAAGAGCTGCTATCCACTTACTTTGAAATTCATACATGGCAAATGGAACAACCTGGCACCATGAGTTTAAAGATTTTACTTCGCCCATCAAAAGAAGGAACCAAAAGATCCAACAAAAATAAGGCATATAATTCAAAGTAAGTAGAGAAACACCTTAAAAGGTATCCCAACAAAGGAAAGCGAGGGAGCTAATGCTGGTGGAAAGACATGTTTGTACAGTGGTCCGACACGGTTGTCATCAACAGTTACAATGCCATTGGTTTCAAGAAAAGGGAAATGATATTTGTACCTAAAAAGTTTAAATATTAGATTAGCATTGCATTCCCTCTTTCATTTTTGTTGCACTTTGCATTACTTAACATTCAAGTGGAATATTGCATAATAGCACCAAATCCTAAAACAAGCCAAAGCAAATATACCCTGTGCAATGAAGAATGATGTCAGCTAGTACAACACTCCCATCTGGGAAAACTACACTGCCATCTTCATGGACACTTTTGATCTGCACCGATTTAAATTGTATCAGAACATTGGATCTAGATGCCTTGATAAACATAGCAACCCAATTCTTATCATGGGTGAGTTCTTTTACCATAGAATGAAGCCACATGTTATCATAACCAGGCTTCTTTTCCATGGTTTCATCGGGAACGGATCTAGATGCAATGTGGACTTCTTTAGCAATTCCAGCTACGTCCCGAGATATATCAATAGCACTAGTAGAGCTCCCAATCAAAACTACAACCTACACAAATTAAGAAGGAACTCTATAAGAGATTACCAATACTTACGAAAGAAGACAAGGACCCAAGAATTAAAACAATACCCTATTCACTGTGACCTGCTTCATCAGAAGTTACTTTGTTTCACATATACAATCACATTGGAAACTGAGGACAACACAATCTAAAAGTTTCTACAGAATGCGAAAGTGAGGCAGACCTGATCTCGAAATGGCTCAGGAGTCCGATAATTGTGGCTGTGAATTTGCTTTCCTTTCCACGAGCTGATGCCTAAAGAGAACGCATAAACTCAGCTCTAAGGAGTTACTGATGCAATTCAAATTGCAACCTCAAAAGGAGTCAGAAGCACCTTTGGTAATAGTGCCCTCCAATCAATACAATTTAATCACACAAAGCAGAATGAACTCAATGAATTAAGTAAGTAGGTAAGCAATATAAGAAGTAACAACTCCCAAGGACCCCAAAACTCTCAAACCAATTAACCAATATAAAGTTCAAAATATTTAGATATTCAAATCCAGACGGAGAACTAACAACACAAACCGAATAATCTCCCCATCTTATTATCTTCATCAACCAAATGCATGTACGATATTAATCCAAACCTGAAATTTGGGCCACACGAGGCTCAGTATAATGCCCATTACAGACCACCACAGCATCATAAATCTCCTCCACATCTTCACTCCTCTTACTCTTGGACTTGACCTTCCATTTTCCACCCTCCACCAAACCCACAAACACCACCTCGTTCTCAAACCTCACCATCTCAGAAATCCCAAATTCTCTCGCAAAGCCATTCAAGTACTTCAACACCTCTCTGTGACTCGGAAACCTTCTTGGGTCACTCTCTTCGTCATCTTCTTCCTTGGCCACAAATGGGTAGTCCCGGAACCCCATGATCTCTCTCGGGAGATTGGTCCTGAGAGACTGGTACATGCTCGAGTGGACCGTGGTTCTATTTGGGTTGAGCCCAATTGGGTCAGACTCCACTTCTGGGGTGTAGACCCACGTGCCACCCAATTGGTCTCCTCGCTCGAACACGACGACAGTGTGACCTTCCCGACGGAGTTCACGTGCTGCCACCAGACCGCTGGCGCCGGCGCCGATCACTGCTACGTGGCGGGATAAGGGTTGCATTGTCAAATGAGCAGAGCTAGCAGCCATCGCTGGCAGAAACGCTAGCTAGAGAAGTAGAGTGACTATTTATGCCATTTTATATTTGGTTCAAGTCTTTGTTTACTAGAAAAATGACAAGTTGCCAACTCTGTACAAAGCTCGACATGTTTGATTCTCTGAACCAGTCCCGACTGGTCGACTGGAAATACTAAAGAAATTCTTTTTTTTTAAAAAATTCATAAATAAAACCCCCCCAAACACCCCCCTTGATCAAAAAAAGGAAATACAAAAAAAACTAAGACATACCCTCCACATTAAAAACGTCCAACTTATAACACAAATTAATTAAATAGAGAAAGCCTGGGATATAGCATGATTTTCTTTATGTGTATATAAGTAGGAGGGGGGTTCTGGCGAATAAATGTCCCATTTGAACATTTTTTTTGTCACACGATCGATTTTTATTTCCCCCTATACTGTTCTCTATTTCCAAACAAAACCCCCATTGGTGTTCAACAACAATGACAGCTCTTATTCATATTTTATATTGAGCTGAATAATTTGCCGATACATTAGAAGGTTCCGACCAAATCAATTAACAACAACAACCGGTGTACGGAATAAGGGTCCGACCAAATCAATTAACAACCGGTTTACGGAACAAGGAGTTAAGCAAGGACCAAGAGATTGATAGAAGTAATTGGATAAACGGTCAACCGATTAACGAAAAACTCAATCCGACAATTCATACTCAATGTAAGTATGTTTCCACCGTTCAACATTGTGAACAACTTTCGACGTCGACAAAGGAATGTATACACTAAGGTAGTGGTATACTCAACACATACCCGAGTTCAACTCTCAACCAAAACCAAATTTGTATAAATTTGTATAAGAGACTGACTATCGAAACCACACAAAAACAAAAACAAAAATTCAGCAGCCCAATCTGAGCCGTCTACCTGAACGACAATGTATATGGATAGTTAAATGTTAGTACGACATGACGTTTGCTGAGCCCCCTGGTGTATGAGACCCAGATCAGACCCATAAACCCCTCTTCCACCCAACCTAACCCAAACACCCGACCCTCTCTCCTTCGTCCGGCCAGTGAACGGCTTCTCAGCCTCTGGACGTGTCCGGCGTCCTGGTGATATCCTTTGTCCAATCGGTGACATCTGACGACGCTTCGAAGAGTGAAAGATCGTAACGGTTCCGGCGGGGATGGATGGAGATGGAAGAATGATTTTGGGAACAGAAATTGTTTAATGAATGATTGGCTTAATTTGGCTTTGATGTATGATTTTGTGATTTTGTTTTCTTTGTCCAGTGAGAACAAGGAATTCACCTTTTACTAATCCTTGTAGGAGAGAGGAGAACGTTGATTATTTAAGGGCAGCTAGCTTGCTTACAAAATTAAGCACCGACACCAAGCATGTCTAAAAAGTTGCATTTTTTCACTAGCAGAGCGTGGCAACCAGAAGGCAGCATTGAAATCCCAATCCCAATCCCAATCCCGTTGGACATGCTGATGATCTGGTTAAAGTTAATCAAGGTAAACGGATGGCGCCGTTCCACTGATCATCCATCACAAGCCAACCACAAGTCTGAATTTGTTACTGAGAGACAAATTATGGTCCCTTTCTCTGAGATGAAGCTAGTATCAGAAAGGCCTCGCTGGACACAGGTCATGGCTGATCATCTTTCCAGCATGGGTGTCCCGCAACATGAGCAGCCAGATATTATTGGAAATATATTTCAGGAGGGTGAACTGGCTCGCCCGGAGCTGCCTATTAATGTGGTCATAGCGGATACCATTCTGCTCATATTGGGCACCAACACTGAAACTGGTGATGCCATCAATCATACAGATACACTGCAACCCATCGAAACAAATCCACGTTGGCCCAAGTTTATTCCGGCAACTGAATCATCCATCAAGGGTTTGGAAAGAGTGAACCTAGTTGATGATATTATTAGAGACACACCGTCATGTCTTATTTGTCTGGACGCCCTTGATCACTTGGACGATGATGCTGCAGCAAAAGAGGAAGAGGATGATGCTGCAAAAGAGGAAGGGCAGCCTATCATCACTCGCTTACCGTGCTTACACCATTACCATGGATATTGCATTGTCCGGTGGCTCAAGATCCATCACTTGTGTCTTGTGTGCCGATACCCAATGCCAACCAAGGAAGAGGACGAGCCAAGACCCAAACGGATCAAGACATTGTGAAAAACCTGGCTTATGGATCGTCATACTCAATATAAGTATGGTTCAACCGCTCAACATTATGAACAACTAATATTTCTCTCTCAAATTTCATGCAAGTTAACTTTGGATACTACTCCACCACGCAAACCTCACCACGTACATATGTTGTCATCCACCTCGTTTGCACCATCCACTTTCAACGATTACTTAGTGATCAAACTTTTACCGCACGAAATATGTTCATACTATATACGAAGCATGTAATGTCATCGGAATAATTTTACCCGTAACTTTCAATAAGATACTCTGAAATAAAACTAATTATTTAATTAATTGTTCACCACTTCACCAAATGTTGATCTTTTAAAATACAATATGTTACTTTGTGACTAGTTAGCTATCACTAAATTATTACATTTGTATCACAATTCAACAAGAAATAAGGTGATCGATCACTTCATATTCCACATTCACCTAGGAAAGACCTCATTTGTCATCACTTGTCCATTAACAACTTAAACTCCTTTTATGGTGTATTTCCTGAAGTCCTCATAAGCTTGCAGTACTAAATGGTTATCATCCCACTCATCGTGATATGTGTTCGGTCGGACAAACCAGTTCTTTGCTACTGTCAACAGCATTTGTTTTCTCCATTCTTCGGAGACTGTACACCCACACTGCGCTGCAAGCCAATCAGCATATTCATCCTGCAAAAACAACACCCCAGGCCAAAATATTTATTCTTTCATTGCTAGAAGTATACATATACCATTGAGACGAAAACATTGACATCGAAGCAAAGAAGCTTGCTGAAATTACCCGAAAACTAGTAAGGTCATGAGTGTATCGTTTAGGTGTGCCAGAAGCTTCAAGTAACAAGTAGAAAGTTTTGACATCCTCCATCATCTTCTCTTTAGATGGAAGCGCAATTCGATTCGACAAAACTCCTGCTATCCACTTGCTTTGAAGTTCAAAATTGGGGAAAGGAACAGTCTGGGACCAAGACGTACCATGTTAAAGATTAGGGAAGAATAACTCTATCGAAAAAATAAAATAAATTAAGATCCAACCAATATGCGGCATACAATTTGAAGTAGCTAGAGTAAACACCTTCCATGGTACCCCAACAAAAGAAAGAGAAGGTGCCAAGGCAGGTGGGAAGACATGCTTGAACAGCGGCCCGACACGGTTGTCATCCCCATCCACAGTTACAATGCCATTGGTTTCAAGGAAAGGGAAATGATATTTGTACCTAGGTTGAAAGAGAAATTAAAGACTTAGATTATCATTAGCACTCAGTTGTGTTGCACTTTCCATTATTTCGATCACATACAGTGCGGAAGTTTAAAACTTTACAAGCAAGCCAAAGCAAGTATTACGTACGTACCCTGTGCAGTGAAGAATAATGTCAGCAAGGACAACACTCCCATCTGGGAAAACAACACTACCATCTTCATGGACACTTTTGATCTGCATATATTAGTTCGAATTGTATCATAACTACTCATCATAGTCACCGAAATCCTTACTATATATGGTGATCAAGTTATGTATCATCTTACTATAGAATGAAGCCACATGTTATCATAGCCAGGCTTCTTATCAATGGTTTCATCCGCATGAGATCTAGATGCAATGTGAACTTCTTTCGCAACTCCAGCTATGTCCCGAGAGATATCAAAAGCACTAGAGGAGCTCCCTATCACAATTACAACCTACATATGCAAAGCAGGCAGTAGATGATGATCATCAAAGTTAACCTCTATGAAAGGAAACAAAACCCATGCCAACAATTGAAAACTATGATCTGCTTCATACAAATTAATTGCTTTGTTTCACATATATTGTCAAGGAAAAGGCTTACAGATTGTAGAAAGTGAGACGGACCTGATCTCGAAAAGACTCAGGAGTCCGATAGTTGTGGCTGTGAATTTGCTTCCCTTTCCATGTACTGATGCCTGAAAAGGATTAATGTAATTGTCATCAAGGAAAAGGATAAAATGTAAGAACCAACTTACCTTTGTTATATCCTGCAAATGAATTCTATATGTAAGCATTGGACTCAGCTATAAGGAGCTAATAATTAATGCAATTGAAATTGCAACCTGAAAAAAAAAAAATGTCGGAAGATCATTTGGTGCCTTGTGGATATCTTCTCGAATTGGACTATACTAGAAGTACGTACAAATACAATTATACTCACATAAGGCTGAAAGAGATGTTCTCGTGGTCAGGTCGCTTAGTGACCATAAAAATATGAATGTAATTTTTAGTGTTCTAATTTCAGTCTTTGATATTAAATCAAATAGTAAACACAATCAAATATTACAAGTGACAGTAAATTTTTTGGTTATGGGGTGACAAGGTAAACACAACTCAATAAGCACCTAAATCAATAAAAAGTATGTGAAACGTTCCAAATTATAATCCCGGAGTTCCTTTTCTACTCTTCTGCTGTACATCAAGAACCCCAAAAGCAATATAAAGTTGAGTGTTTTTTAGAATACCATTAACTTCGTCAACCTGAAAGGAAATTAAGCTCTCTATAATTGATACGTACCTGGAATTTCTGCAACACGAGGCTTAGTATAATGACCACAACAGACAACCACGGCATCGTAAACCTCTTCGAAATCCTCACCTCTCTTGCTCTTGGACTTAACCTTCCACTTGCCACCATCCACCAAACCCACAAGAACCACCTCAGTTTCGAACCTGACCATCTCAGAAATCCCAAACTCGCCGGCGAAGTCATTCAAGTACTTCAACACCTCTCTGTGACCCGGAAACCTTCTTGGGTCTCTCTCTTCATCATCTTCTTCCTTGGCCACAAATGGGTAGTCCCGGAACCCCATGATCTCTCTCGGGAGGTTGGTCCTGAGAGACTGGTACATGCTCGAGTGGACCATGTTTCTGTTTGGGTTGAGACCAATTGGGTCGGACTCCACTTCAGGGGTGTAAACCCACGTGCCACCCAATTGGTCTCCTCGCTCAAAGACCACAACAGTGTGACCTTCCCAGCGGAGCTCACGTGCCGCCACTAGACCACTGGCGCCGGCGCCGATCACTGCTACGTGGCGGGATAAAGGTCGTTGCATTGTCGAATGAGCAGAGCTAGCAACCATCGCTGGAACAAACGCTAGCTAGAGAAGTAGAGAGACTATTTATGCCATTTTATTTTTGGTTCAAGTCTTTGTTTACTAGAAAAATGACAAGTTGCCAACTCTGTACAAAGCTCGACATGTTTGATTCTCTGAACCAGTTACCAGTCCCGACTGGTCGACTGGATATACTAAAGAAATTAAAAAGATGTCCAACTTATAAAACAAATTAATTTTTGAGCAATTATAAAACAAATTAATTAAATAGAAAAAGCCTGGGATCGATATAGCATGATTTTCTTATGTGTATATAAGTAGACTTTTTTTTTTGTACAGATCGAATTGGTTTAAAAATGAAGCTCTTATTCATATTTTTAGGGTCAATTACCGATAAGGTCATTTTGGGTGGCCTTATACTTCAAAAAGCCATCAAATATTTTTTACTCAAATAAGGCCACCAATATTTACAAAAATGTCACCGCATCAATATTTACAAAAATACCATCATATTTTTTTGCTATTATTTACAAAAATGTCACTGCATACGGAAACAACAATAAAGCTACTGTCAAAGCACACTAAAGCTATTGTCCAACAACAATAAAGTTACTGTCCAACGACAATAAAGCTACTGTCTAACGACAATAAAACTACTGTCAAAGCACACTAAATCTACTGTCAAAGAACACTAAAGCTAAAGCACACTAAAGCTACTGTCCAAAAATAATAAAGCTACTGTCCAAAAATAATAAAGTTACTGTCCAACGACAATAAAGCTATTGTCCAAAAACAATAAAACGTTAGTGGCATGAATCATAATTTTGAAATTTTTAATGTCAGATATAAATAGTTAAAGCTACTGAGTAGCCTTATTTGGGAAACATAGCTACTGTGGCGTTTTGAAGAATAAAGCCACCCAAAATGGTCTTATGAGTAATTTTTTATATTTTTTATTGGCGAATAATTTGCCGATACAAATTTTTTTTGGATATATGGGGACCAAACGGCCCAAAAAACAGAAACAAAAGAAACTCAGGTAGCCACAGCTACCTCCCTAAATCTGAAGGTGTCACACAAGTCATCCAAAAGAGCATTGGAGACATGTGGTGGAGGTTGAGAAAAGTAAACTACTCCAAGCTCAGAGGTGAGTCTGCATTTGGAGAGTAATATCTGCAACCATATTGAATTATTGATTTCTCTGTAAACATGTATGATGTCACATGTAGAAAAACCATTCTGAATTTATTAATCAGAATTTATTATGATTTTTATATGATATGTGCTTGCATTAATTTGTCATTTAGTATTTTAGTGTTGACTGCACATTACATATCAGACAAATAATTCTCGGACAGATGGATTGTCAACATTGGGCATTTGGTCTAGTGGTATGATTCTCGCTTAGGGTGCGAGAGGTCCCGAGTTCAATTCTCGGAATGCCCCTTTCTTTCCATTTTAGAATCTAAAGGATGGAACTGTTCTATTTTACGGGGACCACTAAGGGGTAACACTTCAATTGAAGTCTCCTGCTCATTTCACATTTCCGTCTTGAACCTATGTCAAAACTTTTTTAACATTTTCTTATTGAAATTTCATCCGTCATTATGAAAAATAAATACTATTAAACCAACTAAGTTTTAATAACTTTATATCGGAACTTAATTTGTATCTTGTATCTAATCGGATTTTTATTGTTATGTTAAAAAGGATTGAATCCTTCATCTAATCCTAATATTTCACGCTCACCATGTTGGCGGGCAAACCCTAAAGGCATCAATTTTATTTTCTAATTGTAATGGAGGAATAAGAGTTTAACCGAAGACATCTGCCAACAAGGTTGCGACTTGCGAGCCTTTTTTAACAATATTTTTTTTAGAAAATTTTACTGTTGTTTTATTAACTCAGTAAATGTGAAAGATCACCTGCAATTCCAAATGTTGGACAAGTGGGTTCTAAAAAGCTGCATACTCTGATTTATATGAGGGCTAACAAGTAGGACAGCCTGTTGACATCAAATCAAAGTTTTTTCCAGGCATCTCCGGCCCTACGCTGCCTACTCTAATTTATTTACAAACTTCCATTACTGCACTGTACCAGGGCATTGCTTGGTTTACAGCCCCATCATTGCTATCAACAGTTGGATAGATCGAGCTTCTATTACAAAACGGCAGGAGCTTATTGTTTTACATGACCTAATAAGCATGTTAGGCAAGATCGAGATCATGAGCAATTAGTGGGGTGATAGTCGCACTCGCACCCTTTTCAACCCATCTCACAATAAATTCTAATATTGTTCAAGAATATTCGATCCTCATAGAGTCACAACCACTATGGTCTATGAATTCGAGACTCTCGACTCAAGGTTTGAGGTTCAGGATTTGGGCTCAAGGTGCGGACTTGAAGCTAGTCCAGGTCTAGAGCTCAACGATCAAGAATAATTTCGAGTGCCTCTCTATTCCTTAAAGTCAAATATACCCCGGTTTCGGTTAGGGATCATTGTGTTCTTGCCAAAACTTTGACAAAGAGGTGAAATGGTGGTATCATGAAATCTTTTTGCGGTTTCCTTGTGTGGTACTTCTTGGTGTTTGCTAGAATTCTTTCCACGCGCGTTGCACGGATAAGGATCAATTGTTGAAACAAATTCATCTAGAAATAAAATAATTTCTCCGCCACCCCAATGGTAGTTTTGGCTCACGCTCGACGTCCATACATGATGTAGTACGTGCACTCAATATGAAAATAAAGGGTTGGTTTGACTGTTTGAGAATGATTTTCGAATACCCAAAAGAGCTTTAAATTAGTTGAAAAAATTAATTATAAATATAAAAAAATTGAAAATAAAAGTCTCAAGTGAATTTTAAAAAAACTTTGAAAGTGATTTTGAGAAGTATTTTCTCGTACAAAAGCGTTTTTCAAATTTTTTAAAAGTTTTTTTAGTCATTTCAGAAACAATCCCCAATAGGTTCAAAATCGAACTTTTCATATCGAAACAAAATTAACGAAATTAAACGATTGAACTACATGAGACGTGTATCTTAGTGGAACTTGACCCAAATTATTAGGGTACCAAGATCGTAGCGTTATCAAAATATCCAAAATATCTAGGGTTGTGATTGTCGGGACAAAAGTAGGTATTTGAGAGACAACCGGAGGATTAAGAAGATAATCAATCAAGCACAACACAGTTGAAACTGTCCCCAGCATCATGAATCCGCACGACGTCTGACCAGTGTACACTACTGACTGGTCCTCCTTAAACCAGAAAGCCATTCTATTCATCGATTAAACAAACATATTAAAAGGAATCCCAACGACCCAGAGAGAACGAAAGAGACAGAATTATAAAGATCGGAAGCAACAGAAACCGACGGTTTTGGCTCACGCGCACTCCCCCAGCGCTTGTTTCACACTCTCCACCTCTATTATCTTTTCCTCTGACGACCCCAGTGTGTTCCGATTCTCTCTCCTTCTCTCTCTCTCTCTCGCGCCTGGAAATCATTGGATCATGGTCTCTCTCTGGTACGTTGTGCAAAAATGAAAATTTAGTGGAGCTGCAACAACAAAGAAAAAGCAGAGGCCCAGAAGCAGAAGCAGAAGCAAAAAGCTTTGCTTTTGGGTTTTCTAAATCTTGGTATTCTCGCTTTCTCCATCTCTTCTCAACATTTCCGTATTTCTACATACATTGGGCTTTGAACTGTTTCGGAATTTGGATTATAACCTACTGAAATTGTGCTATATAGGATTTCTGTTTGCTGGGGACTGTTTGTTGATACCCAGATTCTTGAGTTTTTACCAAGTAAAGTTCTTTTAGCCTTTTTCTTTTTTTCCTTTCTCTTTTTACTTGAAAGTTTTTTGATGGGCCAGTTTAGTTACTTTTCTTCAGAAAGCTTTTGCTGCGTTTTCCCAGATATCAGAAATGAAGTATGTTTTTCAATGTGTGATCAAAACCTTATTCTCTTACTGTTGATCATAGGGATATAGTTTGTATACATTGTATGCATGAAGTAGATTGTGGGAGTCCTTTATATACTTTGTTCATGGTTAAATAAAGATGCAAAATCTGATCTTGATGATCATTTCAGAAGCAAAATGTTGATGCGAGGAGATTTTGATCTGAATTCGATGCAAGCTTATACCGGTTCTCTGAATGATGTTTTGAGGAAGACTATGCTCAACCAGGAGGTGGTATTTAAAGACCAGGTATTAGAATACATACTACCAGAATTCTGTGTTGAAAGAAAGAATTTGGATCAATGGACTTTCGTCCTTTTGCAGATATCTGGAAATGTTGGGCAATAGACTTGTTAAAAAATGTGTATTAGTTGCTCTATCTATTGTTTGTCTCAATTTCTGGCTACGGATTTTCTTTCAGGTTCATGAACTCCACCATCTATATAGGACACAGAAGACACTGATGCAGAATGCTGACTGGAAGGAGTATCATAGATACAATTGCAGCAAGGCGAGTGCTCAGTCAACTCTGTCAAATTGCTCAAATTCTACAAGAGATGGACCAAGGGTAAGTCGAGCATTTACCTTCTACATGTTGCGAAGAGGGGTCTATAGAAAGAAACTATTACGTCTTTTGAGACTCAGATGAAATGGTTTTATCGAATTTGGTTGCCGTTTCATTAACCTACCAACTTATTTGATCTTCTTGATCCTGCACTTTCTGCTTCTCGAGAACTGGTATATCTAGTCTCCATTGATGGCTGACCTGTTTCATTGTAATTTTTAGTATGTATAGTGTTCGTCTGTGTGTGCGCTTGTCCTTGTCTATCAAGTTGCCTTAACACAATCTACATAGCAGGACTTGTTCGAAGGGTGCAAGAGTATATATGATAAGATTCAGCCGAGGCCTCTTGATCTTAAACATCCCTTACATCCATCCGTTAGACATATTGGTAAGCATCTCCCGAATAATACATGCATTAGACATTCTGGGGATGACTTGAAAGTAGCTCTAGAACATAGGAGTTCACTTTGTTGTGATAATTTCACAGATCCAGCAGAGCTGAAGCTTTCCCTGAGCATTCGAGAGGACAACAGGAGGGAGGGAGGCACTAAGAGAACTTGGCTTGATGTAGGATCGCATGCCTCCTCACCAATTGTGATTGATTTAGAAGAATCAAGTGAGATGACATCAAATGAGGGTTTGGAACAGTCACCATTTTTAAGCAGTGCTGCTCCATTAACAAACTTCAGAGGCAAGGGCGGTTCAGAAGCTTCTATCCTTTTTGATCCGATCATCACAAGTAGTGTGAAGAAAAATCTTTTTCTTTGGTGCTGCAGTGAGTAACTCTCCTTTAGACGACAGTGAGTGCAATCCTTTCAATCAAGGTACGGTTCATTTGCCTTTGCACAACTATTTATATCATGGTGTGTATCACGTTGTATTGCTGAAGTTCTAGTCTTGTGCGCTTTTGATTTTGTTTGGTCTCTTTTTTTTCAGGATTAAATAGGTGTTCAATTAATAAGTTGTCCACCAGGAGGCAACAGTTCAGTTCACGTGAACCAGGGCTTTTGGACCTTAATAAAACCCAGCTTGATGATTCTTCGTGTCTCTCAAATGATCCTACGGTAGCCCATCCTTCAACAGCCAGCTCATCGCATGCTTTCCGTGGGTTAGCTGGCAAGATAGAAGAGGACACTGTTTGTTTTGCAACTGAGAAAAAGGAACATAATAATTGCTCAAATGAAAGTTCTGAGACGTGTCATGCTGGACATTTTTCTTTCTTGAATTCCAACAGAAAAAATGAGAAAACAGAATATTTGGGTAGGAGCTTGAAAGTTGATGGATTTGGAATAAGCGAAATGGACCCCGTAAGTTTGGAGGCAGCAGTGTCTAGATCCAAATCAGACCTTTGTGCAGCAGTTGGCTGCAACAGCAATGACCCCAAAAATGGAAGTGATGGGTTCATCCTGAAACTTCTAAACAGTCGAATTCATTCATCTGCAGGTTCTAAACAAGCAAAATCGGAGAATACCAAAGAAGATGACCCTGCAATTTCATATTCTGATCACAGTAGAAAAACAGATCAAGATGGACACGGCAATATATCTTCTTCTTCAAGTAAGCCGTGCTGCATTGGTGATAATGATTCCAGCAGTGTAAAGACTACACAATCTGAGGTTGAGTTTGGAAACTCAAATCCTTTTTCTTCCGATCAGTTTTCAGGAACACATGTAGGGTCTCAAGTTTCAGAAACCTTAATGGATGAGCAGGACCAAAGATCTTCTGACAGCAGTGAATTTAAACACAAATGCGTCAACAAGGAAGAAGAATCAGCTGAAGTGGATGCTTTGACCAGAGAGGCAGCCGAAGCACTTCTCGGAATGTCATTGGAGAGCTCATCTTGTTATCAAGATTGTGCTGGCAAAGTAGGAGAGTCAAATACGGGCGAAAAGAAGAGTGAAAAACCACAGTATTCTTGTGATTTTTTTGAGTTAATGACACTAATGCTTATGGAGAGCAGTGTGGATGACTATTCTGTGTCATCAAATCCTTCTGAAGTAAGTTTCACAGAAAGTAAGGATGTTGGTCTGAAATTGAGAAGGGGGAGGAGACTGAAAGATTTTCAAAAGGACATACTTCCTGGCCTGGCATCTCTTTCCAGACATGAAATTCGCGAAGATATAAACATTATGGAGGGAGTTTTAAGATCAAGAGAGTACAAAAGATTACAAGCCAAAATGGCTGATGGTCACAGCTGGTGTACTCCTGTAAGAAACAAACGTTCGCAACTGAACCATGTCGCGCGGAGGAAAAAAATCTTATGAGAAGATTTCAGTGGAGGGAGATTTGAACAAGTATCATCTCTGTAACCATTTGCTGCATATAACCTTAAGCTTAGAATCATTTAGTTACTTTTTAATACATGTTCTGATCTTAGTTTTAGTGTTGTACGTAATTGGATAAACGTTCATCTTTCAAGACGTAATTCATGCTTGTAGTCCTTTCTTTCGGAACTTCAAAAGTCTCAAAGACAAGTAAAATCAAGAGAGAAGGATTAATTAATTATTGTGAAATCTAGAATCTTTTCTACAGTTAGCTATGACTGTGGTGTTTTCTTAACTAAAGATAAGAATCCCTCAATTGCTAAGGAAGCTTCAAAAAGTAATGCATAAGAATCTAAGATCAACTTGAGCTTTATGTTTCTCTGCAATTTGTGTAAATTCTTTTTCATTCTTCTTCCAAGTCTAGTTATGTCCTATCAGCTGTGAATTCTTGTGTTGCTGTTGTATTTATGTCCAAAACTACGTCTCAACTTCCACGAACGAATCTTAAATGTTAATTAAACCTTAAACCTAATGTACATCATACTATTGAACGCAAATATCAGCACAATATAGCATAACACCTATCTGTCAATCTACAAGAACTGCTATACTATACCAGTTTTTTTAGCAGGATGATAGCAGAAAATTAATAACAATGAAATAAAGTGATGAGTGCAAGCAAAGTCACTAAAAGCCACCCTTTGGGAACAAGTATGCTTCAATCATGAAACACAAAAGGATAAGTGGTAATGGTCCAAGTCTGTGAGTGAGAGAGACTGCTAGCAATGTTGGTTGGTTAGTGGGATTAGATTCATGGGTGAGTGGAATAATGCTACACATAACCAAAAATCTTCACCCAAGTCCTTGAATCTTTACCTGTACATGCCCCACAAGGCCACAACCCACTTAATAATTATCACATAATGGCATATAAATTATATGCATTTTTTAAATTAAAAAGAAGGTATAGAATGAATTCCCTACTCTATCTTGTTTGATTAGTTTGTATGAGATAAAGACGCAAGAATTTTAAATAACAAAATATAAGCAAGCCTTCATGAAGTGGCTGATGAATATTTTTCCCACTAAGGAACTGAAACAACATAGTCTGTGTTCATTGATGGTTTCTGGCACCTTGCCTTCAATGAATATGTATCGGTAGGTTTCGGATTGAATCATGGAAAAGAATTCGGGTGACTTTCTTTCAATGAATCCAGGATTGGATTTCAAAATCCATCAGGTTGCTAAAACTAGTCTACAACATGCCCACCACCTGTTTGCTTGTATATCTGACAATAACCAAGAGAGAAGTGTTCAAGAAGTGAGCCTTATTGCTGAAGATGCAGTAAAGGAATTCAGAAAACTGCTTAAGCTACTTGATGGATCAATGTCATCAAATCACAGGAGGATCAGAAAGGGTCCTTTGCCTAAATCCCACCACGTAAACCAGGTTGATTTGATGGAGATTAGTCCTAATTGTTGTTCATCACAAACTTCAACATATGACTGGGCTCACCAGCCTTTCTTGGTTAAACAGTTTAATAGTACTCTTCAGAGAGATCAAGCAACTGCTAACTGTGATCAAAGCAGTGTGGCTCTTCCTAGTTTAATCATGGGGTTGAACCAATTCTCACAAAATCCTAGCTGTACTTCATTGATCAGCATGGCTGGTAGTAGCATCCACACGCAGATAATTCGCCATTCAACGTCTGAATTGACTTTTCGAGATGGTACCTCCATGTTTTCTTCCAAAAGGAAGAGTTGTGGGGTTAAAAGCGAAGAAGCCGGTACAATATGCCTAGCCTCAACTGGAGGATGTCATTGCTCAAAGAGAAGGTAACTGCTAATTGAAATTAACTACGGTTAAGTAGACCTCATCTGTTACTTTAATTTCTTAGATATGTTTGTTAATCTGCTTACAGGAAACTAAGAATAAAGAGAAGAATCCGAGTTCCGGCTGTAAGCAATAAGCTAGCAGATATACCTCCTGATGATTATTCTTGGAGGAAGTATGGGCAGAAACCTATCAAAGGATCTCCATATCCTAGGTATGTCTATGTTTTTGCTATCAAAGCTAGTTCTCTTAAGCTCCAGAAGAATTCATAAGCAATAGACACTACGGCTAAGGGTTCCAAAT
The DNA here is from genome assembly GCA_030142095.1 of Rubus idaeus. Lineage (NCBI taxonomy): Eukaryota > Viridiplantae > Streptophyta > Magnoliopsida > Rosales > Rosaceae > Rubus > Rubus idaeus. The sequence continues at coordinate 8,628,292 of CM057969.1, forward strand.
TTCATGCATTCCTATGTGTATATGTGTACTTTCTCTTCTGTGTGTGTGTATTGGCTTCATTGATACACCTAGTTCACTACTTATGGTATTAATGAAAATTAGTCTACGAGCTTTGTTCCATGATTGACCAAAGGCTTAAGATATCTGCATGTGTTTCTTATTCAATGTTATGTTTGGTTATAGCCAACAGTTTTAGCTGATAAGACTGTTCCTCTTGCTTTGTGATTTCAAAGGAGTTATTACAAATGCAGCAGTATTAGGGGATGTCCTGCAAGAAAACATGTCGAACGATGTCTTGAGGATTCTACCATGTTGGTTGTGACTTATGACGGAGACCATCAACACTCAAATTTTACATTTCAAGCACCCGCACTTTTGAATTAAATTCGATAGGTACGTAGAATAATTATGAACCCAAAAATGCCAAAGTTTCACAGCTTGAACTGGTTTTGCATTGTGTGGTTCTTAAACTTCTGCTCCATCTTGAACAATTGAAATTGTAACCTGTAAGTCATGTAATTCACCTCTGGTTCAGAGGATGAATCCTGCTCTCTTTTTTAACCTGTCCTAGCTAGCTGTCTTACTACTGCATGTACTAAAATCATACTAAGAAAGTAAATCTGGGTTGTGATTTTCAATTTAACTGTACAGCTTCTTTGAACAATATAAGGATTTAACCCCTAAAACAAATAAATTAAGGGTCTTTATTGATCCATCAAATTCTGAACTATTTAATGACAAAATTTGGTAATGTAACAACTCTCAATGTGAGTCTCCTTGCCTCATCCTGCAGGTGTTATGAGCTCCAAACTCATAGATTGTTTCACTGAATTAAACAAATATGTTAAGCTATATTATGTGCTTAAGCCCAACTTGGTCCAGCTAAAGTTCCTACATATCTTTTGAAAACAATTCTCAAGCCCACCAATTTGGGCTCCTCATATCTTTTGAATGCATAGAATATGGATTGGGATTAATCCTCTATATGTAGCTAATAGAGTATTAGGACTCTTGTGAGACTCTGCTAAACCTTCCCTCAGGGACAGGACTAGAGCCAATGGGTTGCACTCCCCCGGTCCCTCCCCCCCTCAACGCTAGGGTATGAGTCAGTCGGAGTTGCAAACTTGAGGGTCCTAACCTATCGATGAGGTACATATGTTTTGATGCCTCACGTTAGAGCATCCAACTCAAAACTAATTTAGTATGTATAAAAAGACTTGGTATTACTGTATATACTAGTTATTCCAAAAGTACTCGGGTGATATAGGAATCCATAGCCGATATCTGTATACGAGAAGATGAGTCACACATTGACTATATATATGAAGCCTTATTGTCCGGCATTGGATATTGACGAAGGAGAAGCTTAAAGTTCTCATTTCTTAACAGAAATCTGCAATTGTGATTTTACGATTTCATCTTGACCTTTGCTCAAAGTTCTCATTTCTTAAAGATGAATGATGGATTTGTCTACACCCTTTAGACATTGGATATTGACGAAGGAGAGGCTTAAAGTTCTCATTTCTTAACAGAAATGTGCAATTGTGATTTTATGATTTCATTTTGACCTTTCCTCAAAGTTCTCATTTCTTAAAGATGAATGATGGATTTGTCTACACCCTTTAGACATTGGATACTCCTTTCTTTAATTTTCAGAATCTAGCTAGGGTGTAAATCTTTCATTGCATTTAATTGTTTAATTAAGATCCTTTTCATCACTATATCCCACATTGAATCATTAAGGTCCTTTAAGAAAAATCATGGTGTTTTTTTTTTTCGAGTACTAGCTGCACCACTCATATGTTTACTCAATGATAGGTGTAGATCGATCTATGCACGAGTGGGTGATGACCATGAGTATAAGCAGAAGAAGGTGTAATATAAAGTTGTGCACCATTCTATGTTACTTATTTTCAACCAGCCCTAGTGATGCTTGCTATTTACTAAGGTCGATCATGGTAGGCCATCAAGTCGACCTTTTGATATATCATATCCTTATTCCTCAGTGAGCATTGCCGCATGAACTGATCCAATTATGATTGATCTAGAAAAGTGAAATTTAATTTCAAGGTGCAGAAACTTGTTTTGGGGAAAGCCTTCGTGAACATTATTATCCTTTTGAAACTTGAAAGTCCTCAACTTTGATTCTCATTGAAAAATGATCTCTATCTATTTTTTAACGTGCGGTATTCTAACAAGTAGAGTACTCTTTCTATTTTTCGGGATCCCCTAGGTTAAGTACAAGGTTTTCAAATACAAACAAAGTGATCTAAGTGTTGATAGTTGAAATTGATAGGGATTCTCAACTACGTATGTCCTTATTTTTGAATGTACGGAGTTTTGATCTTAGTTATCAAATTAGATCATTTAAATAACTCATGGTGGTCAAAGTCACCATCTCTTTCTTAATCAACGAATTACAAGTCATAACACATTCATTCGTCTAAGGAATTAACTAATTTGATGAGAAAATACTTGGTTTATTTTTTCCTAGCTAATTCCTACACAAAATCATTTCTCAATAGACGCGATAGAAGATCTTTTTGTTATTTTTGTCATCATTTTAGAAGAAAACTTTTGGTTATTGCCCCTCAATCGATTTTGTTTAAAAAGAATCACATTTGTTCCCCATAACTATTTCTTTTTGTAGACAAGAGGATTTAAGTTATATATAACTCATAATTACATCCACCATCCACCCCACCTCTTTTAAAATCCACTGCTTGAGAAAATTTCAATTTTATTGAGAAAATACGGTAAGATAGCAGGAAAATTAATGTGCTTTTGCTTATATAGCAACTAACTAGTAGTGGTTGGTGTAAATAAAAATAACTAGTAGTCGAAAGAAATCTACAACATAGAAGGAAAATAAAATCCGAAATCTCGAAACTCTCCTAGGTCCTAGTCTCCTTAAAATGCATTTCTAGTTCTTTTTTCTTTTTCTTTTTTGACAAAATTGCCGTTAATTAGGCCCTAATATAATGGGGTGTTTTCAATGTTTCCCCAAAAACTTCGAAAAAGGCATATTATGTGCCCTAACCAGACACCATAGCCCAAAGTGGAGAATTCTTAAACTAACCTCTGCGAACTTTCGTGCTAGTAATGGCACTTCAACTTTAGCTTCTTGCATGTATATATGGCTTTCGATGCATCTTCATCCAATCATGATTTGGAAAGTATAAAAATCGCATTTCTGTATACCTACTTACCTAGTGACCAGATTCATTATTATTTTTTCTTGGGGAAAAAAGGTTTTTAGAACAATTTATGGTTCCTCAACTCCAGTCTTTTTGAAGTATTTTAACAAACAATTTATATCTCATCCTTAAAGGAAAAAAAATTATATATATATATATAAATGGAACACTAATTAGCTGCTAGAGAAATTTAACAGTTTAAAGAAGTTGAATGAGAAGCAATTTTCTTCACTTATTATAACTTGTAATTTTTTTTTATTCTTTTGGTAAACTATCTATCTCCTTGCTCGAAATTTTATTGATCAAAAAAGAAATAATACATTTAGCCTAAAATGAGGGCCTTGCATGTAAAAAAGAAAATCCGCATGTATACGTTCACATGGACAAGATAAGATCATCGCATGATGGATTCGTATCGCTTTTCTTCGGTCCTTGATAATAACATAGTAAGGCCAGAGTGCTGCGCATGCCTGCATTTATATCCATTGTCTCTTGTTTTTCCCCAAAAAAACATAAACATAGCCAAAAGGACGAAAGAAATGGTACTGTGAGGAGAAAATATAGATGGGGCAAAGTGGGACAGCAAGATCTTAGGGCTATCTTCCAAGAAGATCCTCCATTTATGTACCTAACAAACAGAAACCCTTTCTGTGGTCGTCTGTACTAGTTTTAGGTTTTTAGGCAATTAAGTTTGCCGTACCCTACATCCGATCCCCTCAATTGTATCCCTGTACTCATCGATCAAAAACTACACTGCACCTCTAGGGCCCTAATGTCGATCATTATGAGTAAGAATTCGTGTAATTACTATAGATCTCTTCACTTATTGTCCATGATTAATTTTAAGTTAGATGCTTAAATTTTGAGTTCTATTACGATATCATAGCATATTATCTTACTTTTTTAGCTTAAGTGATGAGGCCGGCACGTACTCCATATCACTCAATTCAATTGTAGACATGTATGTTTTATGTCATTTTACACCGGAAGGATGATGCATGTACAGTCTTTAATCTTTCCACTTATTGCTCAATTAATTTTTAGTTAGATGTCATGTGTATATATATATATATATATATATATTCCAATCAGAGTTTTTCATTTTCCGTATATAAGTAACCAATTCTCCACAGTTAATTCATGCAAAAGATAAGAACATTGATTCGATCAACTTGTCATTTTAAAAGGAACAGATCAGACGTCTCTTCTGAATGGGAATGTAGATCTAGTTCCACCAATTCTCCATGGTAATGCCATCAGAATGTGTCCCTTAACAACTTCAGCTAACAACCCAATCATGCAAAGTACATGATTTAATATTTAAAATATAATTAGCTGCAGAGCTGGGAATAAGCATCAAATGCATTATCCTTAATTAAGTTCGATCAGTTAATTAAAATAATATTAATATTCTGGTAATGTTGGTTGGTTGGCACTTGGGACAAAGCAACCCTTATTTAAACACATAATATATATAGTACTTATTATTAGCAGACCAAATCGATCTGTTTGTTTAAGAGATTAATTTCAAGGCGATATGGAGTTGAAGGGTGTCGTATCAGTGGTTGTAACAATGGTGATTCTATTCATCAGCACTGGAAATGCAGTAGATGAGCAATGCATCCAAAATTGCGCTTATCAATGCGCATCGGAGACCCAGAATGCATGTTTCTATAGATGCATACATGGGTGCCTGGGTCTAGCTCATCGGAATCGACTACCTAGCCCTTTCGAGGATCGCGATGATCGCCATTACTACTACTGCAAACTCGGGTGCTCATCAGCACAGTGTCTCAAATATGGCAATGATGATAAGTTGAAGGTGGGAAATTCCTTGGATCACTGCGCATACACAATCTGCAACGACAAAGCTCCTAGTTCTAGCCCTAGTCATTCCTAGCTTGTAATGGTACGTATCAATGTGGGCTTGTACGTCCATGTATGGCATATTATATGACTTCATAGTATGGGAATAAGTGTACGTACGTGTGGGAATAAATTCATGATTTCTCTCGAAATTAAAGAAGAATAAGTTTTTATAAGAATTAATTTCCGTTTGCTCGATCGTGCTTAGTTGCTTACTCCGATCGATCCTGCCAATTTCTTTTGATGTATTTATCAAACAATTTACGTACATCTCATCCTTCAAGAAAAAAAAATGTCCCAATAGATCGAAGACCAATTAGCTGCCAGAGGCACAATTGTCATAATCAATTAGGATGATAATTAAACAGAAAGTAAAATGGAATAGTAGCTAGTTACCAACTTAAATACCATATAGGCATATAGCTAGTGAGTTGCAATATTACTATCATCTGTTGATGACTTGATCGATCACTAAATAAATTAATATCACTTCATGCATGCAAATGTCAAATCTCAATCGAATTAATTCACAGGGTACGTGCATGTGTGGTTTAAGTCTGTCTGTTTAGTACACAATTTAATTTAAATGTACACGTACAACAAGAAGTAGCTAGCTACGCCAGAGTTGCTGCATACCAGCATTTATATTCCAAGCAGAACATAAACACAGCCAAAAGGTAGATAGAAATGGTACTGTAAGGAGAAATATAGATGGGGAAAAGTGGGGACAGTGAGATCTTCCAAGCCGATCCTCCATTTATGTACCTAGCTAACAAACAGAAACCCTCTTCTGTAGTGGTCTGTACTGCGCGCTTTTAGGTTTCTGGGTAATTAAGTTTACCCTACCCTACATCCCCCTTGCATCGCTATCTTCATCAATCTAAGACCACACTATACCTCCGGCTCTAATATGAATCATTATGACTGCTTAGGATTTGTATAAATATTTTGGATCTGATCTCCATTTATTGTCAGTGATTTTAATTTATTACATGTGCAATTATGAGTTCCATTATGATATCATAGAGAATTATCGTACATATTCAGTTAAGTGACAACATGTGCTCCAAATCGCTCTATCAAATTTTAAACATGAATGATTCGACACCTCAAGTCATCTTGCATATGAGAATGTACAGTAGTATTCTTCAATAGCATAAATAAAATGGTTTTTAAAAAGTGTAGAAGGTCTTGAATCTCTATAAGATACTATTATTGTTAATTGTTTCGAGTTTGTGTCAGGAAAATAAGAACATTATTCGATTAATATTTTAAAAGAAAACAAAAAATAAACAAATCAGACGTCTCTTCTAAATAGGGAAGTAGAGTTCCACCAATTATTGATTCTCGATCATACTCGTATTGTCATAAGAATGTGTCCCTTAACAAATGCTGCTAACAAACCAATCATACATGCAAAGTACATGATGCAAGATTTAAAATACAATTAACGTACTGCAAATTAAGTTGGGAAGCATCGAATGCATTATCCTTAATTAAGTTCAGTTGATTAAAATAACATTATTCTAGTAACTGGAGACAATCAAACCCTTATTTAAACACACACACACACACATATTCATATATATATATATATATATATATATATATATATATATATATATAAAGAGAAATATCAAATAGATACATAATTTCACCTATTACATATTATTCGCAGACCAAATTAATCTGTTTAATTGTTTAAGAGATTTCAAAGAGATATGGGGACGAAGGGTGTCCTCTATGTGATGGTATTACGGTAATGCTGGTGATTCGATCTATTCATCAGTAGTACTGGAAATGCAGTAGATGAGGATTGTATCCAAAATTGTGCTGATCAATGAGCATCGGAGATCCAGAATATGCTTATTTCGATCCATAGATGCATACATGGGTGCCCGGGTCTAGCTTATCGAAATATATTGACTATCTCTCGAGGATCGCGACGATCGCCATTACTATTCCAAACTTTGGTGCTCATCAGCAAAGTGTCTCCAATACAGCAATGATAACTTGAAGATGATCAGTTTCCTGGATCACTGTGGATACGCAATCTGCGACGACAAAGCTGCTAGTCCTTGCCCTAGCCCTAGTCATCACTTGAAATAGTTTATATATATGTGTATCAATGTGGGTTTGTCCATGGCATATTGTAGGGTGTCATTATACGGGAATAAGTTTATGGTTCAATAAAATGCTTAAAAGTATCGTACCTTCCATTTTTTTACTAAGATACATCTTAATTAGCACATTTCATTTTAATTATACTCTATCTGATAACTTTGTAGCACATAAAATACATTTGTACTTGATCGAGTTAAGAGATATTGTGAGAGACCATGCATAACCCTAAGTATGCCACACCCCTCATCTCAATGAAATCTTTCCCGTTGTGACAATAGTCTTGCCTTTTCGAGTTGGTGCTATGTAGCATGTGGCCGGTGGCTAGCAAAGGAGTCTCCGAGCGATCGATGGTGGCAAGAATCCCTTTGATCAGCTACTAGCTAGCTACTTGTGGTTATTTGGTTAAACTCTTTTATTCGGAAAGCAAGATCTTGCCTTTCAATACTCCATCAAATTTGTCATATGCTCTTGTGGAGGAGAAGAATGGCTCACCCGGCCCCCTAGGGTAACATTGAAAGCGCATTGCTAAATCCCAAGTCTTCAATAACAGAGTGTGTCTTGTCACTCTCGTTTCCTTCTTTCCTCATACCTAGAGCTTCAGTTGTCCTGTATATATGGATGTATTAGCATTTACAACTTTTTGGCCAAAACTCATCTCTAACGGGTTAGATAGAACTTAATTTGCATACTCAAACGTGGGTTGCAAAATACTAAAAAAAAAAACAGTTTAAACTATCTAACATATAGTAGAACAGTTGGAGCATGAAAAGAAAGAAAACCAGATCCTAGCCTACACATGTGCACATTCATCTCAAACAAAACTGTTGCAAATTTAAACTTTATCGCATTTGACAAAGTGTTAGTCACCGTTATAAACACAATTAAATATTTTGAAATTTATGATTTACAACTTTTCGATTAAAGATGATCAAACTACATAACTGACTATTTATATGAACAGTAGCAAATCGAGTTGTATTTTTAAAAATAAAACAATTTTTTTGTTGCATCCTCCATTGAATTAAGGGTAAAGTGGCCATTAACGTAACACATGTCACGACGAGTACTGTCCGGTGTCCACAGTCGGAGTGTCGGACAAAGCTAGAAGATCCGAACGTACAAATGTTAGAAGTACGCAGACGTCAGCATGGCAGTTGACGCGTGACTGCACGCGCTTCATCAATCTGTCCCGCCCAGTCCCCCACCCCGTCAAAAAGCTGATCCCAGCTCTCAACCCAATCTCTTCGGTCTCCAACTTGTTTTTGTTTCCTGGAAAAAAGCTTTGATACGTCGATGGCCGGGATAGTTTCTTGGTTTCCTCTCTCTCTACCCAGGGAATCAAGGTAACGTGGTATCCAGAACCAGAAGTACTAAAAGGTAAAAGGTAAAAGTAAAGTAAAAATGATGCGTCTCCAATTACCCCCACCCCACAGTCCCCACTTCCTAGGTTTAGGATTGCACCCGAGTTTTGAGTAGTCTCCGATTACTACTTTTATGATTTGAGTTTAATATCTAAAATAAATAATTAGTAAACTCATAAAATATTGTCGTGCTCTTGTGACTGAGGTGAGTCGTTATGTATAACTTTACGGATCTAGTAATTGATTTGAATTATTCCGTAAGAAAAATATGATGGTTCTAAATGAATATTTACTCAAATCATTTATAGTTTCTATTCACCATTTTCAGGTGCGGGACTGCGGGGCACTACTTACCCGAGAGTTTATAGGTGTATTCACCTCAACTTCACCAAAGTGAACAAAACAAAGACCACTGCACCCCACTACGCTACCTTTCACTCACACATTCAACAAAATTTTCATGCTCTTCTTAATTGCAAACTTGTACTTACTAGGGTCGACCAAAATACTTATCATTGATCACATATTGTAAATAGGAATGGGCATTTCTATTGCACACCGCCTAAGACAGAGGCTAATAAAAATAACCATTCAAATCAAACATTATAAAGTGACAATATTTTATAAAACATAAGATTACACATGACATCACACTATAAGTAACTTTAGCTATTTTCTAAAGAGTCAAATACAGACAGTACACGACCCCTTACAACTTTGCAGTAAAAAAAATATATGCTCGGGGGCTCGGGGCTATTCTCTAACTATCTTATTTCATTCTATATCAAAAATATAAAAAAATTGCATGTGTTTCGTAATATGATATTCTAATATTAAATATATATATTTATACATACAAAATTGGTTAGGTATTTATATAGCTTAACATGAGTAGCACATTCCCATGGCGATTGGAATATATGAACATGCATACTATATTTTTCATTGAAAGTGATTGATTTTTATTCTTATCTATATACAATATGCCATTGGTCTTTTTATTGTTGGCAAGTGACCACCCCCACCACACACACTCCCTCTCATATTTATGGGCAGCCATATATTGAAGTAGGAAGAATTCCATGAGTTCTTGAATATGGGCGCAAATTGAGAGTTCTGTACGTGCAAGGGCAAGAAGAAAACCTCGCATCAGATGCGAGAAGAAAGCTACGACTTTGTTTTTGTTTTTCAATAAATGACCTACCTACAACACCACAAAAACGTAACTTTAAGCAATACATATCACTTAAAAAATAACATCAGATAATTGCATACTCTTTTGTTTTAAAAGGTTCCGCTTACAATACTTACAAACTCTTTTGGGTTCTTTTATCATGTTGTTGTTACAGTTATAATTACTCTTTTAACTCATATGAGAAACATATAAATATAAAAAAACTACATATTATAGATTATTAAGAAGATAAAAAAAATTAACGAAATATTTTGTTTCGTCTAACCCACTTATATGGACCGGCTAAAAAAATATTAAAAAAGAATTAATTAATAATTTAGAAGTCTTTATGAGTCGAGGACCCAGTCAATTATGCCAAATTGCCAATGCATGAAAGCACCATGTCACAAAATCTAATCTACCCAAATGGCAAGATATGGGTGTTGAAAATGTAAATTCAGCAATCATCACAAGAACCCAAAAATCTAATTACCTTATCCTTAAAGTGATTATAGCTTTGTTGATGATATCTAAATGGTAGTTACAACATCCAACTTATTCTCAAGTGCTAGGCCTTAACACCTAATGACGGGGAATTGAAGTACGTAGAATTGTCTTCAATAATTCAAACCCTTTCGCTTTTAATAAGACAGCTGAATATGTGCAGCTAGCTTTCTGCATGCACTATTATTCCAAAACCCTTTCTTTCTTCGTTCCTTTTGATAGAGATTTACAACCCTTTTTTCTAGACAGGGTTTTCTGTTTGTGTACATGTTTCCCAAGACGGTCTTTTTGCATGGTTTAGATACGCAGGCCTTGCTTAATTAATCTTTGAACAGAAAAAGTTAATATATATTATCTTCATGTACCTCCTTCAGCCTGGTAAATATATAATTGTATATGGTTGAGAATTCTTAATCTATTCTCTAATTTCAAACCCCAAGTAAGATCTTCTCTGACAAAGTATATATGTTGGTCAGGGTTAAGAGTCAATTTATTAGAATTTGGGTACAGTAAGTAGCCTCAATTTTAAGGTATGCATGGTTAAAGTTTCAAAATCTACTGTTGTATTGGGTAAATGACAAAATCTAGGGTTAGTATGTATTGATTTGTCATGATCAACCAGCTTTTGTATAGAAATTTACAGTTTGGCAGGTGCATGCATTTTAGAACGTATAAGTTATATTGTTATAAGTTATAACTCTGTTAATGCTATGAATCTGACATATTGCCATTTTTTTGTTTGCATCTTGATAACATATTGCCATTGCATGCATCAAGAAAGTGATATTTGGGTTCTTGTGAAAGGGATGAGAGTTGCCCAATGCCCACAGAATATTATTATGCAGATTTTGAAAGCAACCTGAGCTGATATACAGAGATAGAGACGGGGCAAATTGACAGGGATTTGTAATATTAGGAATGCGTTTGGTTCGTTCCATCTGACTATATAACATTGGTTAATTACAAGCACTGTGGATGCCAGCTTCAAATGGGCATTCAGATTTCAGACGATCTAAATTCGGTCCATGAACCATGTCCCTTTCCCATATCTTTGGTAGTTGGTAGTACAATGCAACATAGATAGTTTTTCTTTTGGGTACCGGTGTTAATGGGATATATGTAGGGTTGAGAGGGGCTTATGAGTTATATGTTGTTCTAAGGAAAGTGTGGGGAACAAGAGCCGGAAATTTGGTATCGTAAGAGAGTGCTATTTTTAAGGCATTTCATCGAACAATTTTAAACAAAATTTTAAAAAATATGAGTTGTATGTAAATTCACCACTAATAAGTAATATAATACTTTGTTTTTAACACTATTTTATCATTTCGTGTTTAAAAAAATTAAAGTTCAAGAAAGATGTGAATTCACTGCTACCACTAAGAAACATAGTAGTTTATTGAAGATCGAACTCTAATCATAATTTTGTTATTAAATTACCAACATAAAGTTTAGAACTCACCACACTTCTCTTCTAGTTTAATGGGATTTACTTTGGCAAGTAACAAGCCAACAAGGCACAAAGGAATTGTGTTGGACCAGGCTAGGACCTCCCTTAGCAAGCATACACGAATAGGGTTGTGTATCTTTTTATAGGATATTTGCTTTTTAAGTTGAAGCCCTTGTTTGTATCTTCAAAGCTTAGTGAGGACAATGACATCCACATGCTACTAATTAATTATGTGTGTTTTTTTTATCGCTGCTTTAATCTTAGATTTCAAAGTAGATAGGGTTGTACCAATTATAGCTTTGACAGATAAGATTTGGCATTGTAGTTATTGATGTAACAAATGCAAATTGTAGTTGGTTGTTGAAATAACATTCATCAAACGGATTGATTTGGACCAATTAGATATGCTAAAAGATCTTATGTGGTAGATCAAATTAATTAAAATCATAGTTGATTTGTGAATGATCATTTTCTTTACAAAAGCCTCAAAAGCTATAGAATTCAGAAGAAATTAATTAAAATAGATTTTTTTTTCTAGAAAAAAAATTCAGTTTGGTGTACAATATTAAAAAAAAGAAGAAAAATTCTAATATTTTAAAAATATTAGAAATATGTAAATAAAAAAAATCTCAATTTTCATATCCAGAGTAACAATAAGTGACACTTTATCCAAATTCAAGTGTTTCAGTGAATTAACTATTGTGAATGTTAAACGAACCTTGCACATAAAAACGTTTTCTTTAAAAAAATTTCCTATTTTATACCCCTTTTTTTGTTGTTGTGGAAATGTATATAAACAATCTAAAAGAAAAAAACGAGGAGGTAAAAGAAGAAGGAATTAGGTAGCCATTTATTACTAACAGTGAAAGAAACTATGCACTTAAAAATGGGTAATTTTTTTTTACCTCTTTTACCCTCATCACTCATTCACTCTTTCTTACTTATCGAAACACACGCGCGCGCACACTCTCCGAGAAAGTGAAAATTGAAAACAGACTACACACTATTCTCTTCTCTCTCTATAAATACACTCTGCCTTCCCCTCTTTCTCTCTGTGCTTTTGTCACTCTGTTGGTGAGTACACAGCGGTTTCTGAACTGGGGGTTTGGTGAGAGAAAAACTTGAAGAAACAGAGAGGGACTTCTTCTGGGTCTCTTGCATACACCACAATGTCGGCTCTCAAAGACGAAGACCCTCGCGTCCATGCCATCAAAACCAAGATTCGGGTCGTCCCCAATTTCCCCAAACCTGGTTAGCTCTTCGTTTCTCTCTCTCTCTCAAAGTTTTGGTTTTTATTGCTTTATCCTTTGCCTAGAAACTGTTTGATAAAATGTATCATTGTGAAATAACCTGATTATGTGGCTCTGCTGAAGTGGGTTTTCATTTCTTGTTCAAAGTTGTGGTCTTTGTGATGAAATTTTAGTTTATTTTTTTGGTTTATTTTGACTTTTCCTTTGTTCTTCTGAGCATAATAGAGAAAGGGTATGTTTATCTATCTGTATTTGCTGGAATTGTTTATGTTCTGTTTTACTTTGTTCAAATTTTTCTTCTGGTTCATTTACTGGAACTGCCATACTCTGTGTGCAGGTATTATGTTCCAAGACATCACAACTTTATTGCTAGACCCAAAAGCCTTCAAGGACACAATCGATTTGTTCGTTGAGAGATACAAAGGAAAAAACATTTCAGTGGTTGCAGGTAAAAAACAGGAAGATTTTTTTTTATTGGGTATAGAAAGAGTTTAGAGAAGTGGGGGTTAAAGATTTGAGCTAAAGTTCCAAGCTTTTAAACAACTTTCTATAACAGTGATTACTTGAAGGTGGCGGGGTCCATGCTTACGAGAAAAGTAGGTTTGAATGATGCAGAAATCCTCTCTCTCTCTCTAGTCTCTATTGCATAAGTTTCTTGTTGTCCTTTTGAATAGTCCCAAGGGACATCATGGAATGGAAGTCACACTGGGTTTTGGGAGTGATTTTTTGTTTGACTATAAGCTCTGTTAGTGGGTTGTGCCACTGATAGCTCTCTTTGAAGTTTTTTCTTTATTCTCCTTTTATTTTTCTTCAGCTCCTCTCATTTGGTCTCTCTCTCTCTCTCTCTCTTCTGCTTCTCTCTTGAGGGCATGTGCTTGGATCCAATTTGCGTGGATGGTGGTTGGTGCTCGATGCCCACCTTGTTAAAAAGTGGACCCCCATTTTCAATTGGGCCAAATTTTTTGGCTTCATTATAATTTGGCTTTCCAACTTTACTGTTGGATGACCCTTGTTTATTTTTTCTGTGCTTCCCTCTGCCCTTTCTTTATTTTCTTGCGTTGCTGTGGATTGTTGGAGTTCATTATTATAACTTAGTAAGTTTGCTGTAATAAGGTTCTAAACTTTATTGTTTTTGACCCTTCAAGGAGTATTTTTCTGCTGTGCTTGGTTTGTGATTCCTATAAACCGCCGAAAGTATTACATTTTTGAATGATTATGAAGAATTTAAGATTGAGAATGTAATTGTCATTGACTCCATTACATATTTGATTATATCACGCATGCTTTGCATTGCATTCATAGCCTATAGCAGGTATTGAAAAATACTACTATAGGTCCTACAGAGCTGAAAATCTAATGTGCTCTCTCATTATTGATGGGCCTTGATTCTCTGTTATTATATTCCTTTCCCTAATGATTTGATTCTAATTTGTTTATGAATATTTTGTCCTGTTGTGTGTACGCTAGGATCCATCTAATTGTGCGCTTATGTGGATTTATGCTGTCTTTTTGTGTTAATGAAAACCTTTATACCTATTTTGGAATCTTCCTGCAACTATACTTTTACATGGATATAAGATATGGTGTTTCCTATTGGTAAGGTAGTAGCACATTGTTCTCTAACGTCATTTTGATGTTACTTGATTTTTATAAGCCAACGTTTCCCTCAATCACATTGAAGTCAAATCTTGGTAGTTGGTCCTCGATCATTGAACTTTGACGTTTGACATGAAATACTGTTACTTATCCTTAGTTTTCGTAGTCTTATGCTACAATTGAACGTGTAATTTCCTACCGATTTTTTTTCTTTTAAGTATGTATTTGTATGTTTTTGTGTCGGAAGCAATTGATGATCCTTTTTGTATATGCATTGGGAGTTCTGTTCAAAATGCCTTTCATTTTACATTTCTTCTGTATTTTTATAATTGCTGGGCAGTATCCTTGAAAGTCTTTTACTGTTTCTGTTGAGCCAGGGACCTGAGTATTGTTGGGATCTGAGTACCCTAGTGGAACTTTCATCCTGTCTTTTACTGCTTCTGTTGAGTAACGGATCTGAGTATGGCGGGACCATTGTCTAGAGATCATTGTATTCTAGTGGGAACTTAAAAACCTGACAGTAAAGATGTAGGTCATTGTTCGGGGACCTGAATGGCTGAATATGGTTGGACCATTGTCCAGAGATTCTATCCTAGGAGATACTTTTAAACTCAGAACAGGATGCAGTAAAACTGTTACTATTATTTTTTTCAGCTCTCCCCATTTGCATGTTAAAGGTGTCGTTATTTGTCTCTTTGTCAGCAACCTGCAGGTGGATGGCACATCCCGAATGATTTTGCTGGTACTCTTTTATTATTCTGATACGAAATTGTGTTTGTCGGGACCTTTTCAGAGTTATAGTGATAACCTTGTTCAGCATTCTAGTTTTTAGCTTTTGAACACATTGTATTAGTAATTTAGTATTGGTAATGGTGTTGAGAATTGATCCTTGCCATAAGTGTGTTACTATCATTCAGCAATGACCTTGACTTTCTGAATAATCTTTCTGTTTATATTTATGTGGTTCATTTATGTTTGTGAACATCAGGTTTAAAAGCTCTCCCTGATGTATCAATTATATCTTAGTGTTGTTTGAAGTCTCAACTCTCAAGTATATGTATCATCGGGATAATTTGTGGCATCCCATGCAGCGTTCTGAAATACATGGTTTCTTGTTTATTCCAGGAATTGAAGCTCGAGGTTTTATTTTTGGTCCTCCCATTGCGTTGGCAATTGGAGCAAAGTTTGTACCATTGAGAAAACCAAGGAAGTTGCCTGGTAAGTTTTATCCTATTACCAGACCTCTTGGCTTGGTTGTATGAACATGATGTTTATATGATCATATATTTTATGTCATATATAAGCCATTTTTTTCAGTTTGTCAACATAGCAAAAGCCTGTTGGTGGTCTTGAAATAGTACCCTGATATTACACTCGGATGCTACTTGCTGATATGTAGATCTTAGCATTTTGTGATCAAGTGCAAAATACTTTTGCTTGGTTGACTTGCTCTAGATTTAGTAGACTGTCATTTAAAGGCAATATTCTGGAATTCTCCAGTTACCCTCTGTTATTGAGTACAGAAGTAGATTTTACTATAGTGCCAATGAATTGGGCCTTCGATGCAAGATGGCTCAAAGACAATGCTTGCAGTTTCCCTGATACGAAGCAAGTCAGAAGCCTTGATGATTTATGTTGTTTCATGCTTTTGCTGTGGCTCTGGCCTCTGGGGTCTATTCCTGTCCTTTCAGTCTTTGCCTATTTTTTATTGTTCCATGCGTATATATTTTACCTAGATGTTTTTGTAAATATTTCTTCTTAAGCTGTCAAGGACTATATAGGTATTCTTGCTCCAATGAACTATCAAGCTTATTTGTTTTTGTATACCACTAACATAGGTCAAGATGCCCCTGATAATATGACTTATTGACTTTTATATACTTTTGAGGTACTAATATGGGCATCTGACATGCAGTTATGTGCGTTAGGAAGGCTCTCTTATGTATATACTTATGGATCTCTTTTTCCTTTTCAAATTTTGAAGTCTCATATTTGAAGTTGTGGCTATTCTTAGTTGGTTTTAAATCTTTTCCATGGCAGGTGATGTTATTTTTGAAGAGTACACTTTGGAATATGGAAGAGACCGTCTTGAGATGCATGTTGGTGCAGTAGAACATGGTGATCGTGCTCTGGTAGTCGATGATTTAATAGCCACAGGAGGCACATTGTGTGCTGCAATGAGTTTATTGGGTAATTATTTATTATTGTTATTAACAAGCTGTTGCTTAAAGTATTGATTCAGTAGATATTTTTTCTAAGGGTTATGAATAAAGTCTCTAGTGCATTCGTTTGTGATTGACATGTTCGAAGGATGCTACACTAGGCATCGATTTGATTATTTCGATTTGATTATTTCTTCAGTTAGAATGAGTGACTGTCTAAACTGTGAAATCATATTGAATTGTATGTAAGATCTTCGTGATGATTCATATTGAATTGTATGTTTTCTCTCAGAACGTGTTGGAGCAGAAGTAGTTGAATGTGCTTGCCTTATTGAGTTACCAGATTTGCAGGTGTGTTATTTTGGCTCTTGGATTTTCTCAGTTATATGACCAAGGTTCTTTTGCATTGCCCATATGTATAATGTATGCTAGCAGATTTGGTGACTTCTGTTTATGGATGTTGCAGGGTCGTGAGCGATTGAACGGCAAGCCATTATATGTACTAGTGGAGTCCCACTAAATCGCTGCAGACATGATTCATCACCTGATACTATGATGCTGCATGACAAAAATGTACATTAGAGGCACATTACCGGCTACTCTCATCTCCGGAATCCGATTTTATCCACCCAATCCCATTCTATCCCATTTTTCCTGTTTCCTTGATTTACTGAGTTTCTATAAAACCTTGGTTGTTGAGACTTCATTTTACTTAGTACTAGGAGCGTAGAGCATTGGATTAATGCGCTCTTGATTTGGGCAATGCAGGACTCATTTTTTTTTATCTCTTTTTTCCTAGAACAGAGTTTATATACTCATGGTGCCTTGGTGATTCTGGCTCTTAATACAGTGCCCAGATGAGAGCTTTTATGGATGGTAGGATCAAGGATGATTTATGATTATTTGCATAATCAGCTTTCTGGAGAATGTCTCTCTTGTCAATTGAAAAGTTTATGGTTATGAATATTTCATCCAATCACTGTTGAACCCCAACCTGAATTTTTAGTGTCTACTTTAAATTTTAGGAGTTTAAGAGACCCTATGAAATTCAAGCTGAACTTTATTTGAGGGTTCAGATAGCCCAAGTTTTGATAGTGACATCTGAGTTCATGAGTCACTGTCAAAATCTGAATTCTTAGTCCAACAGGTACAACTTACTTGTGTAACAATCAATCTCTGAGCTTGATCCCTCACTTGATCACACAACGGTTTCTAAAGATGGAAATGTTAGGTTTATGGTTTTCTGCAGTGCGAATAGTTTATTGTAAGTCATCGATCAAGTGAAAGATGAACTCTTTAACTCCATAGTTTCAAGTGTGCGATTCTGATTTCCAAAATGTAATACGAATATGATTAATTTATTGCTTCCTTGACTAAAGAAATCCAATGTATGCAAAGTGAGAGAGAGGCTGTAAAGTGAGTTAAGAAGAAATTAAAGAGATGGGTGATATGTATAATGGGAATAGGTGATTTTGAGTGTCCAAAGAAATTGATACTAATGCATCGGTTCTAGTTGTCATTGATTAAGAAAAGTTTGGTATTCATAATCCTCTGTTCTATCTCGTTGTACCTATCCAAAATCCAATTCTATCAAGACAAACTTAATTTCTTTTCCTTTTTGTCTTTCTTCTTGGAGAATTTTCATTTCTCTTTTCCTTTGGTATAAAATAAATGGTTTAGCATTATTGAATATTTTTCTTTTGCTTGACTTGGAATAAAACCTAGATATGGTAAGAGTTTTTGATAATTAGAATTCAATTTATAGGGCTTAAGGTGTCCATCAAAGATTGGGACCATTTACCACATTCTACCTTTCATTTTCTCTCAAGACAAGTAAAGGTTTTGGCAGCAATGCGTGACTTGTGCTGTACTGTCCCAAACTTAACAAAAAACCTGGGCAGCCGAGAGTGACTCCCCTTCAACAACAGAAAATTAATGTAGTATCTAACAGCCAGCAACTAAAACTAGTAGTATAGTACTACTGGAAAAAAGCACAACTATGATATTCAATTGCTTGTCTTTTCATTTTCTAACCCTCTTATTTAATCAAATCCGGCAATTAAACCCGATAGAACAGTCATTAGTGTAGCTTATCCGGAGTCTAATACGATTTAGGGTTTTTTTTTTTTCGCTTTACTCAATCGTATTATCTTTTTTCGGTCGAATAACGTCACCAAAGAAGTTTAGGGTTTTGTATGCGAAACATTTCGCTCACAACATGCGTGCAGATCGAACTCATCAGTCATCACATTAGAGTGACTTCCTACGACTCAAATTCTTCAGTGAGGTGATTAGTGATTGTATATTTGTATAGTAAGGAAATGTTGGTAAATTAATTAGTTGGACAGAATTTATTACCGACTTGTACGTACGTTGTAGTTGAACTAGTTTGGAAGGTTAATTGTAATTGCTCAATTAAAACTGAAGTACTTGTGAAAACCAGTACTGTGAGCAACTCAGAATCAATAGATTGTGAACTGTCTGAAGACCTTCCTACTGCAAATTAGATTTTTGATGTGATGGGAGATATTAATTTGCTTTTGCTGGCGCAGCCCATCAGCTTCAAAACATTAATTTTGAATTGATTGCAATTTGCAACCACAATAGTTCGTAATTAATTTAGAGAAAATAAATGACTTTTGCTTTTATTAAATTCTTTGAAGGTTAAACTAAAACCATTGTCTCACCCTTTACGTTCAGTGATCTAAAAGATAACCATATATATATATATATATATAGAGAGCCAAACATGAAACTCGAAGAGCTCTGCATGAAAACTGTACGTCTTAAAATTCTAATTGTACGTGAAGGGTTGTTCTTGAATAATTTGAATGAATTATTAATAAGTTTTCAAGTAATTTGTATTTGTTGTTGGAAATATCCTGTGTCAAGAAATCGATACATACATTCACCAGAAAGCAAAAACATACACCAATGCAAAATCCTAACCTACTTAAGTTAGACTCAAACAGTCTGCTCCAGAAAATTATCAACTTCTTACGTACTAATCACACTAATTAAAAACTTGATCTGGAATTGCTCCTATGGAACTTAAAGGCCGGCCGGGCATGGCGGAACTACCACGATGCAGCCACCCCCAATGGTCACACGCACCACCAACCCGACCTGGGGACAGAACGGCCGTCCCCAGGTCGTGTTGATATACAAAGTTACAAAGTTACATTCTCAGTTTCCCACTCCAGTATTTGATTCGTATAGCAACAAATCGAAAATCCAAAACCAAAAAACACTTTTGAGAAGATTGGTTAATTTGGTTTTAATAAATACTAAAAAAATCGAAAACAATTCCAAATAATTGTTACAAAAAAAAACCGAACTGAACCGAATTGAACGTAATTTAAAGGCAACTCATTCACAAAGTGCACATGGAAATGAAATCCATCTCATTTCGAAACTAACTGTTAATGTTAAGTGTGTAAACAATTCTCTACACATCATAATTATCATCATTATGTTTCTTGGTGATTGTTAGAAGACACGTAGCTTACTTAGATTTCAAACTTTCTCACACGTCGCTAAATATACAATTACCTCAAAGGCAATAGCATTATAGCTAGCTCCAATTATAAACAGCATGAACCACCACAACAAAACATTAGGTTACTAAAATGATTCTTTATGACTTCATGTGGACGCTAGATAAATTTTGGAACAATTTTCAAAATTTATGTGTAATAAAACAGTAATTGCATTAATTAAACAGTAATTCGACACTTGGTATTAATCACAGCAGAATAAAAACGGCAAATTCGTTAATTAAGCATTTATCAACTCAATTTTTCCATAATCACACCAAAACCCAAAAACAAAAAGAAAAAAAATTGAGTTGATAAATGCAAGAACAAGGTTTGATCAACCCCCAAAAAAAAAGAAAAAAAGAAATATATATATAAGAAGAAAAGACAAATTAAAAAAGAAAAGAAAAAGGAGCATTGTATTTTACAGTTTATAGATGATAAGAAAGCACGGCAACACGGCGCGTGGATCAAACACTAGCAACTCGCCGTTGTCCCCACTCACCGAGTCGAACCCGACTCGGCCATCCAGCAAAGATTCGAGCTCCAGCTGCTTCGAGACCCGACCCGCAACGACCCGGCAAACCAGCATGGCTCTCCTGCCCCTCGCCCCACCCGCATTCTCGTGGGCCACACCGCTACCTGAAAAAGTGCAAATGGCGGAGCCCTTGCCGGCATGAAACCCCCACGCGCCGCCGAACGCATCGTAGACCCCACTACCAGATGGCTGCCCCAGGCAGTGGAACCGCATGACCTCGTTCCCGTCCGCGACGCACCGCGCATTCTCCTCCTCGTACTCGGATCCCACTTTCGGGCCGTCCGACCCGGCCCGGGAACGGGACCTGACCACCTCGCGATACTCCTCGAACCGCGCCACCGTCTTGGACCCGTTCTGCACCTTGAATATCATCTCGATCCGACCCGAAAAGGCCTTAGGGCTCCAGCTAGTGTGGAAGATAATCTCTACGACATTTCGCGACGGGTGCCCCTCGGGCAGCTCAGTCAAGGCGGGCAGAAACGGGTCGTGTGCGCGGGCCGTCCGGGTCGAAGTGCTTATCCGAGAGCGGTGCGTTGGGCTCGAAGCGGGTTCGGGCTTTGTGGGTCGCGGGCATTTCGGGTTGGATCGTTTCGATGGTGGTTGTTGTTGCGGCGGAGGAGGAGGCGGTTTGGATTTTCTGGGCTGCTTGTGGCGTTTGACTGTGTCGACGACGTCTTTGATGTCATGAACGCTCTTTCTGCAGCTGACGCTGTTTATCAGAGTTTTCGGGTTCGGGTGATAAACGTCTTCGAAAGCTCTTGACTTGCACTGCAACGACTTGACCCACCCGCTCGCCATTAACGGACCTCAAAACGACCCCGTTTCCGGAGACCCAGCTATCCGATTTAAAGATGTAGTGAATGTGTTTGTTGGGTCTCTTCTTCTTCTTCGTCTTCTTTCTCAGTCTTGGGAGAAAAGAAAGGAATGAAATGGAGGAGAGAGATTATGGCGGGTTTATTAAATGGGGGTATTCAACATTCAACTGATACGTGGAAGACGAAATTACTCCAATGCCCTTTCTGAGCAATTACCCACGTGGACTTCTGTCTCTTCCTTCAAGGGAGAGACTACTCGAAGAAAAAACAAATTCCATCAATGGGGGAATTTAATTTTGTTGTGACAAAACAGAGTAGGAAGAGAGAGAAGAGTCTGGCTACTGTACTACTGTTGCATGGTGATTATGGTCTTTTGGGATTTTATATGGGTCATATATGGAGTTGGATGTATATGATTATTGCTCTGGTTGGGGGGTTAGATTTCTTCCATCATTTCAAAATTCTCATTTATTTTTTTTTTAAATTGATTTTAATTTTGAGAGGAGAGGTTTCAACCAATCAACCCTAATTAAGGGCTTTGACTTTGCAGTTTCCAAACATTTAATTTGATGTTTATTCCTTCCTAATCACAGTTTGTATCATATTTGTTTTCTCTCTTCCATTTCGCTTTAGAGGTTAAAAATAAAAAAGATAAGATAAGTGAGAGAAATGAACTCGCAATTATAGATTTTATGAGGCTAATTCATTTAGTATTTTAAGCATATATACAGTATTTTTCACTAACTTACCGTTATTCAAAAAGTCTAAATTTCATGCAAAATCACGAAATGTATCATCATATAAGCTCCTATTTATGTAAAAAAAAATAATCTATATGTCTGGTATTTAATTTTCTGATGGAGTGTGTTCTTTTCTCTCTTTTTAGACCACAAGATAAAAAATTAATCATTCAAACCCACACTGCTAGACTACAATGATATCCTGTAGAAAGAAAAGGCAAATAGCTCTTCCTTTTTTCGCTCTTGAAATTTGAATATATGTGGCTCATAATAATGAGAAGGCCACTCAGCAACTCAAATTAGTATCAGTAACAAAACCTTTATTTGCATTCATTTGAAAATATATAGGTGAGTGTCTAATTAAATTTAATTCTAGTCCAGTCATTTTCTAATAAAGGCCTTGTTGGCTCTGACATCTTAACCCAGCTGAATGCACCTTCAAATCCAAGAAACAATAATAACCCCTTCACTTTTGTTGGTGAGGCCTTATAAGTTTCCAAATGAAACAGAAATTAAAACTATCTGATCAGACTGAACCCTAATTTTTCTGCTCTTGTTTCTGTGAAAATTAAGGCTCCACTCATATGGAAATGTTTTGCAGTTTCTAACTTTCTTTAATGAAAGCCTAAGAAATGTTGAGCACAATCATATGGTTAGCATAGTACATATTGCACATTATGAGACTCCTTGCTGGGACTGCACAAATGGTCAGAATGGAGTAATGGCCACTGGCCATTCCTATTTAGTATTTGCACTGTGGGTTGTTCTCTTTTTGTTATATATAAATGATAACAAGCGCTTCTTTTACTCATGACAATTAACCACAAATTTTTTTTACTATTCACATTACACACCTAGTATTTTAGAAATTTCTTAATTTTTCTTCATTTTAAGACTTGTTATTCTAAGAATAACCATTTTAGGTTTAATCATATTTTCAATTTTGTACCGTCTGAGTATAGGATATTTTGAACATTAATTCTTCATTGTTAAAAAAATCGAACTTTGATCCTCAAAGTAAAAAAAATAAATAATATGTTATTCCGATATTATGTTTTCACGACCAAGCTAAACTATAATTTTCATTCATTTGAAAATAAAATCGAGACGTTTTTAAACAAACCACAAAGTCTTATGAAATTAGCCCTTCATTTTGAGATACTAATTGCAAATAGAATCTAATTTATATTTTGTACTATTATAAACAGTCAAGGGGACAAAGTGAAGTGGAATCTTTTATAGGAGTTTGAAGTGGAAGGGAATAGAATAGAAGAATAGAAAGAGAATGGACAGTTAGGTATTTGGATACTAGCAGAAATAGAAAGAAAGAATGCATCTAAAAAAAAAGCTCTGAAATTTAAACTAGTAAAACGACAAGCTCTCCACTAGTTTTGATTATCTTCTTGTACTCCAGCTCTAACCCTCCATTTTTATCTTGATTAGGCACTAATCAAGTGGGTTTGCACAGAGTTTGGTGCTCATTGGGATAATGGCTTTTGTACTTACACTAGGAGACAATTTTTCTAATCGAAGCTTAATCACCCAAATAATGATTATATTATATCACAGACCAATTAATTAAACACACCAGATGGTCCAAACCTTGACAACCCCATTTTAGCAAAATGGCCAGAATTCAAATCGAAGTGAAAGTGAAGCTTCTGTGGTTGGTTTTATAATGTGGTAATTATGAGATTCGGTATGGTAGTAGTTAAAAAGAAGTGCATGGTAAGTTTAGGAATGCAGAAAAGTAAAAACTCAGTGGCTGGAGATATATGGGGTTTAGGGCTGCCGGTGGGGTTTTGCCAGCCTTTGCTCTCACGCCTGCAAATATTTGAACCATCAATCCCCGGGAACTGCGTTATATTTCCAAGCGTGCTATACTGGGGTCTAGACCCTCCAAAATGGGCAGCTCTACCTTTTTCCTCCTCTCCCTAGCTTTGTCCTATTTTTTCAATTTGTACTCCTTTTCTTGAATGAGTTTGTTGTGGTTCTTGTGGGTAATTAATGTTCGATCTATAGAAGAAGAACAGACATTCACCAACTTGAAACGTAGGAATATTTACGTTGATTTTATGTTGCGATTCAATGATTGAAATTGTTTGTAATTCTTTTAGGTTCTCATTCAATAAATCATCTTTGTAAAAAATTGAAATACCAAAAATTGTTTGGCTACTTGTTATCGTCGACATTTTAATTTTATTGAAAAGTCCTAATTGTCTGCATAATTTAGATGATCAACTAATTTTAAATTTTATCATCTTTTATAATAATTATTGTTAAATAAAGACTTGAAAAATGAACAATTTCGATCATTGGACTACGTTGCATTGATAGTCATAAATGATGATCGATATGATCGCTTTTCATAGTGTGATCGATCAATATCTTTTTTAGACTATTTTGCTTTGTTTAATTATTAACTTGCAATAATAAATTCGAACAATATATGTAGGGGTTCCTTGCATATATATGAATTATCCTTTTCCCCCCATTGCTTGTTTAGTAAGAAAAACATACAACCTTTTAATTTCAGTACAACTAATTAACTAAGCAAGAGGGACTGAAGGTGGTTGACACAATCAATATGGAGGGTCAAGAGCAAGCAAAGAGACACTTCTACATATGGGAGAAGAAGTAATGATGGGATCGAAGAGAACAAAACAGAAGAAAGAAAAGACCTTGGCTTTTCTAAGGGAGATGTGCCCTTATTAAGGGGTTTTAATGGCAATATCTTTTGACCAACTTTGGGTCATGGAAACATCAATGCCTTGTTGGTTTGGGATGGATAAAAAATTCAACTCCCCTGATTCCCTGAAGTTCATCTCTCCCCTTCTCCTTTGTTTAATAATGCACAGAGTCTTATACACCTTGATCTTGAGCACCATTTAAATCTGCCTTCAATTCTTGCAGCTTGGGAATGGGGCTTTCCCTTCATACATAGATTGTCAAAACTTTCTGTACAGGGTGGCTTGTGGTTTGAAACTCAAATTTAATTATGTGCAGCTCCCTTGTGGGTTGCAACCACATCACATCTAGGTCATTTTTATTTTGAGGATTCTCCACTTGACAATGGGTACAAGAATCCTTTATCCTATATAATTGTCAAGTGCAAACATGAGAATGAAACAAGGGTTTTGCATTCTCAAATGAGGAAGTGAGTTAAGCTTCTGAAGTAGTTTGAGTACTAACAGGACTACAGGAGGGTGAAGAAATAAGTTAGAATAAAGATATTGCCATTGATGTAATTTAGAAAAAGAAAAAAAAAACTCTCATTTCATTTGCTAGTTTTAACACTGAGAGTTTATGATAACGACAAATAGGGTTTAATAAAGGCACCCTAGAATGAGATTTACCATATTCAATATTTTGCAAGATTATTTCTATTAGATTATTTTCGAACCCTAAAATAAGATTCATACTATTCGATAGAATTCTAGAAATTCTTAATACGAGAATAGTATAAACTTTTTTTTTCCCACCATATTTGTCACAATAACGCATAATATATTCATCATCTTCGGCACAAAAAGAAAAAAAATAATAAACAAGACAAAGAAGAGAAGAAAAACTCATAATGCATCACAAAAACTGAAGAAAAATCATTATCATCGATCCATAAAACACTGAGCACAACTCCGCTACTCATCATAATTATTAAACTCTTAGCACCTGATCCATCATTCCATCCCACTCATAATCTTTTCATCGATCTCTTTAATCATTATGTTTGAATCTTAACGAACTCTTATAAAATTATAATGCAGATTAATTATAATTGCTTCTACCCTAAAAAAACCAGAAGTAAACTTCAACCCAGAATATATATTAAACAATGAGATAAAAATCGATCGAGGACAATGTGTGGGGGTCAGATATCGCGATTGATGATCACAAGTCCTCAATCAGGATGAGAGTGATTCTCGGATCATTATTGAAATCAAACAAAACACAAGGTTTGGCTCGATCGGACTGTCCCGGCCCAGAATATACAGGTAAGGCCGGTGGTCCTATATATGGTGTAGATGTTAACTAACTGCCTAGCTAGCTTGGTATTCACCTTTGATTTTCCTCATTGACATTTCACCGTGCGCTTGGATTTTTGTGATGGCCGGAAAGATCTTGACAGGTCGAGACATGCATAGATGCCCGTGACTGGTGAAAATGGCCTCAGCTTTCCAATCTTGCTGTTATCTGCACGACTTAGGATCGGGACTTGGCCTTACTCACTTGGACATTTCATTTTTTAATCTTTGATTTGAAGCATTTTAGTCATTTTGAGTACCGACAATTCATATTGGTGCCGTGTCACGTGTCCGACACTTTCTAATACTTTGACACGTGTCGAAACTATGTCGGTTGACTTTAACTTTCTGACACTTACGGAGATACGACAACGACACTCATGTCGACATAATCGATACTTTTTCAATTTATTTTATAAATTTAGCATATTAATGAAGTGGATTAGAGCATGAGATGATGCTTTTATTTTTATTCATCATATATTTCATATTTGAATATTATGTGTCATTTGCTTCGATGATTCTCCTATGATTATTTTGTTAAGCTGATTTGGTATGTTGGTTGATAATCGATCAAAGCTTTTATGTTTTGAATTTTTTATTTTGGTTATGGACACCACAACCAACAAATACAAAATTTTAAAGTCGATCTTTTCAATTGCTCTAACATCGATATATCTAATTGCTCCATAAACTGTTCCACCAGCTATTTAACACTATTTCTTTTCAAACATTTTAACAAACTTCTTCCTTACTTGTACACACATTTAAGAAAAAGAGCAAAAGATACTAACCTTTTGATAACTAATCAATTAATATTCCTCAGCTCGTCTCTTCAAAGGAGATGAAGTTTTCACAAGCGGCAAGATTCAGTGTCCCTTGACATTAATCACCTGCCTTCAAATTGGCCATTACCAGAAAACATGAAGAATTCTCATTGCACAACTTTGCATGCACCATTTTTATTTGTTTAATTAGTTCATTACGACCCTAGCCTAATGTGACACTATGACCTTTGCCATACAGCTATATATAACATGGTTTTAAATTTAATTGAAGCCAAATTACATAATATAATAGGATTCAAGTTTCGAGTCGATCCATAGGACCATAGCATGGGTTTTATTCCATTTAAATTTCTTTGCCATTTGGGAAATGCATGGAATTTATTTAAGAATTAACTAAGAGGACTGCACATAGTTTAAGGTCAATAATTTAGGGGTTTAGGAATTCCATGTGCCGCATTCTCTCCATATTTGAAGGTCTTTGATTCTTTGATTGGTCCAATTTATATAGTTTTGAATAAGCATACAGCTCTTGAACGTAGCCTTACTATTATTGTTCTTGCTGTAATTGTCTATCACAATCAACACAATTATTCAAACTGGTTTCTAGCTTGTGGAGGCTTTTGAGCTATAGTCGATTCTTGATGATACCAAAAGCATAATAGTACATTTCCTGGATTGCGATATATATTGTGGCGTTTAGTTGATTTTATTGGCAACATATGCGTGCATTTATTTTTGGCCAGATCATGATGTTAAGCAGTTAAGGGTTTTTGAAAATGGTTGACAAACAGGAAAATACTCATTTTATTAGTTATTTAAATATATTCAGCAGTGTAGTTTTAAAATCTAAACCATTAATCTTTTAAATCAATATTTAAAAATTATATATGCAAAAAATCAACGTAAATAAAAATCATTTATGCATGCAATTGCATCAAAAAATGGAGAGTTGGCCATGAACATGATAACTTTCATCAAAATCGTCTATTTTTCATAATACAATGATTCACACAACACATAACCAATTTTTTTTTTAAAAGCTTATCACTGTTACTAACTAAAGCCTAAATGTGTTTATTGTTTCAAAATTGGATGCTAACTTCGTGTCTTTTTTTTGATAAGACGTCAGAACACATACGCTCTTGTATTATTGGAGAGTCGAATTCAAAATCTCTCTTAAGATAACTTTGGTGCCAAAACACTGTACCAAACTTTGTGTTAGATTTGAGTTGTGTTATCGTGCTTCACCCTTGAGAGTAACCAGAATGCCAAACCTAACATCTTGGGTCAGGTTGGCATGGGCTTGTTCACTCAATTCCTTCAAAAATGTAGGAAAACTTTCATTGAAATTGATCCGAATGGAAAAGATTATTTGGGCCTTATTAGAGTCTTTAGTCCAGTATTGATTTTTTCGCAAGCAATAATTACCCAAGGCCCAAACATTGTCTGACTTAACTAACTCACTATTGGTCGGTTCTCAACTGTCAAACCATAACGGCCTAATCTCCTCTACTGGCTCAGAGAGACTGACCACTAGCCATGGAGACAACACCACCCGCCAAATCAAGCACCATCAGCACAGCTCCGCCGACACCGCCACCACTCCTCCGCCGTTTAGTAGCCATAGACACGAAGCTCTCTCAACACCTCCACATTCTCGCTAAGCCCTTTCTCCCTCACTCGCTCCTCCTCCTCCTCGAATACTCCGCCGACTTCCGATTATTCTTCCCCATCGCCCTCTCCCTCCTCCTCGCCCCACTCCTAACCCTGGGCCCAAACCCGAACCCGATCGCGAGCCCAATCCAACTCCTCCGCCCATTCCTCTCCCCTCTCCTCCTCGGCCTCCTCCTCGACCTCGCCCTCATCGGCCTAATCAAATTCCTCGTCGGCCGCGCCCGCCCTGTCTACAACAAGAACATGAGCGTCGCCGTTTCGGTCGACCACTTCTCCTTCCCCAGCGGACACGCCTCTAGGGTTTTCTTCGTCGCCGCCCTCTTCTACCTCTCCGCCGCCGTCCTCGCCGACGCCCTAGTCTACCTCAGGTCGACGTCGCCGGTCGCTGACCGTTGGATCGGTGCGGACCAAGTGATAGCCGTGAGTGTTTTGGTCTCGATCGTCTGGGCCTGGGCAGCGGCCACTTCGATCTCTAGGATTTTGCTCGGCCGGCATTTCGTCTTCGACGTCTTCGCCGGAGCATGCTTGGGCGTGCTTGAGGGTGTTGTAGCGTTTCATTTTCTCAGGTTTTAAGGTACGATTATTGAATTTTCTATGAGTTCTGTTAATTTACAAATTGAAATTGTTGCTGTGTATGCTCAAATGATCAATCTTCAATATGAACATAAGCCATTAGTATATATGGTTAGAGGTTATAGGTTTCGTGATGGTCGATGCATTTATAAACTTACAACATACAATAATTGTGGTGGTGCTTATGACTTTATGTTCAACTGCTACTAAAATTAAAGCTAGAAGACTCATAGAACAAGAATCTTTTGTTAACAATAGGACTATAGGAGTTTCGGTGGTAGTGAATAAAAAGTCCAGTTTGTTAGATTTTGAATAACAAGTTCGGTGTTAGGATGGTTGTATTACTGGTGGTAACGGAAGTTCAGTGGTGGTTGTGCTTGTGTTTAAGAGTGGTTGATGCCAGTAGTGGTGGGCAGAGCACTGTGGCGGTGCTTGGCAATGGTTGTAGTTGTGATATAGTGGTGAGTCACTATATCACTGGTGACACTTCTCTAAATAATGGAGATGATGGTAGTTATCGTGGTATCGAGGGTGGTGTGCTTGTGTTTTCAATGATAATGATGTAGTTGCCGACTCTAATGGCAGTGGGACGACACACTAACATCAACAACAGTAGAAACAGTGACATAGGACACATTCGTGTTTATTACTATGAACATAATGGCAGCTGTGATGATAAAGATTGCATTTATTTATTGTCAACATTCTCTGCTGATTTTTTACATACCTTACATACATTTGTTGCATTATTAAGTGCGAAAATTTACAATACTAAATTTTAAATGCATCAACAATCTTTTCAATTTTAGCACCAAATTGAGTTATTGAACACATCCTTAGTATCCATTACAAAAGAACAGGAAAAAAATAATAATTTTGAGGGAGACATATATCTTTGGGACCAACAAACTGGGTTGTGCAAGATAGAACAATGCTGAGGTCCATTTGGGCTGAACAGGCAAAGTTGTTTCTTAGGTTCAGTTTCAGCTCTTTTTATATATAGGCATATAGCACGCTTGTATCAAGTTAGCCTGCTTTTCTATTCAAGTGATGGAATAAGTTTGGGCTGATTGAGATTGATGATGAATTTTTGGAACTACCTTAAACTTTGGGTTTCGACTTTGAGAAAAAGTTTTCACTCAGTTACTCATGTCACCTTATATTTTACTATCATTAGTTTGACCACACGTGCTATGAATGGTTATACAGTAATAGAAGATTGTATCAACTGGTAAAGAAAAAATTTCAGTCTCTTTACTTTATTAAAGCATATTCAATCCTAGTTCTTATCCTGTGAAGCACATGTTTATGCAGCAATGACATAGATCATACTAAAATTGTAGGACGTACTATCAAGCGTCCATTGTGGATTAGTTGGTGATGTGTCTTAGAAAGATAGAACAGCAGATTAGACTCCTTACTGTTAAAACAAGAAAAGAAATAGTTGTATTAATTGGCTTTTCATGTGGGCTGCTTGTCACCTTCTTCAAGTGTGCAAATCCCTAATAATTTACCTGATGGAAAACGTACAGCATTACAATTTGGGGAGGTTGGATAAAGAA
Organism: Rubus idaeus; assembly: GCA_030142095.1. Classification (NCBI taxonomy): domain Eukaryota; kingdom Viridiplantae; phylum Streptophyta; class Magnoliopsida; order Rosales; family Rosaceae; genus Rubus; species Rubus idaeus. The sequence goes on from CM057969.1 coordinate 8,659,224, forward strand.
GAAGTAGCATATTCTCTTTCCCCTAGCTCCAAGTTCATTGCTTTTTATAAAAGAAAAATCTAACATGCTAAGGCTATCTACAATTGGAATTAACTTAAGTTCACGATGAGCAGAGATTTAAGCTTTTTTTTTATTATTATACTGACAATTGGCACATCTTCAATCTCGCCCCCTACCCTAGAAAATAAAAATCCTGTCTTAAAGTTTATTTCACTTGATTGCAGAGATATTATGCTTTTGATGTAGGACAAACATTAAATTGAAGTTTAAAATTTTAAAAAGCAGAATGTGATCGATAACAATAACTAGGGGCTTGAGACTGAATACTTCATGATTGAGGATGAAAATATTAGGTAAAAATGTATGGATGGGATGATATTCATAATAAACGGAGTTCTGTAGCTGGTTTATTGGGTGAAAAATTGAAATAGTTGAAAAAAATGAATCTGGAAAATGCAATTGCCTAAGCGCTTTTGGATGGGGAGGTTAAAATTTAGAGGTGGAGAAGATGTAGTATTGTAGTAATGTAGATTTGGGTTGGAGGTGGGTTGGGGTGATGTTTTTTCAATCTTTAGTGCTTTGCTTGCAAAAGGAGTTTGAGAACATAGTTTTCTTGCTGTAGTGAGCTACTTCTACAGTTGATATATACTTGAAGTTCATCTCTCCTTTTACGATGCTAAGAAATTGATACTTGAATCGATGAAATGAACCACCAACAAATCTATTTTCTAACTGTAGCAGTCTTGCCAATTTCTTTGTGGCAGTTTGGGATGTTTTTTCTGGTAACTGGTGTCAATTAGTTCTCTCTCCCGGAATCTGAGTATTTCGTTCCCATGTTGTTATGACTTTGCATTTTGTACTAAAAAGTATTTTTACACAGTTTACTGTCTGATGGAGGTGACTTCTGACTGGAGGATGGTTTCTTACCAAAACTTTAGGATGGTTCCAGACCGGAGCAACCATAATTTCGTCGATCCCATGTGAAAATCTGCTGCTGTGAGAGATTCTGTTTTCTTCAACAGTAGGTCTGGCCTGATAACTTTTTTCAAGGTTTGGGATGCTCTTTTCCTTTTGATGATGGACCCCTTTGGATATGGAGTTGTTTTAGCTGTCAACTATGATTTTGTTTCCTTTATTGCATGCCTGCATTGATTTTCCAGATAACTTTTAGATTGTGGAAAGTGTATGAAAGTAAAGAGATTCTTGGGCAGTATAGGGAAGGAAATTTCCTCCAGAACTGAATATACCGGCAGTTAAATGTAAGTATGCTGATGACAAATATGCTGGAAAATTCCGTGATTCTTCGGTGGAACCTCCGATGCTTCAGTGTCTTCCGCTATTGTGGTTCTCCAAATGTATTAAGATTTGTATTTATGTGATGCAACTACATTGGATAAGCTTCTCTATTCAGCTAGTCTCAAAGTAAATATATTTAGACAAGGAAGAAATAACAGTTAGGTGTTCGGTTGTTCCAATCATTTGTAAAGTATGTGCTTTAATGATTAAGCCTGATAAGCCTTGTTTGATTAAGATCCTGTTGATTTAATGATGCATTGCTATTCATTTGTTTGAACAAGACATGAAAACCTTGCAATTTGAGTGCCGACAATGATTGTTATATCTTGGTGATTACACGATATGCTATTGTGAAAATCACCTCGATAAGATGGTTTTAAAACCTCCTCCTACTTTGTTGACTTGACAACTGGGGCATAGATCTGTTACGTTTCTTTTTTTTGTCCACTTCCAAGGGGTGCAATAGAGATTCATACATAAGGTCCTGTTGAGGGAAACTGCATTTTGAAATTCAATTCGTTGTCTTTATCTTTTTGCATCACTGCCCTTCATGATGTCCTAATGCTAGTTCTTGTTGAGAGAAACTTTACACTGCACTTTGAAATTCAATTCCGAAAATTCTACTATGCTTTTGGAGCATCACATATTTCGGGTTTTTCAATCGTAAGAGCATCGGTGAAAGCTTTAATTCAATTTACTGTCTTATCATTTTGTTTCAGGATGGGTTTTTGTCCTAATTATCGTTGTTGATTGAATTTATTTAGGTCACAACCCACCTACTGCTTGAGGGGTCCTGCCATTTGATATATACTCATTGAAATCGTGGCTTTTTCCTGATTGACCGTGAGATTGTTCTATGGGAAATGTAGTTGGATACTTGGATCTTTTCAGTTTGTGGGTCACCTACATGTGTGCTTTTCGATTTTTCACGTTCATGATTGTTTTTCTGAATCCACCAACTCCGGCTTTATCTGTGAAACTAAGCACAAGCTTTGTCTGAAAAAGTGGTCCAAATAGGGATAGGTTCTCGTTGATGGCTTGCGAGATTGAGAGGGCATGTGACTGGGCCGGTTGGCTTGAAGCGGATACTGAAACCTTGAAGATAAGAAACAAGCTGAAAGATACGTTCCACTTTACCTTCATCTTAGTCAATGTTATTAGGCTAGTGGACTTTCCCATCACTTGTATGATTGGTATAACTGGAAGAATTAAGTGGGGGATATGTAATCAAAGCATAGATGATTAGATGCCCTTCTCAATAACCATGGATAAGATGCTAATAATGGTGTGAAATCACACGGGTTTAGATTCCCAAATCTAAAGTGTGCCCTTTTCTTTTTGGTCAAGGAAGAGATCTCTCATTACCTTAATCAGTGTGATAGCTGCTTTACACCAGTACAAGTAATTAAGCAACTTTATCAAACCCTAAAACCCAATCATAGAAAAACATTAAACCCCAAAAAAAAATCCCAACCCTACTTTTCAGTTCTGGGTTTCAAATCTCTATCCAAATTTAGTTGTGTGGTTCTGGTTGCCATGTTGTGGCTCTCGTTCAGAATTATACTTATATATGTAGTGCCTCTACCATGGACCACAGGGGCCTAGAGCTTCTGAGATATAGAAGAACAGTCAAACCTAATTGATTAGGACCCAAGTTAGGAGTGAGGACAAAATCTCTGGGTGAGGACTGAGAAGCCTGGTATAGGTAAATATGATGAATGATGAATGATGATGAGCTATAGTCCTTGATAGGTATGATGCCTGTTCATAAGTCCATAAAGTGATGTAAACATGTGAGGCTATGGCGTGCTGGTTGGTTTCTGGATAAGTATGTGTTTTTGGAGACCCTAGCATAGATGGTATTATTGAACTGATTTGGCTCATTTCTTTGGGAAAAAGCTGGGTAAGGACTAAGGACCACTGAGCCAAATTGGATGCATGGATTGCAAAGAACCTGAGGTTCAGATATATTAGATTTGATTACATGTATTTCTGAATGAGCAGTGTCAGTTGTGTCCATCACTGCCAAAAACACAGGAACTGGCCGGGCAGAGCAGAGTCATAACTGAAACTGTATCAGTCTTTGGGAAGAGCTGTAGAGATGGAGACGGTACAAATCATTTTATGTTTTGTCCTGTAACCTAGCAACCTTTTTGCACATGCACATGAACTTGATGATGGTCTTTTACCAAGCCTCTCATCAAAGTCTGATTCACAGTAGATTGAATCATGCACTTTTTTGGTCAAATGCATTTTTTTTTTCATCGATGGGGGAGTAGGGTAATCAATTGCATTTTTGGTTCTTGTGTTTTGCATTTCCCTTTGTACAACAATTCTAGGGTACAAAGCTAGCTATATCGAGTAGGATGGTTTTGAATTACTACCATAAAACAATCTTTAGCACCATAAATCGTGAACTGATTTACCATAGAAACAAATTCAGTGTTGTACCAAAGATGTCCTCTTTATTCTGTTGGGTTAATGTTTTAGTTGGCAGGTAAGTTACATTTTTACGGAAAGTCTAGGGTAACACTATATCAAATGATAGTTGTTGAATTACTATAAAAACAATCTCGCTTAAACAATTTTGAGTTATCAAAAACAATCCGACGTACTATAAAGCGTGATCTAAGTTACCATAAGAGCTGTTTTTTTTTTTGGATCAATGTGATTTGATGGGGATCACTTCTCAAGACACTTAATGGATCATATTTTTCAACTTGCCTTTTTAGGTGAGAGTGATGAGACTCTCTATCTACATTTGCAACTCAACTCAAAATAATTTGTTTGGTTTGTTTTGATTTTATGGACCTATATAGGCTACATTCATGTACATGCTGAAAATTCTGGAGTATTAGTCTGGTTTATGATTTTGGTCGGTGAAATTTCCAGTCAGTAGTCACCCACCCCACTATACCTAGTTTTTTTTTTTGGTCAAAGCCCCACAATATATATATCAATTATCTGCTTTTTTCAGAATGAAAAACTCAGTAGGTGATTGATTACTTGACAACGAAGATTGAAGTTACTTCTGGGCCAAGCTAATTTGCTGTTAGATTCATAGCAAATTCAAGCAGTTATTGTGTGACATTTCAAAATTTGGAACTACTCATATTTTAGGCTGGTGAGCAATTTCTGTTGCAGAATGTACAACTTTTTCAAAAGGCTCTGAATAGACAGTGGGATCACATTACAAAAATTGTACAAATATTGAAGGTATTTCACTAAAATACAAATGCAATATTAGAGAATTGGGTAATTGAGATATTGCTTTGGGGGCTTTATATATACATTGGAAATGGAATTTGATGAAGCTTTTCAATTATTTTTATGGTTCTTGCCTTCTTGGTGTTATTCAACCTGGTATTTCTGAATCCTCTGTTTGTTCTTGAATTAACAAATAACTCCAAAACACCTACACAACTTTCACTTTTCCTTTTAAAAGACTCATCCCTAGTTTGATGCCTCTCTTCTTTTGGCTCATTCTTTTGAGCCTTCTGAGAGAGTTCTGAACATGATCACTGACTCTAGGATTCATTTGTGATCTGTTGTACTGATCGATTTGACTGAATTGGAACTCTAAGAAATATTTTCTATGCCTTCCATGTAAATTATTTTCCTCACATTCCAGGTAAAAAAATACAAAACCAGCTGTGAAATAGTGAAATCCAAGAACTTTTCAAGAAATTTTCGTGGATTCGAATCTGGAACACTGTTCTTTTAGTTGCCAAAGACTGCTCCTCTGTAACAATAATTGGAAATTTGGAATGATGGTGTACTAATATATTATGATATCTTTATTTTTTTTGTTACAATACTATGATATCTTTTTTTTTGTTACAGTACTATGATATCTTTATGTTAATTGGTACATATATTAATTTTTTTTTTTGCTAGCTGGGCAAATATTTTAACAGATGATCACACACCTACGGAGTTTGAACCTTGTGGAATAAGCTGGTGGATTTATAATAATAACCAGCAAAAGGAGGGACCTCCATATGGTACAATTGTACAAAGTGGTTGGGAAACAGTGGTTTACTATAATAAAAGTCCTTATATAAATAAAAACATAATTGGAAAGGACATCACAAAATTCCAGTTTCCATGGTTTGCTGACCCAACAGAATTAGTATTATTTAGTTACATACCCATGAGGCCATGACAGAAAGAAAATAATGTTTCATATGCTTAATTAGGATCGAATTCCACTTAGCTAGGGTATGGATTAATCAGATGGTATGGATTCACACTAGAAACTTTCAAATCAAGTTGGGTGGCCTACAGAAGACATTAGTCGTTTGCTAAATCAAACAAGGGGAAGAAAACCCACATCATACACAATGGAGTTTTGAATTTGAATCCAATCAAAGAAAGGCTAGTGAGGATGATGGTATGGGCAAGCACATGGTTATGCTGGGATTGAGATGCATATACATACAATGAGATATGATATTAATTTTGATAAGATAGGGGGGAACAGAGAAATATTGCTCCATGCACAGAGGACATAAGTAGCTGTGGGGGCCTTGGTTAGTGCTCTAATGAGTTGTTTCCCAACTGGAAGTCTTGTGATTCTCCAATGGAGGAAATTGTTCATTGTTTGGTACTTGAGAAACAAGGATTTGATTGCTAGTTGTTGCCTTTCTTTTGGATCACAAACCACCATATAATTATTCATGAGTTTTCATTCTTTGTTTTTTGGTAATTATCTTTCCTTACCGATCAAAGCCCTACAATACATTAAAAGGAGTTGATGGTGTTGAAGGACAACCCTCCTTTAGATGCCCCACTCTCTCTAGCTAAGATTAAATTAAATCAAATCCCCTTGAGTTGAGTTTGATAGGTTTGAACGTTTGATCTTTGAAATCTTTCATAAAGCTAGCTAGCTAGGGCTGTGCATTTGCATAATTGCATGTGCATATTATGAATGTGTGACTGTGTTTTGTTTCCCTTTATAGTTCAAGTTTCTGGAAAATTTGACTGTGTTGTCCTGCTAACAGTAAGAAAGAGGAAGAGGAAGAAACCATATTCATGTTGATCTTCAAGTACTGGGGGACTGAGGAGGACGTGTATTTCCAGCAAGGGAGACCAAGGACAATGGGTCATGTCAATGCCATTTTGCATTATATAACTATGTGCAATAATTACAGAGTACAAAATAACCCAATATTAGCTTACATATAATGAATGGTTTCCTTTAATGGTGAAATTCTAACCGAATATATATTTCATGCACGGGAAACGTTCTCTTGGTAGACAATGTGTGTACGTGGCAACATTAATTTTCGCCGTTAGATACTTATTACTCTTTTTTTTTGGGCAATTGCAAAATATGCAAAATTATGCATATATAGCAGCAAACGATTGAGCCTCAGAGACCTTTAGTTCCAACATATCAGAATGTTTTTTTTTTTGAACAATTAATAACATATCGATCATCAAAATGTTAGTTGTCAAAGATATAAATGACCCTGCTCAAGGATGATTTGTAATTTTTGCAAAAGAATTGCATAGTGACAGTACAATAGAATCACTCGACATGTGGATGCAAGGGTACGTAGTTACAACTTGTCGCTCCTATATTTTGTAATTCTAAAAAAAACAGTATAATGTGACATACTGGTTGCTTTATGCAAATAAACACATATTATAAAGAGAATTCTTTTGGGATCGAAAGCTACAGAGTATCATAACTAATCTTTAATTAAAAGAATAAAAAACGTACAACTAGTGCATAATTTTGTGTAAAACTGTAAATACAGGATTTCAATTTTGTGTCCTAAATTTGCAAATTATTCTGCCACTTAGAGTTTAGGATGCTTGTATTGTCCCTTTGGAGGTGGAGCCGTGGAGGTTGATAGTTCGGAGATGGTAAGGTTGCTAAATTTGCCGGAGCCATGTTGGCCGGAGAAGGGCTCTTTAGTGGAGAACATCAAGACACTGTAAGGTCTGTTTCAAACCAAGAGAATGCAACATGAGTATCCCAATTAAGGTTTATTTCTAACCGTTCTCATAATTAATGAATAAAAACGTTCGCAACAAGGATTCGTTTTTTGTTATACTATATCGAGAACTAGAAAATGAAAAATAAAAAGGTAAATGCAGTATTTCATAAACCACATATATATATATCTTAGGCAATTACAGTACATCCAACAGACTCAATACTTTGGTGTTTTCACCATCTTTGATTCTTCTTGTCTCCGACTCTTGTTGTGTAATCACTTGGCACTTGCTAAAATCATTAGATACCCAACATATCGTATTATCGTGCATAAAACTTCATGTAATTAAAGGTGAAAAAATCTAATTAAGATAAATGAATTAAACAATAGTATGTTACACCATCCCAGAAAACTTGGAAATGATGCTTCCACGTTCGTTGCCTTCAGATACATATACAAAAGCTGAATATCCCAGTTTAGTACTACGTACTAGCTAGATAATAAACCTAAACTGGAGATAAGGTGCATATAATTAAAGAAGATACTTTGTCACTTTTAGAAAGTTCATAATTCGACAACTCGGATGGAATGGAAAAGTAAAAGGTATTTACAAGTAACCCTACATAATTCTACAGACTAAATAATAGAGCAATTTCTTATTTATGGATCTAGGTTTAGGTTTGTACCTCAACTTTATCTGCACCGGTTAACAAATTTGATGATTGTCATTCTCTCCAAAAAAAAAAAATTGATGATTGTCATTATAATTAATCTCATCATTTGGTAACAAATTTACTACCAAATTCTGTTTTGCGTACTTTCATGCTTTTACTTTGATTATAAAAGAGGTTAAAGGAAGAATTCGAACTTTAACATCCTTGATGGAGGCTAGGTAAATAATTAAGTTGGTGAAATGACATGACAAATGCAATTTAGCCTTGTGTTAAGGCGCTCTCCTCTCCTTTTAACACATGCATGCTCATATCATGCATGTGGATCCCCAATTCCCCCACACCCATCGCCCTCAAAAACTCCCACGACCTTCATATATATTAAGTTGGACCAAATAAACAAATTGATGTTTAATTAAGTATACGAGTACGTCTAGATTGTACAAAACAAAGCATTGTTCCCATGTCGATCAGCATAAGTGATTTCCAAAATCTTGAGGAAGATGCATCTTATAAAGTTGATGAAAATGCCCTTTAGCTTTTTTAACACTTCGAGATTTAGAACAACAACAACAACAACGTACAACTGGCTAATTTGTTTTTGTTGGTTTAAGTGATCGAAGCGACTTGTGATTAGGAATTGAAGGACCATCTTAGATTCTTCTCATCGAGCTCTCGATGTGTATATATGATTTATGTTCGAGGGGCCACATCTCAAATGGGAGTATTAACAATTTAACATGCAAACCTCTTAATACAGACACATGGGTAAGCGATAGCAAAGATAGGTTTGGTCTCACAAAGAGTTGACACCATTATTTTTAGGAGTGAGTAGTGCTTCTGATTTGATTTGCTTCCAATCCGATGGAAATTAAGTTCACCTACTACTTGATTTGGATTGGTTTTGTATATGTACTTTTGAGGGTTAGGAATTGTGATAATTGATTTCAACACAAAGAGTACCTCCGTTTTATGCGGATCCATTTTTGTTTTTGCTTGTAGAACAATAATAGTGTTTGATCCTAGTTTTTATTTCAAATTTAAATTAAACTCACACAAAAAATACAAGATTTATCGTAGTTCATCTAATTTTATTTAACTATTCAAACTATGTCTAAGATAACTCATGATTAAGGTTACATTGTACATGCTAACCTTTTCACAAATTTCCCTAAAAATTAGACGACTTTGACTTTAATTAACTCAAGCATTCAACCATATATGTGTCTATGCTTCAACCCCCTCATATATATATACAGAATTAATAAGTATTTGCTTATGAAATTTCCTTAAAAATTAGTATATGAAACCACTAACCACATGAAATTGGCATTGCTTGTATTCTAAGTTTGTGCATCATTAGTTCATGAGCACGTTTCTGTGTAGCCTGACTTCAGATTATGCCACTTGAGCTTTCTTGTTATCGCCAAAGATCTTGAGAATTGATTCAATTGAGATTTTTGTTTCAGAGGTTTTATGTAAAAGTACGTTCAAGCATGAATGTAATGCTATTCCATCATTTACCATTTTTTCAGTAACCCTAGTTTTCGTCCAACAGGTAAACTGGGAAACTGCATGCCCCCACATATTCAAGTTTCAGCAACCAAAATACCCCACTCAATTTGCTGCTGTAAATTTCCCGATATAAATTTATATAGTTTGGTGTCATTGATTGAAATGATTAAGTAGTACGTAGCTCGTATGAATTTATTGAATGGTAGTTTCTGGTGCACTGAAGCTTCCTCCTACTGCATGCTAGCTCCAAGAAAGGTGAAGAAGAATATATATATATATATATATATATAGTATCTCTTTTCTGTTCTTTGGAAACTAATTAAGTTAGGTGAAAGAATAATCTAAGATATAAAAGATTTGAATTCAATGTTGTCACGAGGAGCTAAAACTATGAGTGATAATTTTTCTTTTAAATAGTTGTATGTAAACTCTTCCTTACTAGCTAAAGGGTTCCAGATGTAAGATGTAAAGCCATTATTGCAACTTCTAGATCGAGGTCCCCATGCCATTGGCCAGTCTTTCATTATATCTTCTCCCATATTTATTGGTGTTTGTATAAATTATGCAGCAAATTATATTATGTTCATTTGATGTACGTACGTAAGGTTGGTATGTATGTTGTCTCCAAATATTTTTTTTGCAGAGTAGAAATATAATTATAAAACGAAATAAACCTGTATTATTTCAACCTGAAGTTGGAAGTGGAAGAACCGAAGAGGAGGAGATTAAAGTGATTCGGGTTGGGTTTGATCATGCTCTAAAGCAGCCAAACTATAAAACAAAAATTAGCTTCTTGTAGAATATGGGTAAATGTAGGGTTAATGAGTCGTATAGTGCCGAATTCGAATTGTGTCAAGATATTAAACGTGTTGGAATATACAAATTCAAATTTACCTTAATTAATAAATGTGTCAATAATAGAAACTCAAACACAACCGAACCAACGTTATTAGTTAGCAAACAAGTCGTGCCGGGTACAATTGGGTTGACTCATTTAACCCATAAATCTAAATGACTTTTTTCACCTATACTAATGTCATGCTATATGTTAGTTATGATGTGGCCGGTGTGACCGTCGCACTGAAAAATTTCTCACATACCATGTCAGGCTATATGAATGAAAGTTTTTAATATAAAACACACTATAACATTTCACTAAGAAAAATTGACAATAAATTCAAACCTTAAAAAAAATTCCTAATAAATTAAAACAATTTTTGGATTTCCCGATAAGCCCTAAAATTATTGAATTTTTACAGGTTATGAACATGCTTAACTCGGCTTATTTCATGTAATTTTTGGATAATGCTATCGAGTTGTATCAAAAATTGACAACCCTAGGTAGAAGAGATTGACCGGAAATACGCAGCAAACTGCCTAATGTCTTGCACTGGCACTTTGAGTCGTCAAGATGAGCTACAAGTCTACAACACTCACTAAGGGACATAATTAGAATGAGAATAATTGTTTCACAGCTAACTCCTCACTTTGGTATGCGTTTCATAACGATTGCAGTTAATTAGGAGTTTCTTCTTGAATATTAACCAATTTTTTTGTTTTACTCATTAAACTTAAGTTTTAACTTGGATGCCTTTTATAAGTTTTAGTTTTGTCAATTTTTCCTTACCATTAGGTCTCCCTAGTTTTGTTAGGGGCCTTTTCATCTTTTCATGATGCTGCTAACTAGTTTTGACTGAGTTTTCCCTATCTGAAATTTCCCTCCATTTATAACACCCATTCTATCCCATAAAAAAGATCAACGAAGTTAAAAACCGAAAAAAAATGATAATTGAAGGTAAATGTTTGGTTAAACAATCTTCCGGCAATGATTCCGGTAATGATACGTTAGGGTTCATAGTTTTATTTTTAATTGAAGTCATTATCTAAACTCTAAAGTAATTTTATAAAGTAAAAGTTACTTCACAATTGTATCACATTCAATTGTCACATCTATAACTCTCTTCTTTTTATAAAAGAAATGAAGGTCAACAACTATCCAAAGAAGAAGGGGTTTGTGAAAATGAAATTGTGGAAATCATCATCATTCATCTCTTCTGCTTTGGCAAGGGACGTCGTCATCAAGATTCACTTGTGATATCTTAGTCTTGAAATGTTAATCATAATTAGGAGGGAAACCTACTCTTGCCACTTTAACATTTTCCATGCCTATATGTAATTATGTAGTGGTCCTAAAGCGATCGATCTATGGAATATTAATTATTGATTAGTTAGAAGATTATAGTCAATTAGTCATAAAACCTCGATCGTCTAGTTAGTTAGAAACTTTGGGACCAGATCGATTTGATTTGGTAGATGCCACTGTTCATGTCTAATCACCATGCGAAATGATTATCACCAGTAATACTACATCATTATCTTTAGATTTTTTGTTTTGTTTTTTACACACGTACACATATTTTAAGAAAATCGAACTCATGATCTCTTATGAAACAATCTTAATATCAAATCACTACACAACATACACAGTACTACTATCTTTAGATGATTGATTAGAAGAATTAATTTTGGAATCTTGCTAGTCTAGAGGATTTTATATTTGCAAGCTTGTGTAATGTATGTACATCACTACATGACATAAAGGGTTAATTTATTTGCTAATATAATTTTTATAGCAAAATTTACATAAAAAATTATGATAGATGGAGCTAAATTTGGATGGGTTTGTAAGAATTTATGTATTAGCAAGTATCAGATCTGGTGAACATAAAATTTTGCATCTCTCAAGTGAGGATTATTGAAGTAAAATGCGTGTTCAGACCAACATCTATATAGTAAGAAAGCGTTTTGAGGTGAAAATTGCACTCAAAAATAAAATCATGCAGACTCGAGCTAAACAAGGACAATATGTTATTATGTGGATCAAAATGTGACAGAATAGTATCAAAGGTTGTGCTCAATCAAAAGTGTGCCAACGAAAGATCTACATAGTAAGACACATTTGGTGGTGGGAGTCCAAGAATATACATTGGCTTAGAATTAAAAAGAACAATATCTTAAAACGGTATTAAAGCCATGAGGGCAATCAAAACTCGTAGCTCCTTCCCGCGGAGGTGGTCGGGATGGACGCGGGTGGCCGGAGGTGGCGGTGGCATTGAAAAAATGGGTCGGGTCGCCATGAGGGTTGAAATTGTCTTTTGGCGGAAAGGCAAAATGAGGTTACGAAATTTGTAAAGATCGAAATTAGAGGTGTGTTAAGCAGAGTAGGATGGCAGGTGAGTTTGTGAGAAATGATTATTTACTGTCCCCATCAAAAACCAGAAGTGATTATTTACTGCATTGAATGGTATTAATATCACCACTCTGGCCACTGCTGCTCTGTATTCTGCTCCCGACTTCTTCACTCATCAATTTCCTTCCCCAGTTCCTCACCTCCTGCCACCAACACAATACCCCCTCCACTGTTCTAACAACTAGTACGTGCAATCGCGAGATTTTACCGATAAATTTCTCCATCTCGCGAGAATTAAATTACCTCCTTCATCCCCCTCGCTCTCTTCCCTACATATTTAACAGAGACACAGAGGACAGAGGAGGAAGACGAAGTCCTCTGCAGTCCCAGCTTGGAAATCTGTTTCCGTTTTCAATGCACGTTTAATTACCATTCTGCCACCCACGTCTCAAACTCTCACTCTCACTGTCTCACACCCACTGCTATAAATCTACACCCAAATGTAGACAACAGCAACAAACCACCCAATTATTATACATTTTAAAAATAAATACTTTGCCATCAATCCAAGCAAAAAAGAATAAAAATTTAAAGAAGAAGAAGCTCCTTGGTCCTCCTCAGTCCTCATTATAATAATAACCCTCTACTCTCTCAAACCCTCTCTCTCTCTCTCTCCCGAATCTCTCTCTCAGTTTCAGAGCTCCACGCAGGTAATTCGTCCACAGCTACCTTCTCTCTCTGTCTTTCTCTTCCACTCAAGAGTTTCAGAAAGCCTAAATTTTGGTGATGGGTGATTTGTGCATGCCAGCTGCATTTTCGTTTCCGTTTGCATTTAATTTCGATTTTGATTGATGGTTGACATTGGCTTTTATTATCTGCTTCTGTTGCAGTTACTACGTCTTAGCTCAACAAAAACGCAGAATGAGAAATTAAAAATTGGATAGTTTGAATAACCTTTGAATTGGCGTACTTCACGTGTTTGCGTTTCGCAAAAAAAAAAAAATGCGAGTCAAGGAGATGCACCCGCTGTGCTGTATCACGCTGGAGAGCGGTGGAATCGGAGACCAGTCGCCGGAGGCGTCCTCGCTGTCGCGGACGCGGAGCTTGCCGGCGAGTATGGCGACGATGTCGGTCGGATCTGACGGCAATGCCGGACGGCCGACGGGATCTGAGGCCAGCGTCGCCGGAGTTCTCCACAAGTGGACCAATTACGGCAAGGGATGGAGATCCAGGTGGTTCTTGCTGCGGAACGGCGTGCTCTCCTACGCCAAGATTCGATTGCCGGAGAATCTCAACCTGTTGAACCCAAACGACGACGTTCGAGTGATCGGTGAGATCTCCAGCCGGACCACTCATCGGCTGTCGAGGATTGACAGCGGGAGTATCGGGCGACGGAAGCACCAGAAAACCGTTGGAATCGTCCACCTCAAGGTACGCTGCACTGAGAATTTAATCCTCTGCGATGCGTACCACAGTAACAATGTTACAATCGGGAATGCTTCTGGGAGCTTTCTTAATGCAGGCAAATCCTTGATTCAAAGTTTTACCTGGAGACGTCACCCACCGTCTTTTCTGCTAATTTTTACGTCTCTGAATTTCTTTTTTTAATTTTAATTTTTCCTGCTATGACGCTTTATTATCTGAGCGGGAATCCGTTATGAACCGCTGGTTCTCGGCATTGTTCGTCATTTTCTGGTCTGTGCTTTCTGGGTTTTGGGGATTACGTGTTTCACCTTTCAGCTCTGTAATTTTATTAGTTTAACTGCTTGTTAGTGTGAAGTGGGTCACATCAGCAGGTGGATAAGGGCGTGATACAATGCCTGTAGGTCTATGTTATTATCCTATGGTCCCATCGGTCCTGGATTTTTATTCGTCTGATTCAAGCTCCTCCTCCTAGCTTTCAATTTCTTTTCCTTCCTCTGAAATTTTCACGTCCCATCCTAATCTAATCACACGAGAGTCTCACGAGGTATAAGAAGATGTGAGGTTTTGATTTTATTCCAGAAAAGGAAGATGAGCTGTGATCGTACGGTGGGGATGGCACCATCCCTCTGAAACCGGGAAACGGGGACTCTGAGTTGTTGATGGGTTTTGGTTATTTTCACGCCTCGTGGGCCTTAACAAGTTAAGGATTGCTTTCAAGTTTATTTATGGTTTACTTGACGTATGAACAATGGGTCTGATTTGCAGACCATTAGGTGGCATTTACCATTTACAGATAAGAGTTTCAAGCTAAGCACTGTTTGGAAAACCGGAAAAATAAATTTAAAAAATAAAAATAAATTCTAAGAATATTCTTAGTTGTTTTCAAAGTCTGGGTTTTGATGTTAGTGGATGACAAAGTCCAAGCTCAGGAGTCGGGATCTTTTTGTACAGTGATTATCTTAGAACCCAAAGGGTTTGGGCAGAGTTTCCGCTTTGGATATCGTGGTTAATACACTGTTGCTGCCATTAAGAGCTTAAGGTAGTTTTTTCCTCACTGGTGGATGGAGTGAGTGCCAAGTTTTCAATTCTCTTCTGGGTATCTTCTGATTTGCTTTTCAGGTTCTCATGTTTTCTGATATTAGTGAATGTTGTGTTTTGAATGAAATGTTATTTTGCAGTGATCAAGATATTGATATTCATGTTGGAACATCATGTTGTCCATTTCTGTATGATCTAAACAGATGTTTTTCTTTGAATTTGTTTAGCAGATTTCATCCTTCAGGGAAAGCAAGTCGGATGATCGGAAGTTTTACATATTTACTTCTACAAAGACCCTTCATTTAAGAACTAATTCAAAGATAGACCGGGCGGCTTGGTTGCAAGCTTTAGTCTCAACCCGGAGTCTATTTCCGCTGAGATCGTTGAATGATACTCTCTCCCTTGTACAAACAGATTTCTCTATATCTACTGAAAGACTAAAAAGCCGCCTACTTGAAGAGGGAACCAGTGAGAACATTGTAAAGGACTGTGAGCAGATAATGCTCTCTGAATTCTCTGAATTACAAGGACAGCTCAAGGTTCTGTGCGAAGAACGGTCAAATTTGTTTGACACATTAAGGCAGTTGGAGGTAACTAGTTCTAAACCCTTTGTACACTTTCCCAAAGTTAATTTAGAGTGTTGCACATGATTGTGTTAGGGGATTGTCTTTGTCACAACCAGTAACTCAAACACAATTACAATTTAGTAAGGACTTGGTTTGTATTGGATACCAGAGATTCCTTATGAGATATCTGTAGAGTCATGTTTCTTGCTAACTGATAAACCATCTTGTCTTTTTACACAGCTCCAATTTCTAATATTTTATTGGCTTTGCAAGTTCTTGATTGCCTATTGTTGTGTCCATCTCAAATTACTACTTGGCTACTGTCATTCCTAATATCTCAGAGAATGGATGAATCTCATTGAATGCACTCATATTTCTGTGCGGTTGTTTGTTTCTGATAGCCCAGACAAGTGAGAATTGCCATTTGCTCAATTCTTGGTAGGAAGAAAGCTAGTGTTAGTTGTCCACATGTTGGTCCCCACAGTGTGGATCCACCAATCCTAGGCAAAGCATCTTCTTGGTAGATCAAAGACATAGAGCTTTCTAAAGTGATATCTTTGTTTACTTGTAGTGCATATCACTAATTTGTTTTTGTTTTTTGGTCAACATATTACTAATTCACTAATTACAGTGGTTTGTTATAATATCGTTAATTATTTTGGAACCGTGCCATCTTTATTTTATAATTTTGATTGGTTTGTGTTATAGCTAAGCATGTTACTTCTGCATATGTAGGCAGCTAACTTTGAAGCTGAAGCCTCTGGAATTCACGATGGTGAATACCAATTGACGAAGCATGAGTTTTCCAGTTTGCGGCGGGGAAAATACAGTGGTAAACAATTTATGTTACCTCTGTCCAGTTTCTAATACTTTCTTTCCTTTTCCATTAAACCAAATGTACTTTGCTTGTATAATATGCAAAAACAGTTGTTATTGTGGGTATACAATTGATTTGGGTCGAAAAACGATCATGAAAGAATTCTGTGAATGGAACATATAAAAGCTTTAGCTGAAGATCCATTCTTAATAAAAGTTTGCAGACCTCTCGTCAGCATGACAATTAACTAATTAAGTCGAGTGCATAAGTGTTACATTGTGTCATTATTCTACAATACACACACAATACATATCTTAATTTCTAAAAGTGGTGCCCAACCCTGATAGCCTCTAGCCATTTGTAACAACAATTTGACGTGCAAGATGTAATAAATACCGGTGATCACATTGTTGATGCATGTAAAAGCAGTAAGTTTCTTTATTTGAATCAATAGAGTTAAGTTTGAGTGGTTAGTATATTAAAGCGGACTTGTATATTAATTAGCTCTGTGTTTGTGGTTTTTAAATTCTCCTTTAGTGTTTTCATTTAATTGAAAGATGGCTAGTATACTAATTAGGACTTGTAATTGTCAAACGAATTCATCATTTTTTGTTCTCATTTTGTATCTCAAAGCTTAAGTGGTTCAAATTTACGTTATCCAAGAGAATTGTTAGTAGTTTTTATTTTTCCCTTTTGCAGTCTGCTTGAATAGTAACATCTGTGTTGGTTTTTAGAATGCAGCACAACTGAATCATCTGACGATATTGAGAAACAGGAGCTCGAGGAAGTGTCAGATGAAGATGAAATGTCGTTTTTTGACACAAAAGAGTATTTTACTGAACCCAACATAAGTCGTGAGTCTGTGCAAGTTGTAAATAACACAAATAAGATCAGCGAACCTCGAAGTCAATTTAGTAATGTTGAGGAGATGCACACTGAAAAGGAAATTAATGATTCTAAATATCCACACATTGAAAGGAGAAAAGAGCTTCCTGTTCCAGTTGAGAAGGAGAAAGGGGTCAGCCTTTGGTCCATGATCAAAGACAACGTGGGAAAGGATCTCACTCGAGTTTGTCTCCCTGTGTATTTTAATGAGCCAATATCATCTCTTCAGAAGTGTTGTGAAGACATGGAGTATTCATATCTTTTGGATCGGGCATATGAGCATGGAAAAATGGTAAGATCAAAGAGTGTGCTTCTTAACTTATAATACATTACCACGCCTATGTATGTTTATGTGTGGTGATACATTTTGTAATGATGGCTATGCAAGCAGTTGCTCACATCCCTCCACCTTTTGTTTTTAGTCCTACACAGTAACATCTTTGATGAGTACATTAAGGGTTTATTATTATAATTATTATTATTTTAAATCTTGATGACTAGTAGAAAGTACCGGGTGGATCACAGGAGGATAACCGTTGATGGGTTTGCTGTGTCTTGTGTTAGAATATTGAAACTGAGCTTTTCTTTGACTGTAATAGGAAGTGCCGTAGAATATCTTGAGTGCATCAAAGACTAACTATTTTTTGAATCTGACTTGTTGTTCCTGTTTGGTCCCTTAAACTATTAGGGGAACAGTCTCCAAAGGGTTCTAAATGTTGCTGCATTTGCGGTTTCTGGTTATGCATCATCGGAAGGGCGGCACTGTAAGCCATTCAATCCTTTGTTAGGTGAAACTTATGAAGCAGACTATCCTGATAAAGGAATCCGCTTCTTCTCTGAAAAGGTAAGCATTTGAAGACCGAAGAATAGAGTAGAAAATCAAAATAAGTAAAATAAATGAGCAATGGGAACTTTAACTCACAATAAGGTATGATAATTGAAAATTGGTTGGCATATGCATCAAATTTTGAACAGCTTAAAGAACACCACCACTGTTGTTGAGATGGGCAACTATAGAGCCTCAGGTTACAGTTCTTAATTATCATAGAGAAAAGAAATTCAAGCTTTTGGTCAAACTTTTGACAAAAAAAAACGATCTTTTGGTCAAAGGATTATGCGACTGTGGACAGAAAAAAAGAAATTCTTATTTAAAGAACTTTTGAGTTTTTATTAGTAATTCTCGGAATATTCAGCGAGTAAGTACTCAACATTGTGAAAGTGTTTTTTGGAGAACTTGATATTTGCAAGCAAAGGCGGGATCCTACAATAATACTTCGTATCTTACAGTGGATAAATATAAATATGTAATGACTCAAAAAATTATCCTTTTCAATCCAAAATATTTTAATTAAATTTAACTTTTAACAGGTCAGTCACCACCCAACACTCATTGCTTGCCACTGTGAAGGTAGAGGGTGGAAATTCTGGGGTGACAGCAATCTCCGGTCAAAATTTTGGGGGCGATCAATTCAGCTTGATCCTGTTGGAGTTCTGAGCGTGGAGTTTGATGATGGTGAAATTTTCCAGTGGAGCAAGGTGGGATTACCATGTGATTCTGTTTTCCTGTATACTGATTGCTCATTTGAATCTTTTCTTTTTGTCATATTTATTTTTATTTTTTATGTACGTTCCAGTCATGCTAAAATATCTTCATGCAATTTGATAGGTCACAACAAATATATATAATCTCATTCTTGGTAAACTGTATTGTGACCACCATGGTACAATGCACATACGGGGTAATCGTGAGTATTCATGCAAACTGAAGTTCAAAGAGCAGTCCATTCTTGATCGAAATCCTCACCAGGTTAGTGATTAATTTTTATCTGTGAACCTGTTCTGACATCTGATGTTTCTATGCCAAGGCATAGAAAATGTTGAAACATGATCACTGCTGTTTACTCGTCTGATGACTCTGAGAAACTCACACATCTATGTGGGTCTATATTGTGTGCCATTCTTCATGATAATTATTAAATTAATTGCAAGTATATATTATCCACATAGGTCCATGGATTTGTTGAAGATGTCGTGGGGAAAAAGGTTGCTACGCTCTTTGGGAAGTGGGATGACAGCATGTATTATGTTAATGGTGATGTGAGTGGAAAGCCAAATCCTTCAGATGCTTCCTTGTTGTGGAAAGGAAGTAAACCTCCTAATATCACACGGTACAACTTAACATCGTTCGCTATCACACTGAATGAGCTAACACCTGGACTGCAGGTAGACATGATGTAGTACATCAGTTGTTTCATATGCATTTTCATTTTCCTCTTATGCATCTCTAATTGTTTCTTATAGCTTTGTCTGATCCTGGGTATTTGATCACGGATTAAGGAGAAGCTCCCACCCACGGATTCTAGACTCAGGCCAGACCAGCGGCACCTGGAGAATGGAGAATATGAAAAGGCGAATGTGGAGAAGCAGCGGTTGGAAAGAAGGCAAAGAATGGTATGTATGGCATCTTTGGATAACTTTTGGATACGGACAAACCTAAATGCCAGCTTCATAGGCCGATTTGTTATTCATTTTATTTTTCTTTTATGTGCCGTGGAAGGTACAATATATATTTTTTTTCTTTCATATTTTACTGACTTGGTTAGTTGGTTGTTCTATAAGGCGTGGAAGGTACAATGTTTTTCTTTTGTTCATATTTTGGAAAGAAATTCCAGCAAATTAATTGGTGCATGCATTGATTTTGGATTGACAAATGTTTAAAAAGTACTTTCACTGTATCATATGTTGCAAGAAATACGAGTTTTAAGGAGATGGCTTATGATTAATTGACATATATCATTATATAATTATTAATGTTGGTGGTGATTCTTTAAACTCTTATTGTACAGTCAAGGAAATTACAAGAAAATGGGTGGAAACCCAGATGGTTCGAGCAAGAAGGTGAAGATGGACCTTTCCGCTATGTTGGTGGCTATTGGGAATCACGGAAGCAGGGTAAATGGGATGAATGCCCAAACATTTTTGGTGAATTTAATGAAGCCCCTGATACATTTGAAGGGTCATAAGTGCAAATTCAGGTGTGTTCTATTTTCTGGAAAACTATGTTCATACATTCTCAACTTTGTAACATGCACAAATTTCTCCAATATTCCATTAGAATTATAGTGTTTCATAGATATCATCTCTGATGACTGCTTCTGTGGGATATAATCCTCCTGAAAGGTGATGGGGATACTCCATGTACTAAAGCCTGAAATCCTGAATGTTGTCTAAAAGATTCTCTCTTTCAAAGACTTGGAGTTCAGGACCTGTCTCTCAATCATCCGCATATTCACTGCTTAAACTGCATTTTATTTTATGCTTCACCACTTCCCATAAATGTAAATTATGGGAAGTGTTCTGTGTTTAATATGTTGCGTGGTAGTGAGCCCAAGGCATTGGTTTCCAAGCTTGGAAATTTTCTTCCTGATCACCGGGTTGTATACAAGCATGTGCTGTCATCACATGCCGTCTGTAGTTTGACCACTTATACCCTTCTTGCTGTTAAATTCAAACGAAAATTAGGAAAACCAGAAGAATAGAAATGGTTCTGTGATGTATACTAAAATTAGGCCCTTATAGAATTGGGGGTTTTTTCTTCCATAAAATTTAGGTTTATAATTTTATTGTTTGTTCTAATCAGAAAGATCAGTAGAAGAACAAACACATCATATGCTCATGTTGTAGTCATGTACCTATGTTCTATAAATGTGAACTTATCAGTAAAGCTGTGAAAGAGTTAATTGTGTATAATTTTCTCTGATAATGCAGGAAAATAAAACGCCTTAAGATACTTGTCACAGGCAAAGCTGTGCACATAGATATAGCTTGGCGTTTCCGGCTGGTCTATTTGTGATGGAGCTGATCCAACCTGGGCATTTAAACGAAGAATTATATATCTTTTAACTGTAAGTTGATGGTTAGATTGTAGTCTTATATATCCTTGTAATGCTATCATTGTCAGTATCTAAACTTTCTAATCTGTCTCTCATATGTTGTAGTTCGTCTCCTCTCTCTCGGTGCTAGCCATTGGTTGAGCACTTTCATATTTGTTTGTACTTTACTTCTTAGTAATAAAAAAAAAGATGTAATTTTATCCTCATCCAGTTGTGTAATAGCTTTGAGCAGGCAATCACTCTACGTTCTTGCCAGTCCATTAAAAAGAGAAGGAATAAACAACAAAGGTTATATGTTGGTGTTCTTAAACATGTTTGTTTGACATTTTCACAAACAAAAATGGTAATATATCTGCTTTTAGATTAGTAATTAATTACAATAGAAGAGAAGGAGATTGAAATGGGAGATCAGGAGATGTGAAAGAGAAATGAGGAAGCCTGAACATAGATAGCTTGGGGTTTCCTAATTTGGGCATTACAGATCCTTGACAGAAAAGCTACTAGTGTCCATGACTCATGAGATGTTCTCCAGTGCCTCTGGAGAGCACTGATACTCTCTTAATTGGGCCGCCGACGTGCTTGCACCTGAACTAGCAAGGAGGAAAAAAAAACTGATCGGATGGTCCCATGTAAAGAGTACCAATGCTCTAGAATTTCTCGTAGTTGCATTACAACAACTCTCTTTCTCCTTGTGTTGCATTTTACCAAACAAACAATTAATATTAACGCTGAGACCTAGTTAATTCATTAATTTTTGTCTCCATAATAGTGGATGAGATCTCAAGTTCAAATATCTTTCTTACTTTAGAAAAAAAAAACAATCAATATTGACACTCCACACTTTGATAAGGTTTTGGGAATCCTCTACTATCACTCTATCAGACTGGGAATTTAGACCATTGATGAGTTATTTGAATGAATGATTTAGATTCATAGTTTAACAAAGGGGGAAAAAACATTAATATACATACCTAAAATGATTTGATGTTGGCTTGGCAATGAATCAGGTCATAAATGAATTTATATTAATTACTGATCACATGAATAATGCAGTATGATATTAAGATTCAAAAATAATGCCATAATCCCATCTTTTCTAACCATATGCCCTTTTTAGATTTAATGGATTTTAACATTGTTGAACTTTAATGGATTTTGATATTCCTCTAAATAATAATAATAATAATAATGCCATAGTGACATTTACTACATTACAAAGAGATTACTTTGTATTGCAGCATGATATTCAGATTCAAAAATAATGTCATATGATATTTACTACAATATAAAGAGATTAATTTAATCATATATGATTGGGAGTTGTTGAATTATTGTGTGAGTCTTTGGCCATTTGGGCAAGTAATGGTTTCTTGTGTCCAATACTCTCCACTTGACAAGGATGCTTCCCAGTCTTGGTACAAGGACATCCAGCCACTGGTTTTGCATAATATGTAATTATTATTAATCTTTCATCATATTATATTCCAATGGTTATGGAAACTTCACATGAATTTGAGTCAAATTATTGGGTATGGATCTTATAATAGGAAAGTGTTCTGTGACTCCTCACTAAAGGGGTTGAACCCCACCTATTTATTTCCTTTTGTTTCTTTCATAATGAAGATGACATTAATTTTCAAACCCATCCCATCATTACAATTTGCAAAACAAAAATGATGCAGCCAAGTTTATCGTTTATCATCATAAGAACCTAGCTTGAACGAAAAAGACTTACTCACAAAACCTTGAACAAAAGAAAAAAAAATGCCACTAATGTAAGATTATCATTCAAACTTTCAAAGTGACTTCAAACCTCCATATAGATCTCCTCAAATCAAATATTGAAACCTCATTGTATATGTCTGTATTGGTCAAGGATATCAGCTAGATACTCCTTTATGGCAAGTCACATGATAACATCAAAAGTTAAAGCACTAAGCAAGGCAATTGAGATTCTGTGATCTCATTTGACTTCAATATTGTAATCTATTCACTCCCCATTCTCTCTTTTTCTTGTGGTATGGTTTACTAGCTATAATAATTGTTACCCTGAAATTGTTTTGAGAGTGCAAATAACTTTGCTCTGAAAATAAATTAAAATTAATGTTCTAATCCAACCATTCTCTTAAAGTTATTCAGAATGATATCACATAAATGTGAAAGGTGATCAAGCTAATGATTCCTCATTTCTTTCTTTTTGGGTTACAAGCTTATGTGAAAAAAGGGGAAGAAAAAAAAAACCAAGCCAAATACACAAGCAACTGGGAATAGTATACATTAATGATTTAATGTGCACAAATCTCTACTTCCTCCAATTCTATGCCCACCTCAGCAAGCCTCTTGTCCTTGTACACATACCATTTGGCACAAGCCAAATACATAAGCAGATTCAAAGCACTCAAAATTGCCAAAAGCCAGTAAAAATCATAAAGCTTTCCCTGATTGAGATTATCAGCTAGCCATGGCGTCCTGTCCCCGGTCACCTTATGCACTATAGTCACCAAAAGTGAGCTGAAGAAAAACCCTAGTGAAAGGGTACTCAAAAACAGTCCTGTGCTCATAGTCTTCATCCCCTTTGGGCACTCCCTGAGAAAAAAGTCAAGTTGACCAATATATGTGAAGGCCTCTCCTGACCCCACAAGGAAAAACTGTGGGACCAGCCAAAAGACGCTTAACGGTATCTCGGCCGTTGGATCATCAGTCAACCCATGCGAACGAGCGGCTCTCAGACGCTTTTGCTCCGTGAGTGCCGCTGCCACCATGGCAAAGATTGAGAGCACTAGACCAACCCCAATTCTCTGCAATGGGGATAGTCCTTGGGGGTTTTTGAGTAGCTTTCTTGCTATTGGGACTATGATTTTGTCATAAACTGGGACAGTCAAGAGAATGCTGCCTACAAAGAAAACAGTGAGGGATGCAGGTGGGATCTGAAAACTACCAATGTTACGGTCCATGGAGGTTGCTTGTGACACTGAGAATGTGGTCATTTGAGCATAGACTGTCCAAAACATTATGGTGGTGGCCCAAATTGGTAGCATTCTGATAATCATTTTGACTTCTTCAACATCAGTTAGGGTTGATAAACTCCACTTGTTTATGATCATTGTAGAGCTGCTGTCACTTCCTGGGATTTTGATTGCTGCCTTATCCAAGAAACTGTACAAGAAATTAAGAAATTCATTATTAACACATCAATGGTAATTAATAATAAATTCGAGAACAATCACTCTATTCCAAAAACTCGATCTCTTAAGAAAATGAGTCAACAATGTATATCAAATGCCGCCGTAACAACAATAATGCATCATATATAACTCATACTGTTTTGCCTTCTGGTCTTGATTTGATTAATTAACAAAGCATATATAATACTTTTCCATTAACATCATGTCTTGCATATCAAGGATAGTTTTTTAAAATCAAAGCAAAACATTTTTTTAGGTGAATAGAGATTCTGTTTTACAAACATGGTCGGTCATGTGAAGCTGCACAAGGGAATTGGTATTTGTTGAGTACTCCAATCGCATGCATTATGCAAGTTTTGTGTGACAAACTAACCTGGCCAAATGAGTACTCTCTCTAATTAGCCCATATGTAGCTGGGGAAGGTAGAACTGGGAAGAGCTAGGATGCATGCATGCTCTCTAAATTGAAGACGAGAAGCGTGATGAGTGATGAATACGTGACTACCCATTTTGAGGACAGACTGGCCCCAACCCTCGTGATATGATGATATCCTAAATTTGATTCCATCTCTGAATTATACAGCACCACTCGAAACGACTCACACCATTTCTCTTGTATCCCCTCCCCACCCTATAACACACTCTTTTGTATTTTCTCTCTCGATCATGAGAAGCAAATAAATATGTGTCGGAAATGTTTCTTAGTAGATACGTCTAGATAGTACTCTTCCATTATTAGAAATTTGGCTCGACTAGCTAGCTGTCTACAACATGGCCAGAGTTTTGGCTGCCGGCCAATAACCCAAGAATCTTAAATCAATATATCTACATGTGTATTTTCTCTCTGATTGGCACTGCATAATTATACTGGACAAAAGAAGATGAATCCAAGGCTTGTTACGTCTCGATCAGTATATCGATCAATCCCATAATAGTTGGTTTTGGCATAAAGTATATATATGAAAACGAACATTACTACTCGATCTCGTAGAATTCTAGCTCAATCATATATAGATATATACGTGAGAGTGTGAGACCATATAAATATTGCCCACTTTTTTTTGTTTTAGTTCTTTAATATCCCGCTAAGAGCTAACCTAGCTAGTCCTCAATTTAAAAGTGTTTGATCTGCAAATAAGTTGAAAATCTGTATTTATTTATTATCATACGTCTAAGCAAGTTGAATCGAGACTCATCCACACATACCTACAAAATTCTTAACAATTAACATATAGGAAATTAAGAGTATATAATATTTTACATGGTCTCTGGTGGTGTTATGTTACTCGATTGTCTCTAGTAATTTGTATATTATATTGTTAAAATTTTAATCTAAAAAAAAGTGAATTCTTATTTAAATAAGCAATATTAATAGTTAAATATTCTACAAAAATTCTGTAATATATACTTAAGAAATTCATGCGATGATAGACTATCTTCATGAGATAATAGATATTCTATTATGAAAAAGAACCGAAGGGGTCAACCTAAGGCCCCGGGGGATCAACCACTCTTATTTAAGGTTTATATATTAGGGTTTTACATTAACGTATCGAGACATTGATTTAACTAAAACTCTAATATCATAACATTTCAGATAATCTGACCAAAAAAAAAATCTAACTTAAATAACCATCAAGTTTGAATAACGTACAGCTCTAAATAAATTGAAAGAAAACAAAGCAAAAAGCTCAAGAAAAGCATTTTTAAGATGTAGAATTAAAAAAAGAAAAAGAAAATGCAGTTGTACGTTACAGTTATTGTAGTTAGTTGAGATAGGTAGGAAAAGCTAGGATCAATAAACACTAACCGGAACTGTTTGGAATGGGGCAGTTTCTGCTTCTGCTTCTTCTTCTGTCCATCATCAATGTCATCAACGTTATACAACAACGATAAGTCCGACGGCAATTCCATGTCCCTCTTCTTCCACGCCGCCACAAACACCGTCGCAATCTGTGTCAAAGGGCTCCCCACCAGTTTCTTAAAACGGTATCGTCTCGTGCCAGACAAGAACACCGCGAGGCCTAACACAATTGCGCAGGCACAGATTCCGTACCCCCATTGTCTTCCCAAGTTGTCTTCGATGTATACAAGAATGGTGACTGCCGCGAGCGAGCCTATGCTTATGAAGAAGAAGAACCAGTTGAAGAAGTTTGTCATTTGTTTTCTTTCTACTTTGTTCGATTCATCAAACTGGTCGGAGCCAAAGCCGGAGACGCTGGATTTTAGGCCACCGGTGCCGAGGGCAGTGAGGTACAGTGCCATGTAAAGAACCATTAGCTGCTTGCCGCTTGCAGGAATACAAGGTGAGTCGGAGCCAGCTGTGCATTTGGGTGGTCGGAGGCTAGGGACTACGGTGGAGATTGTCAATACTGTCACACCCTATTAACCAAAACAAATTTTTTTAGAAAAAGAACAGTAGGCTGTGTAGGATCAATTTCCTTTTCTTTTCTTAAATTCAAAATAGGAACGTAAGAATTGTTGTTGGGTACACTTAAAAAAAATTTACGCTTTTGATCCCGGTAATGTTTTCTTGTCAAATATCATACATATTACGTAGTCAAATTTAATCAGAATTATAGATCAATAGTCAGTGGTTCTTCACCATCTTGACAACGTGGCAAGTGAACATTTCCGAAAGATCAAGTCGGTCTATTATGTTGGTGAGGTTACTGTTTGAAGGAAGAGTTATTGTTATTGGATAGAAATGGTAGGTTGGAATTAAGTCTGCTTACAGTTGCTTGAATGGTAGCAAAGATGGCGATGGTAAGGTACCTATCAAACCAGAAAGCAATCCGAATCAATAATTTGAGCACGTTCAAAGCAAACACCAATAGAGTGAGAGAACACCAAATAATTAAGAACAATATATGAGTAAACCAAACACCAATTACCTGCCAAGAAAGGTGTCGGCAACAAAGCCACCGAGCAAGCAGAGCATAAATGAAGTGCCGAGAAAATTGGTGACGGTATTTGCAGAGGAAGCATTGCCCAGGTGCATGGTACCTGTCAAATAAGTCACCAAGTTCACCGCAATCCCTAGCGTCGTTAACCTCTCACATGCCTCTCCACCTGTGAATCAAACCGAAAATGGACCTCAAAGATCAGTACGCAAGAAGAGAATTAAAGGTGTTAAAGTTGGAGCATCCAACTCCAAAATTATGGGATACCTAAAATCATGGCGGCAGAAGTCCAGCCGCCCGTGGTGGACCGATCAGCTGGGTGACCTTTGTAGTCCCAGGCATCTGGGAGGATTTTCCCTTCGATTTCCGGGAGAGTAGTCATACCCTTAGTTTTGAGCTCTACACAAGCGTAGCTGTTTTATTAACTTGCTTGCTGCTGCAGCTTCAGGTCAAGAAGTTTTCTGACACTTGTATATGGACAATGGCAAAATCGATGCAGGGATTGTGCCCTTTATATAGTGTGGGAGCTCTTAGCTAATTAACGCCTAGCTTGCATTGATGGAAAATAGAATGGGATATCTCTATTTTAACATTTTTTCCTGTCGTAATTTCTATGTTTTTGGATGATGTGGAAATATATATATATATTTTAAATGCAAGACATTGGATTATGGAGAGCATTTTTGAAAAGTCCTAACTAAGGTTAAGAGATTGGACACGTGTCAAGTGGAGAGCGATGGGGGTGAGCCTCACCCTTAACTGGGGGAGGTGAGCAAAAATGTTCTCTTGGATTATGTATTTGGTATATTATACTATGCATCATTGACACATACAGATTTTTTTATAATCAAAAGTGATACCTTGATGTGATCTAAAACATGTACAGGACAATATCGATGCGCGTGCTATTAGGAGAGGGAGGTGTGCGTGCAGCCCGTGCGTACAACTATGTCTTGTATTTGAGTATATATTTGTGTGAACAATACAGAGATAATCGACGGATAAATCAACTCAAACTGTCAAATTAGTGACCACAGTGGAATTTGAGTATATATGATATATACCTTAACAAAACAACATAACAAGGCTAATTAAATTAGGAAATGAATGCTAAATATTCTCTTCACAATTGAGGGGAAATGCATGTGATTAATTAAGAATACTAGAATTGCATGGGATGGGTATGCGTACATATATACCTTGTACACAGAATGAATACTAGTGTTTTGATCTTCCATTCTTCTTGATACTGAAGCTTACGAATTTGGCACTATATGCGTGAATAATTGTGGACATGTAACAAAAATCTTCTTCGTAAAATAGTTTTTTAGAACAATTCATCAAACATTAGCCACAAAAAAAAATATTTCATCAATCACATTATTATTAAAATTTCATTTTCACAAACTTATTCGATGAAGATAGATAATTATATTGAAAATGAGTGGAAGGAAACTTGTGCTCTTTTATCGATTATTTTTATTTGTTTTGTTCAGATAAAATCCGATTATTATGAGATAGTCATAATTTTTTTTTTATATGAGGTTTGGATCTCAGTCAAGTTGGAAAACTCAACCTCTCACTCATAATATTATTTGAAAACACCGGGTCAGATATAGAACTAAAATCCAAAAATTAGATAGTTATGGACTTATGGCTCTAAAATACCATGCATTATAAGGTCATCCTATGGTTTATAAATCTAGTACTTCAAATACTTTCATACAACAACAAAAGAGATAAATTTAAAATTTATTATTATTTAAAAGAAAAAACTAATTAAATAGAGGATGGAATCCTTCTTTCTTGCATCATCCTATGGAAAAACTATTTTGTGTATTGGATTCATTACGTGCCAATGACTAGAGGAGTATCTAACAAAGTTGTTTGATATGTTACCCATGTTATGAAATAAGAATCAATGGTTTGATTGTTTAAGATATGAAATTGTCTGAGCGTGAGTTTAGGACTTCTTCTTTTTTTGGACGGTGTGCGTTTAGGACTTGGTTCTTGAGTTTTGGATGGAAAATGAGAGTTAAACCTTAAACCGTAAGTTATGAATGATATAAAACAAATCCTTCAATTACATGTCAAGTAATAATTTGTCCAAAAAAAGTAATAATTTGTCAAATTTATACAGTTTTAGACGCTGTTATATCTGTTCGCGCTGCTCAAACATTCTTTATCAAATCCCGAGCTTTAACGATGTACGGGCAAATGCACTCCCGGAAACCAAGTATAGCATGCATGCATGCAGCTATGAGATATGCAAGCTTAATTTAATGAAAAACCTTGTTGATTTATATTTTACCATAAATTAAGTTCTTCTTCTTAATTAATTTGCGTGGTTTAGTGAAGGGTCTTCTTCCTTAATTATTTTAACTACCTTAGTTAAACAGTATAATTGTTCTATCATTCCACAAGCTAAGGATGCCATTACTGCTATATGCTCGAATGATTTTATTAGTCGGCTGAAGGAGGGCCTAGAGTCTTCGACACTGCCACAAATTAAGTCCACAATTCCAATAGCCATGGGACAGCTGACAAAGTGACAATATATGGTTCAAGTTACTTGTACATTTATAATGTCGGGTTTATTTGTATTATTCATAATTTCATATAAAAAATAAAATGCATTTATGATCGATACTGAAAGAAGTCGACTGGATGTGGAATATTGAAAACGGAGGATGCAAATCACAGAAGCTTGGTGTATCCAAATCACAGAATGGAGCCCTCTTCATCAACTACCAATTACATTCAATCAATGGAATATAATGGCCAGAACACCAATGCTTTTATTTGCATCGATCAATCATTGAGTTTATATATACTAAAATTGTGGATACATACTCGATCTGCATAAGTGGCAGTTTTTTTCTTAAAAAAAAATATATGAGAACAAAAAAAGTGTGGAAAGTTATCTAGAGATAAATGTGGTCTCGTAGGTAGTTATTGGTATTACCGTATTAGATAGTTATCTCTATGCAAATTTTTTTTCTTCTGAAAAGTAGTAGGTAATTTTTTTATTTTTACATTTTTGTCCGTAAACAGTTGACTTTTATTCAAGATTATTTAATACTTGCGGTTTGTTTTGGTATTAAAAAAAATATTTTGATTGACAATAGCCTTTAGTTCTTCTTACTTTCTTGAGATGAGAAGAACGAAAATCGAACTCATTTTAATTGTAAAAATAGAAAAAGTCGTCTACCACATTTGAACTGCACGCGCCTCACTACAAGGAAAAGGGCTTTTCTTGACACTGACATTGGTGACGTTTTAAGGAAAACCGTTAGCTAATGCAGGAAGCTTTGACGCTTTTTAAAAAGCGTCAGCTATTCTATCCGGACTTGTCTTGACATTTGCTAGACGCGTTAATTATTAGAGCTATACATCTCTAATGTTTCGGGAACACGTACACTCAGTGGTTTCACTTCCCAAATTCAGCGAGCCTCTCTCGTTCTAACCCTAGGTTTTCTCTCCCTTCTTTTCTGAAATTAGAATCCCT
Organism: Rubus idaeus; assembly: GCA_030142095.1. Lineage (NCBI taxonomy): Eukaryota > Viridiplantae > Streptophyta > Magnoliopsida > Rosales > Rosaceae > Rubus > Rubus idaeus. The sequence continues at coordinate 8,690,063 of CM057969.1, forward strand.
TAGAACATGCAATCTGGGTTCTCACTTTTCTCGTCAGCTCCTCCACTTCGTTCTCACACTCAAGCCAAAGAGACCCATCTCATTTTTTTCTTCAGGTTCTTTTACAATATCATTAAGATATTTTATGATTCTCTTTTGTTCGATTAAGTATCATCAATGTTAGATCTTTATGTCTAGATGGTTTTGAATTTCACGTTTTGTTTGTTGATTGTTCGACTGAAATGAATCGACAAATTGAATATTGATCTATGTTAGTATTGGAGATTAGATCTGGATACTGTGATGTATCCGAAGGAGAATCAGAAATGCTTCAAGGAGTTCTCTGATTTTGGGCTTTCTTTCAAATCGAATCCTAGAGCGATTTGCTGTCAATCATTCGTGGAGGTACCCTTACTGATGGTTTTGGGTAATTTGATTGTTGTTAGGCGTTTTGTGGTTCAATTTTTTATTTTTTTGGTAAATTAGTAAGTATATGATGAGGTTAATTGAAGTTTGGTTTTTTTTTTTACTGATTTTGGAGTTTGTATAGCTGATTATAGTTTGATTTTTTAGTGATTCTATATGAAGATGTTAGTCTTGTATAATTTTTTTATGCGTTATTATTAGATTTTCATTCATTTTCATTTACAATTTGGTGTTGGATTTGCAATAATCTTGCTTTTCTTATGGTTAAGGGTCAAACTTACAATGCTTTTATATGCTTTTTCAAATCAGGTTTTTCTCTTATTGTCCTCAGCTGTTCATTGCAGCTGAAAAATTTAACGGTGCAGTTACTAGCAAACCAAAGACTGGGCCATGTTGAAATGCAAGCTTTCAGCACATCTCGCACACGTATGCTATAGTTATATATTTATCCTCTCTATTTATTGGCAGTTCTAGATATAATTGTTCTCAAGCATTTGCATTTTCATTTTCGTTTGAAGGATGAACTTTTTTAATTGATTTGTTTGCATCAATATAATTGGCTGAATCTTGAATTCAAGTGTCAAACTTGAAATAATATGTAGAGAGCTCATAATTTCTTGAACTCAGTGTTTGGTATGATTCCATGTACATCCTCTACTAATCAAGGTTATTTTATTTTGAGATACTTCCACTAATCATAGTCTTTTGTTTGGGTGCCCCATGTTTGGTGCTCTTTCTTCCTTTTGCTTTTTGAATTTGAGCTATATATTTAAAGCTCTTGAGCTGCCTTTTAGTTTCTATCTTGCTTCCATTCTTTAATTAGTGTTGAATTTTGTCACTACTCTCTAGGGTTGCTCCTTCCATTCATAAACAAGTTTCTTATCAATTTTCATTGCTTCTCAATTAACTTATATCAAGTATATGTTCCTCTTTTCTGTTCACTATTGTGTAGGAGATATTGTTGTTCTTATGTACTCAAGGAATCCTTTCACAACTGTGTGTAGGGTTGTCAAAATTTCATAGTGCTTAATAGGTGATGTAGTGGTGGGATAAGGCATTCGATCACACACTTGTGCTTTTTCGTAGCCTTATTTCATGCCTAATATTGCTCGTAAGGAGGACTGCAGGACCAATTTTCTTGTCTGCTATGGTTCTTATCATTCCGGTATTCCCTAAACTTAACTATATATACTTTCGTTCTGTTATTTATTTCTCTCTTTTCTTTATTTTTTGTTATTTTGTTCTGATGATTTGTGCTTGTTTAGCTTCTTAAAGTTTGAGCATTTCCCTCTTTAGATCAATCATCATTGCCTCTTAATCCAATTTTCTCAGGCAGATAGCTCATGGCTGCATGAGAAAAACATTTGTATATAGTAAGAATCAACGTGAGTAAGACCAAATAGATTGTTAGATTGCCTTTTATTATTTAATAGGGTTAGATCTTTGAAAGTCACAAGAGATGTGAACACAGATATATTTGTATATCACTTTATAAAAAGCATTACTTTGCAAAGGGAACTTTTTGGCATGTTGTTAAAGACCTTGCGATGCAAATTTTTGATTCCTGCAATCGGCTTTTTTCATCTATTTTAATTCCTCTTCTACTATGATTGGGTGTGTGTAGTGCTTTTTAATTGTAATTTGTATTTGTTTTTTTATCTGTCTTTTGGTTTTCCCTTCTTCTTCCTTGAATACTGCCGTTTTACCAAATTTGTGCACCTTTTATTTAAAAGTAAAATGGAAATTTTTTTTCTTCTACTATTTTGAGTAGTGTATAAATGCATGATATAATAATTTCATTGCCCGTCTTATTGAAAATTTTACAGCTTGTTGGGCTAACTGCTTACTGGTTCACCCTGTTTGCATTGTGTTCCCCAGGTTAATGGGAAGAAATCTGACTTGAACAATGCTACCGAACACCATATTCATCTTTGAGAAAGGTTGTAGTATACTAAACATTTTCATTTCTCCATTGCTTATAGTAACAATGAATTAGGTTAGTTCAATTAGCTCGTTGAATCCCACTTCATCACACTTAGTTTTTCATTTTTAATCTCAAACATGGGAATGAGCCCACTTAATCACACTTAGGTTTGCTTTTTTATCTCAAGTGAACTTTAGAGGCCCAATTGTCAGTCTATTTTTCAGATTCTTTGTTACCTATAGTTCTCAATGCATGCAAGACACTACTTTTTATATTTGAGAGAGAATATGAGAAAAGATGGTTAATTTTCTATATATGCTATTTGATGGTCATGTGATATATGTACTGATATATTTACTGGTTATGCAGGTACCTCATTTCGTTTTCTATTGATCAGCAATTTAACTTTTTGAAGAGTTATCAAGGTTGTGTCATTTATTATCCTGAAAAGCTTAGTCTATTCATGTTTTTAGTATAATTATTTGTTGATCTAGCTTGTAGAACGAACGAGTCAATTCAACTTAATTGTATAGTTCATGGTGATTTCAATTTTATATTTATTTTTAGCCAAGTTTGCTTACTTCTAAACATATTTTTGTTTCTTATAATTGAATCAATAGCTTGACATTTGGTGTTTGTTAAGAAGGATTATTATTTATTTAAAAAAAAAGAATTTTTTTTACAATAAACAATTATTTGTTGAGCGAAAAAGCAAGTAAAGTAATCAGTGACTGCTCGAAACGCAAGTAAATGTCAAAAAACGCAAGAAAATTCTTTCTTCGCTTTTAAACTGTTAAGAAAAGTATAGGGACGGCTTAAAAGCGTAAAAATTTGGGACCCTTTCGTGACCGGACTTACGGTTTTGGCGCAAGAAACCACACGGTTTTGAGCCGTCAACTATGACATTTTTTGGCGTAGTGCCTTAATTTAATCAAATCCCTCGTTCTCTTATTGTTTACCGAACATTATATGAGATGTTTTTTTTGCTCCTCTCAACAAAGGATTATGCGAAAACATGCAAATTATATGGTCTCAACTGGTGCAAATACTTATTACATTCTCCCTTATATCGTATTTCTAGTTTCATCTTTGAAGTTCAAATTAAAGAGATTAATTGACGTGTACTATGAAAGTAAATAAATTAAATATAGTAGAACTTGGAGTGAACTAGTTACTTTTAGAATTCGAAGTTATTTACTCATCTGCAAGCCCACTAATTTTGAATCGTTTAAGAGGATTTCTAACATATTTTCTAAAAAATCTTTATTATAAACTCAAAAGTTAAAATTTATTTATATTTTTTACCGTATCTCCAACCGATTTTCTATCATATTTTTTATAACTTATTATCTAAAATTGAATATGGTAATATTTTTTATTTAAAAATATAATAAAATAATTTATGATGCAAATGAATATAATTTATGATGCCTTGTTGGTAATAAGGACCATTGAAGCTTGTAATTGGGACTTAAGTCCAGAAGGTCATTTGTTTGATGAAATCAAGTCTATCGCTGATCAATTGGAGGAAGTCAAGTTTAAGAAGATTCCAAGATTGTGCAATGGTGTGGCTCACTCACTTGCCAAGGCTGCAATCCCTATTCTTGGGCAAGTTTTTTGGAAAGAAGTTGGTCCTCCTTGGCTAGAAAAGTTGCTTATTGATTATATGTCTAGTTGATTCAGGGGCATGGTATCGTACTAAATAAACCAATTTGCCCTATGGTTGTAATTGACCAATTTTATCAATGAATTGTTATCTTTGATAAAAAAAAGAAAAAGAGGGAAGAGCATTAAAAATTCAAAAAATATGTTTCCCTATAATTTTAGAGTTTGTTATAAATGTGGTGGTTTTTATTTTCTCTCTTATCAATATCTCTAAAATAATATTTGAAGGGCGGACTTAAAAAAAAATTGTTCAAATTATTTAGGCCTCGGGGCATAGTTGAAATCCATTTTCTTCCTTGGAAGTCACCATTATAAGTTTATAACCATCATGTCTGGTAATTAGCCGGGGCTATAAAAAATCTTATATTGTGAAGCTAACTTGTTAACTCTAACTGCTCTTAGGGTTAACCCAAGTGATGAGAGGACTAACCCAAGTGATGAGAGGAAGAGGGTTGGTGGGGAGGGAATTGGGAACGCAATTGTAGTGGGAGGTTGGGAATGCAATTGTATATATGGAAGTGATCGATCAAAGACGACAACTTTAATTTTTTCATCACTTGAGTTAACCCTAATAGCTAGAGCTTTATACATTATCGGTCTTAATTTATATATCATGCATCAACATTCGATCAAAGCCGATGACGTACTTGTCTTGGATTTCGATTGAAGTCAGACTAAAGACTAATCCATTAGTATTTTTATCTCTATTTTTTTTTGGTCGACCTATGGCCGGGTTCTTAATTAATTTATTTTCTTATACAATTGATTTATGCTCAACTAACAAATAATAATGATGTAGAATCATGAGCAGATACAAACCGGATAGGATCTCAAAATTCCCTGTATCTTTTCGTATTCTCCAAGGGCCAATCAACCAGACAAGTGGCTGAATTATAGAGGTTTAGTATTCTGGATTGAAAGTTATACATGCACTGATTGCTATTATTGTATCTAAAGTCTTTGTGATTGTGATCTTGGTTTTAGTTTTATGTTAACAATTGGTATCACAGTTAAGTTGTAGTTTAATGCTAACATTCAATCATACATTCGTAATGGAAGAAGGGATACCTCATATAATAAAAACACAATTCTCATCAAATTTTTATACAAGTAGATTAGGTCTCGTTTAGTTAGCAAAATTGAGGATTTGGGAAATGAAACTCAATCATTTCTGGTATGTTTAATTTCTTGGGATGAGTATGAGAATAAAAAAATTGATTCAAATTCATGAGTTTTTTTGCGTTTACTAACTTGTACAAGAATCAGAATGATTGTGGGTCTCACATAAAAGTAACTAAAAAATAATAATCAATTTCTGAATATCCAGAGTTTGATTACCAAGGGGGGAGTTAATTCCTAATACTTACTCCCCCTTGGTAATCAAACTCTGGATATTCAAACTCTGGAGTAAGTATTAGGAATTAACTCCGATTCATTCATATTTTCATTCCAAGTAAGTAAACATATCATTCATGTGTTTGGAATGCAAAAAGAAAGGAAATACCTTCATGAATGAATGAAAAATAGAGAGAAAATTGGTTCCTTCCATACTCCAATGGAATCATTTTCCCTACTTACTTTATTACATTTACTGCACTCATTTAGCATTAATTACATTACTTTTATGATTAAAATAACCATTTATGAAATTATAATATTAATTTTATTTCATAGATATTATTATTTAATGACTGTTTTTCTTAGTATTGTCAAACACTCGAAAGAAAAACTAATGAGAATTTTAGTTTTCCATGTCAATGGAAAGAGTGAGGAATTGATTTCATTTCTTTTCCTTTATGTGTGAGGCCTAAATGAAATTCAACATAAATCTTGAGTTGAATAAATAAAAATGATCATATTATTTGGTAAATGACGTTGAATTTGGTGAGTAAATATAATAAGTTTAATTTTTTTTCTTTATTTTGGTTTTAGGTGATTGAGTTAGGATTAGACTATATCATGAGTTTCATCATCTCCGATGTTGTTTTTTATAAACCAACAGTTTTCTCGTTTCAAAAGATAAAATCAACAACTTGTATTAGATAAACTTCAACAATACAACAAAAACGTCGATAAGACAACAAAGACATATGACTTATAAATTATATAAAAACAACAAACCGAAAATAATAAAACTAAAACGGATAAAAATTATGTTTCATATAAAAAAAACTTAATTAAAGAAATTATATGAAATAAAAGTAAGAGCGGATTTTTCCACGTGTCAAATAGCTACGAGTGTAGGCTAAGAACTAGCAATTTATAAAGATTAATTTATGGAAAAATTTAATGTCCTCCCATGTTTTTGTGTAATGGTACATGTATGGTCTTTTTAAACATTGCAATAATGCTGGATGTAGAATCAAACTCGCGCATGTTTGGAGAGGTCTAGCTAGCTATCTTAATTTGATTTGTCAAACAAATTAATAAGAAAATCAAATCATGAACAAGATGAGAAACTGTTTATAAAAACTGTGCTTTAATGCACATTGTCAACTGTGTTATTAGGCTACCCGGAAAAAGGATCCAGATTAGTGCCAGGTTGAATTTTAACATCATGATGGATTGATGGTCAATAATTCAATATATAGCAGGTGCATGTCATGGGTGTGGATATAGAATAAACCCTGCGTTGAAAATGTGTGTCTTATAAATTTTGGAGGATTCGATACATGTCCAGGTTTTTTCCCTCATTTTGTTGGCCGGACCGAATGGCAGACAATAGTCGGTGTCTCAGTGACCCATTAATTCACCTAAAAAAGTAGTCGGTATCCCATTAGGTTTAGTATTGCATTAATCTGATTTTATACAAGGAGTAATGGCCAACACTATAGAATGCAAGTATTTAATTTATATATATATATATATATAAATTTTATAATATTGGAATGTATGTCATACCTTCACTTACATGTATATATAACAACCAAATTTGTTGTCATTATATATGGTAACAAGATTTTTTTTGTGTGTAATATTTGTTCTATTAGATGTAATTACTCTATCTACGATGTTACAAGTTTGAAAACAATTTATTGTAAAAGTTGTAATTTTGGTTCAATTATATATAAATAGTGTAAAACAAATGTAGTAACTTTGTTGTTATTGTAGTAATTTTGGTTCAATTAAATATAATTTTTGGTTCAAAAAAGTTGTGAATAGAGATATGACATATGTCACTGTAACACAACCTACCCATATATATAACAAAACAGAAACTTAGAAAGGTAGATACCTCCCCTAGAAAATCCAAATGCTATAGCATACAACAACATATATAAATATATATATGTATAATGATTATCGATCAGGTAAAGAAATTCTTACTTTGTTAAGTTAAAGAGTTTTAATCTCAGTCATCAAATCTAAAATAGATGTGGGACCAAACTGTCAAATATGTTTTAAATGATTTGCTCTGACGGCTGAGATCAAAACTCTTTAACTTAAAAAAGTAAGAAGTTTCTTAGCAGAAAATGCATGATGTAGAATGATTCTCAGAAGGCATGATGCCCTGATGTATATATGTATATTCTCTTACCAAATATAATATATGATAATACGATAAATTAGAAGTTTAGAACACAGAATATACAACTACATCGACAAGCTATAATATACAATATTAATCTTTGTCCTCCAATCATATTTGCAGTAAGGGATGAATGAATATATTTAATGTGGCCTGCTTGAATATGTAGAGAGCTTCATTTAACTCTCTATATTTATGAATCATATAGCTAAAAACTAAAGTAGATAACCATTTAGGAGGTTGGTGTAACTGCTAAAATAGATGAAAAACTAAATAAACTTTCTAAAATAGCTAAAAAGTTAAGATAGATCGGAAATTCTTGCCTCCACCAGGTGGAATTCCACATGGTAGATCTGAGCCATTCATTTCAGGAAAAAAAATAAAAAAAAAGTTAAAGAAAAATTATTGTTAAATCTGGGCCATTGGTGGAACTCCACCAGGTGGACCAAAGATACTCTCAAGATAGATAATCTACTAAAAATGTCCTTAAAGAGTATAGACCGTCCATAAATTAATGCAAGAGTTAATTTGTTAGTCAACTCTATCTAATTAATCCTATTTCTTAATGAAAAAATTAACTATATATTAATAACAGGATAAAGAGGCTAGGGTAGGCGACTAGGGGTTGCCTCTAGCTATATATAATACTTTAATTAAGGGCCCTTAATTTAATGAATTTCTAATATTCATTTTTATCATAAATTAGTAGCACTGATACAAAATGATCGAAATTAGGGTTTAGCTATATATAGGGCACTCAACGTGGCAGGCACGCGTGATTCACATGTGGATTAGATCGAACAATATTAATTTGATTTTTTTTTTATAGAAACAATATTAATTTGATAGTTCAATGCAAATTATGGAATGTATCATTATTGACCACGTTAATTTCTTAACAAAGTAAGGCTAATTATTTTGAGAAAAATAATAATAATAATACGAATAGATTAACCTAATTAATAATACGATGCTGAGAGGAAAACTATTCCTAACCCTATAGTGTACGAATAGATTGGACAAAACGTTACTTTATACAGAGGAAACCTAATGATCGATGCTGAGAGGAAAACTATTCCTAACCATATATTGCTCATGGCCGGTCACCAAATATATAGATACATCGAACGGTCGGGGCATGAAAATAAGAAAACAACTTCTTGGATGATGACATATTTTCTGAAGTGCATCTTTGAATCTGCATTTTTAATGATAACTTAATTTGTAAGAAATCGCATAATTTAACTGGACTGTGTGTGCTGAAGTGCATGGCCATGCTTGGATAAGCATTTGCATGATTAATCAATCATTTTGATAGAATTGTTTTGTGATTCATATATAACTGTTTAATTTGCATGCCACGTCGTTAGTGTCAGCGGTGCTTAAGATTATGGGGACACTTGTCATTAGTGAAGATCTTATAAAAGCTCAGTTCATTTTTTTTTAGAGAAACGACTATTGAAATTGAATTAGCAAAAATGTACAACGAGGGGGACATAAAATCTAATATCGTGTACGATTACAACAAACAAACAGGAGAGCACCCTCAATAATAGAAAAAGTCTCCTCAAACTGATATTCACCATACATGTGTTCAAACTTACGTGAAAAACAAAGAGTGCATCATTGACTACTCTATTTGTTTTGAAATAACAGCTGTCCATCGAAGAAAATTCACCTACGCATAGGCATAATAAACCGGTTAAAAACTCAGTTCATTAATCAAGAGAAGAATATTCATTGTCCAACAAAAAAAAGAATTTTCTTTGTACTTTGTCTTCATCTTCTTCCTTTTCCTGCAAACCCTTTAAACTTTTCATTGTTTTGCCATGCATGGTTATCAAAGAAAAGGCAAATGGTTGTTAAAAATCATTGCAAGGATTCCAAATCTCCAATTGGCTAATGGACAATGCATATCGCTGCTGGATCAATAGCTAGCTTGTATAATGTCACAGCCTAAAACAAAAGTAATCAATTTGTTTCATAGTCAGGCCCAATGTAATTCATATATTCCCTATTTGAGGGCCCAAGGAAGGGTGGTTCTACTCAAACTTGAGAGTTGGAAAGTACAATTAATTTATACGTGAGGTGACCGTGACATACACATCTAACCCACCAATCAAATGATAAGAAAGTGGAGTGTGGAAGGTACTTTCGGTGTTTCACATTTTGAAACAAATAATTATAATTGGTGAGTCAAACGTGCTACATTTCACGACCACGTATAAAACCAAGTAGCCACACGTGTTCCACATCAATTGATATAAGTTGTCTACGTGTATAACTTGAAAATTCGCAACACGTGCATGGACGTGTGAGAATGTGAAGTGTTATCCCACATTCGAGAGTAGAGACCTTGAAAATGTGTTTATAAAGATTTAGGCATCTCCAATCATTGCTAATTGGTTTTGGTTGTGATGCCCAAATTACCTTATCAATAATTAATTAAAATGAGTCTTGGCATGATTTGACACGTTTGAACTTGATGTGGAGCACCTTGGTATGTCTCCATGTGAACTGTAGTTTTTTTTTTCCTTTTGAAATTTTCATGTGCCATGATCTCACCATTAGTAGAGTATGATTTTTAGAAGGTGTGTTCCAATTGACGTGACTCGAAAAGCTCGAGCGGATTTTTTATATGAATTTTCTAGTTTCCGACTTTGAAAAATCGGGTAGAGATTTTTGCGCTCTGTTATTTTGAGAAGTGCTTAAAAATTTGAGTGTGAAGAATCTGGCGAGAAAATAAGAACATAATATTTTTGCCAAAAAAATCGTGTGCTATAGTCCACAATTTTGAGTAAAAAATCAAGGTCTCAGAATTTTTTTTTTTTGGTGAAAAAGTTTTGGAGTTAGTCTCCACAGTGTTAGAACATCATTCTTTAGTGACACTATGTAGTTGGACCGCCAAAATTGGACACAGTTAGCCTCGCTTACACGGGTATGGTTATGTGCACAACATAGACATGGTTAAGGGTACAAGCATGAAAATGGTACAGATTAGGACGTACACAAAGTGCTTTCCCTTAACCCTAAACTAATTGACAAGAGACTTGGAATATATGAGTACATACATTTTATTGGTTTGGCCACAAAAATGGGCGAGAGTAAGGGCTTGGTCACTATAATGGGCTAGAGGAAGGTCTCAAGCGCCACTAGAATAGGCTGGGTCATAAAATATTCATTATGAGGTAGAAACTTGTGAGTTTTTGTAAGAATACTAAGAATAATATAATTTATGATAAAAAAAATTTCTGATTTTTTTCAGTATGGGAAGTTTTTTCATTTTTCAAATTCAAAAATCGTAAAAAATAAACTGATCAAGATTTTTGAGTCAAGAAAGAAAAGAAAAAAATATTGAGGAGTGGGACGATCCACTGGTCATCGCTTTGATATCATATAGAAATTACAGCATACAATTCAAAATTAATTGAAAATAAGAGAAAATAAAATTTAGTTTCCGACTTTGAATAGATACTCTGAAGTCTCAACAAAACTTGAAATGTTCGTTGCTCAAGTCGGATAAGTCATTGATCTCAACCCGCCCTGTTTAGCCGCCCACAGTACTGGTGCATGAGTACTAGCTAGCTTTAAATCAAAGTTTTTTCTTTGATTATCACGTTGTTGTACTATAATATGCATAGCTGCAGGGAACTCTTGTCGTCTTATCTCATTTTTTCTGTGATTAAATTAAGTTAATTAATATATAGTTTGCCGCAACTTGCACTGAGCAACTTCATTGTCTGGAGGAATCTTATTTGCTCAAAGCATGATTATTAATTGGCCCAAACAAGTTGAACCCAGTAGCATAATTAATTGATTGATCGAGACGTGGAATGGCTATAAACGTACTTGAACAAAACCCAGGAAACTGGCACCCCTGAAGTCGATGTAGAAAATTATTGGCTTTGGATTCACGGGTTGCTCACGTACGGAAATTTATCATCGATATACTAACAACCGATGTCTATGCAGTCAAGACCTATTACTACACCGGCAGACACATCGGTCAGATTTTTTTTTAACATTGGTTCCTGACTGATATTATATGGGGTATTTTAGTAGTGATCGTATATTTCTTTCTAGTCATATTATTAGGGTTCTAATCCATATTCTATACGAAACCCTAATCGCTCAGCGATTGGTTAACAATTAGAAAATTATTAACCTAGCTAGCTATATATGCTATTGCTCTAGTGGTATCGTTCACACTCACGATAAGAGTTTGAATATCCATAATCACCACATGAACAGATGACTGAAGATAAACAACCCCTTGATCAGTCATCTAAACTTTGTTTCGGAACACGTACATTGGGGAAGAAACCTGATTCTGCCCGCAGCATGTTTTCCACGTCGTTAAATTGTTCACCCAAACCGCTCTACATATAGTGATCAATTAATTAGTTGGCAAAAAAAAAAGATAGATCTTTAGGACAATGGTGGTACAATTTAAACATGTATGTGCCTCTGTGTAAGGACATATATTGTACATCGTTCTTATTGAATTAAACCAGAAAATATAGCATCAACAGTACTAGCTGTTGAGTTCAAATGTTCGATCGAACTGAAAGCAATATCTAAGGTGTATGTAGTGCTTGCAAGTCCCTTAATTAGTGTACATTGGAGACATGTAACTTTGCCTAAGAGCTTAAAAGGTTTGGATATCTCCGTCCACTTATTGCTTTAGCCTTTAGGTCACATTATTATGTTCAAAATTATAATATATCCATTTAGTATTAATCTATTTAGTACTTAAATGGTTAAACCTAAGAAATTTTTGAAAAACCGTAGAATTTCGATAAAAAAAAAATTACTCGATCATGAAAATGTGGCCTTAATGACTCGTTAGACTGAGTTTTTTGTACATCAAGAGTCAATACTGTCTTATTGGCTAATAATAAACGTCCATTCACTCTATGAAAGAGGGTTTTTTTTTTTTTTTTTCAACCAGCCAAATAAGAAAACGTAGGGTCATTGGATTACTATCATTATATCTGAGGTAATAATACCATCATGAACATCTGACACATTAATTAAGGTGACAGCAGTCTGTAAGCTTCAAGCTGCATGCCATTAATTAGGGAAATTACAATCTTAAAGCATGAAGGATTAATTATTGAATAAGTTGGCATATGTAAAACAACGTCCAAGAGCAAAAACACAAGCCAGAAAGAAATTAATCTAGAAAAGATAATTTGTCTCACGCATACAGATGAGACATATAACATCAAGATCAAAGTTGCAATTGCTAAGCTTTGCTTATGCACATTGGAAGCCTGGAGGGAACTTCTTTGCGCAACCGTCAAGGAGCAAGCTCAAAGAAATAGGGATGTTAAGGTTGATTCCAAGAATGTTGGCCTTGATGGCAGTGCAAAGGCACACAGCAACTTCAAGGTCCACAAGCCCGTCAAGGATAGCACAGCAAGGTGTATCCGGAGGGCTCCCAACAACAGCCCCAACCGCCCCATTCAGCAACTTGGCGCATACCCCCAACTTTAGGGTATCCCTAGGGCAGCTCTTTGTGGCTGAAGAACCAGCACTGGGAATAGGGTTTGTGATTGGTTTAGGGGTTGTGATTGGATGAGGTTGCTGGGAACAAGTGTAACAACCACTTGCAAGGGCAAAAAAGAGAAGGTTGACAGAGAGGAAGAGAGCAATGGTGGAACAGCTCTTGGAATCCATCTCTTTCTCTCTAGGATTGAACTAGCTAGCTAGTTAGTGTCAATTTGCTTTGCCTTGTGATAGTTAATGTTGTTAAAGCGGTATTTATAGAGTTCAGTAGGAGTGAAATTTCTATTCTTGATGCATTGATAAATAGGACATACATATATTTAATAAGTACGTAACAAACTATATATATATATATTCATAGTGTGAGAGGAGGAATTATTGCATGGTCCCGGATCATGCCTTTATGGTGGTCCGGGTTAATCTCAACCCTCCATCAAATATAAAATATTATGAATAACAGTACATATGAATATTTTATATTTGATGGAAGGTTGAAATTAACCCGGACCACCATAAAGGCATGGTCCGGGACCATGCAATACTAGAGAGTTGCATGTGAAGCAAGGCTGGCTTAGAATTAGCTGGTAGTGCTCTAGATTCGACACTAATTAAATTTGGAAGGCCTGGGGTGCATGTACAAAATTAGTTATATATTTTAATGCATTAAGTGGATTTTGAATCTATTTGGATCACGGGATTGCCCAATGGCCTTCTTCTGCTTATGACCCGTGAACATCATCCACCTAATTGGCCTGTTCGATGATTTTTTGGATTCTATAGTGAAGAACGTACGTAAGGTAGAAAGTATTTGGTCCACTACTTCAATAAACTACTTTTAGCTGGATTAAGAACTACTTTCTTAACACTAAGCCCACTTCAATAAACTTTTCACTTTCTCCATGCCATTATGTACTATTAATTCCAGCAGCAGCTCAACAAACCTTATGAGTTGAGCATAAGCACCACCACTAGAAAATCCATTTCCACCGTAAATAGAAGAAAACCATCGTCTAAAAATAGTCGAAGACCAAGCCTCGCCTCTGCCAGCTCAATGAGCTCACCACCATGTTCGGACACCAGAAAACTCAGGCCTCTTAACCCAGTATATTGATAATTACATATACAACACAATTGCAATTCAATTTGTAAATCAGTTCCAATCGATGTTGTAATTTCTGCAAATAATCGATACTAACTTACAAGTTTTATAATCTCATGTATTGAAATAACCAAAAACGGAAACACAGTTAAAGAATCAAATCCACATAGGTATACGTAGTTAATGAATCGAGCTAATTTTATAAATATTGAAAAACTTTATTAGCCAAAACAATGTTGATCAACAACTTACCTAGCTATATGACCAGATAAATAGCGAAAACAACGTTTTCAATATATTCAAGTGTCAATGAAACTATCATATGGCTAGTGATATTTTTTGTGAGTACTGACTACAGTGAGATGTTCTAGTACTGACTCGGAAAATTTAATTTGGTCAACCATAGATAGTTCGATACTAGGATGGAAAACAAATCAACTCCAACAAACTGACCATGGAGTGATGGAGAACAATACTGACTAAGACTACAGGTGTACGTTAATATATAGATTGCAGAGTATTAAGTGAAAAGTTAATTTGTTCGCCAAAAGAAAAGAAAAAAAAGCTATATATATATATGTTCTAACTCGATCCGTGCATGTTGGTCGCCAATTTGATTAATTCCCCTCTCCACAACCAAAACAATGATGTGAAATGTTGGATTGCTTCTTTCTTTTTGCTGTTCAAATTGTTATATTTCGTCAGTTCACCACTTGACTCAGTTTCTATGGGCTCTACGGGGTTTTAACAATCTTAGGAATTGTTTTCTGTGTAGGGTTACTATGCCCTACAGTGTGAATATAAGAACTACTATGATAGTATGATACGAGTCCGGAGTCCTTCAATTACAGTGATTAGGCAGACCGGTCTCAGTAAGTCCAGTAGTACTGTTGAGATTCTGAGAACAAAGTTATCCCAAGTACTGAGCATTGCAGATATAGACAGACAATCGGATTTGGGCTTAATATTATGATTAGGCCCACTGTTGGAACCCTAAAACTTAGTAACTGTAATAAGCACAGCCGCTTCGTAAGTTCCTGCAGACAAAGCAGCTCTTCAAAGTTCAAGGCTGCCTAATATTTGTTATACTAGGAGAGGGACAGAAGCAGCTTTTGGAGACGTACAAGGCTGTCGAGCGCTTGGACAAGTAAATTAATTAACAAGCTTTTGGAGACTTCCAGAATCAAACAAAGTAAACAGCAGGATATATATATATATATATATATATATATATATTATATATCACGTACGTACTGCTCTGTTACCTCAATCCCATGCAAGTTAAATTTTTCCACGCTATCATTAAGCACGCAAAAGCATGAATGGATGCTTCTGATCGATACCGGTCGAATCATGCTCAAAAGAAATTCTCCACGCGGTGTGAACTTGCAGATTTTTTTTCGGTGTGAACTTGCAGATTTAGTAGGACTAAGACGTGAGATTTTCGACTTGACACACAAATTTTTCAACGAAATTTCGGTGGAGGCCCTAGCTTTCGTTTCAAGGGATTACTGTATTCTGCCCGTGACACTTCCTAGAATCCTAGCTTCTACCAACCAGCCTCCACTAAGAACATGACAAATCAAATCATCAAGATAGAGGGCTACAAAACAGAAACTCTATAATTATATATATAGTAGGATTTTTATCACCGGCAAAGTCTAAATTTTGATGTACAGAAAGATACATAACTTTTAAAAGTGATCAATAATGTACATGCACTTTCAAAAATACATCATCGGAATAACTCCGTCAATTTTCCTTTACTTGATCATTAATTATGAGGGCATATCAGTCATTTGACATATTTCAACTTTCAAAAGTGATCAATAAGGTACCTGAACTTTTAAAAACACATCATCGAGATACCTACATTAATATTTCGTCATAACTCAATTAAATGAGATCATGTGTGGCCCATGTGAGATATTTTCAAGGGTTTTATAATATATTTTTTTTGTTTTGCTTATATCCTCTTCGTTTCTTTTTTTTCTTTCTTCGACTCCTATCAAGGTGAGAGACTGAATCTAATGCCACCGAGATATTTTCTCATGTATGGGTGATGCACATAAAGTTCATTTGAAATATAATTATGGATGATCTAGTTTTTGAATTAGTCAGTACTTAAATTCATATTAATTAAAGTAACCAAAGTAATACCATCCAAACAAATAGCACATACTCTCCAAAAAAATAATCAAAGGTTACTTAACTATTGATTATAAGAAGAGGATAAAGATGAAATTTTGAAGGAAAAATCTGAAAGGAGAATAATTAATTGCATTGTTAATTTTGGAGGGAAAAGATACGGTGATCGAGAGGAGGGAAGAAACATGTGATTCAATATATTTCATTTGACTGAGATATGATGAAAACTAGACAGACATATCATTATGATATGTTTTTAAAAGTTCAGATAACTTATTGATCACTTTTGAAAGTTGAGATAGGTTAAATGATTGTTATCCACTCATAATTAACGGAAAAGTAATGGAAAATGGACGGAGGTATCACGATGATGTGTTTTTGAAAGTCTAGGTACCTTATTAATTAATAATTTTTTAAAGTTGAGTACATTTTTGTTCGAAGCATCAAAGTTTAGACCATGGTTTGTAACCAAAAGTTTAGACCATGTTGGTGATAAAAATATTTTTATTTTATTTTTTGCCGAAACTATGGTTTTTCAATCACAAAAAATCATGGCTTATAACACATGATTTTTTAGCCAAAATCGTATATTCTTATTTTTGCACCAAAAATTTTCCACACTTAAATCATCATTTTAAGAACTTCTCAAGTTCACAAAACAACAAATATCAACTTATTTATTTTTTACTATTTTTAAAAGCCGGAAACCTAGAAAATTCATATAAAAAATTCAGTTGGAAGACCTTTTAAAAATCATGTCTTACTAATAGTGAAGTTTTGGTACAGAAAAAATTAAAGGAAAAAGGAGGTTGGCAATGTTTGACATGCCAGAGCATGTTGTACGTGACAACTCCAACCGTACGTGGGTTATAACACACGATTTTTGGGCCAAAATTACATGTTCTTGGTTTTGCACTTAAATCTATCCACACTCAAATCATGATTTTTAGGGACTTCTCGAGTTGACAGAATGCAAAAAAATAGAATTGTTTATTTTTTACGATTTTCTAAAGTAAAAAAATTAAAATATTCATAAAAAATGAAGGATTCGAGATTTTCGAGTTATGTCAATTGGAAAACTTTTTTTTTAAAACAAGTTTTACCAATGGTGAATGTTTTTAGAATTTTTTCTTTTTTTGCTGAAACCATGATTATAACAAACGATTTTTGGGCAAAAATCGTGCGTTCTTATTTTTGCACTTAAATCTTCCAAAAAATTGTGTGTTCCTATTTTTGCACTTAAATCTATCAACATACAAATTATGATTTTTAGAGACTTCCTCGAGTTGACCAAACGCAAAATATCGAATGGTTTATTCTTTACGATTTCTAAAATAAAAAAAAAACTAGAAAATTCATTAAAAAATAAACTATTCAAGATTTTTGAGCTCTATCAATTGGAAAACCTTTTAAGAAACATGTTTTACTAATGGTGATTTTTTCCGAATTTTTTTTTGCTGAAACCATAGTTTTTCACCCAAAATAGTGGGTTATAACACACCATTTTTGGGTTAA
This sequence comes from Rubus idaeus, assembly GCA_030142095.1. NCBI lineage: Eukaryota > Viridiplantae > Streptophyta > Magnoliopsida > Rosales > Rosaceae > Rubus > Rubus idaeus. The sequence goes on from CM057969.1 coordinate 8,707,859, forward strand.
AATCGCATGTTCTTATTTTTGTACTTAAATATATCCATACTCAAATAATAATTCTAGGGAGTTCTCGAGTTGACAAAACGCAAAAATATCTAATTGTTTGTTTCTTACGATTTTTTAAAGTCGAAAAACTAGAAAATTCATAAAAAATAAACGATTCGAGATTTTTCAGTTCTCTCCATTAGAAAACTATTTAAAAAACATGTTTTACTAATGGTAATTTTTTTAGAAATTTTTATTTTTTTTGCCGAAACCATGATTTTTCACCCAAAACAGTGGGTTATAACACATGATTTTTTGGCCAAAATTGCATGTTCTTATTTTTGAACTAAAATTTTTTCCGCTTAAATCATGATTTTTAAGGACTTATCGAGTTGACATAATGTAAAAGTGTAGACATTTTTATTTTTTACGATTTTCCAAAATCGAAAAACTAGACAATTCATAAAAAATAAACGATTTGAGAATTTCGAGTTCTGTAATTTGGAAAACCTTTTCAAAAAATATGTTTAATCATTGGTAATTTTTTAAGATTTTTTTTTTTGCCGAATCCATGATTTTTCACCCAAAATCGTGGGTATAACATACGATTTAGAGGCCAAAATCACATGTTCTTATTTTTAAACTAAAATCTTTCCACGCTTAAATTTGATTCTTAAGGTCTTTTCGAGTTGGCAGAACGCAAAAGTATAGACTCATTTATTTTTTACTATTTTCCAAAGTCAAAAAAGTAGAAAATTCATAATAAAAAAAATTATTCGAAATTTTTGAGTCTGTCAATAGGAAAACCTTAAAAAAAAAACAAGTTTTACCAATAGTGAATTTTTCAGAAATTTTTATTTTTATTTACCGAAACTATGATTTTTAACCCAAAACCATGCATTATAATACACCATTTTTGGGCTAAAATTGAATATTTTTATTTTTGCACTAAAACTTTTTCACACTCAAATCATGATTTTTAGGGACTTCTCTAGCTCACAGAAAGCAAAAATATAGACTTGTTCATTTTATACAATTTTTCAAAGTTGAAAAACTAGAAGATTCATAAAAAAATAAATGATTCGAGATTTTCGAGTTCTATCAATAGGCAAACCTTTTAAAAACATCTTTTACCAATTGTGAATTTTTGAGAAAATTTTATTTTATTTTCTCCGAAACTATGGCTTTTGCCTAAAACTGTGGGTATAACACACGATTATTGGGTCAAAATCGGGTGTTCTTCTTTTTGCACTAAAATTTTCACACACTCAAATCCTGATTTTTTAAGACTTCGCGAGCTAACAAAACGCAAAAATATTAGTTTTTTTAATAATTTTACAAAGTCATAAGACTAGAAATTTCATAAAAAATAAACGATTCAAGATTTTCAAGTTCTGTCAAGTGGAAAATGTTTCAGAAATATTATTTACCAATGATGAAATTTTGAAATTTTTTTTTTTGCCGAAACTATGGTTTTTCACAAAAAACTGTGGGTTATAACACACAATTTTTGGACCAAAATCACATGTTTTTATTTTTAGATAAAAATATTTTTGCACTCAAATCATGATTTTTAGAAACTTCTCGAGTTGACAAAACGCAAAAATACCGACTCATTTATTTTTTACCATTTTCTAAAGTCGAAAAAATAGAAAATTTGTAAATAATTAAAAAAACAATACGAGATTTTCACGTTCTGTTAATTGGAAAACCTTTAAAAAACATGTTTTACCAATGATGATTTTTTTTGCTGAAACCGTGGATTATAACACACGATTTTTGGGCCAAAATTACATGTTTTTATTTTTTTCACTTAAATCGACCCACACTCAAATTATGATTTTTAAGGAGTTCTTGAGTTCACAAAATGCAAAAATATCGAATCGTTTATTTTTTACAATTTTCCAAAGTCGAAAAACTGGAAAATTGAAAAAAAAAATACAAGATTCGAGATTTCGAGTACTATTAGTTGGAAGACCTTTAAAAAACCATGTTTTATTATGATAATTTTTTAGAATTTTTTTTTGCCGAAGCAATGGTTTTTCACACAAAATCATGGGTATAACACACGATTTTTTGGCCAAAATCGCATATTCTTATTTTTACAGTTAAATTTATCGCCCTCAAATCTTGATTTTTAGCGACTTCTCGTGTTGACGAAATGCAAAAATATCGAATCGTTATTTTTTACGATTTTCCAAAGTCACAAAACTTTAAAATTCATAAAAATATAAAGAATTCAAGATTTTCTAGTTTTGTCAATTGGAAATCATTTTAAAAATATATTTTTTTACCAATGGTGAATTTTTTAGAAATTTTTATTTTTATTTTTGCCGAAAATCTGGTTTTTTAGCCGAAACCATGGTTTTTGACCCAAAACCGTGGGTTATATAACACACGATTTTGGCTATTTTGGGCCAAAATCGCATATTCTTATTTTTGAATTAAAATCTTGCCACACTCAAATCTAGATTTTTAAGGATTTTTCGAGTTGACATAACAAAAAAATATAGCTAGACTTGTTATTGTTTCAATATTTTTCAAAATCGAAAAACTAGAAAATTTACAAAAAATAAGCGATTCGAAATTTTCAAGTTCTATCAATTGGAAAACCTTTTAAAATACATGTTTTACTAATGATGATTGTTTTCGAAATTTTTACTTTTTTTCTCCGTAAACATGGTTTTTCACCTAAAACCGTGGGTAATAAACACACAATTTTTGGGCCAAAATCGCATATTCTTATTTTTGCACTTAAATCTAACCATACTCAAATCATGCTTTTTAGGGACTTCTTGAGTTGATAGAACGCAAAAATATTGAATCGTTTATTTTTTACGATTTTCTAAAGTAAAAAAAATTAGAAAATTCATAAAAAATAAACGATTCAAAATTTTCAGGCTCTATCAATTTGGAAACCGTTTAAAAAAAACATGTTTTACTAATAGTGATTTTTTTTTAAATTTTTTTTTTCGAAACCATGGTTTTTCATCCAAACCGGGGGTTATGACACATGATATTTTGCCCAAAATATTCTCAATAATTTATCTGAGATCACTCTCATGTCTTTATTGCATAGTTTTCTGCATACAGTTAATTTATAAACCTTTGTATTTGTTAACAATTGGTAGTGAATATATTAATGTTCTAATATTTTGGTTTAGTGTTGAATTGCTATCGTTGCACTAACACTTCAGATCATTTAAATAGATTTGACGGCTGACATTAAAACTATATACTTTAAAAGTACATAGTCCTATGCAGTGGAGAAAAATCCTATATATTTATATGCATACGATAATCAAGTTACGAAAATCAATACCAATATTCAATTCCACCTTTATTAAATGAAGCAAAATTGTTGTTGTTCATCAATTAAGTTGTTTACCTGTCTTTACCAGACACCAAACAATCATGATTAGTTTACACTTTACACATCGATCAAAAATACCTAATAGCTGACTAGCTAATATGTAGCCAAATCTCACGATCATATCAATAAGATATACTAGCTAATTAATGGTATATAGTCTTGTCACAAAACTAAGCCCAAACCAAAACGCAATGAACTTGATGTTTTAACTAAACTTACTGGAATTGTATTGCTAAAACACTAAAAACAAAAACTCACTGGAATTGAGGGATCAAGAAGATTGCGGTGCGTAATAAACATCCATACATATGGATGCCAGACTACTATCTTAAGCAATTTTCCAGTCTCCCACCGCAACATAACTTGATCAACACGTAACTGTTATTTTCAGTTAATTAACAAACATGATCCATTCGATCGAACACCGGCCAGTACCTAATCATTCTTGAACCCTATAAAATCCAACCTCACATTTATTCAGCTTCCATGAAAATTAGTACTACCAGTAGAAAACAAGGAACTAATTCGAATAAAAAGTTGCATATTGAGGTTTGAGAGATGGGTTCTAAAAGCATTGCCTCACTTGCTCTCTTCATCGCAGTACTTAATCTCCTTTTATTTTCCCTTGTCAAAGCTTGTGACTCATGCCCTGCTCCTAGTCCCCAACATAACCCATCTCCAAACCCCAAACCAAGCTCCAATTCCATTGCCACTTGCCCTGCTCCTAGTCCCCAACATAACCCATCTCCAAACCCCAAACCAAGCTCCAATTCCATTGCCACATGCCCTAGGGATGCCCTAAAGCTTGGGGTTTGCGCTAACGTGCTCCGAAGTTTGCTTAACGTTGAACTTGGTCACCCTCCAGTGAAACCTTGTTGCTCTCTCCTGTTTGGCCTTGCTGACCTTGAGGCTGCTGTTTGCCTTTGCACTGCCATCAAAGCGAACGTTTTGGGCATCAATATACTCAATATTCCGGTTGCTCTCCGCTTGCTTCTTAATGTTTGTGGAGACAAGGTTCCAAAAGGATTCCAATGTGCATAGCCTAACTTACAAATGCAATATTCCGGCTATTGTTTTCAGTTTTATTGTATTTCTACATGTGTACTTTCATATTTTCAAATCTGGCACATCATATTTAAACAAGAGTTCACCTCATCAACTCTAGTTATTAGCGTTTGACAACGTAACATAACAAATAAGAACGATCATATTAATTATCTCTCATATTAAGGGGGTGTATTGTATTGGATTTCTATGATATTTTAAATATTGTTGTGGAATTCAAAAGTTTGGATATATTCAATTTAGATTTTTAATAACGTTTAATCTTTAAAAATCTGCGTGTATTCAGTTTAGATTTTTAATGATTTTAATGAATCTATAGAAGTTTAGATGTATTTGAAAAATCAAACTTTCCAATTAATACGACCAAAACATGTGATTTGTTCATCCTCATCATTGTCCACTTGATCAAAATTAAAATATATATATATATATATATCTCTCAAAACCCTTGCACCCTAGCGGCAGCGGCGGCGTTCCGATTCAGTGGGTTTCGACCCAAACTAGTTGTTCTACCCGACGACGGCGGCAGGGGCTTTCTTTGGGTCTTTGCCTATCGTGTTCGGATCCAGTAGAGGAGGTCTTTACCTTCCTCTGAGTTCCCATAATCTTTTCCTTCTCTGTCAGTAAGGTTTTGGGTGTTTGTTTCTTCTCTCTCTTTTCGGTGGCTGTGGAGGTGGCTTGGTAGGGTGTTGCGGCTCGTTCAAGGCTCCTTGCTCACAACCTTCGCATCGTGGTGAATGTACAGTTGTTTCTCTAGTCGTGATCGGTGGCGGTAGTAATCTCTTGTGCTCTTATGGCTTTTGTGCTGGTTGGGCTGTTGGAGTTGGTGTAGCTACCATGGATTGTTGGTGTCGGAGGCCGCCAGATCTACTCTTCCGATCTGCACGGTTGCTGCTCCTACTGTTCATGTATGGGCCATTGGTGTTGGCTTGCTCTTGTTGGGCTTTGGATGAGGCTATTGGGCTTGATTGGGAGTCTGATAGGGTGTGGGACTTTCCGATGGTTTGGATTCTAATTGAGGATGTTTTGTCACCCTCATCTATTACTGAGCAATTTGGGTTTGACCTACATTGATGAGGTACATCGTCGGGAAGGCTGGTCTACGAGTCTCTAATCGTACCACAAATGTGTGCTCGGCGGTTGGTTTCTCTTTAGTTAGGGTAGTTTTGCTTGATGTATTTCATCTGTGTAGGCTCGTTTGAATAAACGAGCGAAAAAGTCTTAATGAGCGGTACTGTTTAGTTTTCTAGTTTGTCTGGCCATCAGAGTTTGGGTTCGGGCCTAGGAGATTGATGTAACGTGCCATTTTTTGGCCATGATTAATGATAATCATCTGATTTCTTAAAAAAAAAAAACTTGATCAAAATTAAATGTTCAAATCCTATATCCTTGATGTGCCTTAAATTCTCTGGAATTGATTGAGGTATCAATAACGGGAAGTTCTACGATACTGAGATGTATGTCATACCTCCACTTACAGATATAACAATAAAATTTGTTGTCATTGTGGTAACGAGAGTCTTTTTTGTGTAATCTTTAGTTCTATTAGAGGTAATTACTTCATCTACGACCTTGTTACAAGTTTTTAAATAATAGTTGTAATTTTGGTTCAATTATATGTAAATAGTGTATGTAAAACTAATGCGGTAACTTTGTTGTTATTATAATAATTTTGGTTCAATTCAATGTAATTTTTAGTTAAAAAATATAAATGAAGGTATAACATACATCACAATACCACAGTCTACCGCATCAATAACAGTGCAGTACATCAATCTGTAAAAGACAAACCAAAACCAAAACCAAAAGCTCACAAAACAGCAAAACTTTGCCTTTGATTTGCTTCCTCTGCCAGCTAAAATCCCAAGAGCACACATGGTATATCACCTAGCTAGCTCAGATAAATTTTTGCTTCTTTTTATTTTTTTATTTTTTATGTTATTTGGTTCTTTAATTTTATGGACCCCATCAACTTGACCACCTCACCGTTATTGAAACCCTATAAAAGCGCACCATCTCTACACCTAAAACCTCACCACTCTCACATATTCCTCTAGTACTTACCGACTCAAAGTACATTAAGTACTAGAACAATAGAGATTTGCCCTTCCTTCTAGGGTTCTAGAGAAAATGGCTTCCAGAAGCACTGCCTCACTTGCTCTCTTCCTGGCACTCAATCTCCTCTTCTTCACCCTTGTTGCCAATGCCTGTAACACATGCCCTCAGCCGAAGCCAAAGCCAAATCCGACCCCAAGCCCCACCCCTTCCACGGCCACCTGCCCTAGGGATGCCCTAAAATTAGGGGTCTGTGCTAATGTCCTCACCGGGCTGCTCAACCTCACCATTGGTCGACCTCCAGTTGCACCTTGCTGCACTCTCATCCAGGGCCTTGCTGACCTTGAAGCTGCTGTGTGCCTCTGCACTGCCCTCAAAGCCAACATTTTGGGTATCAACCTCAACATTCCGATTTCCCTCACCTTACTTCTTAATGTTTGTGGAACCCAGGTCCCAAAAGGGTTCCAATGTGCCTAGAAAAAGTTCAAAATAAGTATCATTCTCTTTAATTTCCTCTCTATATATTGTTTCGCTTTAATTTCTTGTTAAGTAGTGTGTGAAATTGTTTGTATGCCGGTGTGGATATATTGTGTGTGGGATAGTTTCTCGTTTCCCCTGTAATGGTCCGTCTGGTTGATTATGTGGACTGATCAATAAATGAGTTTCAGTTGCTGATGTCCACTAAATATGTATTCATTTCTGGGATTTCAGTGCCTGTATTACTATTTAATTATGTTATTTGATCTCAACTTATTCTTCTTTATATCATAGTGATTGTTGTGAAATTCAGAAGTTTGGATGTTCAATTTAGATTTTTAATAACTTTTAATAAGTCTGTAAAAATTTAGGTGTATTCAAAAAATCAAACTTTGTCAGCAAACTTTGCAATAAACCCAAAAACATCTGATCTTTCAACCCCATGATCGTGCACTTGATCAAACTACTTGAACAACTATTCTGTAGGTCTTGATATAGTTATCAAGCTAGACAGTTTTTTTTTGTCCTCTCCCATTCAGAAAAGAAAAAGAAAAAAACTGTCTTGATATAACGCTAGTTTTTTTTTATAAATAAAAATAGGAACCCCGAGAACTTTCCAACTTAATTATCATCTATTGACTTTTATTAAGAAAAAAAAAATAATTCTATCGCTAATTCATAATTTGTTGTTGAGGTAAAATTATTCTATAAAAACAACTTATATTAAAAGTATTCATGGTATATCGAAGACAGAAGTAACATCTCGGATCCTCATATATCATTTTCTGAAAATCTAATAACTGTGTCAACAAACTTTCCGATACGACCAAAACATGTGATTTTTCCATCCCCATCATTATCCATTTGATCAAAATTAAATGTCCAAATCCTAAATTCTTGGTGTGCCGTAAATTCTCTGTAATTGAGGTATCAATAACAGTGCAGTATGTGATATACATCAATCCACAGATTGATGCAAAGACAAACCAAAACCTGGCAATTTGCCAGTCCCCACCTCACAAAACTACAAAAGTTTGCCTTTGATTTGCTTCCTCTGCCAGCTAAAATCCCAAGAGAACACATGCATGGTATATCACCTAGCTCACATTAATTTTTTCTTTCTTTTTCATTTTTCGTTTGGATGAGTCTAACATACAAATCTACATAGTATGCAACCTTGTTTTTGTAAATGCAATTGCCGTTCAAAAAGGTAAAATTGATAACTTTGAAATGCAATTGCATTTTGGAATGAAAATTACATTTTTAGAATGACAATTGCATTTTCGGAATTACAATTGCATTTATAAAAAAAAAGTTGCATAGTATGCAGATATGTATGTTAGAATTTTCCTTTTTATGTTATTTGGTTCTTTAATTTTATGAACCCACCAACTTGATCACCTCACCGTTCTTAAAACCCTATAAAAGCACCATCTCTATACCTAAAACCTCACCACCCTCACATATTCCTCCAGTACTTACCGACTCAAAGTACATTAACCACTAGAACTTTGGAGATTTGCTCTTACCCCTAGGGTTTTAGAGAAAATGGCTTCCAGAAGCACTGCCTCACTTGCTCTCTTCCTGGCACTCAATCTCCTCTTCTTCACCCTTGTTGCCAATGCCTGTAACACATGCCCTCAGCCAAAGCCGAAGCCGAAGCCAAAGCCAAAGCCAAAGCCAAATCCAAATCCTAATCCAAATCCAAATCCTAATCCTAATCCTAAACCTAATCCTAATCCTAATCCTAATCCAAATCCAAATCCAAATCCAAATCCTAATCCTAATCCTAATCCAAATCCAAATCCAAATCCAAATCCCACCCCTTCCACGGCCACCTGCCCTAGGGATGCCCTAAAATTAGGGGTCTGTGCTAATGTCCTCACCGGGCTGCTCAACCTCACCATTGGTCGACCTCCAGTTGCACCTTGCTGCACTCTCATCCAGGGCCTTGCTGACCTTGAAGCTGCTGTGTGCCTCTGCACTGCCATCAGAGCCAACATTTTGGGCATCAACCTCAACATTCCGATTTCCCTCACCTTACTTCTTAATGTTTGCGGGAACCGGGTCCCAAGAGGGTTCCAGTGTGCCTAGAAAAAGTTCAAAATAAGTATCATTCTCTTTAATTTCCTCTCTATGTATTGTTTCGCTTTAATTCCTTGTTAAGCTGAGTGTGAAATTGTCAGTAGGCCGGTGTGGGTTGTGTGTGGGATGGTTTCTCGTTTCCCTGTAATGGTCGGTTAACGTTTGCTTGATTTTGTGGACTGATTAGTAAATAAGTTTCAGTTGCTGATGTTCACTAAATATGTATTCATATCTGGGATTTTAGTGCCAATATTACTATTTAATTATGTTATTTGGTCTCAACTTATTCTTCTTTATATTATAGTGATTTCTGAGACAGCATAAGCAAACCTAATTTGTCCTAAATAATTTGTTTAAACATCATTTTAATTGAGCTTTTCAATTAGTATATTCAAATTTCACTTTTAATAACAACAAAGATACTTGCTAATTAATAGCGAAAAAAACAGTTAGTACCCTAAAAATTCGTGAACATTTTATTTTTTTACGTTGTGTCTCTTTGTATACATATGTGTATACATGTCAACTTCAATCTCAAAAACATAGAAAGTGATTCACATGCATTGCAATCACCCACTCAGAAAAAGTGAGCATCAATTAGTTGGTATGGTCGACTCAACCTATTGACCTATTCCCATCACGAAAAGATTTTTGTTATTGCTTACACCCATCCAGAAAATATTAGATCGCGATCAAGACATACCAAATTAAGCTCATCTAAGATGTCGTTTCTTTCTTGGAGCACTTGAGACTGAAAGAGATACCGATCAAATATTTTGGCACAGCATCTTTTCTTCTTCTTCTTTTTTCGTAGTTCTATGATTTATGGTCCTTAGGGTTCAGATCGAATTGCAGAGCAAAAAGCCTACAACAATTATTTGCATTGTTCACCCCGTGACTCTACCAAGTATATATAAATATATATATTTGACTTCAATTGCAAAAAAGGAAAAGATTCCGTCCCCATATTGTGTGCTTTTTACCTTACCAAATAATTAATTTCAACAAAATAATCATGCATGAATGCATGATGACCATCCCAAAGTGTTGAATGATTTCAAGCAATAATATATGCATACTTAAAGGGCGTTAAGGGACTACTTTGATTACTCAATTGTTATCTAGGGCATATTACTTGAGAGGGCTTACACCAAAGTGTTTTCCATTGATCTTTCTGGTTCTTGAATGAGTACGTACGTAGTTACGTACCATATATATACAAGCTAGAAGGTTTATATGAGCAAACAAATGACGAAGATGTAATTTTTTTTCTTTTTAATAATTGAGTTCAACTCATTCATTATCATCATATAAACACAGATTTCTGATTAATCTGAGTTGTGTAACGGTTCAAAAAAAAATTAGTACGGTACGTTCAAGATTAATAGTGAAACAAACCGGATTGGTATATCAAAATCAGGTAATCAAGTTAAAATTAGGCCGGCTAGATATATGAGAGATTCAATCTCCAATCTAGCTAGTAGAATTTGTGAAACAAACAAATATTCAGATCAATTTGTAATACAAAACTAAAATTATAATTAAAAAAACAAACAAAATTATAATTATATCTAGACTTAAGTACGATATAAGCTAGCGTCATAATTATCTTGATTAGAAAATATTCAATTTTTCCCCCTCTAGGCCTATCTACAATCTTAATGAAGGGTTCTTAATCTAAATCAAACATTAAATATATGATGTGAAAATGTCTAATGATATATCCGACAAATTTCTCATATGTGGCCAATGTTTTATTTTTCTTTTGTATTGATCACATTCATCACTGAAGAGTTTAGAATTTAGCTTCACATTTTAGACTTCATACTTCAAAATTCATTGCTTAGATAGTTAGATCTAAACTTAGTCCCAAGCTTTAGGCTTTTTGGCTCTCGCACTATTCACTACAATAATAATCAACTCTAAATTTTAGTATAGTTTATTAAATATACTATTTAACATTGTCACGTACGTTATAAATCTGATAATTTCGCCTTAATTAGAGGGATGGGTAGAGGAAGGTGTCATAATCTTGGCTTTATCTCCAAAGTTTTATATAGATATAAAACTTAGTTGGTGCCCCTTAGTTAGCCACCATCTCAGTCCCGTGAATCAGTTTTGGCATATCCATGCATCATCTTGTTTCTTAAATTATAATAACAATCAAAGAAACGAGTTCCATTAGATGGATGATTATGAGTAAATATTTGTTTACGAGTAGAAGAGAATATTACCTCTGCAACGTAGAGAGTTGGGTATTGATAATTACAAAGAATAAGACAGAGAGACAGTTTCTAAAAGTAATGAGATGGCTATATATGTGTATGATCCGATCTCTGACCTCACTCTTGACGTTTTTCGTTTATATATCCAAGGGCTTTCAACAAGTCATTATGGATATTATAAGAAATTATTTTTACAAAAGAGAAATTGTCAATAAGTTCAAAATCTTAGAATTTTTTTTATAAGGACATTATTTTTCCAAAAAAATTATCAATAAGCTTTAAAAGTGTTTATTAAGGGTTAATAATTTTTTTTATTGGAGGTCAATAAATCTATGAGAGAAAAATTGACCAACTGAGAATATAAAAAAAATAATTAAGAAAATAAAAAGTCCGATTTTGTCAGTATGGGTGAAGGCCAAAGCCTCTAGGAATAGAACATGACCAGCTGAATTATGTACTTTAATGACATGTTTATTTACCCGAAATTATTAGGAATGAATCCCGAGAAGAGTCGAAGAAAAAAATTGCAAATGAAAAGCAATCCATCTATATTTAAGATTGGAAATAACTTATAATTGTTTGCTCTCGTTGAGAGTTGAACTCAAGACCTCCCGCTTACTAAACGGGTGCTCTAACCAACTGAGCTACGAGAGCTTGTCAACAAAAGGCTGATTTATTATGAATTATAAATCTTGTAACCCAACTGTTGTTAAGTTCAATTATATAGTCGCATACTCGCATGCATCTATAATTTCCTTATTTTTAAAAACTTCAATACTTCATAATCTATCACTTCCTCATCTTCCACAACAAAGTTACTACGTCAATATTACTCAATAAAGTACCAATAATCTTGAATAATGAATATACAATTGGATTCCATTTTTCTTTTATTAATTTTGTTGAATCTTGAGGGCACTCTGTTTGATGGAACTAGTAGAACTATGAAGTCAAGCCTAGCTGCCCAACCTATCATTTTTTTTAACAAGAACTTTTCAATTTCATAAACTTGCATGTTTGTTATCTTTTTTCTTAAATAATTTTTTTTCCTATATATAATTAATATAAAAAAATTCCCCATAAATACAATTAATTACAAATAAGAAATAACTAAATACAAATCCCCTCATTACATAATCAATCATCAATTTCAATATTTAATATTCACCTTTATAAAACATCAATTCTTCAACAAAGAAATTAATAATCTTTATCAATTCTCCTTAATAAATCCATCAACTTCACTTTTAGTTCTCATTTCACCATTATACTATACCTTTATCACATAATCATACTTTTGAAACTTAAACCTAGATCCTTCATAAATTTTTAACCACAAAATCACACACACCATAGCATTCTCAACTCCCTTCACTTGATCTCTACATTTTTTCTTCTTCCCATAACTATACCACCCACAAATTAAGTATCCAAGTGGTTATCTCATCTCCCCCATTCCTCCATTCACTTCCCTTCAAACAACAATCCTTTACCGTCTTTAAATACCTCATCTACACCTCCTACTTTTTTAGAATATAATTGATAACAAATAATATTATATCCAGTATAAAATAAATTAACTACAACTAAACTTATTTTATCCTTAATATCTAAAAAATCCCAATTTATTATCTCTATTTAATACTTAATCAAATTCATTTCTTACAACATATTTTTTATAAGGAAATACTTTTTTATTCAACTCATACCTAAAAAATACTTAATCTAATCCTTACTAAATTCACTAACAAAGTCTTTACCCTTCTCTTCAACTCCAACAACATACACAACACAATAAAATTTTCCTTTTAAAATAATAAATTTACCAAATTTATTTTAACTTCCAAAAATTAAATTTCTCACACTTTTCCAAATCATTTATTCAAATCTCTTCTCCCATAAAAAATTCTTACTCAAATTATATAAATCTAAGAGATAAACATTATATTACAAAATAAATACCTTTAACCAAATTACTAAATACTTCCATCCCATTTAGCTTCCGTAAACCCCTCGACACCCCCTTTCTTTCCCGAGGCTAGGAACAACCCCGGGTCTGCTCCACCTCTTGTTTTCCTTTTGACCACACGTACTTACTTGGAATAGAGGAAGACAAGCCGAGTGGCTAGCCCGGGTCGATATAAACGCAATAGGAACTGCCGCCGATTTCGTTATTTTGGGTACCTTGTGCCTTGTGCCCGTCCTCTCCTTCCAAATTCTGAGTGTAGGGTTCAACTTCGGGTAACACGTGACCTGGTTGGATGGTGTGTAGAAAAAATCTAACAAAACAGCCCCCCCCCCCCCCCCGCCCCCCCCCCGGGTTCCCCCCCCCCCACGCGGTCGGCCCCCCTCTCCGGGGGGGGGCCCCCCACCCCCGGGTGGGCCGGGGAAAGCGGGCGGCCCGTTTAGGAAAGGGGGGGGGGGACGGAACGCCCCGCGGCCAGGGGGGGGGCGGCCGCGCACGGGGGCGGGAAAAACCCCACGGGCCACGGGCGGGAGGAGATATTGAGGAACAAGAACCAAAGCGGGCCCCCGCGAGGTAAGGGAAGAAACGGCCGGGGGGTTCCCGAACGGGGGCGAGCGGGGGTGGGGGGGGGGGGGGTTGGGGGGGGGGGGGGGGGGGGGGGGGGGGGTTGGCGCTGCGCGGGGGGGCGGGGCCCCCCATCATAATAACAAATTTCCTGGTCCTACAACTGTTTATAAGACGGCCTTAATAGAACACAGAGAGAAAGAGAGAGCTCAACCCAGCAATGCAATTAACCATCTTTAAAGATGACAATTATCCTTAATTAAACAGATCGAATACAACTTGAAATGTAACTTGTAAGCACAAGAAAAGCGCGTACCAACTACAAAGACCATCTAGTTAATTAACCTAGCTAGCTAGCTAGAAATGTTAACCCCAAGTTAACAACATTGAACTAGTACCAGTACAACCACACTTAAAGAGGAGGACACACAAAACCAGGAGGAGGAGTTATCCCACAAGTGATCAAAGCTTGAAGAGCAAGAGGAATGAATATGTTTAGGTTCAGCAGCTTGAGCCTTATAGTCGTGCAAAGACAAATCGCTGCTTCGAGCTCAAGCAAGCCTCCAAGCACCGGACAGCAAGCATTCTCAACTGGATTCCCCAATCCTATATGCACCAATCCACCGAGCACATCCACACAAAGCCCTAACTTCAGCGCATCAATCGGACAAGTAGCTGGTGGTGGGGAAGGAGGAGGATGTTTACCCGAACCACCACCTCCACCACATCCACCGCATCCACCAGAAGGAGGGTTACCAGGGTAAGGCGGGTACGATGAAGAAGGGGGTGGGATTGTCACAGGGGGATTAGTAATTGGGGGTGTAATAATTGGTGGAGATACAACAACCGGCGGGTTTTCGGATGGCGGGGGAAATTTTGGGTGACCACCACCTCCACCTCCTCCTCCTCCTCCACCACCACCGCCTCCGCCTCCGTGGTGTGGTGGGTGTTTAGTGGTTGGTGGTTTCTTGTGGGGAGGAATTGTGGAATGGCCTGGACGATGTTTAGGTGGTTTTTGTGGATGTGGTTGGGTACAAGGAGCACAAGCTTCAATTGGTGGCAATGCAATCACCATGCAAATCAAGAAGATGAAGAACACCGCAGTAGCCTTCGAACCCATCATTTCTGGGTCCTTAAAGCTCACCACTACTAGCTAGCTAGTTATATATATTCTTCTTGGGTTTTGATGGGCTTGAATGTACAAATAGAGCGATCCTAGAATTATATATATAGCTGATGAATTTGATGAGGCACCCGTGACTCAGTTTTCTAGTACGTACTTTGAACAATCAAGAAGTTGTGAAATAAACACGAGGGCCGGGGTATTTTCGAATTCCAAGAGTTCGAAAATGAAAATAATAAATTGCAGAGTTTGGAGTCTTGTTGATCCTTCGCAAACTTCAATGAAATAAACAATCCGTGACTCGTTACAGTGCAATCCGTGATATCATGCATGTGTTCGAGTTCAGAACCCAGTTGAGTTTTCTCACAGAGATTTCTGTGGCTAGCTAAGCTAAGATCCATGTCCATCTCTTAATTATTAGTCTCGGTTTTCCACGTTTTGATGGTTTCTGCATTTTTCTTCCAGGTCTCCCTGCATACTGCGTAACAAAGATTATGTCCATGCTCAATTTATTTTTGTTGGCGGGTTTCGTGGAGACAAATATAGGTGGCATCAAACAGATCGAGCTTAGGGTTTGAAGTATACATAGATTTATTTTGGGTACATTTCACGATGTCAACATGTGAACAATTCTAGGGTTTTTCTCTAAAAAACAAATAAAAAATAAATAAAACAATTGTTCTAGGGTTTAATATAGATGCTACAAAATGTACCAACATGATCCATGACCACTTCTACTCTTCTAGGATGGTAAATTTTTTCGTGCTAAACCGATATATACTTCCCACCTAACCGATCTTTTATTTTGGAAGAAATAATAAGAAAATTACAAGATCGAACCAGTACTATCTAGTACTAGATCTGGTTCCTAGCAACTTTAATCTAACGAATCAGCTGGTAATGCGCGGTACCATAGTTGTGTGCTAGCGCTTTTAAGATAGTGTTTAGCTTTTTTTTCAAAGTGAACTTTTATCTAAATTAGATGACATGATTGTACTTTGAGGAGGACGTGATATCTGAACTTCGAGTACAATTACATAAATCTTCGTAGAAGACATTCTCAATAATAAACGGAGTCTCAACTAATCAAAAATCATCAATAAAAAAAAGAGTGAAAGACTATCAAAGTGTGTCAAACGATCTGTAACACTTTGCTTCGCAATAGTGTTTAGCTTTTTGGTGATGAGAATTTGGAATAGTTGTTGATACTTTATAGGCTCACTTATTTTGGTTCTCAAAGTGAGTGAGAATCTCAGTCATGAGAAATAATTGCGGTTTTATGCTATTGAGATGAGAGATTATTGCCGATAAATTAACCGTATAGGGGCATTGTTCTAGACTTCTAGCCCTTTGTCTTTGTTCGACTCTATTGAATGAAAATTTCAGTTTGAAAAAGCATAGGCGCTCACCACTCTAGTGACATCTTAAAAGAAGTTGCATGAAACATGAATACTACTTGGTAAGGTCATTGACTATGTTCTTACTCACAATTACATTCCTAATTTTGGAGTTTTGAATTAATTAGGCTGTTTTTCCCCCCCTTTCACTTGTGAGTTCCAACAAGTAAAATGTAAATTAAGTTTGTATAACTTTTTTTTTTCAAAACATTTATATAACTATTAGCTTAACCAAATGGAAAAACTAATCAATGATTGCAATATCATTAGATGAAGAAAACTCCAAGAGGATAAAACTGCAAGCCCTTGGCTAGCTGAATAAAATTCACCATTGGGAAAGCAAAGTACAAAAAGGCACTTGATCTCTATTACTAGACATCACTTGGAAGCTAGGCAGCTTGTCTCCACACTTTTAATTACTAGATCCTCACAATGATTCTATTCTTCTTTTCCTTTAATAATGTTCTAAAAAATGCTAGGCGCTAATCGGTCGACGGGGAGGGGTCTACCGCTTAAGCAGGGATTAGTCGAACGCCTAGGCGGCTAGCCGGCGCTTAGGAGGTTTTTTATTTTATTTTAATTTTATTATACAACATATAATTAAGTAAATAGGTGCCTAAAAAAAACTATATTCGTATTAAGAAATATAAACATACAAAATGGAAGTATATAAAAAGTACTATAATTAGTTGAAAATGTAAGTAAAAAAATTCTGATATTTTAAAACCCGTATTTATCCGCCTAGGCGGATTTGTAACTAATCGAGGCGGTTGGCCTCGATTAGAACACTGGCGAAGATTAATCGGGCCTAGGCGGAGATTTTTAGAACACTGGCCCCTTTAATAGGTTAATTAAGACTAACTAGGTTAGGCCAAGTCTCAAGAGTTAGATCTCCCTCCAATGTAACCAAAACAAAAAGGACTATGCTAGTGCCGACTATTCATCACCTTTGAAACCAAATTAAGCTCAACCTAGCTACTAAGTTTTCCCAATTGATCGATCTCGTGGGTGACTTAAATATGAAGCATGACTGATGATTTGAAAAATCAATTAATTTGATAGACTGGAGTAATAAGTGGAGAATATTTTTCTAATTGGTTATACATTTGGTCAATTCAAACTTAATATGCATGCAGTACAAATTGAATGTAATAAATCGGGTACATGTCAATTGGGAGCAAATGTATTATTACTCAATCTTGTTTGGAAGTGTATTGTCTGGGATGGTAAGGGGTTCCTGGTTACCCCCATGCGTACCTTGTAGGTCAGCCCTTCGCATGGAGCTAGCTA
Organism: Rubus idaeus; assembly: GCA_030142095.1. Lineage (NCBI taxonomy): Eukaryota > Viridiplantae > Streptophyta > Magnoliopsida > Rosales > Rosaceae > Rubus > Rubus idaeus. Next base: position 8,725,458 of record CM057969.1, read on the forward strand.
GCTAGCTTCCATTATTGACTGTAATTCTCAATGAATACCTGTTTTACTTTCTTTTCTTTTTTAAGTTAATGCTTCACATCTAGTTTGATCAAATTGTAGATTCCTATCTGATCTGATCATGATCGAGTTCGAATTTACAAAGATGAAGCGAAAAACTGAATTTTTAGTTACAATTGAAGTCAAAGCTAGCCTTTCTACCTATGTGATGAGATATGTATATATTCACTCTTTTTATATATAGTGCTCTTTTTAGAGCTATTTACGTCATTGAAGTATCTGAAACCAACTATTAATTATTTTGGAGCCCAGAAAAACGTTATTTTTGCTTCATCATAGTATTACGTACAAAACAATATTTAAGGATTGAAAACTGCATATATTTAGTTCAGCAATAATGATCATCTCAGTAACTAGCTAGCTAGGAACTTTAGGTCGACAACTTTCTGAAACATCCCATTAATTTCATTATTATACTTCACTCGATCACTTGAATACATATGCTGTGGAAGAAGGCAAGGAATCTTCAATCCATCAAAACAATACATGCAAAGAATTATTACTATTAAGAATGTATAATATTGGACTATACCAATAAATTAACATCCCAACTTCTCAGGAGAAACACACACCATGAAAATAAGGTCAAATTAAAAGCAAGTACTAATCAAGTGCAAGTTACTTTGATCAAGCACATTCGTAGCCAGATGGGACCTGCTTGCCACAGAAGTTCAAGAGCAAGCTCAACGAAACGGGGACGTTTAGGTTGATGCCCAGAACATTAGCCTTAATGGCAGTGCAAAGGCACACAGCAGCATCAAGATCAACAAGACCTTCAATGAGGCTGCAGCAAGGGAACTTTGGTGGACCGACCACAAGGTGCACCAAGCCGTTCAACACGTCAGCGCATGCTCCCAACTTCAAGGTGTCCTTGGGGCACACAGCCTTAGAGGGCTTGGGCGGTGCAGGGCTCGCGTTCTTTGGGTGGTGGTGGTGCTTCTTAGGCGGTGGTGGGCAAGGAGTACTTGTGGAGGTGACCAAAGTGAAGAAGAGGAGGTTGAGGGAGAGGAGAAGAGCAGTGGTAGCTAAAGCCTTGGAAGCCATTTGATCTCAAGAAATTAAAGATCAGGGGCTTTAAGGTTTTAGAAAGATTAAATTGAGTACTGATGGGATGTGTTTGAAATGAGTAACTAACTAGGGTCTTTATAGGTGGAGAGTGAGGTTTGATTGGGTTTAAAATAACTAATAAGTAATAATTAGCTAGAATATATTGATCAATGGCCCATATGGCACATTGGATTGGAAATGATGCCCTAAAGTAGCATGAACAACCTGGCAGTGTAACATGGATCGGAGGACATGATAAGCTTCTGGGATTGTAGAGTTTGGATTTTTGTGTGGGTTAGTTGTCAATTTCATGTACTTATGTCCCTCGCAAAACCAATATATATTTTTCTATCTAGCTAATATTCAGCACTAGTATTCATGAGTAATGAGTAGCTTCATATAAATGGTAAATCTATATACAAATTAAGAAGCAAAAATTGCTTTGAGTAGTATTGTACAAATTAAGCAACCCTATGATTTAAAACAAATATACATCTTTTATGAGATTAATATATACCGGCCTTCACATATTTTCCTCGCCTTTACTTTAATTTCTGAAGCTATATATATTAGTTCATTATATTAGACTCTATATAATTGGTCGATTTCCCGCTACTTTTAACTACCAGCCGTCATTATATATATTAGACTCGATCTAATGACCATTGAAATGTATTTTGGGATAGGAAATACGTATAGAAGAATAAACACTAAACCCTAACTAGTTTGAAAACACTTGACTCGTTCTTCACTTACTCTAAAACGACACCATTTTAGAGACACCCAAGATCAGTACCAGTAAATCCAGGTGGGATCATTAGTTGGTTGAAACTTTGCTATCACAATCTGCATTCCCAAAATAATAGATAAATATATGATGATCATTTCCAAAATAACATGTTCTGGCAAGTGACAACTGGCCTGCCGGGAACCAGCTCCTCGAAATATTCTTTCATGAAATGCATGCATCAAGCCAAAGTCATGATCCAAAGAGCAAGAGGAGGCCCATCCGTCCATATATGGCATGAGGACAAGGCCTTGTTTGGATGCATCTACATATTGGCTAATGATCCAAATTGTCTTTAGCAGCGCTTCATGTATATCAAGTAATCAACCACGAATAGATAGATCATACAGTACGTAAACAAAGACTTTACGTATATATTGTAATTGTGTGGCTTAGAAGTTAGAGAATTAATTTTTATTCAACTCTGATCGATGTGAACAGCATAACCGTCAACTTTGATTTTCCAGAGCGATCTCCGTCCGTGACTCTGATAATTGATTAGATCAGTTTCACTGAGAACAAAATCATATACGTATATATAGCTGCAGAATGGTCCTTTGACAGAATGGTCCTTAAACACAAAGAGCTAGTGCCAAATATATAGCATTATTAAAAATTAATGATGAATACGACGCCTAGTACAGCTAAATAAGTTAAGTTTGTAATCTAGCAAATCTCGTGAACTTCCCTCAAAATTAATCAAACACATCCACCGTTTTGTATTACCAGCATATCGATTCACTTATGTCTCTGTGTGCGGATCGAATCTCTGTTTTGTCTACCGACTAGTACAAGCACATGTACGTCGTTGATCTAGTGTAATTTATCATTGCATGTTATCAACAAATTAAAAAAATGCTTAAAAAGTTGGGGCAACGGATCACTGTGTTCTGTTTTTACTTTTTAGTCTAACAATGACGAAAGTTTAGGGACCTATATCTAAAAGCTCATGATAATCTTTACGAATTAATTCTCAGTTCCTGGCTTGTATCCAGCTATATAACCCTAACGATCACTTAAAACCATATATAAATTAATAGCGTAGTGGTAGTTATAAACTTATAATAATGTGTACCGGCCACTAGTAATTCTGAGTACAACAGTATCTAACCTAACTACCTTTTTTGAGTTGAATAGGGTTCATACAAGCAAATATTAATTCGATCTCATGAGATCGTTGATATTGAGCCGCATATGATACCACAAAAGCAGCAATGACCACACAATTAATATGCAGTAGCCGCTAGATTTATGCATAGTTCTCTGGTAAGATCTAGCCTCGATCTAGTCTCAGGTTTTGATATGGTTAAAACGCCAGCCTTCACCATCGGAACTTTCATCGTGTGATTCTTTAAAACATCAAAAGAAATTAATTTCCAGGATCGATCAGATTCTTTTTGGAGAGGAAACATCAAAACTTTCAACAAATCAATCAATGGAGCAAACTCCCTCCACTAATTAAAGTAAAACGACAAAGAAAGCTACTACTGCTACAGGTAATAACACAACCACAACTCACCCGTCGTTCTCCGGCGATCTGATCGAGATCTTCCGATGTCTCTTCGTCTCCTTTCATTTCCTCTTCACTTTCGGCTGTCATTTTCCGTTTTTTAGTTGGAGAGGATACATGTAATTTAGTGAAGAGAATAGTGAGCATCTCCAACAGTAATAACCATTTTAACTAGCTAAATGTTAAAAAACTGACATATAACTAGACATTTTTGGAGATCTACTCTAGTAGTATTAGCTATTTTAAATAAAAACTGAATTTTTATTGAATTTTCTAATTAAAATTAAAATTAAACAAGTTAAAAGAAAAGAAAAACTATAGTTATCAAACTTTACCTTAAGGTAAAGTTGGTTCAAAACTACCCAAATTTTAACTTTTGGTAGTCCGGTACAGATGCTCTTACAACTAAAGTTGGAGAGGGAAATTTACGGTCAGATTTCAGTTTTCTTTCCCTGTATTTTTCGTTTGGGTTTCCTCTAGTCCTGCCTTTGGGCTTTTGACCAAGGCTTTGCTCCCTTGTGGGTTTTTCTCGCTTGGGCCTGGTTATTATTATGATTTGTGTTTTTTGTAATGCATCGTTTCCAAACTTCTTCGCTTGCTTTTTGCCAAAACTCTGCAAGACTTTGGCGCCGAGAGACAAGATGATGACAACATTTGTCCGTGACAACCGGACAGTGGAAGATGTTGTCATTTAATCGAGAAGTGCTTCTTAGAGTCGTCTAAGGTCTTGGTCTTTGCATGCGAAACTTCAATTGCATGCAACGAAACTCTTGCAGCATTTCAATCCACTTTTGAGTGGTTAAAATGTAGTGAAAGTGGAGTGCCTCACTTTCAGAAAAAGAGGGGAAAACACAAAAAGATGATGGAAAGAACAAGTGAAGTAGTTCTCCTTTTGGCTGTGCTTTGCATCTCCCTAAACACCTCGAAATCCATATCCATCTCCACGTTCCTAACCAAACCATCAACTATTTCCAAGTTCAACAAGGAAACCAGAGTCTGGTGGAGTCGAGCAATGGGTCTAACTTGACAATGCAATACAAATTTTGAAAGATGCAATTCGGGTGCACATTTGGCATGATAACTGAATTACGGGTCAATATCCTCATCTTACAACTGCAAAGGTAGAACTGCAATTGCTTGTAAACAGAGGGCTACACAGCATATTCATACTCAATGAAGATAAGGGATCGATCACAGATTTTGAATGCCATTCACTAGCTGTGTCATTCAGGAAATCACTCCAGAGTCTTACCAAGTAAGAAACATATAATCATCATACTATTGTTCAAATTCAAAGGTAGTCTACATTCTCTTTTAAGCAATGGGTCGAACCTCTTATAACAAAACAAACACATTACAAAGCCAAAACAGCATGAGAATATATAACAAAACCCTCAAGTGGAACAAGTGACCGTTTGTTAGTTTTAACATTCATCTGTCAATTAGTCTTCAATCTTCACAGTCCCAACTGACTCTGCACCTCCAAAATGGTCCTGGCCGAGTCCCTGAGCCTCTGTGTTTCTTCATCTGTCAAGTGCACATTGGTCACCCCCAAAACTCCACCCCTTCCAAGCTGAGCCGGCAAGCTCAAGAACACATCCCCACCATCAACACCATAGAGCCCCTTTGCAAGCACCGAAACCGGGTGGATACTCCTCTGGTCTCTCAATATGCTCCGAGCTAATCCGGCAACTGAGTACCCTATTGCCCAAGAAGTATACCCCTTGAGGCTTATCACCTCATAAGCACTGTCTACTACTGCTTTGTGAATGCTCTCAAGGGTTTCTTTCTCGTATGCTATCTGCTGCTTCTCTAAGAAACTCAGCACCGGAACTCCCCCAACGCTAATGCTCGACCATAGTGCCACTGAGCTATCACCATGCTCCCCCACAATGAAAGCCTAAACCATCCATATATAAGTAAACAATCAAGCATTTGCATTAGTTGATATCGATTAAGATCAAAGAAGAATGAATACAGATCATTTTCAAAAGAAGCATTTTTTTTCCCACCAATTAAAGTCTCAAAAATATAGACATAGTAGTGCTGCAATCCGGCTTGAACCCATCGCATACTTCTTAAACCCCATGGAGTAGTATAGTAGTGCTTAAACCCTATCAAGTACTAAACCCCATCATAAATAGTATGTTAGTAATGCTCAAAGCTCATCAGACTCGGAGAAATGATGGTTTAGTAAGAATTTGAAGAGTCTTACTTTAGTTTTAGCTTAAATAAGACCCTGGAATACTCGAAAAACCTAAACAAACAAAATGGCATATAGACTCACTGACCTGCACATCCTGAGCGCTGACGTCAAGATGATCGGCAATGAGGAAACGAAACCGGGACGAGTCGAGATTGGTACCCGACCCGATAACCCGATTGGTGGGAAAGCCGGAGAGCTTCCAGGCGACGTAGGTCAACACATCGACCGGATTGGAGACGATGAGCAAAATGGCGTCCGGCGAGTAGTTGGCGAGCGGGGGGATGATGTTGCGGAAGAGAGCGACGTTCCTCTGCAGCAGGTTCAGCCTGGACTCGCCTTGGATCTGGCGGGCCCCGGCGGTGACAATGCAGAGATCGGACCCGGCCGTTACGGCGTAGTCGACGGAGGCGTTGATCTTGGTGCGGGGGAGGAAGGCGGCGGCGTGCTGGAGATCGAGCATCTCGCCGCGGAGCTTGTCTGCCTTGGCGTCGACGAGGGTGAGCTCATCGGTGAGGTTCTGGGTGAGGATGGTCTGGGCGATGGCCATTCCGACGTTGCCGGCGCCGATGACGGAGATCTTGGTCCGGCGGTTGGAGGAGGAAGGAGGGGCGGAGCCGTGGATGGGTTTGAAGAAAGCCTGGGCTAGGTCCAGGCCTCCTGAACCCAGCGTCGAGCCTGAAGGGGTTTTGTGCATGGTTTGGTTTCCGAGTTTCAATTTGGAATGTTTGTATTGGTTGTAGTTGCAGAGAATCGGAGGAGGGAGTGGGATTTTATGGAAGGAGAAAAAGTTGGAGTCTTGGAGAATGAAGAGTAGGTGAGTGGGGAATAAGTTTTGGCGCTTTTCAACGGTCAAACTTCTGGAACAACTGCCCAATCAGGCAAAGAGTTTTGGTTTTTCATAAACCGTGGGCTTAAGCCGGAGTTGCACGGTTTTGCACTTCGTCACGTACTATTCACTTATTCCGCACAAAATACCATACCATTATTTTACGGTGTGTTTGGATGGGGAAAAAGTGAAGGAATTTAATTAAAAATAAAGATTTTACATTTCCTTCAGTCGAATTTTAGCATTTGGCTTCCTTATCTAGTGAAATCAGTAATTTCCATGGAAAAGAATTGTGGAATTTGGGGAGGCAAATTCCCTACTTGAATTCCTATCAAAATATTTGTTAATTTAACATAATTCCATTAAGTTCTATTTTGTAATTTTTGTCATTTTAAAAATTATACGTGATGAAATCCAAACAATAGAATTATCAATTAACGGAATTTAAATTCATGGAATCATAATTCCCATCATTTGAGAATATCTGTGAAAATTGAAAATACTTCATCCAAACACACCGTATAGTTTTATTAGTAGGGAATGTGTTGTTCAACTTGTTCAAGGGTATGGAGTGCTTATTTTGACGGGTCATTATGTGTCTGTAAATCTGTAACACTATCACAAAAGTAATAAATTTATGTTTTTCTTTAAAAACACCACATTCATGTTCATGACATATTTATTTTATTTTGAATGAGATGAAAATAAAAGGAATTGATTCCAATTGAATTCTCTTTCGTTTACTAACACATACATGTATCAAAACAGTTGTGAGTCGCACATAAAAGTGAGAAATTCATTCATGAATATTCAAAGTTTGATTACCGATGAATAAGATGTATGGAATAAATTGTGATTTATTCTTAATATCATTTAGATATATATTAAAAATTTAATTTCAAATTAGGTTAATTATTATTGCGGGACGGGACTGCATGACAGCGGGATTCAATGTTCCGTCCCTCATCATTCTCAGGGTATTTTAGGACGTAAGACCAAAATTTTTTTTTCGTCTTTCCATCATTTTTCTGGTACAACTTGGGACCTTATAAAATATGATTTATCCATCCTGCATATATACTTGACATAACGTGTTCTATATTATGTCTATTATTCGGGATTGCGGGATTTAATGACCACCCCTAGTTTTGCACATTTGTACATACTATTCACTTATTCCGCACAAAATACCTATACCATTCTTTCCTATAGTTTTAATGTGGAGAATATCATAATGTGTTGTTTATCACTTGTTACAATTGTAAGGAAAACTTGGGCCATTATTTTGACGGGTAACACTAATAGGTAAAGTTTTACTTAAATTTTTACATAATGTAAATCTAACAAAAAATTATTTCTCCAGATTGAAATTTCATGTTCTAGCTTCGTTTTGATATAAAGATTACAACATTCAGTTAAGAAATGAGTGAGATATTCTTTTAAAGTTTTGAACAACATAGAGTTTTTCTTATAAGTATACTAGATAAATTATTGATTTGGAATGTTTAAATGAGATGAAAATAAAATGGAATTGATTCCAATTGAATACTCAAAATATAGAACAATTTTTATGAACAAGTATATATGATAAAATGAGCAGAAATATATTTTAAAAGGTTCCCAAGATGGATCGCACATAGAAAGTGAGCCGAAAATAATTTTTTGGTCTTACATCCCTAAAATACCCCTGAATATCCGAGAGAGGTTGTTTTATCTAACCGATGTCTAAGTGAGTACTGTAATAGTTTAGTGACTAAATTATGATTTCATTCTTATTTTCATTTTAAATAAGTAAACATGTCATCAAAAATTGTGCATTTTGTGTTAGTGGCTTATTTTTTGAAAATAATCGAGGTATTGAGGTTTAGAACTTTAGAATAGGCTTAACTTGGATAAGTGAAAAGATTTCAAGATGAATGGCTACAACTCCTACAAGATACGCAACTAGTACCACACGACATGATTTATTCAAAATATTATTTTTCCTCTTATTCCTATAGAAAAGAAAAATTATGAGTGTTGTCACTGGGGATCGAACCCGGGTCACCCACGTTGCAAGCAGGAATACTCTACCACTTTACAGTGTGTTTGGATGAAGTATTTTCTATTTTCACATATGTTCTTAAATGATGGGAATTATGATTCCATGAATTTAAATTCCGTTAATTAATAATTATATTGTTTGGATTTCATCATTTAAAATTTTAAAATGACAAGAATTTAAACCTGCTTGGAATGAATTCAGAAAAGACGCATATTTTGGAAGGAATTCAAGTCAGAAATTTGCCTCCCCAAATTTCACGATTATTTTCCATGAGAATTGCTAATTTCACTAAATAAGGAAGCCAAACACTAAAATTCAACCGGAGGAATTATAAAATTCTTCTTTTTAATTAAATTCCCTCACTTTTTGCTCCATCCAAACACACCTTAGAGAACTAGAGTCGGAGAGGGAGACTTGAGGAGGCAGAGGATGGGAGAATCACTAGCAGAGCTGGAGCGAACCCAAACCCAAATCCTTGAACGCATTTCAAACCTTGAAATCTCCTGCGCCTCCCTTCTTCCCCAATCCACCTCTACCCCTATCCCCACCCCCACTCAAAACGACGCCGTAGAAGACGGCACCGAAGCTCGCCTCTCCGCTATTCTGAAAGCCAACGGCGTGAACGACTTCTCGTTCAAGAGAGTAGCCTCCGATTACTACGATTGGCCTCTCGAAGCCCGACGCGACGCTCTCAGTGCCGCCTCTGTCCACCACCTCTGCAAAAGCATCGTCTTGGTACACCAAATCAAATCTCTAATCCCTTTTCATTTCCACCTGCATTTTATTTAATTCAGGGTTTTCCACAGGTTAATACTCAGGCCCAATCTAGCGTCGTTGATTGTAGTGACCGCAGCAATTCAAAGTACTATCTTGTTGTCATTCAGGTACTTCAATTTCTCGTCCTCCTTGATTTTAAGCAAGAATCTTGACAATGCTGGTGTATGAATTATCTGAAAGGTGGACCTTTTTTTGTTTTGGGTGCAGTATACTGCTCGATTTAATGCTGAAGCTGTTAAGAACTTTTTGTATTCGCTCAACGAAGGCAAAATAGCCAAAAAGAAATTCAACTGTCAGTTCTTTATACCCTCTTAATAATCAATGACATGCTGATAAGTCTGCTGTTTGTTCTTTCTTTCAATGGTCAGAAATTTCTGGTGAATGGTTTACTTTCTATTATGGAGAATGCCCCTTACTGTCCACTAGGTAGAACTAGCAATGTGAGTTTGTAGGGGGTGTTTTATTCACAAGCTGGTGATGCTAATAATATGTCTTTCTGGTGAATGCATTAATATGTACTACAAAAATGGAGCGACGATGGGTTTTTACGACAATGCTAATATTTTGTAAGGTATAGGTAGCAGTGTGGTTTTTGGTTGGGTGTTGCGGTGAGTTCAGACACTGATTATGTCAGTTATACCCCTTAATTGATTACATCTAATGGTATTGGACAGTAGTTTTCAAAAGAAAGTTGGTCCAACTCTTCGCACATAGATCTTCTTGGGAACCTATCATCCAAGAAAATGGTTTCCAGGATTTTATCAGTGCCTACATCAAATAAAATCCTTTCTGCTTGAGCATTCTCCTTAAGCATCTCAATGGAGATGTGTTCCAATGTTATAGGATAACATTTTTCTTTGAATCCTTTCTTACCTAGTTGGACAGTTGATTATAAGTTTTTTTTTATTGAAAAATAACAATAAACAAAAAAGGTGGTCGAACTCCAATCTATGTTTTTTTTTGTGTATACACCTGTTTTATGTCTACAATCACCTTTTTGCTATATTTACTGTTGAAGTTCTCAAAAATTTGCCACAAGCATCCATTTTCTTTAGATGGCTCTATGTAGGATCATCTCAGATTCTCCCATTTATTTGTTTACTCTAAAAAAAGAGTTGGTCCAACTCTTCGCACATAGTTCTTCTTGGGAACCTATCATCCGAAAAAAATGGTACCCAGGATTTTATCTGTGCGTACATCAAAATAAATAACTTCTCTGCTGGAGCCTTCTCCTTAAATTCATGGAGATGTGTTCCAAGGTTATTGGATGACATTTTTCTCTAGCCTTTTGTGCCTCAATCAAACAGTTGATTAAAAAACAAAGAAAACTGGTCCAACTCCATTCTATATTTGTTTTCTATTGATCCTGTTTTATTTCTATAATCATCCCCTTTTTTCTATGTCTACTGCTGTTATGTGTTCTGTAACCTTCCCCTGTACTATAGAAGTGTTCTGAAATATGTTGCACGTTGACTTTCAGATCCTAGTGTTTTTGAGATGGATTTATGCATGAACTTTTCATATTCCTCGCATTCCTTTCTTCAGTCTCTCGAAAAAAAGTTGTTCCACCTCTTTGCTCAAAGTTCTTATTGGGATCAAATGGTTCCAGGATTTTATCTGTGGGGACATGAAATGAAAATTGTTTCTCTTTGAACCTTCTTCTCAACCCAACAGATGTATTAATGTTACTTGATAACAACTTTTTTTATTCTTTTTGGCTTGTTGGAGTATCATTGAAAAAAAAAGTTGGTCCAACGTTGTTCTTTGATGCTTTTGTTTTTACTCCTGACTTAGTTCTACAACCCTTTTTGTTCCGAAGAACTACTGTTCCATAGTTTGCTGCACTGTTGGCCTTTTCTCTTTGTTTTCTGTTGTCAGGTTTCTTACTATGTTGAGTTCTTCAATATTTATTTTTTACTGATTGTTTCGAGAAGTGATAGTGGTTGTGTCTGACTATGCAGTGAGGCTTGCACCTGAGGAGACTTCAATACAATTGACTGGGTTTGAGCACAATGCAGTTACATGTATTGGCATGAAAACAGAAATTCCGGTGAAGACTTGTTTCTTGCTGTTATTTACTGTGTATTTGATGTCCTCTGATAGTCTCATGGAACCAGAATCATTTTTGCTTGATATGACACTGAAGATCCTTGCTATATCTCTGCCTTGATAGTTTTAAAACCCGGTACTAACTGATATGTTAAGAAGTCTGATGTGATATATGAGAGAGATACTAGGATAGTAATTCTAGTGATTTATTGGTTAATTTGCTCTTTTAAACTTGCTCTAGCCTTGCTCTTTCACTGCACATATGCACTGGCACATTTTTACAACACACCTGCAAGCTTTCTGTGTCTTGGGGACAAACTACTTCGGTGTCCTTTCATGCTAGTCTAAGCTCTAGCAGACAGGCCCCAAGGTTTGGGAACCTTGTTCTTACAACTTGAAATCCTTCCAGCCTTCAACCAGCCGTTGAGCTGGTAAGCTGGTCCACTGCTCCAAATATCAATTCTGTCGATGTTCTACGTTCTAACCCTAGAGTGTCAAGTTTTGGTTTGCCATATGGTGGTCCATTATATTGGCTGTCTTTTTTCTTTGGTCCTGCATTGTATTAGTTGTCTTGATCAATGATTTTTTGTCAGTATGCCAGATTGACAAAAGGCTGATTGACAGTGAGAGTTACAAATCTATAGCTGGGTTTCCTAGACAGCAAACAATCTTTAGTGTGTTTGCACATGCATTGACGTAGGGACTGTCATGTAATGTTTGAAGTACTTAGAAATGCTTGGAACAATGGATATTCGCATTCCTATCATGTGTCATATAACGTTGTCATATACCAGAAAAGATAGAAATGACTAAACATTGTGAAATGACTTTGTAGTGGATTGGATTGTCTGTGATCACTCACCACAACCTAACACATTATCGCATCATAATTTGTAGTAAGCATGAGTTAAGATGAATGTGCATCATCTGTGTGTGTGTGAGAAAGAAATTGTAATAGTCTTGATTTGACGTATGGTTTGATTTCAGGTGATCCTGGATGAAGCAATTCAGAAACTTAATCCTGATTTCTTCTGGTTGGGTGGCGGAGAGATTGATCTGAAGCTGGGCATCAAAACCTCCGAGTTCATAAACGTTGTTAAACCTTTTATTGTGAGCTGTAGTAGTAGCACTTGATTAATACAAACAAAAACTAGATTCCAAATTCATATATGAACAGAATTGCTGTTATCAGAGTTATCTCGCACAAAAGACTAAAAAGAGGATGGTCTTTTTTTCTTTCCCAAGTAAACTTGTACTCCGTTAAAGGATGGTAATTCTAGCAAACTGCATTGAAATATCTAATCTTGTAGCTTTCTCTTGCACGAAAGCTCTAGTTACCATGAAAATGAAATCTTGGTCTTGGTAAATTTTGAAACATAATCCTCTTGGTCTTGGTCTTTTATATATTTAATTTCCTATCATTACTACCAGTATAGTACATGGTAAAATCTTGACAGTATTAGTGCGGCCATTGTGGTTTCATTTATAAAGTTGGCTATGAATTAGTGAGACAGAACATCAATATGCTTTAATTGGACATGAAAATTTAGACTAGACCATTACTGAAAATGGAGATGCATATTTACAGGTACAAAGCATCCAAGTTTTTATTTAAGAATAATACCAACCAAGACGTTTTACAATGGCTGCTCTTCCAGACAACCCATGTAATATGTTTCAGCGAAAATGATGATGATCACAACCATTCATACCATAACATACAAACAAATACAATGAGAGGAGCCATCATCCATCAAATCACCATTTTGTCACTAGCGGACTCTGCTCCCTCTATATGACTCTATGTTGCCAAAACCAAAAACATTACTTGATCAGATCTATCAATCAAGACAGAATCTTTATTTTTTTGTTCTTTTCCAAGCAAAATTTTGTTCTTATTTTTCACATAGAAATATTCGTAAATTACAAATATCATGCCAGGAAAATTACTGTATATTTTCATTTTTCAAGCTGTAGCTAGCTAGAAACACAGTGAATAATAAACTTCATCACAGGTAGCTAAGAAGCTGGGTTGATATGATCGATCATATGCATAAATTTCTAGGGTTTTTGATTGTGAATTGGTGGTTTCCTGTGAGGATTTGCATAGTCCATGACACCAACATCCTCATCAATAGCTGCTTCATTTGAGTTTCCCTCAGAATCTGTGTTATGATCTTCCTTCATATCATTATCTTGTGTTGCAGATCCCAGTAGGTACCGTGCCTGCCTCTTCAATCCCTATAAACATTTTGAATCATAATTATAAGATATATTAGTCTCTAAACCATGAGTTTCCATGCCCTATTATCCATGAAACTAATTAATGGGTAGAACAGGGCATCTGTGCATGCATGAGCAGACCACATGCTCAGATTTCCTCACAGGGGACACTATCAAGTACTATAGATGGCCACTTGCTTAATTGCACCATCAATCTAACACATATATACATATACATATATATATATATGTTAGTATGTATATATATCTTGTGTAAATTTATGTAAAATCTGAAAATGCTTTATTTATGGAATGACTGGTAAACTGTGTACCTTCATTTTAATCGATTTTTGCTCGTGATCAGTTTGAGAAGTAGATAATGAAATAATATCAGCTCCTGCATCCCACCACCATTTCCTCAATTATCATCATCAAGTACAAGATTCATATGTATATATTTATATATATTTGATCACACCAAAAATGTGATAATTAAAATATTCGAAAGAGAAGGCAGGATATCAATTAACTGGTTAAGCTGGTGGTTTGTAATTAAACATGAAATATTCTTTTGTATTCTCATTTAATTTCTTTCTTATGAAATTAGGGTGCATTAATTAAGAGAACAAACCAAAGGTATATAAGAATATAAATAAGTACCTGATGAAGCCTTCACATGGATGACCACTGTTTCAGCTGCCGCTGATAAGATGGAAGGCCTCCCAGTCGATGACTTGGTTGAGGTGATCTCAGAAAGTTCGGATAAGATTTTCTCTACACCCTGCACGAAAACCCTAAAATTTATCAGGCCATGCACTTTGATCAAACATTCATGAAGATTCTACGTCTAAAATAAATATATTATGTGCAGTCATTTATATTGTTGATTTGCATGTGGAAAAATTGTAGACCTCATTAACAGAATGGTGGACTTGACTGCCACTTTCCTCGACGGTACTGAAGCCTAGAGCCCGGCCGGCATTGCATGCATACATATGCATAGAAAGACATGAAACCAGAAAAAGGAGAACAACGAAAATGGAAGACATCATATATTGAGGTTCTGATCGATCTGTGTTTTGAAGTCAAATTATATTGAGAGTGGAAATAACTGATTCTGATATCTAGTCGTGTATGTGATGAGTGTTAGGTTTGCTTGTGATGGTGGTATTTGTAGTGAGAGGGGAAGGGAGGAGCAATAAATGTAGGGTTGTGTATGGGACGAGAGACGTTCTTAAAGAGAACATGCAGGTGTTTGGCTTATCAGTTTAACCTCCAATACCAAACTCGATCAATATGTATATTTTGGGGTCTCCCTTGTCCCCTCCTTTCTTTATCTCTCTCGCCTTTTATTCAATGCTTTGGGTTCCCTAACAAGCACAAACCCATTGTATATAGAGACACGTAGTAGTGTAAATGATCATATAAGTAGCCATCATAGAGAAGAAAACCAAATAAACTCATGTGATTCAACACATATAGCATTTTAACATAGAAATTAGAGATGGCAATGATAGACCCCACATGACACGAAATTAGCAGATTTGGATTAGGGATAATCATGTTTCATGTCGATCCGAAATTGACTCGCTACATTAGTGTGTCATGTTCGGGTTGACCCACTTAACCCAAATTGATCCGTTTAAGATGACAATGTGTACCATTTGTTGTAGTTTTGTGTCATTTCTTGTTGTTTGGTGTCATTTAATATCTTTTGTGTAATTTGGTATATCTTGTGGTGTAATTTAGTCTTACATATATGGTTATCTTTCATGTTTGATTTTTAGTGAAGAAGTTATTCGTTTTATTAACAAGATGTGTTTGTGTTTGAATTTGAGTTTATGATATAATTAGTTAAACGGGTTGGCACTACACGATATGTTTACTATAGTGGATTGATGTTGACCAGTTGACGTGACACGAACATGTACAACCCAAGACCACAAATTGCCACTCCAAATGAAAACACCATGGAAGAATAATCAACAAGGAGTGACAAAAAATTCCATGGTCACTTTATGACGAGGACAATATTCATGAAAAGATCGAGCTAGTTGTTCAGAAAAAGAGTTTGGTGCAAAACGAATCAGAAATAAAATGTCCAATTGAGTTAAAGTTTCAACATATGACACATCATTGTCTCTTTATATAGCTATTGGCTTTATTTTTTCGCAAACAAATCACTTTGGTCGGTGAAGAAAATGAATAAGCCTATAGCTAGTACTTCAATCACTCATTTGGATAAGTAAATTCCACCAATGGTTATGGGTATGCATCACATGGATTATTAAAATAGGTGGTTTGCGGTATTTTTCTTTCTTTTTTTGAAGGGGAGGGGGTGGGGTGGGCAATTAAGTAGATTTTAATGGAAAAGAGGAAGGTATAAGTATGCAAACTCAGGACTACAGAACTAGGATTTAAATTTGGTCCTGCCCATGTGTTTTAGGGAATCCCCATACTATGCCCTTGTGTTAACTGCTATATATATTTTTATGCTGCTCTTAAAAGAAAAAAAAAATTCCTTTCCTCCATCTAATAATATCAGAAAATGAACTAATCACATTAAATTAGTGATAATTTTGTGATGTTTGAATTTGTTAATGAATTAATTGGAAGAAATTAAATTAGAGGGGAATGGGAAGTAGGGACATGCAAGGGGATGAGCACTGGACAAAGGAGCATGGCCAAATCGTCAGTGGTAGCTCCTTGGTGGACATGGAGAGGTCCACCGTTCCCCACCGTCGTCGGTATTCAGTTTACAGCCTACGTGGCATGTACTCCATGTGCTACACACTTGGTTTTCGCCATATCAGATTAATCGGCCAAACGGGAGAAAGTCTGTGGCAAAGAACAAGAATGGCGTGTCCATCCAATTCACCAATACTCTCTGTCACCATATTACATGTAGGTGAATTGTTTTCTTTCACACAGTGAATCTTGAAGCTCTTACTGTATCAACGAGTGTATATTAAGAGGACAACCTTTTCTACCAAAACACACCCTCATATTTTTCGATAATCCGAAAGTACTCATAAATTACTATTTTGATTCCAGATGTTAGTAAACGTTGTAATAAGAATGACTCATGTCCACTCCCATTTCATAACGCCTACTCCTTCTCTCTCCGATTCCTTCGTAACCGAATTTAAGTTTAGTTTACGCGCCCTAAATTGAGAGCAAAGACAAAATTTATCATGTACTGATGCACTTACTCTAAAGAAAGGTTTTGCTGTTGAAAGACCCAATTCAAACAAATTCAATTCCGACCTAAATGTTTTCACCATTCCTACCGTATAAGATCTCATTTTAGAACTTCAGTAAGACATTTGTAAAGGGGATTATCAAAAACGAAATTTGAAAACACCAATTCAAAAAGTTATGATTCATTTGCAGTGAGAGAATGTTCGATGCGAGACCAATGTTGAACAGGAAGAAGTTGCGCAACGGAACTTGTAAAACCTCAACTTTACATGAAGAAATTATCAACTATGCAAAAAACAATTGCATGCTTACAAGTTACCTGCTCTTAACCTAATACGGTATAGGCGCCCATCCGATGACAACCAAAGCTTCCTCATATTTACAACAGAATAAATTTCAATGCATCTGAGGCTTTTGGGGATATGTTAGTCTTCCCTGGATTATGGAACCCAAAAAATATTCAATCTGGTCCATCACATTTTCTTTTGCAGATTTTTTTTTTCTGAGACTAATTAACCTAAGCAGAACCTAGACTAGCAAGCAAACTAGGCCGGCAAGCAATAACAAAGGTAATGAGTGCCGGACAAGGAACCCAGAAATTAGCAGCTATTGCGGTCCTAGGCAGCAATAACCGTGCCAAAAACCCATTAAGTAAACATTTTAACAAGTCAAAGATGAACAAACAAGCTTTGTGTTGAATTTTGGACAAAATCAAACCCACACATAACCACGACCCAGCCAAAACTGGTACTGAACAGAGATCTTCATTGAATAATTACGAATAACCACAAGCAAGAGTTAAACAGAGAACTTAGAGATTATTTACAATATACGACTATACATATTCTCACCATTCAATAAACAGGTGTTTATGAAATAGGCATAATAAGTTAATAACAAAAGCATCGGAACAAAGCAATGGAGATGGCAATGGAAGAAAGATGGGAGCGGTATCCAATAATCAAGGGCTAAAGTGGGATCTGGGAACCGAATGTGTTCTCACCGCTGTAAGTGACGTAGAGAAACCCATCTTCATCCTTCTTGTCTTCATATATGGCAGACATGATTGCACCTACAAACAAAGAGCACAGTTAAAAATGGAACATTTTTAATTAAAAGGTCCAAGTAAGAAAGCACCATCCTCTAAATGACAATTCACTAGAATTTACCCGTTGGTGGAAGAACATTGTCCACAAATATAAAGATTGCCTTTTCTGCACTTAATTTAATCCTTTTGCGGATGACATAAACAAATTGTCCTACAGTTAAATCTGCTGGGACAAGGTACCTGTATGTAATTTTATGATCAGCTCATAGTTAACAAAAGAAGCATGAAAAAGGCCATCATTCCACAAATAAAGAATACCCTACTTTAGCCTCCACAAGAATTAGATAAACACAGAGAAACTATTACGTCCTCAAGTTTGCTAAAGTTTGAATGAATAGAAGAACAAAATATGCATAAAAAAAGCATCATCAAGGTATGAAGTAAAGCTTACTTTTTCTTATCAATGTTTGGGATATCACTTCTTTCTGCCTTCTCCACAATCACCTTAAATCATAAGCAAGATTTTAGACGAGCAAGCCAATTGAGATGCATTTTACTTTACATGTCTAAAAAAAAGGTCCTTTCATCTGTAATCTTCTTGATATAATATCATTAAAACTGACGACTATGATCATTTAAGAGCAGGTTTAGTGCAAGATTATAATACGGTGCAGAACCATCCAAATCCACTAAAACATCACACATTCTGTACCAAGTAATCACATTTTCGATAGTAATTGGAATGGATAATTGAGTTCTGAATTCAAATTCTTACCGGAATTCTATCCGGGTATTTCTCCCTAATCCGAGCAGCCTCTGCCCTCCTCTTCTCTGAAAATAAAGCCAACCATATATGTTCATAAGTTCATTCAATCAAATTCTTTCCTTGCACATAAATTTGATAACCATACAAAGCAACAAAAACTACTCTTCAAGATATAAATACTGGGACTCACCAAGATCATGTTCTTGCTTGAAGTAACTCTTTGCCATTCCTGCTGAATTCAATATCCAACATAAGTAACAATAAATAAAAACTTTAAACCGATTCAACTCCACAAGAAACAGTACAAAGATGTAGTCTTTATCTGTTGAATTCTCCCCTAATAATCAAGACCCTCTTAATTTATGAGCAAAAAAAAAATTCATCTATGCAATCAACCAGAAAAACAAACAGAGTCAAACCCAAAAAATGAAAAGAAAAAAAAATGTTAAATTGAAGTACCTCCCTCAAAATCAAATGCCCAAGAAATTTTATCCTCCAAGACTCAATTTTTATAAAATAGGAAGAGCATCAGAAGCTAATTCTGACCTTCACAGACGACTGGGTTTATCGAGCATCAGTAAAAGATTAAATCGACGATACCAGAGACAAAATTACAGGATCAAAAAGAGAGAGAAAAGACGAATTACCAGATGAAAAATCGAAGCTTGTGGAGTCTGAAGACGAACCCAGAAGAAAAGAGCAGAGCTTTTTTATCAGAAAGTCCGCGAAATCCCGTGGGGATAGTTGACGATGATAATTCAGAGTGGCTTTGCCTTTTTTCCTACTTATATAATATTATCGTATTTATCCATTTAATTTATAAAACTAATTTCATTTTTTTTTTTTTAGTTTTATCCGTCTTTCGTTTTTGTTCATACGTGGCAACATGTATGATTGAGCCCAACCAGGGCCCACTTTATAGGGTCTTTCAGTCTAAAAGACAAGGTGAATGAATTTGCCTACTATGATTGGCTTCTGGAACTGTCCTGGCGGTGGGTCCCGCGTTACTTTTGATAGGGGCCGTTGGATTGGAAGCTTACTTTCTTGATGGGCACTCTTGTAAAGTGGACGAAGATGATCCGGTAGTGGTGATGGGTTCTGTACGATGGTTTATGTGGCGCGATGTACATAATCATCATATAAGAATATGAATATGCCACTATTATTCCTCACTTTTTGGGCCAAGTTCAAGCTTAGGCCCAAATTCAACCTTTTCTTATTGACCCAAATTCAACTAGTTCTAAGAATTCACAAGGATGATAATATTAGAGCTCAAGTCATTGCTTTCATGCTTTGACTTTGGGAACATCATGTTGAATACTATGTTTTGTTTGAGGTCAAATATCTTGTTCAATACTTTTAATATAGTACAGTTGGCTTGATTGGGCCAATTTCAATGGAGACCATTCAAGCCTTGAGCAATTTCTTGGCCAACAAGCCACAACTATTGTTTGCTAGTTAACAAATCATATGATTGCTCGACACGTTACAGACTAGAATATAATTAAGGTGCTCCAAATTTATCACCTTTCCCTTCGACTAATAGATCATTTTCTTTACATTTTCAAAGATTGCACGTAAAACTCACGATGCAATTTTGTCTCGATGATTTAAATCTTGAAGTTTTAGATCTTTTATATGTAGATTATTTTTATAAATTTTCAGCCGAACTAGAAATTGTCTGAACATTAATATTTGAAATATATCATAAGAAAAATTGACGATTCAATACTTTAATTATTTTCAATTCACCTAAAATTTTTCGAAAGTGATATTTGTATAGAAATCTAAAACTTGGCGATTTGGAGATTTTTGAGACGAAATTGCATTGTGAATTGCATATGCAATCCCTTTATATCCGCAACAAAAAAAATCCCGTTATATATACTCAAAAGAGTTATTACTAAGCAAATCATCCAAAAAGCAAAAGTTGTTTGCTAACTAACTAAATTGTAATCACACTTGTGAATTGTGATTATGTACTACTTTATCCATGGCCAACAGACAGACACACGACCCTAAATGACCCTAATGACTTTATCATTCACGAAAGCATATGTGAAAATAAAAGAAGTGAAATTTAATATATATATATAAGCTAGTAGAAATTAGTTTTCTTAACGTTGGAACTCGTCCTTAATCAGTTTATTAAGTGTAATTATACAATTAGTTTAATGTAAAGCTGCTTCAAAAAGTTAGATAATCAAAATCATGTGAATCTGCAAACAAAAAGCTCCCGACTTTACAGTTAAAAAGATCATTATATAGATTGCGTAAATTGGTTTGAGCAAACAAATTAAAAGATCTAAAGGGTAATTAATTAAATATCTAATTGATGTCAGTATACTCAAAAGTCAAATTAAACTATGCACTTCTTGATTGATTAGAGAGATTTAGAGCTTCTTTTCAGGTCATGCAACAATGCTATTAGTCTAGTAATCAAGAAGCTAGAATGCTAGATCAACATATGGATATTAAAGTAAAGTAACGAGTCGTTATTGTCTAGTTGGAACTTCATTCTAAAAGAAAAAGAACAAGGGAGTGTTGGAATTATATGACCACCCCTTCTTCTTCTTTTTTTTGGGTTCAAGAATTATACATTGAAGTTGTGCATTATTTCTAGTGGGGATTAGGACTTGGCAGCTAGCACAAGCTACCGACTTAAGTTAAGAGTCAAATGACCTATGATTATAACAATGGCGCCCAAAAATGATGACCATTTTCATAGGCTTTTTTTTTAAGCAATAATTCATGTATGGTTTTTCAAATTATCAATTATAAGATAAGAGTATTGTCAATTCTTGAGCAGCCCACGTTTTCGAGAGCTTGTTTTGAGTTTTTGACATGAACGATGGAGCAAACCATTGATCGAGTTATATATAGCCGTGCTTTCAATGGTGATTCCACAGTTCCATGCTACTGTTTAGGTTGCCTTGAGGGTAAAGGAAAGAACATGTCTAGTGTCACGGGATGACTTTTTCTGAATCTTGACCCGTGCGGCACTTAGCCAAGATCAGCTCTACGGCTAAATGATCGAGGTGATCTCTCCCTTGTATGCTACTTCATACTCTCGCATTCGCGCGTTGGAAAATCAAGATCAATTAAACCGAACGGTCTAACTTACAAAACGGGAAGGATACAGTAAGTATAATAAATATAGACGTACAAAAGTCGATTATTGAATCATCTAGAATATAATATGCACTGATTTTAGACCCGAAGACTTGGGCATGGATGAGTCATGTGGGTAGCGAGCCTGCCCAAATGATTCGTCTGTGACACTAGGTATCATATAGTACATACTTCCATGAATTCCAAATCAGATATTGTGCATGTGACTTTAGGTTGTTACAAATGGTACAAGAGTAACCTCAAGTCCTCAATCTATCTATCTCGACTTAGATAAGTAGTTGGGAGATGGATTGAATCTTCCTTTCCAAAAGTTTGGCGCCATGAGAGGACCGTATGGAGTGCTGTTATTCATATCTTCAATTCTCAATCGACCAAATTTTCTTCCATTTTCTTTCACAAACTAGCTCCTGAAGATTTGTGACAAGATAACTTCATCCTTCTGGTACATTCAAATCCCAGAAACCCAAATGAAGATGCAGCACAGTGACTGATCAGTGATCACTGAGGGACCAGAATTGCAGCCCATGGTAAGAAAAATATCAGTACAGTAGTACTAAGCAAAAGCTAGAAAACATTATATATAGAGGTGGGGTTGGGGGCAAAGAGGGATAGAGTTGTGTCACTTTCCACTAGATAAAAATGAAAGAGTTTTGTGTTAGGGATCACATGGCATGGGAACACTGGATATAAACTATAACCCGCCCATATCCTGACATGTCCAAATCATGGTTTTCCTAAACCCTAAATATATACTCAGTTCAAACAGTGCTAGACCACACCATGTCCCCTCTAATTCCTTCCACACAAAAAACCAGAGACCCAAAATTTCTTTAAATTTTCAAACACAACATAGAGTCATAGACCACCTCTTTGGAACCATGCAAGTTTGCAACCCCATGAACCTCTCATGCATGGATAGATAGAGATGGTTGGTGTCTATTATTGTTTTGAGATGGGAAATTAATAATTCAAAGGACAAAAGACTTGTACCCATACAAGTACAGTCAAACTACGGTTTTTGTTTGAATTTTGTGTTTGAGAACTCATGTATATACTTCAAAATTTTCATAAAGTTTCATCACTTCCATGGAAAACCTACCACACGTAGAATTCAATAATTCATGTGTGATTAGGGTTTTTTCGGAAGGGAAGTTAACTAATTAGCTAGGGTTATTATGGCGGAGAATCATTTTTATATATGAATCGTGAAAAACAATCTATAACTTGAGAAATCAATTGATTTAGGAGTTAAAATTCGATATGAATGTTATACTAATCAAATATCATATGTATAAAACAATGACCCTTATTAGACAACAACCCGTTAATTAAACAAAGCTGGTTGGCCTGTGTGAGCTCCAATGTGGTTGTATATATATATATTTCTCAGTGTTGTGTTGAGAATGAAGAGCTGTGAATATCCAATAATTCCCGACCAAGATCTATAAATTAGATAACAAAACTCCATGCATGTGTTTCTTACGTACTTTGACAACTTGTAACATTCTCATGCATGTACATTGGTCACTTTCGAGAAATTAATCCAAGTACACTTAACTCATTAAGGTCTTCATATGATTATTACTTTCAATATAGGTTGGCTGCAACGTACAGATGTTCAAATCGATCGAAGAATTAGTCAGAACATGTATCCAAACTTTGAATATGAGTGATTTTATTTATTGTTATTACTCGACATGTACTTTTTAAGGGTCGGCAAAATATGTGTTAAAATGCTTGAAATAGTTTAAAACGTGAGCAAGAGATGTTGAGGGAGAGAGGACTGTAAAAAGAGACGTCCGAAGTTGGCCTATGTCGGAAAGTTTGATGTTTATGCCCTCTTGACCCCGACCTACATCATACGTCCACTAATTCTCCAAAACAACTAGCGGAAAAACACCCAATTAAAACGCCAATGACAATTGAGTGATTTTAGGTTAAAATAATATTGCCGTTGTTTTCAAATGATAGTGATGAACCTGTCCACTCAAGTTCATAGTCTATTAGCCTCTAGAAAAAGTTAATGTTTACTCGTGTAATGATTTTTGTTTTCATACTTTTGATTGTTTGTTTTTGTTGGGACAATTCGTACTTTTGATGTTATGCCTCAACAGAAGTATGCCCATATGGTTAAGCTAATGAAGTGAGTTTGGTCCCAAATTTCAACTCCGTTTGAACCTTGATTTTTGGTACCTTTTGAAGTAAGATTCAAGAGCGGAATTCAAGCATATTGGACGACCTATTTGAACTTGGCTCGAGTTCGATTCCGAACCCTAGCTCAACTAAAGTTCAATATGTGAAAAATGCTCAAGTTCTTAGAATTTTGTGACCATTTATCAATATAAAGAGAAATGATATCCATCTTTCTCAACCAACCGTCTCAATCTTCTAAAAGTTTTAGCTCATTTTCTAAAGTAATTCAATGAATCAAAATTTTCATTTTTTGATTATCGTTTAAAAAATTACACACAAAAAAACTAAATTACATATCATTTGATTAACAAACTGTCAAAAAAACTAATGTAACAAGCATTTTTTTTGTTGAACCATCCATTATACAATTCAATGACTAATTTGATATTCTTAGAGAAAATTTTCAATGATTAATCTAAAATAAAAACGGATCATGAAATTATCTAAAGAGAGGGAAGTTCTCTAGTGAGGACCTCTTAAATGAGGACCACTTGAGGACTTTTCTAGTAGACATACTTTTGTATTACATTTTGACAAATCAACCGTTCAATATTTAGATATTTATGAGTAGATCACTTATATAAATTTTCAATGAAATCTAAAATCGTTTGGTCATCTATAATTGTGATTTATACATAGTTCAAAATTGACAGATTTGGTTCGTTCATTTATTTGGTCTAGTTTGGTACCTTAACGATTTCAAATTTTGTTGAAAATTTGTAGAAGTGATCTACTCATGAATATCTTAACATTGAACGGTTGATTTCTCGAGATGTGATCGAAAAATAGATATCACAACCATTAATCAAAAAGTCCTCAAGTGGTCCTCATTTAAGAGGTCCTCACTAGAGAAGCTCCCTCTAAAGAGATAGAGTCGAAAACAAATGAAGTTGGTAAAAAAACTAACTAACATTTCTGTTATTATGACACACAGTTGGTTAATGCGTCGCAGGTTCAGTCAACAAATTATGAGACGATAAAGAAATTTAGTTTTTTTTTTATAAGCTTATTAATAGACAAGGAGCCAAAGTATATTAGAGAACTAACAAATTGGTAACTTAAAAGGCTTCTTTTTAGTCCCTTAAAGCTTTCTTGCTCTCCACTTTCATGATCTAATTTCCACCATAACACACCTTTTGACTAGACATTACTCCATTTGCACAACACCCCTCAAGTTCAAAGTAGATTTCAGCTTGAAAACAATTTAGTGTGTGGTTTTTTTTGAGTTAATCATGCAGAGTCAAACTGTTGGTCAAAAGAACAAAGAAACAGATCAAAGTGAATGGTTGGGTTCATGTTCCTTGTCACATGTGCGGACCAGCAGATCCAACCTGTACTATTAGTTTTTTTTTTTGCCAAGAAGCAGTACTATTAGGTTTAGAATTTACATTTTCCACCTGGACAACATTCCAAAAGAGCCAAAACCTTTTTCCAAAATGACAAAAAAGACCCCCCGCTGAGATCTCTCTCTCTCTCTCTCCACCTTTCCGTTTCCCCCAACTTTTACTGCAAATGGTAAAAAGGTGAAAACACCGCAGGTCAGATTATCACTTGATTCACTTCGCCGCCATTTTTAGCAAAGACTACGGCGACGACCCGCATGGACCCACGCTTGTGTTCAGCGCGTACAAACACGCAGTGTACGTGCTCTTCGAGGATTGGGAATTACTTTTAATCACAACCACTTATTTGGACGTCGTCGTTTTCGACTATAAAATCTCTCTCTCTGTCTGAAGCCCAGTCAGCGTCTCATTTGGACAGCGGACAGAGCACGCAGAGTTCCCCAAACCAGACAAGCAAAGTGATATATACAGGAGCTTCACTTTACGTTACCAGCCTTCTCTCCGAACGGCGTCGTTTCAGTTCATTTCATTTTTCTTGCCATGCACGAGACTTTTTTCTTTTTCTTGCTTTTATATTTTCTCACATTTACCATATGAAAACATAGAAAGAACGTGGAATCCAGAAAATGTGTGTAAATTGTGAGTCTTTAGTTTTGAAAGAAAAAAAATCGAGGGTTAGCAATTAAAGGAAATGATAGATGTTTGAGACTTTGAGTGGATGTAAGCCTAATTATTTGATATGACTATTTACTTCAACGGTTTTTTCTAAAGCGCGGACTAGTACAAAATTTTTATGTTGTGTTATGTAATAGTGATTTTCCACATAAACGATAACATTCCTTTTAACGGCATGTATATATTAAATATGACGGTTGATAAGAGAACAAAAGCGAAAATCACACGTTAATGTTTGAGTGGATGATTCTCCGTACCATGCATAAGTACGATCTGAGCATCAAATTGATTTTTTATTTTTTTTAGAGTAGATGCATAAAAAGCTGTAGCATTGTGTGTCATTAAATTCTTCATTTATATCATCTAAACTCTAGTTGGATATCGACAAATATTATGAACTACATATAGATCGAACAAATAATTACCACTTAAAAAGATGAGTAATGATATTTATACTGGTTTTTCTCGATTTTTTTTTCCTGTTTTCATGTTTTTTCTCTCCCATTAACAATATATGCATGTGTATGTGATTGTTACGTTCTAACCGCTCTATTGAAGGCTTTATGCAGGGTCGAATAAATATGAAACTTTGAGATTGTGTCACTTGATAGTGAAATCTATGCATAAATTCTTACAATTCTCCTAATGACGCATTGACGGAAATATATTAAATGTTGAAAAAAATGGCAAATAAGGGAATAAAAGGAAATTACGCTTCAATATTTGAGTGGATTATTTACAACATACACAATTTTGGTGTCCAACTAGAGACTTTTGCTTGGAGCGGAAGCTTACAAAACTCTGGCATTGGGTGCGCTATTATGTTGCTCATTTATGTCATCTAAACCCTAGATGGATTCCGACAAACACACAATCAAGTACGTACAATACATAAAATGACCACTTAAGAAGATGAAGAATGGTACATGTACTAAAGTAAATTCTAACATGGTAGATATCAAACCAAGGGAAATTCTCTAGTGATGACCAAACAATGAGGACTTGTTGATGACTTTCAAACTCAACCGTTGGATGAGCTTTTAATAAGTTTTTTAAATATCAACTAACATTTAAAATACTCATCTACCGGTTGAGTTTGAAAGTCCTAAACAAATCCTCATTGTTTGGTCCTCACTAGAGCCTCTCGCATCAAACTAATATGAAAATGGGTATTATATATTTGTTCATATTGGTTTAATTACCCTCCACTCTACTTGCTAGAAAATAAAATGAAATGTAATGTTATAGTCATAGAGCTATCGAGAAAGTTCATGTGATTATGTGAACCAACGCATAACTTACTCCCTCATGAAAATAGTTCGAGAATATTGTCCAAATCTACAACTATTTGGTCTTGGAGGGGGTGTACTTGGAATTCAATCTGTGCTCTTCTGCTTTTATCTTATAATCTGTGCGTTCTGTGTCATCTTGCTATCATTCTAGCTTCAGATTCATATGGGCTTCTACAGTTGTATTCTACTTGAAGTGCGAGAACGGCTTCAGACCTCCAGCACAGCCAAGGGTCCAAGTGAAAGTAAAAAAGTAATAGAGGTGAGAATTGTGGGCAATTCTGGGGAAGAAAAAGTGACTGCCTTTTTGGCACAGTGACACTATGATTTACCCATAAAAGAAAAGGGGGGAACAAAAAAAGTACTTGGGCATTTTAAACCATTTGGTTCTGATTTGGGCAAAAACCCTATTCCATGTTTAGGGCATACCAGATAGATTTAGCCATTTAGGAAATGTGGCTCTTGAGATTGTGAGTTACTAACTCATGTGTCAATCATATGATTTGGTTGAATAATGCTAGTCATTTTTTGGCCTATGTATCCACAAAATAATTAAATAATTTGTTACTTAACTTGTTTTGTTAAGATATTTGAAATTCCAAATAGCACTAAATAAATTAATAGAAATGTTTAAAAATGGCCCATGCAGGTTTCGAACCTGCGACCTTCGCGTTATTAGCACGACGCTCTAACCAACTGAGCTAATAGGCCAATGTTTATAAAAAAAGACATATTGTTATTATAATATCAACTTACAATAATAAAAGTGAATCCAAAAAATAAAAAAATAAAAAATAGTTCAGAGTATTTGGTTTTATAGTGTTCAAAGTATCTGTACTGATATTTATTATTTGGTAATTTTTGGTTGAACTCCTACGAAGATCTTCGGTGTGATATTCCTTTTGTTAAAAAAAACTTGTAGGAAAAGAAGTATTTTTTAAAATTTTATTTCAAGCATATTTGCTTTTTAGATTTGAAAATAAAATATAACCTGAAATTGTGAATTAAATAAAGAGAGTGAATTGGACAGGATTTATCAAAACTTAGATGGTTGGATACTTGGATTTTGAACATGAATAGTTAGTTGTAACTGTAGCAAAAAGAAAACACACTTGAATAGTTGTACTGTATCCATGCAGAGCAAGACAGGATCTGACATGGCCCTATAATGTAAAATTAATATCTGGGGTTGAGGGAGAAGGGTACCCCTACTCATCCTCACTACTCAATACTCTCATATCAAAAAAGCAGAGCGCCCATTTTACCTCAAGGTAAAGACAACACCGTGACCACTATGCGGAGGTGACAGAAACTCAGCAATACGAGAGAGAGAGTGAGAGAGAGAGAGAGAGAGAGAAGGAAAAAAAATAAATTGGTAGAGAGAGAGAGAGATAGGGACTAGAGAGAGATGGTGAGGAGGAGGGAGAGGACACTTTATTAACTTTTTTATGATGCACGCATCCATGGCAGAACAGGGGAAGGGTACAGAGTACTCTCTGCGAAGACACAAGGGTGGAAGAAGAGATTAGAAGAAGAAACAACACCACCACCACCAATTACCAACAACAACATCAACTAGGTTTAATTAGCAGAGAGAGAGATAAATGAAGCTGTGGAAGGTAATCAGATTTGATGTGAAGTGAAAAGAAGAAGGAGAAGAAGAAAGCTTGGTTTGGAAATGGTGGGCTTGGAAAATAAAGAAGCATTTTTTTTTTATCTTTCATGTCTTGGTGAAATGGGTTTGAGCTGAAGAGGTTCATGGCATGCAAAGAGTGGCTGCTGGGTGGGAATTTGAAGGCTGAGGGGCAAAGGAAACAGATTGAGCTCTGCAAATCTGGAAACCCATTTCTTCAGCAAACCCATTGTTAGTGTTTGATCTTCGAAAAAAAGGTTTGAGCTTGTTAAGTTAATTTTGGTTGGTAAATTTTATGAGAGGGATGCCCTTTCAATTTCAGCAGCAGGGGAAGGGGGTCTTAGAAATTGCAGCTCCGAATTTTCCTTCATCAATTTGTGACTGGAACCACAAGAAATTAGAGGAGGAGCTTTTCATCCACAACAGCTTCGTCAGCAACGAACCCACCTCTGTTCTTCATATGAGAAGAAGCCCGAGCCCACCCACTTCGGCATCGACTCTCTCCTCGTCTTTCAACGGCGGCGGCGGCGACAACACCAACACGCCGCTTCTGCCGGAAACATCGCCGGTGGGACCCGAACCCGCCGCCGGACGAAGCAGCAACATCAGAGACGAGTGGGCCTGCGAGCTTCAGTCGATTCCCAGTGGCGGTTTGGAGGCCGTCACCGGATCGGGAGGCGAAAGATGCGGGCTTGGGATGGAGGACTGGGAGACTATGCTGTCCGAAACGGCGGCGTCTCCTGGTCAAGACCAGTCGCTGCTCAGGTGGATCTCGGGGGACGTGGACGACGCGTCGTTTGGGCTGAAGCAGCTGTTGCAGGGCGGGCATAACAGTAACCCACTTGAGTTCGACGGCAATGCGGGTCTGGGAATGGTCGATCAAGGTCCGGGTTTCGACCACATCGGAAGCAGCGGCATTAGTCCCAGTGTGGGGTTTCCTGGTTCTGGGTTCAACGGTAATAATGCGAAGATGGGTTTTGTGCCTAGCTCTTCTGGGCCACTGAATTACAAGGTTTCCAATGTTGGGTTGATGAACAACAATGGCGGCAACCCCAATTTCTCCAATTCAGCTCTGCCTCATGGAATGGTTTATCAGAATCATCAGCAGTTTGAGAATCTAGACGAGAAGCCTCAGATTCTGAACCCACACCTGTTTATGAACCAGTCCCAGTCTCAGCTCCCTCATCAAAATCCAAGCTTTTTCATGCCAGTGACATATGCCCAGGAGGAGCAGCACTTTCTTCAATCCCAACCCAAACGCCACAACCCGGGCGGCGGCGGAGGAGGACTAGACCCGAGTTCTCAGATCCACCAAAAGGTACAATTTTCTGATCCGGGTCATGAGTTTCTGCTCAGGAAGCAACACCTTCAGCAGCAGCAGCAGCAGCAGCAGCCCCATTTTGGTAATTTTCCTCCGGGAATGCAGTTTCTTCCGCAGCAGCACCACATTCAACCAAGGCCAGTAATGGTGCCCAAGCAGAATAAGGTGGGCAGTGAAGAAATGGCGGTGTCTCAGCAGCAGCAGCAGCAGCAACTACTACAGCACAGTTTGCTGGACCAGCTCTATAAGGCCGCAGACATGGTAGGTACTGGGAACTTCTCACACGCGCAGGCGATATTGGCGCGGCTCAATCACCAGCTCTCCCCTGTTGGAAAGCCCCTTCAGCGGGCTGCTTTCTATTTCAAGGAGGCTTTGCAACTCCTCCTCCTTATGGACAACCCAGCAACCTCCCCTCCACCGAAAACCCCAACCCCATTTGATGTCATCTTCAAAATGGGAGCTTACAAAGTCTTCTCTGAAGTCTCCCCATTGATTCAGTTTGTCAATTTCACCTGCAACCAGGCTCTACTCGAGGCTGTATCCGAAGCTGATCAGATTCACATTGTCGATTTTGATATTGGGTTTGGTGCTCATTGGGCCTCCTTTATGCAGGAGCTTCCTTTGAGGAATAGGGGTGGTGCTTCTCCTTCACTCAAAATTACTGCTTTTGCATCTCCTTCTACTCATCACGCCGTTGAGCTCAGCCTCATGCGTGATAATTTAACCCAATTTGCTAGTGAGATTGGCTTAGGTTTTGAGCTTGAAGTTGTTAACATTGATTTGTTGGACCAAAACTCATACTCACTGCCCTTTTTTCGAGCTAATGATAATGAGGCAGTTGCTGTGAATTTCCCCATTTGGTCTAGTTCTAATCAACCAGCTGCTTTGCCCAATCTCCTTCGTTTTGTTAAACAGCTCTCTCCCAAAATTGTGGTGTCTTTGGATAGAGGGTGTGACAGAAGTGACCTTCCATTCCCACAGCACATTCTGCAGGCCCTCCAATCCTACATAAACCTTTTGGAATCTCTTGATGCGGTTAATGTGACTTCAGATGCTGTGAACAAGATTGAGAGGTTCCT
Source organism: Rubus idaeus (assembly GCA_030142095.1). Taxonomy (NCBI): domain Eukaryota; kingdom Viridiplantae; phylum Streptophyta; class Magnoliopsida; order Rosales; family Rosaceae; genus Rubus; species Rubus idaeus. Next base: position 8,756,664 of record CM057969.1, read on the forward strand.
CCTTCAGCCTAAGATTGAGAGCACTGTTTTGGGGCGTCTCCGATCCCTTGACAAGATGCCCCTTTGGAAAACGCTCTTTGCCTCCGCTGGTTTCACCCCATTATCCTTCAGTAACTTCACAGAGACTCAGGCAGAATGTGTGGTCAAGAGGAGTACAGCAAGAGGGTTTCATGTCGAGAAGCGTCAAGAGTCACTTGTGCTATGCTGGCAGCGCCGAGAGCTCATCTCAGCTTCCGCTTGGAGGTGCTGATCAGGAGCAGCATTTTGAGACAAGCAGAGGGAGGTTGGTTTTTTGCAACTCACAATTTATGGCAGAGGTTTCCAGCTTACTCTACTCTGATAATATGTCAATAAATATTGAACTATGTTCTCAATTGGCACCTCTGTTATGACTTAATCCTTGTGATCAGTTGTCATGTTTGTGAGTCTCTCCTTTGCTTATTGTCCATCTAGTCTAGACAGACTAGTATTCTCAGTAGGATTATCTAACAGGCAAGTCTAGAGTCTTGTTTTTATTCAACTTGGATATTGTTGCTATGGTACTTTGATGTTTTAATAGGCAAGCTGCATTCTCTTCTGGTTTAGATGGTGATAGTATGTTGTATGCTCTGCAACAAATGAACTGGAAATGGAAAGTTATTACCAGATTTTAAATCATTTCGTGGTACATTTGTACAGAAATGGAAAAAAAGTTCTTAGCAGATAATCTTAATCATTTTGTGGGTTTGATAGATAGAAGTTCATTCACATGATAATTTGTTGTTTGAATTATGAGTCATACTCGTATAGTAATCATATATCGTTTTAGATTGTTTCTCATGCATGACTCCCTTGGTCTGTTCGAGTGGCTGGAAGTTTATGTTGCATGTTTATGTGATTAGTTCTTTAATTTCCTGAAAGTTCTAACCTCCAAATTAGTCAATTAGGGTATCAAATTGATAACTTCCAGTTTTGGTGATTCTTTTGACATAGGGTTTTCTTTGATTTTGAGCTCTTTGTTGTTGCCTTTAGTCTGTGATGCCACATAATAGATTAGTAACTGTCAAATGAAGTATTTCGCGGTTCTCCTTGTGTAACTAAGAATTAAAGTGATCATTAGCTGCACACAACAGTAGAACAGTTGACCTAGTTGTTTGAGATCAAAAGATTGCCCCTGTTACAGAGATCCTAATTCTTTAAACAATGTGGTGTTAGGTGTTTCAATGTGGTCTTAGTTAAACTTGAATCTCATGATATGCCTCTTTTTGGTCCTTTTCTATTTACTTTGGATAAAACTTGAATGTATTGGGTAGTTGGTGAACTGCCTCAACATGCTAATAGTCTCCAGTTTGGTAGGAAATGATTCCTCTTGCCAAAACATACATTGGATTGAAGAGCTTGGTTCGATGCATTAAGAGAAGCTTATTATTTTCAGTTCTGGAGTTTTATTAGAGAGATAGTTACAATAGAAAATCCCATTATAGTATTCTGCTGAGCTATTCTATGCTTATTGTCCCCATCAAACACACATAGTTGTTGCAGACTTGCAGGGTCAAGGTTAGAATCACTCTTCCACTTAATGATGGTTGTTCCCAATAACTCTTGTGTTACCCCTCATGATACATAGCATCGAACAGTCCCGTTAATGTTATGCTGTGAGATTGTTGATTTAGTTGATTACGCAGTCTATTGTTTTCTTAGGTTCTATTGTTTTCTTAGGTTGTTGCTATTGATAGTCCGGCAACATAACAAATATCATAAAAAAGCTTTTAGGGAGGTTTTAGAGATTCGCATTTGTGCTATACTCAACTGCTAGAGAGAGTGAAACAGGGTTTAGATAGATAGCTTAAACAATCATTGATTGATTTATTTGTTTATTAGTCCTTGAACCCTCATAAAGGCTACTATAACATGGCTGGGTTGAATTTTGTCATACAATTGTCTGATAATGCTCTTTTCTTTTTTGCATGTAATGCACCAAACACGTAACGCGTCATTCTCCTTCTCTCCTATAAAAGCAACACTTCTTTATCTTTTTTTGTGTGCCCTAATTAAGCACACATAATTTAATTCTTAAGTTACAATTCTTTATGCCAACACATATTATAATAACACAGTGCATTGTCTTATAGCCTATTGAAATTTCCATTTTTTTATAATAGTTTTTAGAACACCTACTAATCAAGCCACATGGCCCATGTTTGGTTGAGAAACCCACTTGGGTAGTTTAATCATTCTTAATAGTTCTTGTTTTGGAGGCTTTTGTTTAATAATCATGATTATATAAACAAATACATTGCATAATAAACAAAAAATTCACACTTAAAAATTGAGAGAGAACATGCCCAGCATGGACAGGGACACAGATTAATCACAGTTTATAATTTCTTTTTCTTAGTGTTATAATAGTTGAGAGGAATTAATAATGGAAACGTCGGTTTCATTGAAAACGAACTCCTATAAAAATACCTGCGAACAACCTCGATAATACCCTATAGATTTAATAGTTTCTATTAATTAAATAATTAGTGATTTCAGTGTGTTTGTTTATTTCCATTTGGCTTAGAGAATGAGGTGTCTCCGTGTCTGTGCTTGTGGATTTTGTAATTCTTCCAAACTTTCGTGTTAGTATGGTTGTAGTTTATTGTTTTCTGATTATCTTAACTTCTTGGGACCCCCTAAAGGGTGATTAAGATCTTAATTAGGGAGGCTACATACGTAATGCGCGTGGTGTTTAAATGGTTGAACAAGACAGCATTGTAGGATGTGGGCATGTCAATGTGACATTTCAATATGAAAGAGATGGAGGCTTGGATTTAGCTTTCATAGTAGTCTTGCAGACCATAAAGAAAAATGGGTAAAAAAAAGTTCTATTAATTTTACTTCCATAAAATTGGGAGGCCCATGGCTCTAAACCCATGTAAGGATGCAATTTTTATAACAAAATGACCATAATTTACAGTAGTGCACAGTGGAGCTGTGAGCCATTTGTTATGGTTTTCTGGGTGGGTAAGTGGTCCTGCTCACCCAAGCCGATTGAGGTAAGGGCTCTTTGATCATTGACATATCTTCTTTCCGTCAAATTGAGAAGTGCTTTTCGATTATATATTACACAATTTAGTATTTATAGAAAGATAGCTGATAGCAATGGACCTTTAGGTCTAGTGGTCTCCTTCCTCAAAGATCAAAAACAATGATGGAGATTGGAGTCGGAATGGAGGGTGAGTTTTGGACCTTTTTGGGTGGGATGTGAAGGATGAGATAGAGATGGCGATAGCAATGCTAGAGGATGGAGATGGGTATTTCATTACTACGCGAGTAGATGAATTGACCTAGTGGTGAAATTAGAATTTTGTTCTTATTGACGTGTAATGGTTATACGACCTAAAAAGAGAGACAATGGAGGCAAAACAATATTACAAAATAGTTACACTAAACTTAATATTTAGTTTGCATCAATAAAGAAAAGAAAACAATAAAATTTCAATGAAGGTTGTTCCACCGGTGAATTGAACGATAACTTTCTAATTTAAATAATCATACCAAATCGCAAAATCATGTCTTAAATTCTTAACTATTAGATACTGACAAATACTCGAATTTATCTAATATCTATAATTTGCGAGTAATTCGAAGCATCTAATTTGAAAATCTTGTACTAGAGAGCGAATCGTAAGCTTTCTTTGTTACCACAAATAATGCTTTTAAAGTAGTTTTGTACAAAGAAAAAACTGATAACTACTTAAGGAGGCTATAATGAGAGTTTGGGATGCATCACTCTATAACTATATACAAATCCAAATTGGACTCTATCGCTATTTCTCTTTAGGTTTCACTAATGGAGCATTATCAAAGTAACAAACCATGTTAGGAATCATTGAAGCAAATACAATGAATTAGATTTGGTACCCGTCAGAAGTGGGGAAAGAAAACAATCTTTATGACATTTCAACTTGATGGTCTTCATCAATTGTGATGTAATGACATACACATTAAACTAAAACTATTTAAAAGTAATTTTTGCTACTATTAAACAATAGCAATTGATGACTATGCATTTATTAAAATGCTAATTTAATTATTTAAGCATGCAATTACATGATTCGTGGACTAAATTAATGTTAGGACACATTCGAGCATTAGGTCACTTAGTGAAACAATGTTGCCCGATATTCTAAACTCGCCAATTATAGAATACAAAGTTTTATAATCTAGGGTTTTGATGCTCTTTAGCATACTCTACATTTTTTTCAGCGTTAATAAGCTAATCGGAGTATAGTAGAAGTTGTCACTTAGTAGTATCTCCTCTATTGTAGGCTTGCAGCAGATTTTCACCATTCCATGTACGTTGTTTAGCTATTCTGAATCATAATTACTACCAAATACATTCCATAATCTAAGCCTCTGCTCAAACTAGATCTGAAAATCTAAGAGCGGTTAGGAGGAGTTTGGAAGTTGCTTTGATTAGTTACTACTTCTGAATCCCGACCACTTCCGATACAAAGCCAAAATATATCCCTCTTTTTGGCAATACACCCAAAATATGTCCTTGAGTTCTTGTCGTTCATAATCTTTAACTCTTGCAGTTATTCCCTTTCCATGTTAGACAATGTACTTGCCAGTTCAACTCATGATGAGTCGGTATTTATTCGGGAAATTCCGTTCCGAACAATATTTTCTATCAATCAAGAAGATGAGATTCGAACTTGGAACTACTTATTTAATTAGATCAAGAGCTGGTTGGTGATAGATTCTTTTTTTTTGTACATCAACCAAAATCTAGTCATGAATATTTTTATTAACATGGGAGGGTTTAGGTTTAGCATTTTCTATAAAGACTAAAACTTGATTTTGTTGAAAGAATAACTAATATATATTAACAAACCATGTGCAATTCCCTGGAAAGTCGAGGCAACCTTTGTGGCTGATAGTCTTTCACATTTAGGTCACACTGCTACTCTTTATTTTCTTCGGTCTAATGTGTTACCCTTATCCTATAGCACCGCCTTTTAGTTTGATTTTTTTGGGGGCGAATGTTTTAGAAGTTTCTTTTTGTAATTGTTTTTTTTTCCTATAAAAAAAACCATGGGTTGATTGTCATGAAAGAAGCATAACAATGTAAGAAGAGTTTGGTTTAATTAGGCATTTTACTTGCGTGATGGGTATGTTTAATGTTATAGTTCATATTGATTGATCGTGTTTTACAAAACAATCACAACTCAGTCTCACAAAGGCTTTAGGATTTTTTTTTTCTTTTCTTTGATTATTTAGATATAGTAAATATATGAAAGAGTTCAAAGAATATGGTATACATGGCAACAACTTTCCAATGCAACAAGAGAGGTAATAGGGAAAGCAAGGTATATATTCTACCATTTCTACCCACTCTCCCACACCCTCTCTCTCTCTCTCTCTCTCTCTCTCTCTCTCTCCACACACACACACACACACACACACACACACATACACGCTTTCACGCTTTCTTTATTAAGGATTCCACTTAAAAAAAATGCAAACATTGTCATTTTGAAAAGAGCTATACAATAGATTTCAATAATTATAATTACTTATCTTCTATATAATCATTTGTTAATTAATTATGCAAAATTGTAGTCATGTTAAAAACCATTTGATAAAAAAAAACCCTTTGAGAGATAATGATTAAATGTTTTCCAATTTCCCGATCTGCCACATTAGGAGCTAAGCATGAAAGTTTTTGGTCGGTCACTTAGCCAGGTCAAGTCAATTCAATCACCAATCCTATCTCTGGCTGGCTAACTCTCCCTGTTTTGTTATTAATTGTTGGAAAACATATTGTGCTTACTCCAAACTATATAACGTTTTCATAATTATGTAGTAGAGATCTATGCTCTAGCTTAATTAGCTTTTGTATTATGCTAAGTAGTTACTGTAAGAGCATCTTTAAGAATTTCTCTATAATTTTATTTTTCTAGTTTAGGGAAAAATTAAAGTAGTCATTTTAGTATTATTTAGCAAAATAGTTACCAAATTAATGTTATTTATTACTAGGGGTACATAATGAAAAAACCACGTACACATATTTGAATTAGTGCTTGTATTTGGATATATTGTTTAATTATCTTTGCATTACATAGTGGTTTGTATGAACATCTAAATATTAACTACGCAATTGATGTTTTTTTTTTACATGATGTTGGCCGTAAGCTACTAGTCACACATTTCGGCTCCGTCTAGGTTAGGATATACTCATATGTTAAAAAAGACATATTTACTCTCTGTCTCAGACTTCGCACATATGTGAGTTTGTGACTACAACCGGATACGAGGATAATACTTTTGTGACTCTGGGTGGGAGAGTCTTCGCCACAGTTTGGATTGGTATATCTGTCACCTTGTATATGGGATCCCACATACGGTTTTTTCCTTTTTGCGATTACTCCACGAGTTCACCAAATTGGCATAGAGCCAGACCTGAAACTCGCTCAAACCACACATCACCCCCTTTTCAATCCATCTATTATTCTTAAATTTCCTCCAAAATCTCAATTGGAATCGTATCATTTTGTAAACTACAGTAATAGTGCAATCATATCCTTTTCTATACTATCAAAAAGTGGGTTATTTGTTCTACAATTGTTATGATGGAGACAAGCACTAAAATGGATGCTTTTAAAAAACATTTTCACGTACACTACATATATAATAATATATGCATGCTTGTGGTCAGGCAAGAAAACTATGCCTCGCACATCATTTTGATTGGGTCGATTTTATCACTCACGTACGTGATCATGAAAATTATACTTGGTGCATCATCATATATACTCTCGATAAAAAAATGGCACATTATGATTTAGATTGGATTGGCACATTATGAAAATTTCACAAAACAGGTACAGTTAATCAGCCAGCCATCTAGAACACTTGAGATGGGTTAGGGTTGGTGATCGAGTTGACCTGACCAAGCCAAGTAACCGACCATTACCTGTCATGCTAGCTCCTGATGTTTAAACATGTCCATAGGTTGACGGTAATGGTCAATTTGGATCACCATATATATATAGCAGCCAATCCTGCAAAAGAACAGGTGTGTTATTGTCTCTTAATATTTTTCATAAAAATTATAATTAGTTGACTTCAAATTAAAATTTCCAGCATCATACGTACTAAGGGTTGACCTAATTAAGCATGCGCAGCATATATAATTCCCAATCTACCACTAATGAAATAGGATTAGGGCTCTTCACAATAATTACAATTTGTGATTGGTGCACTTTGGTCTTTCACCAAATGATATACGTACTAATCACCTGCCTGCATGTGCATGCAGACCAGTCTCATACATATGCAGATGCAGTGCAACACACGCAAGAGGTTATGGCCTCCTAATACTGTTGGTAATGCTCAAAGCAACAACATGCACAGTGAGGCTAAGCTAATACAATCAAAACACGAGTAGTGGTTAATTACAATCAACTCCAACTCGTAGTAATAATTCATGATCCACACCACGTGCTAACCACTTATCAAACCCAGTATTAATTTCATCTTCAACCTCTTGCTGCATAGAGAAATAGAGAGTTGGATAGTTTAAAAGTTGCAGACAGCACTTAAACCTACGCACTTTGTTTTTTTAATTAAGCCCTAAAACCAATTTCCCATATGGAACCATTGGAAAGTACGTATAATGATCTACTACTTTTCAGGAAAGTGCTTTTGTCACCAAGAAGCCTCTCCTAGGAGTCAGGGATTTGACCTTTGAGACATGAACCAGCTTTTAGGTTTTGATTCAATCATGTTTGTATATGTAATTGTGGGTGGGTCACCAATTAAACCCCAGTGTGTTCGTCTTTCTTTTTCTTCTTCCTGCTGGAAACCAATCAAGACTAGCTAGCTAGCTAACTTGCCCGACCATAATCTCTCATTTCCTTTAACTTGGCCGACCATGATCTCTCCACTGCCAAACCCATCTCCATCACAGCCTTTAACTAAAACATGTTTTCACTTTCTACCACATTAGCACTAAATTAAGTATGAAACAACATTGTTTTCCTGCACACTTTTTCTGTCAATATAAAAACATATATATATAAAAAAGAGGCCGGTGAAATTACCATCATGAACCAGCATGGCTAAGCTGGTGCAAGAGTTCCAGCCTCAACTTGTTTGTGTGTTGAGTAAGTGCGCACGTCCCTAGCTTTTTTCGTTATCCAGTGTAGCAAACCTATAAGGCCTGCATAACCATATAAAAACCTAAGCAGATAATATCAAAGCTAGCCAAAACCATTTAATTATCATGATTTAAACATATTAAAAAAGCTCTCCTATGAAAATTCCAGATATATAGTCTGCCACTGAGTGATGAGAAGCTTTACTCTTCGAACTACTTTCATGTATAAAAGAGCGAAAAAAAAAACGCTGAAGTTTTTCATTCCATCAAGTAATATTAATTATCTGATAATGTTGATATGCTGATTTCTGAAAATAAATAAATAAATAAATAAATAAATTGTATATCCAAATTCCTGTGATAAGACTCATAAAATACAAATGGAATTTAACTACTGAAGTAATTAATAGTTATGAACAAAAATCACTCGAGGGTAATGACAATAGCAACCACTTGGGCATTTGAGGAAAATGGGTGAAGCTAGCTAAAAGAGAAAGAAAAAAAGATTGTTGCTTGGTGTGTGCGTGTGCCACAAAAGCTGGGAAGTCAGATCACTCAACCTTTTGCTTCCATCTTTTACAGATGCTTTGCCACTATTATCTTTTCCAGTCCAATCTTTTTCAAGTTTCTCTTGTACGTTGTTTTATTTCTCTCTTTTCCCCTTTCATGATCGAGCGTAAGAAAAACGCGTTCCTTGATTTCTTTTTATACTAAAACCCCAAAGCAAGCACTCAAATCTCAAAAGAGATTTCAATGGAGCCCCTTAAGAACACCCTAAGGCCTAATTAAGCCTTCCCTCTCACTTTGGCCCCAATATATATTTGTCCATTTTTCTTTTTCTTTAGACCATACAACTCAATGGATCATCGGCTCCACAGGCTTCTATTTGGGAAAATTTCGGTGGCCTACAAAACACAAGTTTTCTTCTTTTTATCATCTATTCTCTTCTTGTTTTCTTATCCTGTCTTCCCCAAAATAATATCAAGTTTTCAGAGGTCAACCTCTAGCTAGCATTTCACAATCAATGTCTCTTTCACAATGTCCCTCTCTCTGTCTTTTCGAAGAGAATTCTCTTCCAATTATAATTTGAAATCAATTAGATTGATCCACTTTCCTTTTAGTCAAATCCCTAGCAAACAAAATAACCTTCTTTTGTGACCTCTCTTTTTTTCTTAGCCACTTCCTAATAATGCAAAGAAAGAGAACAATAAAATCCACCCATTCATATATAAACAAGACTTCTTTCACTGGTACTGATAGAGTTTTCAGCTTTGAAAGTTACACCTAAAATTGATAGCATGGGGGGTGTGTGGCCGGGTGGGGGGACCTTATCAATCTCGTGTATCATAATAGAAAAATCGGTCCTCCAGTCTTCATCAATGTCAATTTCAATGCGCTGTACGCGAAATCCAGTAAACCACTAGTGACAAGAGAAATGCATACTGTAAACATCAGAAGCAAGCTGTACGTAGCTAGAGTTGAGTATTATGTATTTCCTCACCACCATCTTCCTAGCTAGAGCCAAATAACACTATCAACTAAAACTCTGGAATCAACTGACTTGAGTATTATGTATTCGAAAACCTACAAACATGCATGCACGGAAACATGAATACAAAATAATTAATCATGCAACAAAATGGTTCTGATATTTAGATGAGATGCAACTTCAAAGTTGGAAAAGTTGTCAAGGTTGAAATGAAATTCAAAGGAAACTGCTCAAGGGAAATTGTTGTATATATACCAAGTCTTGGGACTTTTGGTTTTAATTTACTCTGAACACTCCAGGTTGTTTCCTTCGAGCAAGTTTAGAATCCAAAAATCCTACATAGGGAGTCTAAATTCAATTACCAACACACAGTTTTCTAAGGAGAACTAAAGCAGCTCATTCACAGGGAGGCATGCAGTTGCTGGTGGACTTGCTAACTATGGGCCGGGCTAGAGCTACAATTCAGAGATGCTGTATCTAAAAAATTGGGCTAAATCTTAAACCACCCATATCTGTTTTCAAAGAATTGGTTGGTTAAGACATAATACATTTACCTAGGTCCGTCTCCTAATGAGGCCATAACAAGTACCAAGGCTAATCTCGAGCTCGTCACTTCAGTTCATCATTTAAACAACCGAAGCTCAAGCTTCAAACAAGGTTTGCGAGCCAAGCTTCAATGCAACTAATTTATTTTTTAGCTTGAACGATCGGAGATAGGAGAGGAATACAATTTCAATGCAACTAACAATTTCAATTCAACTAATTAAGCTCGCCAAAATTACACCCTCATTTTTCTTCTTGTTGGTACTTGAGCCTATGTTAGAAATAACAAAGTGGAAATGCATAGTACGCTTGACTGTGTTTTCTTCCTTGAAAAACATATGTTCCATATATATAAATATTTATAGTACGGTAGCTTCCGGGTTAAAATTGTGCATTTTCAAATATTTTTATTGTTGTTATTTTTGTATTCAGAATAAGAGGAAATAGGAGAAGATGCTTAAGCTTTGACACTAAACTTCCAATTTTGTCAATGCAACATGTAGTTATGCTCTAAGAGTTCGAGTTTAATAAGTTTTACCGAGAAGCGTCAAATTTTGCCAATTCAATATGTGATGAAATGTTAAATGATAGTAAGTTTTTTAAACGTCGAATCTAGAATTTATCTCTTACAAAAATAAATTACGCTATTAGACCAAATGGTTCCTAAAAATTATGCAAACTTGTAACAATTTTCAAGTTTTTTATTTTTAATATATTTGATATTTGATAGTTGCTACAGTTTTGTATTTTTGGATCCACCAGTTAGAGAAGGAGTGTGTGTAGCTAGCTCTATAACCATTTTATATTTCATTATTTCATAATTCTTTTGTGGCTTAACTGCTTGAGGAAGAGGTAACCCTTTACCTATCCCGCAAGAAAGTGTGAGCAGCAAGAAGCTTGTCGTTATAAAACTGAAAATTCACAAAGCGTTTTCAAACCCATCTCTAAACCCTGAACCCCCAAATTCCTCGTGTCATAACCGTAAAAGCCATTTTCCGACGCCGCAATTTCCTTCGACAATGGGGTTCATCAGAAGCACCTTCTCGTTTCTCACCGGCACGGTGGCCGGAGTCTACGTCGCTCAGAATTACAACGTTCCGAACATCGGCAAGCTCGCCGAGATGATTATCTTGATTGGCAGGCGCGTCGAAGAGACTTACCGCAAGCCCAAGAAGAGGGACAGCGACGACGGCGAGATCTAGATCGCCATTACGCGGCGTCGTTTCGACACAGGTTCCTTTTCTGTTTTTTTTTTGTTCGAAGAAAAAAAAAACAAAATCATAGAGGGGACTTGTTTCGGAGATTCGTAGTAGAGTGAATTCATCAATTTTTGGTTCGGATTTTTTTTGTATCTAGTATTAGGTTTTGATGGAGAGGTGTTTGATTCAGTTCTAGGTCTGGATACAATTTCACTTGTGAATTTGCTCTGTTACTTTTGGTTTCTGATTAATGGAATTAAAGTTTTCGAATTGGCTATTCAATGTGTTTGGAGTTGTTGTGAATTGGTTTCTTTTCCAGTTTGGATTTATGTGATGCGCATAGCTTTCATCATCTTCAATTTTTCAGTTCTAGTTTATGTTCAAGTGAGTGACTGAATGCCTCCGTAATTTAACTTTAATTTACTCATAATCTGATAAGAAAAGGAAATACCTTTCCCCTAATTTTTAAGATGTTCCCTAATTGGTGAATGGTTCCAGCAATTTTCCATCCCAATTGAAAGGAATGTATAGCACAATGCAGCAATTACTGAAGAAGCTTTAGTTCTAGTCAACACCAAGGAACTTGCTTTTTAGTTGTTAGATGTTTTGGAATGTGGGTTGTAATAGTACATTGCAGAATTGATACCAGTATTCAAGCAAGCGAGACACAATCGGAATAGAAATGGAACTAAAAAGTAGACCAACTTGAAATCTCAAGAATGAAGAGTTGTCAATTGGAGTAATAAGTACTGCTTTCCATCAACTAATATGTATTTCCCATATTCCAGGCAATGTAACCTTGTTTACATATTTTCGTTTTGCATTTCTGTTCTGGTAGTCAATAGTTTCTGATGCTATGCAGGCATTGGTAAAACACCTTCGATTTTGACTAAAACGACTGTGTTTTGCTTATTATTGTGATTAAATTCAGTAGAGACATGCCATCAAAAGATCTAATGTGGGGTATTGTTGGTAGCATTTTCATCAGCATTTGACAAACCATGAAAGGAACCTTATTCGGTGATTTTAGATTACAAAAGGGGAGATTGTTCATTCAATACAAATATACAATGAGATGGAAGATTTCACCATTCTTTGAAAGTTTCATACAAATTGTGTCCTTCGAATTTTTTCCAGCCAATTGTTCAAGCTATCTTGCTTGTCCAAAAAATTGGATTTGGATATAACTTGATGCCAACTGATTTGATATCCTGCGGTAATATCAATTTCTTCAGGGTATCAGATGAAACCATGTATTCTCACATGGACAGTAAAAATTTGAACCATGCATTCTCACTAATGGAGGGAATTTGGGTCAAAGTCGAGAGGTGCTAGTCCACTGAATCCTTGTCAGATGTCGATTTCTCCAACTGTTTGTGGTAGTTATGTCAGTTGGGACTGTGAAGATTGAAGACTAATTGACATATGAATGTTAAAACTAACAAACGGTCACTTGTTCCACTTAAGGTTTTTGTAATATATTCTCATGCTGTTTTGGCTTTGTAATGTGTTTCTTTTGTTAAAAGAGGTCCGACCCCTTGCTTAAAAGAGATTGTAGACTACCTTTGATTGAACAATAGTATGATGATTATATGTTTCTTACTTGGTAAGACTCTGGAGTGATTTCTTATTGATCCGTTATCGATCCCTTATCTTCATTGAGTATGAATATGCTGTGTTGCCCTCTTTTTACAAGCAGTTGCAGTTCTACCTTTGGAGTTGTAAGCAGTCGATGGGGATATTGACCTGTAATTCAGTTATCATGCCAAATGTGCAGCCGAATTGCATCTTAGTTCTGCGTTCAAAATTTGTATTGCATTGTCAAGTTAGACCCATTGCTCGATTCCACCAGAGACTCTGGTTTCCTTGTTGAACTTGGAAATGGTTGATGGTTTGGTTAGGAATGTGGAGATGGATATGGATTTCGAGGTGCCCCCCCCCTCTTTATGAGAGTAAGGCACTCCACTTTCACTACATTTAACCACTCAAAAGTTCATACTTTTAATTGTAGGTATTTTATTATGGAATGATGACATCCATTGAAAAAAATATAAGATCATAAACTCTATAGTGTAGTTTTTCTGCACGATAAAACTGTCTGTTACATATTTACACTGATACAAATTTCCAGATAAAGAAAAACACATATGAAGCAAAAGTTGAAAGTTGCTTTAACTACTCTTTTACAAACATCTGAAATTTCCATATCCTCCTAAAGAAGTTGCTTACGACTTCTAGTCAATGCTCAGGTAGAAGTCATTTGAAACAGGAGACGCCCTGTCACTCTCCGATGGAGATGAAGAAAGGAAGGCCAAAGAGTTTTCCCTTTTGTATGATAAACGCCACTCATCAATGCATGAAATTTGGTGAGGTTCCAAACTTGAGGGGAATTCTCTGGTCTAGAATATTCAGAATCCTTTCAGTTTTACCTAAAATGTAAACTGCTTGCCTCACACTTTCTTCCCTCTCTTCAATGGTGCTGCTCAAACACTTCGTGCTTATAACTTGCTGCAAGTTAGTGAGACAAGCACCCAGAATGTCAGAGATCATGACTGTCAGTACTTCGAATAGTTTTTCACCTGTCTGATTGATTCTGTCTCCATAATTGAGCAGAATAGTTTGACATATCCTATACATGGAATTAGCAGCTAATTCCTTTACAGGCCATTTCGAAGGGGTATCTCTGATACATACATTTATGCCTGTTTGGTTCTTCTTAGATTCTTCATACTTGATTTTTGCAGTTTCAGCAAGTTCTTCAAGTATTTCCTTCGAGCTTTTTCCCTGAAGTGACAGTTTACGGAGATCCACATCTAGCCATGTGTGATAGAGATCAACTCCTAGCCACACATGGGCTGCTGCCTTCCTGATGTTGATAAGATCTTTACTTTCCAGGTAGTTTTCAATGAAATTTATGTACCTGATCCCTTCATGTACACCCTGCATTAACCCTTTCATTGAGCTACTGCTGATGTTTGGAAGTGCAAGAGCAATACTTGCTAGTGTTGCAACAGGTAGAGCCCAGCAATTTGGAGGTTCTTCACCATCTAGAGAGGGAACTTGGTCATTGTCAAAAGCTGCTACTCCTTTGAATCCAAGTGAAAATGTCGATTTCTCCAACAGTTTGATCAGATGTTTAGGCTCTCTTCTCCTTCCCCTCTGGAACCAATGATCAGTAGCATCACAGTTGCTTTTCGTCATGTGCTCAACTAATGCATCTTCACCTTCAAGATGCAAAACGTAACAGCTAAGATGATCTAAGCTTGAGCGCGACTGTGATGACTCTAGGCCTGAGTCGTTACAAACAGTGTTGCATTTGAACTTCTTCTTCCACTCTTGGCAGAAGTCGCAGCATATCAAGATCTTGCTTACAAAGAAAATGGAAATGAGCCGAATCGCTTTGCTCACTATAACATTCCCTGTCTGCATTCCAATACACAAGTCCAAAAGTTTATTTTTTGTGTCATGAGCAAGTTTCCTGCAGTGCCTACTTTTTATTCTTAAAGGTATTGGACAGTCTTTGAGCTCCACCAGTCCCTGGGTCCAGTACTTTTCTACTTTGAATTCTCCTCTGTAGCTTGTGTTTCCTCGTTTTGCACACCTGAAGTTTATGGCGATGAACCATCTAGATGCTGGAGCAATTGTTCCAACTCCTACTGCAAGTGTCTGTGTAACAAGAACCAAAGTGGTGGACCACTTGTAGTCAGACTCGCCGCTGCAAAACTTAAATGACCAGGGCATCAAGTAAGTTCGAAGTATGGCCTCTGCTAGAATCATGGCACTTAAGAGACAGAATGCTCCAGAAGCTGTGCATGTCGCCGACCGTCCCATCACAAACTGGGGGCTAGAGGTATGAGCCATCATCCAATGTTTCATCAGACACTTTCTAAGGTTGCAAACAAGTCTTTGTTCAGTTTCATTTGAGCTCTCTTTCAGAGCTAAGTGGTACCTCTTATTGTACTTGTGCTCTAAGTAACGCTTAGAAATCGGAACAGTTAAAGCAGAGAAACTCAGCATCATAAGCAAAATAAGCATGATGAACATAATGAAAGCATGCTCCTTCCAGAAAACAAAGATTGCACCAGTAGCTAGTTGGATGCAGATATTCACAATAAGGGTAACTACTAGTATTCCGAAAGCAATTACATTCATCATGATTTCTTCATTTTCCATAGCTCCAAGAGAAGGCATAGAGTTACCCATTACTGTGCAGACCAAGACCGAGCTGCTGAGTTTTGCAAGCTGATCCTGGCGGCTAGGCATCCCGGTGTTTAGATCCACTGACAATTTGATTGCCACAGCTATCAGGGTCAAAGAAGTTGCATTGATGGAGAAGAATTTGCAAGGGAACCAGAGTTTCCAGTGCCGAAAGCCATGGATGACATCTGCAGCCATTGTAACTAGACAGGCCAGGGATGCTGCTGCTACATAGATCCCAATCCAAGGCATAGGAGCGCTGAACTTTCCCTGGTTGAGGTTCCCATTGACGTCGCAGCCGATATGCATCTTCTTGCTCTCGGGTAATCTTCTCTTGGGCCAAAGCTAAGCTCTTTCTGTTCTGCTTGTGCTGTTGTTGCTGAATTGTAATCTGATCAACAAGTGCCGGTCTACTTGGGCTATTTAGAGCATGAATATTTTGACTTGACACTGGGGGAATGCTTTCATTATTAATAGTATTGTTTAGGGTGAGAAAGACTTTTGCTTTGAGTGGTTGGACACTTGGACCTCTTGTCCAGAGAGCACCGCTAAGCTTTTCTTGTATTCTACTCATGAGAGTCAAGTGGATCAATCTAGGCTTATTTTAGATTTCAGCAGTCAACATCTTACCTTGATGTCACATAATTTTATTGTAATTTGTGACGTGATTGCTTGGAAAGGGGAAAAAATAAAAAAAAAATATAAAGGAAAAAATTAAAATTTTTTTTTTATTATTTTTTTTTTTTATTTAAAAAAAAGAAGAAGATTGAGGAAGGAGGAGGGAGGAAGAAGAGAGGAGAGAAAAAAAAAAAAAATAAGGAAAAAGAAGGAAATATTAGGGAAGAAAAAAAAGGATTGTGGTCTTAATGATAAAAAGGGGGAGGGTCCAAAAATTTTTGTTTCCATTTCATTTATTAAATTTGAAATTTTGTTTTTTGGTTTCCCATCATTTTTTATTAAAATAAACAAATCTATTTTTTTTTTTTATTGTTTTTTTTTTTTTTATTTTAATAATTATTGATTAATTTTTTTTCAAATATATATAATTAATTATTTTTACAAATATAAGAAAAATAAATTACTCATTAATTTACATTAACCATATATCTTAATTTACTCTTTTATTTTCCTTTTCTATCAATTTACTCTTTAATTTACATTAAACATATCTTAAATTAATTAATAATATTATTTACTTTTTTTTTTTTTTTTTTTAAAAAATCATTTATTTTTTTATAGAGAAATCTTTTTTTTATGACATAATTCATTTCATAAAATATATATTATAGATAAAGAAAAAAAAAACCTACAATTTTATAGTGGTTATTAAGAATCGAAACAGCAATTTTGCTTAGGGAGCAGAAAATGAATGACCATAGGTCGGTACACAGGAAATGAATGGTACCCCATGTAATGGATGCAATTATGTACCCAAACCCCAAGAAAGAAGGTGAAATTAGTCTTACGACGTAATTATTGCATGTTTTTAAGAATCGATTCCACTCTAGAGTTCGAGGGTGATCACCTTGTGGGTTCAGACACCGGAGAGGCCGCAGTTGCCAGACCATTTATAGTCACCTCTTTTCCCGTGTCAACAAAAAACACTAATTCCATAAGAAGCTACCAAATCAAACTATACAAATCTGATCGTCCATTACAAATAATTAACAACAAAAAGTTCAAGACTCATCCCATATATAAATGCCATCTTACAGTGTCACTAATCGACACGGGTGAACAAAAGCTTACACATACTAGTACAGATTACAAGTCCTGGCATGGATATATGAACTTGATGATAGAAAAGCCATTGTAAGCCTACAGTTTTGTATGGATGGAAAGGATCCCTCGATGTATGCTAGCAGTGGCCCGACCTCTGATTGCTACTATCTGAAAGTGAAACAAGATGAAATACGATGAGATTAGTTTATGTCACGGAATGAGTTAACAATGTATATCAAACTAATATTTGTAACAACATGTGAATCATAAGTTAGAAAACTACCTCTGTTGTAAAAACTGTGCTTGTGTCAGGCCGACATCACTTAAACAAGAAGAGGTGATCCGTCACACTCTGAGTCTGATGGAAATGAAGAAAAGGCCGAAGGGATCATCTTCCTTTTGTGTGACAAACGCCACTCATCAATGCATCCCATTTGGTGAGGATCCAAGTCCGGAGGAATTCCCTTGTTAACAATCTCTAGAATCCTCTGAGTCTTACCAAGAATGTGAACTGCATGCCTCACGGTTTCTTCCCTCTCTTCAATTTTGCTGTTGAAACACTTCATCGCCACAACTTGCTGTATATTAGTGAGACAAGCACCAACAATGTCAGAGATCATCACAACCAGTGCTTCAAATAGTCTATCATCACATGTTTGGTTGAGCAGAAGAGTCTGACTTATCCTGTGCATGGAATTAGCAGCCAATTCCTTAATAGACCATTTTGAAGGACTCATATCCATTGAACACCCATTCTTAGCCCTATGCTTCATTTTGGATTCTTCAAATCTGGACTTTGCAGTTTCAGCAAGTTGTTCAAGTACTTCCCTCGGCCTCTTTCCTAGTAGTGACAGTTTGTTGAGATCCACGTCTAGCCACATGTGATATAGATCGACTCGCAGCCACACAACGTTTGCTGCCTTCCTGATGTGTAAGGAATCTCCTTTACTATCCAAGTGATTTTCAATGGCATTAATGTACATCAGCCCTTTGTTTACAGCGTCTACCAACTTTCCGGCTGATGAAGTGTCGCTGTTGAGGAGTGCAAGAGCAATACTTGTTAGTGTCACAACAGGAAGGGCCCAACAATTTGGGGGTTCTTCAGAATCCAACGAGGGAGCTTGGTCACTGTTGAAATCAGCTACTCCTTTGAACCCTTGTGAGAATGTGGATTTCTTCAAGAGTTTGAGGAGGTTTTTGGGCTCTTCTTTCTTTCCCTTTTGAAACCAATGTTCAGTAGCATCGCAATTGGCTCTCATCATGAACTCAACCAATGCATTTTCACCTTCAAGGTACAGAACATAACAACTGAGATCTTGCTTTTGGTTTTGCTCTGACTGTGGCCCGGAGTTATGTTTGAACTTCTTGATCTTCCACTCTTTGAAGATGTCACAGCACAGAAATATTCGACTCATAAATAAAATGGAAATGAACCGAATAGCCTTACTCGATAAGACAATCCCTTTCTGCATTGCAATACAAAAGTTCAAGAATGTGTTTCTTGCTTGATGAGCAAGTTTCCTGCAGTGCCTATTTTGGATTCTTAAAGGTAACGGTTGCCTTTTCAACTCCAACAGTCCCTGAATCCAGTACTTTTCAATCTTGAATTCCATCTTGACGCTTATGTTTCCTCTTTTTGGGCACTTAAAGTTTATGGCCATGAACCACCTGAATGCTGGGGCAATAGTACCCACTCCAACAGCAACAGCCTGCGTAAAAAGAATCAAAGTAGTAGTGCGCTTGTAGTCAGACTCTCCGCTGCAAAACCTAAACGACGCTGTCATCACATAAGTTCGAAGCATGGCTTCAGCCAAAATCATGGCGCCGAGAAGACAGAAAGCTCCAGAAGCAGTGCATATCACCGAGCGGCCTATCACGAATTGGGGACTAGAAGTATGAGCCATCACCCAATGTTTAGTCAATGCCTCTCTAAGTTTCCCAGCCTCCTTTATTTGATTTGCGCCCTCTTTCAAAGCCATTTGGTACCTCTTCTTGTACTTCTTTTCTAAGTAACTCTTTGTGGTTGGCACAGTTAGAGCAGAGAAAATCAACATGATGAGTAGAACAAGCATGATGAACATGATCGCAGCATGCTCCTTCCAGAACACAAATATCGCACCAGTAGCTAATTGCATGCATATATTGACAATAATGGTAATGACTAGAATCCCCAAAGCGATCACATTCATGAACATTTCCTCATTCTCCATGGCTCCAAGAGAAGGCATGGAGTTGGCCATTGCCGTGCAGATGAAGACTGAGCTGCTGAGTTTCGCAAGCTGATCGTGGCTGTTGGGCATCGGAGTGTTGAGATCAACTGATAACTTGATCGCCACACCTAGCAGGGTTAGGGAAGTGGCGTTGATGGAGAAGAAGTGGGAAGGGAACCAGAATTTGCAGTGTCGGACGCCGAGGATTACATCTGCAGCCATTGCAATCAGGCAGGCAAAGGATGCTGCTGCTACATACATGCCAATCCAAGGCATTGGTGCACTGAACTTCTCCTCATGAAGGATTCCATTGTTGTCACAGCCACCCATCTTCTTGCTCAGCTTCTTTTCAATGTTATTGGATTAAGAACTAGCTTGAGATGTACTTATATATATTTGAGTCGAGTGTTGAAGAAAGAATTTGAGGTCTACTTGGTCATGAATACTTTAACATGCTGATATTTAACTATAGTATTGAAGAATATTGGAAGTATTTGAATATTTGTATTTTAATGGAGGACTTTTCTTGTTGAGAGCAGCCTGAGCAGGTTAACTTTATTTGTATTTTACTGATCATGGAAGTCAAGTGGAGTGGTTTGTGCATTGTTTTCGTAGTAATTAAACTGTCTTATTATTAATTTATTATCATAAGATTTCTTGTAAAACACTCTTACATTGATGGGTCATGTCGGCTAACAAAAGTAAAATCTCTGATAACGAACCGCCATGACGACACCATAATCTTGGAGTGACTACGAGTGAGATGAGAAATCTCCTGACGTTTGACGGTTTTGATGGAAAATATACTAGTAGATGCATGCATGTCTAGTTCATGATGGCAATGAGAGTTACAGTAAAACTTCGATAAATAAATGTTCGATAAATTAATAATCTCGCTAAGATAATAAAAAACTCCAGTCCCGACTCAGGCATGTGTGTTAAAATAATAATTTCCCTTAATGCATAAAATAATAATTTTTTCTAACTTTTTTTAGGGCCAATTGAATATATAAATTAATAATTCATTAAAATACATAAAAAATAGTACATAAAAATTTAAAATGCATATGATGGAGAGCTGATACTTTTGTATAACCCATTGTTGCAAATTTTTTTTAGTAGAAGAATGATGCTCATTTTTATACTTGCATAAGATTTTCCTAATCTCATCAGTTAATGTAGATTTTTCCACTCCTTTCAAATGAGAAGTCATGGAGGAACAAAATGACATGATTTTAGGTCTTATATATTATTTATATAGAGATCATGTTCTATGTATATACATGGGCATTAAGTGATCTAAACCAATTTATCTTTTAGTTCTAGGAATATGTATATACATGTATATTTAAAACCCTTATATATTTTTATTTTTAATATCCATTAGAAAGTTTGACTAATACTTGAATCTATGGCCATGACTGTTCATAAGATATATGCATATATATTTTTTGAAAAGATAAAATTTTTATAAATGAATAAAATATTAATTTATTAATTTATCGATAAATAAATAATCTTGCTAAGATAATAATTTTTCCTAGTCCCAAGAGTATTAATTTATCGAAGTTTTACTGTAAATCCAAAAGTAAGAGTCACATTGTGTGACCAATTATATTTGAGTAAAGAAGAGAGGAAGAAGATGAGAAAGAGATTGGTTTATGCGTTAAGACTTAAGAGTGATTTAGAAACTTAAAAGATATATAATTATTGTAGCTGAATTTCACAAAAAGCATCACCAAAAATAAATCATTTTGAAGTGAAGGCGATCACGATGGGACTCGAACCCACAATCTCCCGCTCCGGAGGCGAGCGCCTTATCCATTAGGCCACGCGATCGTTTGATGGTGGACAATAAGTCATTTGGATTTAATTCTTAAAAACTTGCATCAGATATTCTCTTTTGGGCCTGTAGCTTTCCGACCCATCACCCGCTTCTTCTTCGTTAAACCACATGCCACTTTGCACAAGGGTGACAAGGCGCAGAGCTCGAAAATGGCGACGAGGTCAAATTTGTACAAGAACCCTTCCATTACTTACAAGAAGGACCTCAGTCTCTCCTCCGTTCTTCAAAACCTCAAAGGTTTGCACCATTTCAATCCTTCCTTCCTGTTTCTTTCTCATCCACCAAACGCAGTTTTTTTTTTTCTAAACTCAATTTCCTCTATTTTTCAGCTTACAACATCGCCACCGGAAATGCTCCGCCGGTTGAAGAACAGCCACCAGCCGCCGATGGCAGAACGGCAGGTCGTAAACGCCAGCGCGATCCAAAACCACCACCTCCTCAGCCTCGTGGCGGGAACCGTGAAATTGAAGAGAACGACGGACCTATGTCTCACCAGGATTACATAGACAAGAGAAGGCATGGCCGATTCTAGTTCTCCGTTATCAAAATTCGAACTTAATTTGAATGTTAAAAATTGCAATGGCTGCTTTCCGTTTTGCTTATTATGTTAGTTTGTGAATGTGCTTGACCAGAAAAGAGGTTTGTGCACCGCAGGCTTTGGAGGAATTAACTGCTGATGTTTTGGTAATTGAATTGGTTTTCGTTCAATTTGTTTGCATTTTAATTGTTGAATGTCAGAGTTTTGAGATAGCTTTCTCAACATTGCAGGGAAAGCAGGGAACTTCCACTTCGTGTTTAAATTTGGTACAATATGACAGTAAGTTCTTCTGGGACTTTGAGTTGTTTAACAAGCAACACTCACTTGCAATTCATGAGAGTATTAAAGTAGATTAGTGTAGGAGTGATCTGGACTAAAATTTTATTTGCAATTCAATTATGCTTGATCATGGATAATGAGTTTGATTAGGATACTGTTTTAGCATACATGTCTCACTTTGTTGCATTGAAAGACAATTTATTGTTAAATTTTCTTTCATATTTATGTCATTCAGTGAGACGCTTTCTGACTATGAATTCATACTTGGGGTAGCTTTAGGAAAGTTTTATCTTTTTCTGCTTCTCGCTCCCTCATTCTCTGATTTTGTTTTATGATTTTGCTTGCTACTAGTAGAAGTTTGTCAACGGCTATGATTTTGATATCTTGCATTATACATAGTAATTTGCAAATATAGGTGATGAGAGTACTTCTTCAGAATGTGAAGAGAAGCAGGATCCTCCACATTCTGGTTAGTTATTCTTGTATAAAGACATACAACTTTACTGACAATTTGTCTTACTATAGTGTTATAAGCTGAGTGGGTGTCATGTATCAGCTCAAGCATATTCGTCAATTGATAGTTTTTGTCTAATGAATATTTCTTTGTAATTTATCCTTGTTTGCTCTACCTCTAATTGATGGAATTACTTCTTTCAGCTCACATGAATGAATCTGATGGAGTAAAGAGCAGAAGTGAACAACGTTTGCCTCACCCAGGCGAACCTGTTTGCGTAATGTGTGGTAAATATGGAGAATATATATGCAACGAGGTGGGTTATGACAGTGTGTGAACTGCATAATACAAAATTTTGAACTTTCACTCTGGGTCTCCCTTTCTCCCCTGCATGATAATCTCTGACTTCAATTAGTGTTTTTGTCTGTTTTAATAGACCGATGACGACATCTGCAGCATGGAGTGTAAAGCTGAATTATTGGAAGCTCTTAAAGTTGTCAAGGTATTTAACATTACAATTCCTCTGAAGTTTAATACTTTAATTATTGCTTCTATGAGTCTGAATCCATCCCACTTCTTATTCATCTTAGGATCCTTTAAGCAATGGAAAACCAGATGTCTTCGCATCCGGGCCCAAATATACCTTACCCATGCCTGATTTTGGTGAAGACATGTGGGATTATGAACGTCATCGCTGGTCGAAGAAGACTTCCAGTCTTTGTACTTATGAATGGTATTTATGTTGTTAGACATCTTCTTTGTGAATGATCTTAGCTTTTCCAGTGTATTTTATATTCACCAGAGGGAAGCAACTACTGTTTATTTTTTGCATTTCTATTTCTCTAGATAAATTCACTTATTTAATGAACTGGTCTGTGTAGTTGGAAATGCAAGAGGCCTGGACACCTTGCTCAAGATTGTTTGGTGATGACAAGTAACCAGGTTTGTTATTCTTTTTTGGTTAGATTTATGATATATATGGTACTTACAACAGGTGCCGTGATTGGCTTTTGTAATGAATGAAAAAGAAGGCCAAGAGATGGTATATTTTATTCAAGTCTATGTTTTGTCCAGATGACATTGGGCCAAAGCAAATCAAATTCAATACCCGTGGACCTTCTTGCATTGTACAGAAGGTTTAGATTTTTTTTAATATATTTGTCCTATTTTGCCTTTCATTTTCTTTCCTTTGGCACTTTGATTCATCTTATGCTCTAAACTATGCCCAACTAAGATTTCCAAAAGATGTAGGTTTAAAGATCCCCTATCCTCTTTCTAATTATCTTTGACCTGAGCTTCTTTTATTCTCAAGTCTACTGAAGCTGTACAATATGTCTTTTTAGCTGAATAGTACTCACTGCTATAGATAGTAAAATTTCTGACTCTTAGCTCATGGCATGCATTGTAGAAATGCAGCAGCTGTTGTCATTATATTACCTCACTAGACCAGAAGGCAGTATATGATGATATCTCATCTGCAACTTCATTTTGATCCGACATTGGCATGAGTATATGTATATAATGTATGTAGTATTATGAGAGTAAGGTAATAGGGCACTTTTGGTTGGTCATTGAGTACTTTGATTAGTCTAAGATCCCAACCCTAAATATCTTAGAATGGTATCCAGTTGTATAACTTGTATTTTTTTGTTCTGTTCCATTGAATTTGTTTTCTATGTTGTAGTGATTGTATGAGATGACATGAGGATGAAAGTGAACTCAGCAACCCTTTTGTGGCTTTTTTGTGTTTGCAGATGCCACCAGATAGGAAAAAACATGTCAGTGGCAAAGTGCAATGAATGCTACAGCTCATTAAGTTTGGCTACATGCCTTGATTGTAGGATTGCCCTCTGTGACAAGTAAGCAGTATAATTTTGCTTTATTCTGTGTATTGAAATTTCCTTACTTGTGGAGTAATTAGTTTAGAGTTCTGTTATTGTTTTGTTTTCAATTTCTTAATCTAGAGCTTACTTGTGGTTCTTTACAATCTCTTGTAGCTTCTCCACCATTTATTGGGGGTGATATTAGGGTATATGAACTGTGAAAAATTAAGGATGAGTAGAGTGATTTCTATATTGTTTTTGTCCTTTTTTTTTTAAAACACAATTTTAATGAGGCTTAAATCTTGAACTTGGAAGATTATTTTGTCATGCTTTGTTAAAAGAACAAGTTATCAACTCACCAAGATTAAAAGTATCTCATGAAAGTTCATCGACATAGTAAAAAAGGGAGTGAATAGTAGTTTGATGTTGTTATTCGTTGGCTTGCAAAATAATCTATATATTCTCAATGAAAATATCTCCAGTACCCCCATAGCATCTATAGACTGATAATACTAATTTCCAGTGCAGGTCATTTGCATGAGCATATACAGAGACATCCATCCCATCAACAATATTATTCTCATAAACTCTCTCGTCTGGTGGGTACTTACTTTTCCTTGCTGTTTACCTAAGGCATTTAGAGAAGCAAGAGATGCTGTCAAACCTACGTTGTAGTTGAGGTTGATACGTTCCAAACTTGCAGGACATATCATTGTAATAGTTTTTCATTAATGTGGACAGCATACAGAATAAATAAACATCAACTTCTTTGACTCAGCATAAGGGACTAAAATCAATATATGCTAATTATTTTAGAATCAGACCTAGAAGGTGGGTTTAGGAGAGTCCATCTGGTTCAGAATTTGAACCTGTATCCCCGTAAGACGCAACCCAGTGAACTACCATTGTTTGATCGTGACTTTGTTAACCCGGTTCACCATGAAAGGGCTACATCCGGGGTCAATCATAGAGATCAACAACTAAAAGAAGAAAGGGAAAGACTGGATTTCCCTTCATTGAAAAAGAATTCCTGCGCTGGCAATTCTAATAAAGCTGCTTCTTCTACCAACGTAGGAAAGTTCAGGACCATGGTTTTGCTCCCATGTGGTCTGGGCTTCGAACAGCTCTCGGTACCTATCTACCTATGCTGCTATTGGCTAGAGTTTCCTGTTGGCTAAAGATTGTAGGTCTGGCAAGAAGCCCCGGTTTGAAGCAAGGGACCATTAAGTGGGATCGGGGGTTTCTAGGTACCAAAAAATAAAAAAATAAAAAATAAAGCTGTTCCTTCTGCTTCTTTAATCATCTTCTGGGAAGCTTTGAGGACACAGTCATTCTTCATAGTTGTCACAAACACTATATGAGCGCAGGTCCAGATGTGGATAGCTGCATAACCTGCATTCCATGTAAAAAGAATAGAGCCACTATGTAACTAAAGATTGAAATCATGATGTGCATTGACATGGACATCGGAAATCCTTTTACATGTTGGGACCTATGATTCCTATCATTTACTGGCTATTTCCTATGATGTGTAACAGTTAATATTTGTTCGGTGTAGGTAAAATGCTGTAAATCAACATGCAAGGTGACCGACATTAAGGATCTTTTGGCATGCCAGTACTGTTTCGATAAAGCTTTTGATAAGTTCTATGACATGTATACCGCAACTTGGTATGAAAATAGTTGACTGGAAGTTTTGTTTATTTCTTTTCACTTATTTTTTGGATTAATAAAATTTTGCTTCCTGTGGTTTGGCCTGAAATTAGAAAGACTGAGGACTTCCATTTCTTTAAGTAATTCTGACCTTAACCTTTAATTTGTTACTTCTTCTTACTGGCATCTTTACCTACTCAAATATAGTGAAGGATTTTTATTTTATTTATTCATTGCCTTTGGAGAGAATTTTTAAATAAAAGTTGAAGAAATTGGATCTGAGGGATAGATGAAATAAAAGATATGACTAACTTGGTTTTTGTAGGTTGAAGGTAAAACAAAACTTTTATAATAAACTGATCTATTGATATGTAATAGACTAAATGTGCACTTGCGTTGCAGGAAGGGAACTGGTCTTTCAATCATATCAGGTTCTATTTGCTGTGAAGATCACTTTGATTGGTAAGTCTATTAGTACTTTTACCTTCTGGCTTTTATTTTATGGCTTCGATATCAGGCCACTCATATTTCTAATGGCTTGTTAATCCTGCAGGCATCGTATGAACTGTTTTAATGCTGGCGTGGAAGACAGTGCATATATCATCAGTAGGAATTCCCTAAAAGACAAGCATATTCAGCTTAGTGACTTCATCTTCTGAAAGTGTTACTGAGGCAGAGACGACTACACTACGGTTGTCCATGATGGTACCTCTTCATATACTCCCAATAAGACTTTTTGGTCCAGATACTGTTTAGCCTCTAATGTGGTTGTTTTTCTCTTGATATAAGCATGTATACTGCTATAGGAATGTACAATAATAATGAAAATCAGGAATCTAGAGTTGTAGTATACCAGTATATAGCAATTTAAACCCTGCTAATGTTACAAACTGCAAGGCCTTTATTTTTTATTTTTTCGTTGAAATCAAGCTATAAGGTTTAAATTGCTACATTGAAATGAAATGGACGGAAGGGTAAAATGATCCAAACTATTAGGAGCGAAACTGTAATTGGCTTTGCTAATAATTTGTTGACTGATGTGTTTTAAGCCTTACAGTATCTGTAAGAAATTCTTACTAAGAATATCAACTGTTCATTGCTTTGCCAGCGCCAGCATGGAGCTCGTGGGCTGTACATGGGTTACCTGTGGACTGTACATCCATGGAAGGTTGAGATTATTGCAGCTGTAACAATGAAGTTATATGGACTGTCATGTAATTAACTTGGATCATTTTGTAAGGTGGAGGCTGGCAGAGGTTCACTGAACGTGAAATGTGCGCTCATGTGATCATCGGATTCTTCTTGCATAGGTCTAGTAGTTCGTTCGTTCGTTCTCAATTCCCCTTTCATGTACATTCTGTAGTGATGATGAAAAAGAGTGATTTTGAATTCTGTCCAGAAATTTGCTCAGGTTATTTATTCAGTGCCGAAATATTTTTTTATATTTGATTTCGATTTTATTGAGCAAAAAATTGAAAAAAAGAAAAGAAAAAGAAGAGGAAGCTAAACTTGCACTAGAAATCTAGAATAGAAAGAAAAAAAAGCCAACCACAGGGCTGCTTCCCCATCTCATTTCAGATTGGAACTTTAATCTTATATCAGATGGGGAAGGTTTACTTTTGATAATCAGCTCCGATGGCTTCCCCATCATGTAGGGTTTGCTGGAATTTTTGTTTTTGGTTTTGTTTTTGTTTTTATGAGCCATAGAGGTTTAATTTTGTTTAAGTTGATGATGAGCAGGGAAGCCAGCTCATTCCGTTTAAGATTTAACGTTGAGAAATAATAGAATATTCGGAGCATAATGGAATAGGGGAGCGAATATACTGTGGACAGATCCCGTTCTTTTCAATCCTTGAGAAATATAAATTGCCCTCCTCAACACTTGACCATCAAGAAAGAGAAACCTAGCTCCTATATATCCTCCTGTTGCGTCCCCTCGTCCTACAGAAAAAGAAGTATTATGGCTCTTAAGGCCGTCCATGTCTCCGATGTCCCTAACCTCGATCAGGTCCTGGAAAATGCCTCTTTGGCGTTCTCCAATGGTCGGGTGGCATCAAGAATACCCAAGTTTCTAGTGATTGGACACAGAGGGAATGGAATGAACGCTTTACAGTCGTCCGATAACAGAATGAGAGCCGTCAAAGAAAACTCCATCTTGTCCTTCAACACTGCTGCCAAATTCCCTCTTGATTTCGTCGAATTTGACGTTCAGGTGACCAAAGATGGCTACCCGGTCATTTTCCACGACGACTTCATCCTCGCCGAAGATGAGGTATGCTTGTTGCTCGATCATGGATATCAATTCTCGTATGGTTTATCTTTTGAGCTGAAAATAAATACACATTAATTTCAGGGTAGTGTGTTTGAGAAGAGAGTCACCGAATTGTGTTTGTCCGAGTTCCTTTGCTATGGTCCACAAAGAGAGGGAGAGGCAGGAAAGCCTTTGTTGAGGAAAAACAAAGATGGTCAAATTGTAAGATGGGAAGTTGAAAAAGATGACTCCTTGTGTACCCTCCAACAAGTCTTTGACAAGGTAGAACCTTCCCTTGGCTTCAACATTGAGATCAAATTCGACGACTACATTGTTTACCAGGAGGGCTATCTCATCCGCGTCCTCCAATCCATCTTGCAAGTACGTTTACAATTAATTTCCAAGCCTATACTAGCTAGCCTTTGATTACAATTTGAACCTGCTAATCCACGTACATTACATTAATTGGGATCTCGATGTATAGGTTGTCTTTGAATACGCCAGAGATAGGCCCATCATCTTCTCAACGTTCCAACCAGATGCAGCCCTGCTTGTTAAAAAGTTGATTGGCTTGTGAATTGATGATGATGAATGATGATGACAACACGTCTTTTTCTTGACAAACGGAGGGAATGAGATTTACTATGATGTGAGAAGGAATTCGTTGGATGAAGCAATGAAGCTGTGCGTGGAGGGTGGTTTGGAAGGTATTGTGTCGGAGGTGGAAGCTGTTTTCAGAAATCCTGGAGTGGCAACAAAGATCAAAGACTCGAAGCTTTCGCTTCTAACCTATGGCAAATTGAATAATGTGGCGGAAGCAGTATACGTGCAACACCTAATGGGGATTGAGGGAGTGATTGTGGATTTAGTGCAAGAGATCACGGAGGCAGTGTGTGATATGATAAAGCCATCGGTGGCCGCCGAAGAAGAGGGGGATGGGGATGGTTTGTTGGAAGGTGACGGGAAGATGCAAGTGAAATCAAAGCCCCACTTCTCTCAGAGGGAGCTTTCCTTTCTATTGAAGCTCATTCCAGAATTGATACAGCTTTGAAGTTCATGCATATATGCCACTTCCTTCCATCTTTTGGTTTTGTTTGAGATTTTAGTGGCCATACTCATCATCAATCAAGATGTGCAGCAGATTCATTGCCGCATCGTAAATGCATTGTTGTACATAGAAATTTAGTTACCTAGCTTGTCAACAATTTATGTTTGTTCAGAGTAGCATGCTTGTTTTGCTTTCATTCTCTTTGTTTTTGAACAAGTTAAGTTGAGATGTGGCACCTCTCCTAGTTTAGTAGAGTTGAGGACATGATATTGGAGGTCTATTAACTCTAACATTCAATGTTAACATTCATAACAAAAAAATTATGGCAATAACATTTATAGCTCCTGTAATATCTGCACCAATGATTTTAGACTCATTTTATTTAAATTATTTAAAAAGTTATTAAAAAAATTGCAGCAACGAAATATTCGTTGCTACAAGTATACTCTATATTTTTTTAATTACTTTTTTTTTTCTAATTCTAGAAAATCTTAATGGATTGCTCTTGATGTTCAATTCTAAAAAAATCTAGATTGAATACACACATTGAGCCCAAATTAGTTATCAGAGTTTTATTTTTTAGTGAGAGTTTTCAATCGGAACTAAAATTTCATTTGGGGAAGATGGCACTTTCTAAATTCTTGTCCATTCCATAGTACAGGTGCTTAAGTTGATATTAAAATTCTGAGAAAACAAATTGCATGACGCTACAAGGCTGATTTATTCAAAAAGTTGGAAAAAAAAAAAAAAAAAAATTGTAGCGACGAACTATTCGTCGCTAAAGGTGTACCCTATATATATTTTTTTATTTTTAATATTTTTTTTAGAATATCTTCATGATTCACTCTTGATGTTCGATTCTGATAAATTCGGTATTATAGTTCTTATTTTTTTGTGAAAGTTGTCAATCGGAACTAAAATACCCTACTATAGCACATGACAATTATGAAGGATGACACTTTCTAAATTTTTGTCATTCCATATTACGGGTGCTCATGTTGAAATTAAAGTTTCTGGGAAACAAGTAACTTGACTCTTCGAAACTCGGAGTGCACATTTTATTTAAATTATTCAAAAAGTTAAAAAAAAAAAACTTATAGCGACGAACAATACGTTGCTACATGTATACCATATATTGCCTTTCTTTTTTGAAAGAATATCTTAATGGTTCAACCTAGATGTTCAATTCTAAAAAATCTAATTTGGATACACACATTGAGGAGTTGAGTACCTTTATGTCCAGTTTACCAAAGTTTAAATTTTGTTGATGATAAAAACTCTTTAAATTATTCAAAAAAAAAAAAAAAAAAAACTTTTAGCGACGAATTCGGTACACTGTATATCATTATTTTAAAAAAATATCAAAGCATCTCCACTATACTAACTAAAATAAAATTTTAGTAATATTATAGCTATTTTGCAAAAAAAATCAGCTCCAGTAGAGTAGCTAAACTAAAATTAAATTGAACTTTTTGTTAAACTGATAGCTAAATATAGTTAGAAAATCTAAATAACTAAACTAATACCTATATTTCTCTCCCATCTTTTCTCTTCTATTGTTCCATGTGTCAATGTATTATTTGATGAAATTTTTTATATAACTAATAAATAACTAGTGTTGTTGAAGTAAAATTGTTAAAATGCTAACTAAATCTCATTTTTCTTGATATTTTAACATTGGGAATTTGTCTTATTATTATTGGAGATACTCTTAATTGTGCCCTCATTGTACCCAAAAAAAAATACAGTAGAACCTCTTTAAATTA
This sequence comes from Rubus idaeus, assembly GCA_030142095.1. NCBI lineage: Eukaryota > Viridiplantae > Streptophyta > Magnoliopsida > Rosales > Rosaceae > Rubus > Rubus idaeus. The sequence continues at coordinate 8,787,813 of CM057969.1, forward strand.
ATAGCCTTGGGACCACCTAAATTCTATTAATTTAGCGAGATATCAATTTATCGATAAATTGATAATTATTAATATACAAATATATTTTTAGTTTTTTGCTTAACAGTAAACATGTTATATTTATTCACTTATTAAGTTCAATGAATTCGATTTATCACATCATATGACAAGTTAAAATTCAAAGAAGATAAATATTTTGGATGCAAACATTTATCTTCTACAAAGGTTTTGAGCGTATATGAGATCGTTGTCAACATGGCAGAACATTCTAAAGATGAAGCGGAAGTTGATGATGATACACAACCTTTGGTACCGGTGTCACGCAAAGAAGCACTTAAAGCATCAATGACACTCTAAAACTTCTTGTTGCAATATGAGAAAGCAACCCCAAGACTTTTGGGCGCATTGCGAACAATTAAAGATGAGATTCAATTATATTTGAAGTTTAAAAAAAAAAATACTATTTATTCATATTTTGAGAAACCTTCATAATTTATTTATTATGTACTTTTTAGCCAATTATTAATTTATAAAATATTTGGGACCTATAATATACAAAGGAAATATTTAAAATGTATTATCTTATAGTTTTATCGAGATTATTAATTTAGCACGTTGGTCCCGAGTCGGACTTGGACAATTTTATTATTTAAAAGAGAATATTAATTTATCGAGTATTAATTTAAAGAGGTTCTACTGTAGTAAACTACAAAACAAATTCACCCAAAGAAAAAAAAGTGAAGTACAAAATAAAAGGTATAAATAAATCAAAACCCAACCCACTCGTTTCCTTTCTTCTTTGTCTTTCTTAAGAATTTTGGCGCTGGGAATCCTCTGCTGGACTGGTTTTCTGAGAGAAACTGTAAGTCATTATCATCCCGTTTGTAGGTTTTGATATCTTTATATCTTACACAATCATATCAAAATCAATTTCTATATACCCTTTTAGATGAAAAACCCTTTCCATTCTAGTCACTGATTTGCAGCGCTTCTGAATTTCGCCAATTTTCTGGGTTTCCAAAACCCTAATTTGTAGCTTTGCCCAATTGTATTTCCACCTTTCTGGATTTCCGAATTTCATATGAAATTCTTAAATCCACCTCCGAATCGTGTTTCTTTCTTGTAGCCTAATCCAATTTCAAAACCCCCAATTCAGGGTATCTAATTATATAGCATCGGAAACCCCCAATTTGATTTTTGTTTTAATATTTTCGGCAGCTCAACTCTAAATTTATATTCTTTTTGCCAAATTTCGAATGAGCGTTTTACAATTCATATGCAGGTGAGGTTGTAATTTCAAATTAGTAGTAATGGGTGGTCATGGAGGTCTGAATATTTTGCCTCAGAAGCGGTGGAATGTGTATAACTTTGATAATAGAGAGAAGGTGCGGCAGGATGAAGAAGCTGCCGCCAAAGAAGAGCAGCTCAAGCGTGAACAGGCACGGCGGAGGGACACCGAGTTCCGACTTGAGCAGCTTCGGGCTGCCCGTGGATTGGCGCCAGTGATCCAACCCAAGGAGCCTGCTGAAGTGGAATCGAAGCCGGGCCACATTAATCTCTTTGAGGGGGTTAAGATTTTCGACCCTATCAAGGGTTTGGAGAATGAGGGAAGTGATGGTAAAGATGGGTTTAAGAAGAATAAGAAGATGAAGAAAGAGGAGCAGCCCAGGGTTGTGACAGCAGAGGATGAGAAGTATAGGTTGGGGTATGGAGTTGCTGGGAAAGGAGTTAAGTTGCCCTGGTACCTTGAAAGCCTGAATGCTGATGCAAATGATGAGAGTGGCGAGGATGATGACGTTAAGGAAGAGAAGAAGAACAAAAGTGGGAAGAAGACGATACAAGAGTTGAGGGAAGAGCGGTTGAGAAGGGAGAAGCGAGAGAAGGAAAGGGTGCGCACTTTGATTCTGAACAAGAGCCAGCGCCAGAGCCGAAGTGATGGAGGCGATTTTAAGGATAGAAGGTTCACTAGGAGGTGAGTTTCCACAGATGATGTTAATAACTAGAAGTCTGGATTTCAGATTCCAGTTGTTTTCTGTAATATGTTCTTGGTGTTTCAACAATGTGAATGTTTGATGTATTCATTTATATTGGTGGTTGACTGGTTGTTTTTTTCATAATGATACTAAAATGATATTACACAAATGGGAATGATGTATTGGCATTGAATTCTTTTTTTTCTTCCCCTTACATCCTAGTTTGGTTATAGAACTTGGATACACTTGATCTTCCATCCAGAAAAGGAAAACCAAATGCATATCCTTATTTGCTCATGGCCTCTTTTGAGGAGGTGCATCTTTGTGTCTGTCTTCCCCGGAATTGTCTACACAAACCAAGGATATTCATCGCATCGAGTCTCTCTCTTCATCGGAGTTGGTCTACTCAAGATATTAACTTGGTCTAAAAACAATGCTGCAACCGTAGAAATTTTGATGCACATATGCCGGAAAATTTTATGCATTTCGTAGATATAGAGGAGCCTTGATATTTCTTCTCGTATTATGAGGGTCTTTCTCCAAATCGAAAGATTGATTGATTGAATTCTGCCATGGACTAGGACCATCTCAAATTCTCAATTGAGCGAAAGGAATAACTTCTCTTATTCTAGAATATTGTAAAGCTTCCATTAAGAAAACCATTATAATTTTGATAAGACTTCAAATAACGAATAGTTTCAGGACAATTATTTTAATTTGTTTTAGCAGCTCCAATTTGTAGTCCTGCACTTATTCTTGCCATTTTGTTTGATGGATCATGCCTGAACCGAATCCCGTGTGATTTTTAATTGAATATATAAATAAAAATTGTGTAACCAGCGGATGGGATGGAATGGAAGGGAATGTCGATACATTGCTAGCTCTGTGTGATCAGAAACCAGTGGATCATATTACGGAATTCTTGTACCTATCTATAACACTGAAGACGAATCCCATGGGTTCTTGCAGCAAAATAGTAGGTTGGTTTCGATAAAATCAGCAGCTTGATTTCGATATTCATCTCATGGAGAAAATCCTCTTAAGTTTAAATATCTCCCAAAAGTTAAAATCGTGATTCTGATATCTATTTATTCATCGAAAAGCAGAGACTACAATCCTAAGATGGAACCACGAAAACATAATCTACAATCCGAAAAGGACACAAAATGCTCAAAGACCTCGAGAATTCACTTCACAGACCAAGTCTCATTCAATCTTGACCTCAAACACATTCTTCTTCTCCTCCTCTTTCACCTTAGGAACCACCAACTTGAGAACCCCATTCTTCATGTCAGCCCTGATTGAATCAGTCTTGTAAATGCTAGGAGGCAGTTCCAATCTGGTAGAAAACCTCCTCCCTCCATCTTCTTCATCCTCCGAGTCCTTTCCTTCTCCTTTCACAGTCAGAATGTTTTGCTCCACAGAAACCTTCACGTCAGCCTTGTCCAACCCTGGCATGTCCATCCGCAGCAACAATGCGTCGTCGTTTTCCTTCAAGTTCCACCCTCTTCTTGATCCAGCTGCACCCACGCCTCTAGACGCCGCCAGGTATGGGTTGTCCATGAATTGGTCCATCAAGTTGAGGACCTGGCCCAGACTCCTCGGCACCTGGTTCAGACTCCTTGACAGACTCCGAGACTCATCATAAAATGGATCAAACACATCTGAAATCACAAGAACCCAATTGAGATTCGCATATTTAACAATAACCCAGTTGAGGCTTCACACAATTAACAGAAACCCAAATGAGATTTCACACAATTAACAAAACCCAATTGAGATTTCACATAATTAACAAAACCCAATTGAGATTTAAACACAAACCCAGTTGAGATTTTCACACATGAACAGAACGCAATTGAGGTTTAACATAATTGAAAGACCCTCGGTTAGCAATTGGGGAAAATAAAAAGAACCCAAAGAGAAACTACCTATAGGGTCACGGCGGCGAGAGGGAGAGCTGTTGGTGGTGCGGTCAACCGAGACCGTGCGGTCATCGTCGTCGTAGTTGGTCCTCTGGGCGTTGGTGTTGAAGGAGCGAGAAACAGAGGGAGCTACCGAAACAGAGCGAAGAGGGTTAAAGAGCTTGGAGAAGAGGGTTGGGGATGAGGCCCTTTTGAGAGCGATTGACACTGACGAAGCCATTCAACTCTGGTAGAGAAAGATCGCGAGAACCAATCGGTTAGGGAAGTAATGCCTACTAAGAGTGGAGATGGGTTTAAGGAGGGGTTTATATACAGGAGACACCTGGTGAGGATTAGTGAGAAAACGTGGACAAGAGGAAAAGGAGGGAAGCCTGGAGAAGGTTCCAGAGCTGAGGGAGTGGGGTATTATTGAATGTTCTGGAAACAACAGATTTATGTTATTTTATTTTTGCTTTTCGTTATTGTATTATCTTTCGAGTGCAAAATTAAATTATGATCTCTACCAAACAAAAACAAAATCATTCGGTTGATCTTTTAGCTTTTAGCTTATGGGAATTTTTTTTTTGGTTATGAAGGAGAAGATATTAAATCTCTAACCTAACCTAATTTAACTATTTAAGTGGTCGATGAGGGATTCAATTTGATCCTAATCCCAACAGCTTAGTTTATGGACATTTTTGGACCGAGAGTTTATGTCCCTCTTTTCATTTTGTTAACTAATTTTGATTCAATAGAATCTAATTTGTAGGTAAAATAAAGAAAAAAAAATGAAGGATAATTTGTCACCGTCATTTATTACTTTTAGTCTACGTTATTGGATTAAAGAGTCTTTAACCCCAACAACCTAGACGTACAAAATGAAATATCTTTCATTATCTTCATTTTTTGGTTTGCTTAAATAAACTAGTTTCATATTCTATTTAATTATTTTTATTTTTAAGAAGCGAATTTCATGTTCTGTCAATGAATTTTTCTTGCAAAGAGTTTCTTTTTGGAGAGTCGTGATGACATTTGATAGACCTCATACAAGGTTACCTTGGTTTATGAACTGCTCTACTATTCCCTATTTATTTGTTAGTGAATAAACTGTCTTTCTTACAATTAAAAAACAAAAACAAAAAATCTTGTCAAAAAAAAAACCAAATTTTTTTTTAGTACTTTTGGACTTTAAACACCTAGAAGAACTTCTAACCAAAATACGTACCTAGAATCAATAATCTACCACAACATCAAATCAACTAGCCAAGAAATAGTAGGCATATCTTACAAATTGGAACGAGTAAAGTAAAACATTATTGCACTGAAACTCATTGTATTCTTTTTGAAGGAACAAGAAACCTTGAGCAATAATTTTGTACATGAATGTGTATTATACATTTGGAGTGAATAAACGTATTGGCATATCAAAATTTGAAAAAGATGGCTCCATTTCTTCACCATCTAAGTAGAAGACACTAATATCACGAGATCTATTTTGTTTAAGAGCTTCTGAAGGATGTAACCTGTGGATTCTGTTTGACGCAAAATAAATGCAATTCCCATCTAACTCTTCGAAGTCACTTGCTGAGAGGGACAAGGAAGAACCTTGGTCTGCCAATAATAATATTTGGTCCTCCAAACTTTGTACCCTAAGAAAGTTGTTATCGTCCGACCCAATCTTGTATACTCTAAAACCACTTGTTCTATAGTACATATTCTGTTCCTGGTCACGTTCTTCATGTCCATTACCTTCCACGCCGTCCTCATGTTCTTCTTCGTTGTTGTTGTTGCCTTCAGTAGCATCGTTGTCTTCCAAACCTTCTCCTCCATCTTCACTACCATCCACATTGTCCTCGCCTCTTTCGTCGTTGTTGTCGTTAACTTCCTCATCATTTTCCCCATCCTCATTGTCCTCTTCACTACCTACTCCCCCATCTTCACTACCTTCAACTTCGTCATCATCTCTTTCTTCATTGTTGTTGTTTCCTTCATCATCACCCTCATCATCCTCATTGCCCTCATCAAAGAATGAAAATACCAACAACAAAAAAGGACATGAAGAAAGCAACAACATTGACAAATAAGCATAGGAATACGATGGCGCATCAGCGAGCGTCGGGGAGAAAGTGTCGAGGCCTAGGAGTAGAAAACCGATGTAGGAAATGAACGTGATGAGGAAGATAATGAGCTTCATGATGGGAATACATTCGTCATCTTCATAATATTCCATTATTTTTTTATCATGAATTTGATGGACCAACAAAACTTCATTCTTGGCTTCTAATAAATATGAGCTTAATGACACGTTTACCAAGATCGTAAAGTCGCGATGAAATCCTATATAACTTTCGATGTTATTCCATAGATGTTCTTCATTGTTAAAGACCAACTTCAATTCTACAACATGATCTCCGAAGTTCAAACTGCGAGCTACAACAACGCCATCCCTGTCAATGTCATTACTATTAACCAAGGCATATAATGTGCCACATGAAAACAGTAGATCGACAAAATACTCATCTTCATGGTCCTCTATGACCTGCTTGAAGACTGTCCAGCTTTTGTCTCCAAGTTTGCACAAACCCAGTGCAGATTTAAAAACTGCAGCCACCACACATTCTGATGCTTCTGCGCTAGATAAATCAATACGATCAAAGAAAGAATCAGCTTCATGATCACATCCGGATATTCCTACAAACTCATGGAAAGATGGAAGCTTGTGTTGAGCTCCAGAAATTGGGTTTAGTAGAAATATTTCCGAATTCATTAGTCCTTCTTCCTTGACCATAATCAACCAACTTTTAGAAGAACCATAGAACCTGCAACCTCCTTGAGGTAGCCTCAAGTTGTGAAGTTTACCATCAGAGAGGCGAGAAAAGCTCAAGTAGTTGGAACTAGGGCTATGAGGGTGTACTAACCAGGGGAGCTGAGGAGCACCTTGGAAGTCTCGTCGCAGAGCAACAGACCTCCAAGACTTGCAGACGAAGCTCAGCTGTTTTCGACTGATTATGTCAACATGTTGTACAATCTTCACCATGATGTCTTCCGGTGGCTCCTGCCAACACCGGAAAGGAGTTTCGTTGCTGATCATGTCTTTTCGTTTGCGACTGAAAATCAAACAATTAATGGGGAAAATCTGCTATCTAGCTCTTCTACAATTAATACATACAAGGACCTTCCTTAAGCTTAAAACTGTAGGATTGGAATTCATAACCAAGTAGGAGAGAAGTTTGTTGACTAGCTTCAGTGGAATCCATATCCAAGTAAAACAAAAGTTTGTGGGTTTTTATCTATACGTAGGGTACAGTATAGCTAGAGAGGTCCTGCATGAATCAACCATATATGCATGTATAAGTGAAACCTGACCTGTCGTATTTCCATTGAAAAACTTCAACTAACGATTTGAAAAGTATTGTCGCAAAAAAAAAAAAAAAACCTCAATTATTAACCTCCATGGCTCCATCACACTGGTCATAATTGTTCGTAATAGACACATATTCACATGCTTAATAGACTTCTATTTTGATTCAAGAAATTAAAGTTGTGGGGCCTGTAGTTCTATTAGTTATAAGAACATTCTTGGATCTCGTTCGAATCTAGATGCAATCGTTAGGCATAAAAAAAGAAAAAAATGTGACGAACTCTGTTTCTATGCCTGAGAAGGCTATTGATTTATGAAGTTGTTTACAACTTTACTTTCTTTAATTGGCTCCCAAGGTGCGATAGAAAATATCAGATATGTGTGTGTGTGTTTTTTTTTTTTTGGTTTGATGTACTTCTCTGCTTAGTTTTTATAAGGAAAATTTGATCCTCAAGATGGCATTAATTCTGTTAGGTACTTAGCTTTGAAAGTAACGTCAATTTTCTCATGTAAGAACTAAGAGCATCTCCAACAGATTTTCTAAAAAATCTTTATTATAGGGATTCAAAAGTTAAAATCTCTATAATTTTTCTTTCGTAGTTCCAACAGTTTCTCTATCATATTCTCTATAATTTATTATTTACAATTAAATATGGTATTATTTTTAAATTTAAAAAGTATAATCAAATAATTAATGAAGAAAATGAATATATTTGGAAAGAGGAAAGAGAAAAGGGTTAAAATTTTCAAAAAGATGTTTCCCTATAATTTTAGAGTTTGCTGTAAATATAGAGATTTTTATTTTCTCTCTCATCACTATCTCTAAAATAGAGATAGGTAGAGGGAAGCTGTTGGATCAAAAAAAAACTCAATTTTCCCTAAATTAGAGAAAAAATAAATTATAGGAAATCTGTTGGAGATGCTCTAAAACATTGGCCACATTTATTTTGTCAAATTCGTGTTTATGGTGGGCCTGGGAGGTCTTTTAATTAAAAGCTTTTTACCAAAAACTACAATACCAACACACCTTTTCCTATTAGCAAAGTGGACAAAGGGAAAAGACTAAAAGGACTAGGTTACTTAGGTTTAATTACTTCTGTATCCTTATGCTGATGTAAGTCTAAACAGTACCATGCAGTAGAAAATAGAAACAGAATTTTCAGAAGCTAGCCTTCAACATGCCAATTTCACCTGACGGCCAACTGCCTAATGGTTACTACGAGGGCGGAATCACTGCTGCCTCTTAGACTCTAGATCTAAAAACAAAGCTTAGTAAAACAAAACTTAACATCAGTTCTTGATAAGAAGTTCCTTTTATGCCAATAAACTGTAAATGAACAGAAATAATTGTACAGTACGTGGAGAGGAAGAACTCGAAGTGCAGGTGATCATGAAGATCGTCTCGAGGTACTCTTTATCCGATATACTGACAATAGATAAAAACATATATTTTTGCGACGGTGGTTCTGGGCACAAACTGAATTTATTTATTCAAACATAAATACAAACTAAGAACCCAGAGCCTCACTCTTGGGTAAACAGCTATAAGCTGTTTAGCTACTCATAATTAAGTACAAACTTACTTGAAAATAAGAACTTTAGAAGCTAGACCAGGATGCTTCGACTCGCACACTTGGCTCTACTCTCAGATATCTTAGTGATAGTTCTGATTTTCGATGCCCTACAAACTGAATGAAAGGCTCCTTATATAGGGAGCGGAACTCAAAACGGAATTCAAAATACAGAAATAAGAGATAAGATCCAGCTCATGTGGACCAGCAAATTATTCCGTTCTTAGTGGAATTCTTGGTGGATGATGGAGACTTGTCTGCTGTCGGCAGAAAAAGCCAGATTCCTTCTTGATAAGGTTTGGTGCGTTTCAACTTTCCATCATATTTTCAATGTTTGCTAGCGCTTCGTCATCAAAAGGATAATTAGGGGACCCGATTCCACTAGCTGTTCCTTTGTCGTAATCTTCGACATTGAAATCTTCTAAATCTGAGTCTGGGTAGATCTGATAAGGGTTATCTTTTCCCAAATTCTCTAGCCAGGTGTATGTGGCCTTTGTACAGTCCACCTCGTCTCTCATTATTGAAGAGAAACAGTCACATGTTGTTGGTGGGGGATGATCATAGCTGGTGATCATTATCTTTTCGCCACTTGCCAAAAGATTCGCCTCACTATCTTGAGGAATGAATTTTTTGATAAACTCAATAGTCATTGCCTTCATCCAGGAAATGCTTTGATTTGGTTTACCATTGATACCCGAAACTGCAGGTTTGTCGTCCATTGTAGGACCGTTGATCAATCGAACATAATGATATGGCGCTATATATTCAATAGTGCCGTCTTTCTTTTCAATCCACTCTGGTGGAGTTGAGATGAATTTGATTCTCAGAATGCAACCATCTGGTCTGATGTTCTTGACCGTGTTGACTATGATTGCAGGGAGACCTCTCAGGTCATCATTGGTTTTTGACCAAAGATTATGGACAAAACCATTTTCAACAAGCCATAGCTTGTGGTTCTGGTGGTGTTCTGCTTGAACATTTACCACGTATCTTCCACAGAAGGGACCAGGAACAGCAACAAGAGTGCCTGGTAAACTTCCCGTTGTTCCTAGAACATTATGGAATTCAAACCATTCTCTTTCTGTTAGAGCTCTTAGCGGGACTTTCGCGCTTTCTGGAGAAGTGCTTATTTCTAATTTTGGTTCTCTTTGAACACTTCTTCCTCCATCATGGAGTTCTTTTGTTAAGGCATATAGGGATGAGAACATTTGCCTTGTATTTTTCTCCAGATAACTGTACAAGAGATTATCTAGTAAGATCCTCTGATCTGTTGTCAGGCGTCTTCCAGTTCTGTAGACGTCTCTGTCAAAGGTTTGGAGTTGGTATCCATGAATAATTTTTGTTCCAGTAGGAACATGTTTGCTTTTTGGCAAAGCAACAGCCATTAACGGGTTTGATGAGCCTTTACCGCCTACCGTTTGAGACGGGCTAGCCAGTCCTTTTCCCTGGGACTGATCAGTTGTGAAGGTTTCTTTCGGAACCTTAGTATAGGATTCAAGAATATCCTTCATTGATGAATCTTCATCATTCATTCGGCCTTTGCCTTTGTCTGTTCTTCTGAACATTGCCATCTCTCTGGTGAGGGCGTCTGGAAGATAGTTCTTGTTACCTGCAATTAATTCAACATTATAATCATATTGGTTAAGAAATAATTGCCAATTAGCTAATCTTCCTCTATCAGCAGCTTTATCAAGTTTAAAGTTTTTGAAATTTTTTACTCTAGCACAATCAGTTCTAACCGTAAACGGTTTTCCTAAAAATGCAGGAGAGTTTAAAATAGTCTTTTTAACTGCTAAAATTTCTTTTTCCCCTGTGGGATAATTTTGTTCTGCAGGGTTGAATTTACCGCTGCAAAATTTGCAAATCTTTTCGATGTTAGTGCCTGGGGTTTTAGCTAAAACTATTCCCGACCAGTAATGATCACTAGCATCGGTTTGAAGAATGATTTCATCATTCTCTTCAGGTTGTTGTAGCGGGGGTAAGTTTTTACACAGATTTTTTATCTGTCCCACTATCTTCTCATCATCTTCTGAGAATTTCTAAGTTCTCTTAGAACTCGTTTTAGGAGATAACATTGCTGTTAACCCTGATATTTTGGGAATAAAATCTCTCCCATAGTTTATGACTCCTAAAAATCTCTGTAGACTTTTAGCGTCTGGTATTTTATCTGGGAATTTCTAGATCTTTTCTAGGATGTGGGGTTGGAGTTTTATTTCTCCATTTTTTATATTGATTCCAAGAAAATCAACTTCATCTAAGATAAAAAAAATTTTCTTTTCTCCTAGGATAATCCCGTGTTGAACTATCAGCTTGACCACCTCTTGAAGGTGTTTCATGTGTTCTTCTCTGTTCTTAGAGAAAACTAAAATATCATCTATGTATACTACACAGAAATCTGCCACGTGTTTGAATATGTTATCCATCTTTCTTTGAAAGATCGATGGAGCTTGTTTCAAACCAAAAGGCATAACTAACCATTCGTAATGACCCTGTGGTGTTCCGAAAGCTGTTAAAGGGATACTATCAGGATGCATCTTGACTTGCCAAAATCCTGATTTAGCATCAAATTTTGAAAAAACCTTTGCTCCTTTGAGCTGGTTAATTAATACTCTCGCTTGAGCAATTTGATAACCGTCTTTAACGGTCTTCTTATTGACGTCTCTGTAGTCAATAACCATTCTAGCTTTTCCTCTTACTTCTTCTGCATGATTTCTGACATAGAATGCAGGAGCATGATGAGGGCTAGTGGATGGCCTTATTAATTTTTTCTCTAAGAGATCAGCGATATCTTTTCTGAACTCTTTTTGATCTTCCTCCTTATACTGAGGAATAGCTTTTACATGACATATCGCATTCATATCATGTAATTTTAATTCACAGACTACTGAGTCTTTTTCCCAGAACTTCTGAGGATCTATATCGATGTTTTGCTTTAACATTTTTTTTATTTCTTCTAGGGTAACAACCTTCTGATTTTTTATTTTGTTTTGAAGGTGTTTTATATTATGTTCATGGATGAAGCTTGCTTCTTCATCATCTTCATTTTCTTCTTCTGAAGATTCTTCTATAAGCAATTCTTCTTGCTTTTTGTATTGCAACACTGTTTCGAATTTTGGTTTATAATCACCACGATTTTGCTGCAACTTTTGATATTGAGAGGTGAAATTTGGACCAACAACGCTTTTTGCGTTTTTGATTCTTTCTGTCCAAAACATTTTATCACCTTTCTCGAAGCCTAAAACTTCTTTGTTTTGTGTGACAGTTTGTTCTAATAGGAAATCATTTCCTAACAAAATGTCAGAGCCTTGGCCTTCTGATTGCCAGACTGCTTTTATTGTAAAGTTTCCACCACCTATGGTGATCTTTACATCTTTTGCTACTTTTTTCATGGACAACTTACTTCCATCCATTTGTATTCCAGTAGCTATTTTATTTTTATCTTCAACCCAGAGTTCTTCTGGAATAGCAAATCTTTTTGCTATAGTGAATCCTGATCCGCTATCTACAAAGGCATGTAGATGATATTTTTTATGATCAGGGAACTTCAATCCGATCTCTATGTAGTTGCTGAACCTACTAGTAGAGATTATTTTTGAATTTTGAAGTTCTGACTGTGTTTCTTCAGTCAAGGGTTTGCATCCTTCCGTTGGACATTTTTCCATTTCTATTTCTTCGTCGATTTTTTCCTTTTCGACTTCTTCAACCTTTGGCTTTGGTTGAATTATTAGATTTGGTGAAACTAGGTTGACATAGTCTTCCTTATTGTCAACGAACTTAGCTCTTTCTTTTTCTTTAGCATATAATTCGTTTCTTTCTGCTAGATCATCAAAGTATTCTTCATACTCTTGTTCAACTAATTGGCTTATTGAGCCATTTTTGGTTTTTCTTCTAGCTTCAGCTATGAAGCATTCTTTATGATAGGTAAATCCTGTGCTTTCACAGAACATTGGGAGGCCATTTATCTCTTGACATTGACAGTAGTCACAGATAAACGTACCGGGTTTAACACAATAAGAGGACATTATTTCTGTTGTGCTTTCTTCCCAATTTTTTATCCTGAGAACATATACTTCTCTTTCATCTTCTGATGTATCGGATTCTGAAGAACTTTCTTCTTCTTCATATGCTGAGTAGATAGACTGGTTATCTTCATCAGAATATGCTATTTCGTATCCTTTGATATTAGCTTCTTCTACGATCTCTTCATATTCTTCTAGAAGAGCTTTCAAAGTTCTTTTGTCTTTTTCGGGACATTCATTTGCATAATGCCCTTCTGCCTTACAGAGCCAGCATCTGCATTTCTTCTTCTCTGGTTTTTCTGGAGAAGAGGATTTCTTTTTGAAGAATCTTTTCTTCTTGTAGGTTTTTCTATCTTTAGAATCTTTATTTCTAAAATTATTTCTAAAATTGGAACTTTTCTTGAATCTCCAATTTTTATTCTGGTTTTTCTTAAACCTATTTTTTGAAAAGAGTTTATCTTTTCTTTTCTTTTGGGGGTATTGAGAATTATGACATCCCCAATTTGTAGGAATATCGAGAATTTTATAGCAGAAATTCTCATTCCCTTTTAATTGTTTCCTTGCCATCTTGGACTTATTATTTTCTATACACCGTTTTCTTAACAGTTCTTGAATTCTTTCTGCGACTCCTCCGACTGTAAATCTTTCTAGAGGACGTTCAGCTATGCTTTCTGCCACAGCTATATTCCAAGGGGCTGGTAACTTCCTATGAAGTAAATTTACTAGATTTGTATCATCTAGTTCTCCAATAGTACAGTAGTACTGTTGGAATTCATTCAGATATTCTTCGAAATATCCTATGTCACATATGGACAATTTTTCAATATTTATTCTAGCTACTTTCTTAGCTTGATCATCATGGCTGGTTACACTGCCACAGAATTGTTCATAGAACGGTACAGCAAATTCATATGGGTTTTTTGAATTTACTATCTGTTCTAACCAGTTTTTTCCTCTTTCTGTTTCTTTAAACATGAGGTAAAACTTCTTTGCAATTCCTGTAAGGGTTGCCTCATAAATCACTTGTATATCTTGGGGTTGCAGTTTTCCTAAGGTTAGGGCTCCCATTAGAAAGAGACTCTCAGCCCATTGATCTAAGGCTTTTCTTTTGTCTAGAGCTTTCTCTAGTTCTAACCAAGTTCCTTGGGTGGTAACTGGAACTCTTGGTATACTGTTTTCAGGAATATATCTCTCGGAGTTTCTTTCTCCTTTTTTACCTGTAGGACCTTCCCTTATTGGAAGTCTTATCTTTCCATCTCGGGTGATGGATGCAGTATTTGTTCCTGAACTTTCTCCTATTTCCATATCTTGGAAAGGTTGAGTTTTTCGCTCTTTTTTCTTTATATTGAAGTTTTCTATTTCTTTAAGAAGCTGTTCTAACCTTTCTAGGTTTTCGCAATTTTCTGCTTCTTCATAAAGCTCATAAAGCTTATCAGACCTTAGCATTTTTGCTGGTCGATGGAGTTCTAGTTCGAACTCATCTTGTTCGTCTAGATAGGGTTTAGTTTCACTGCTAGACGTTTCTCTTACAGTATTGCTCCTTCTGAGATTTTGAAGTCTAAGATTTGGTAGACTTCTATTTAATTCTTCAAGGTTCACATCACTCTTTCTGTGACCTTCGAATCTTAAACTGATATTACCATTTTTCTTATCTTGATAAGATCTTGCTTTTGTGTTTTCTGGTTGTAACTTTGGACCAGAAAGTTTCCATTCTATTGGAAAAGTTACTTCGTTCCAAGTAACTTTCTTTATCTGCTCTGAGCAGTTTCTTGGGTTTGTGATGAAACCAGTAGTAATACCAGGGATGTTTGAGATTTTTGTCCTTGGTTCTACCGTAGTACCCATTAATTTATAGTATACTCTGTACACTATTGCAAGTTCTTGCATGCCCTCTTTCATGGCAATGCCATCAGTTTTTACTCTTAATCTTAGAGCATGAGTAGCATCTTTTATGCTAGTTGTGAAGTTCGGAAAACAATTGAAGTATGCAATTTGATTGCATAAGGAAGCTTCAAGTGCTCCTAACAGACTTTTTTGGAAATCTGTTATTCTATTGTCTTGTAAGACACATAGAGCCGAACAATCTATGCCTTCTCTGGCTAGCAATTTTATGCCTACTTGGACTGCCCCAATATGCATAAATTCGTATTTTCTTTCTCTTGCCTTAGCTACCTCGCTAGGTGTTATCATTAGGAGATCTGTTTCTCCGGAGTTTGCTGGAGTAGTGAACTCAAGCATTTTGAATTGATGGCTATCTAGCAATTCTAAACTTCCTCGTTTATATATTTGTCTGAATTCAAATTTCGGGATTGTAGAGTTTTTCACTCTATTCTCAATTTCATTGAATTCAAATTGTTCAGCATTTACTAGCTGTACTTCCTTCTTTTTCTTGAAGATGCTTAGCATCTTGATATTTCTTGTGGTTTCTTTAGTTCCTTTTAGAACTTTGGAATTTTCAAAAGATATTTTAGTCAAGCTTGTTGACTGTCCTATATCCGGCATACTGAATTTAGTATGTATAGGATTTTCTAACGGTATGAAAGCGTTAGATTTTACAGATTTTTCTGTATTTTTAGGTAAGAGAACTTGTTTCTCTTTTTCTTTTGATAGAGTTTCTACTAACTCTTTTAGTTTTTCTACCTTCGTTTCTGGAAGGGTTTTGATATAATCAATTTTTTCTTCCAATTTGGTTAATTGGTTGATTATACCTTGAATAATTTCTATGTTTTTAGAAATTTCTTCTATTATTTCTTGATGACTTTCATCAATTTTTGTGAATAGAGAATTTAGTTTCTCTATTATCACTTCAGATGTCGTTCCCATCTTGGGAAATCTTTGAACTAAATCAAGCTCTGATACCAGTAAGACTGCGGATCTAACCGATGCTCATAAAGTCAAGCTGTTCTTTGTAAACAGCAAGAGATTCTTTTGCTTCTGACACTCTTTCTTGAGCGTTTATAATTCTGAGTAAGATAGATAGAAAGTTTGGGGAACTAGGTGGTGTATTGTCACGAAGCCACTCTAGATCTTTTAATTTCTTTCTTTCGTACTGTAGTTCTTCTACAGAATCTTTGCAGTATGCTAACAGATCTGTTCTTGTTAACAAAAGACCAATATGGTTCATTAAGTTAAGAACCTTTCTAAGAGGGACTTTATTTCCCTTTTCTCGAATAAGAGTTCTTCTACAAAGGTTTCTATTAGAAGAATTTCTTTTCTAAGGAACTCTTCCCTTATATCACGATTCGTCTGATTGCTTGTTCTTATATTTTCTATCATAAACTGTAAACTTTCAATATGCTTATGATGTTTCTCTAATAATTTTGGTATTTGGTACAATCTTTTTCTAAGATTTTGAGATTGAGTGCGATAATAAGCTATAATCTGAATGAGGGAATAAGCCGTTTTTACCTTCGAGTATTGAGGATAGATCTTAGCGATGCACTTGTTTATAACAAACAAATTCATAATATAACAACGCTCCGCCAGTTTTTAATAGGTTTTTTTTTTTTTTTTTTTTTTAAAGGGGGGTAAAGTTGGGATTTTGAAAAATCTAAATAGTGGAAATGCACCGCATGAAAAGGGAATTCATGCTTTTGTATGTATTGGTAATTTGCCCTTTAATTAAAGCTTTCTGTCACATAAGAAAATGGGAAGCAAGTCTTTTAAGTAGTCTGCAACCACAGGAATGTCTATATACACTAAAACGTATATTGTTTAGCAGATTTAAATGTTATTAGCCAAAAAAAAGAGCAGCAGATTTAAATGTTAAGAGTACTATTTATTGAAACAAATTGTGTGTGTGTGGCTTTTTTTTCTTTTTTTGTATTGGATTTAAAATTTTATTTGTTTTGAAGTCGTAAACAACACTCTTCAACATTGCTCTGGACCAAATGACAATGTTCAGTTGTTGACGCACCAACATCAAACAAGCAAGAACGGAAGAACCTGTATTTTACTACTGAGACGAGCCCAAAATGTTGGACCGTTTCGACCAATTGATAGAACTGTCATGCAAAGCTCATTGATTTTCAAAGTGTCGGCAGTGTGTTTTTTCTCCTACTCTGCTTCTTCGAAGTGAAGCCTGTGTTTGACCAAAAAAAAAAGCGCGATGGATGAAGATAGTCCGCCTATGCCTTGTCAACAATGTGACTGTATGGACGTAGAAAAGTCGAGATTCTTTTGGATTGATTGATTGAGAGGCTCAGAGCGTCAGAGCTTTAGGTGGGTGTAGACCCGCATAAAGACTAAAAATCAAATGGGAATTAATAAGCACTCGGCTTTTTCTTTTTCCTTTACACAATCATTTAGTTTCCTAATAATTCATGAGAGAGGTTCGCTTTGGATTCCATTGTTGGTAGTTGGTACTGTGCCAGTGACATCCCATTTTCAACCATTCATTCTCTCATCGCTGCGCTCAATTTCTCAAAGAATCAAACTTCTTCTATTTACTCTGTAATTGGATCACCAAGCCAAGCTGCGGCAGAGTATCAGTACTTCGTTTCAGTGTTTCTATTTGTCCTATAACTTGCTGTTGATCTTACTAAACAAGTATTGCCTCTGGATTTCCTGGCTTTTGTTTGTCCACTGATTGAATATATACTCTCTCTTCTTACTTTTCTACGTTTATTCTCATTCTCAGAATAAGGATCGTATTCCCATTCTTGCTCTGGGGGAAAGGATTTGATGAGCAACTAGCTTCATTCATAATTAACTATAAAGGATTAAGGTACGCTCTTCAGTTCCCTTGTTCAATTTTAGGATAATTTTTATCTTAGGTACAATACTTGTGATTGTAATTGACAAATTCTCACGTTGCACTTTCATAATTAGAAATGTTTATATTTAATTTGATTGATTATTGTCTTTTAAGTTTAATCTATTTCATAATGGTTAAGAATATGAAAGTTTAAGTTGAAAATTTGTCAATTACAAATAGGGGTGAACGAATAGGGTAACTAAAAACTGTCAATTACATATCCATCGAAACCATTAATTGCTCAATATCAAATTCCCCTCTTGAGAATAGGAGTCACTTTTGATAATAATATTTCTGAGATTGTTTTCTTTTGCTAGATTCATCTCAAAACGGCATGCAGCTTGTGCTTTACGTTATGGACTAAAAAATAATGGAAGTGTCAAAGAGTGCAAGAAATTCAAAGACAAGATTTGAATCAAGACCAATTGGAGAGGCTGGTTCCAACTTCAGACCAGTTCTAAATTGAGTATCTCCAAAAGTCTCCCCTCCAAAGTTGGTTCCCTGCATTATTTCTCTTCTAGTTTCTACAACCAGCTCTATCTCTTTGGTACACTTTTTCTTTTGAATGGCCTCGAGCAGCCAAAGAATCTCTGCATCACTTCCTTCAACTGAGACATCAGCTCCTCCGTGGAAGTATGATGTGTTTCTGAGTTTCAGGGGTGAAGACGTTCGCAAGACTTTTCTCTCCCATTTATACTATGAATTGCAAAAGACCAGAAGGATTTTGACATTTAAGGATGACGAAGAGCTTGACATAGGGGCACCTATTTCTCCAAGTCTCCTAAAGGCAATCGAAGAATCAAGATTTGCCATCATTGTTCTGTCGCCAAACTATGCTTCTTCTCCATGGTGTTTGAAGGAACTAACGAAGATTGTTGATTGCATGGCAGACGAGAACAGAATTCTGCCACTTTTCTATGATGTGGAACCATCTGATGTACGATATCAAAAGAATAGTTTTGAAGTAGCATTCACTAAGCATGAAGCAAAGAAAAGGCATGACAGAGAGACGGTTAAGCAGTGGAGAGATGCTTTAAAAACAGTGGCCAATTTCTCTGGGTGGGATACACAGAATTATAAGTAAGCATAGCTTTATGTTCATTAACAAGAGTTATACTTCTGCTTTTGGATTTATAATTAAGTTGATGATTACTTATTCGACCATTGTTCCATGTAGGACTGATAGAGAACTTGTCGAAGCCATTGTGGAATTTGTGGCGCTCCGTTGTGGAAGAAAAGAATTTTCCGATGTTCTTCCACAAGAGGTATGTCTCTTATCTACCGGCCATTACACTGCATTTCATTCAAGGAATTCAATTGTGAAGAATGTCATGGAAGAACTGAGAAATCCTGATACCGAAATGATTTTGGTGTATGGAATTGCTGGCGTAGGGAAGACCACACTTGTGGAACAAGTTCTAAGGCAGGCTAAGCATGATAACTTATTTGATGATATGGTGATGGTGCGAGCTGTGAAAGAGAACCCAGACCTTGAAAAAATCCAAAAAGAGATTGCCACAAAGTTAGGTCTGAAGATTAATGAAAATCATACACTAGCTGAAAGAGCGCCCATATTATGTGACAGGATAAAAGACAAGAGGACTCTTGTAGTTTTAGACGATGTTTGGGAACAAATTGATCTGATGGCCATCGGACTTCCCCGTCTGGTGAATTGTAAACTAGTGTTGACATGTAGAAGTCGAAAGGATTTGTCAATGGATATGCGTACACAAGAAGATATTCCGCTTGATGTTTTAAACGAAGAGGAAGCATGGGGTTTATTTGAGAAGATGGCTGGTGAAGTTGTCAAAGATGGCAGCGTACGAGAAGTGGCAATGAAAGTAGCCAGAAAATGTGGAGGTTTGCCGCTATTGATTGTCACAGTTGCAAGAGCTTTAAAAGGCAAAAACAAATTACATGCATGGAGAAACACCTTGAGATGCCTTAAAGGCTTTGACAAAAAAGGATTAGCGGAAAAGGTATACTTCGCTCTGGAGTGGAGTTATGATCAATTGGAAGATGAAGAGCTTAAGCAGTTGTTCTTGCTTTGTGGGATTGTTGTAGATAAGAACTATATTTATTTTGAACACTTGTGCAAATACGGTATGGGCTGGGGTTTGTTTAAAAACATCGATACAATTGAAGAAGCACGAGATTTATTGGGTACACTGGTTGAAAAACTTATAGATTCTTGCTTGTTGCTGGAGAGTGATAGGAGTAAGTATTTTAGAATGCATGATCTTGTATGTGAGGTTGCTAGCCGGATTGCATCCAAAGATCAACGCGTCTTATCAGTAGAATATGGAGGTGAACTTGAAGAGCTGTCTTTAGAATCTAGCAATATTCCCATGCTTTCTAAAGTACCTAAGGAATGCTCCAAACTAGAGATGTTTTATTTGTACCATAAAGCTGTTAAGTCCGTTGAGATCCATTCCAATTGTTTTAGTGAAATGGAGAAACTGAAAGCGTTGGGTTTAACCAAACTGCATATGCTGTCAATACCCTCATCTCTTCAGTTCTTGAAGAATCTTCAGACATTGTGTTTAGAACAATGCGAGTTGGGAGATATAGCTCTAGTTGGGCATCTAAGTAACTTGGAGATTCTTAGCTTTGCACGGTCCGACATTAAACAACTACCCAAAGAAATAGGGCAATTGATTCGACTGAGATGGTTGGATTTGAGTGATTGTGATGACCTTGAAGTGATATCACCCGATGTTATTTCCAAGTTGGAAAGACTAGAAGACTTAGCAATGAGAAACAGCTTTCACAAATGGGAGGCTGAAAGGGGAGGAAGTAATGCTAGTCTTTTAGAGCTGAAACTCTTGTCTCAACTAACTGCATTAGAGATATATATTCCTGATGCTGATATTCTTCCAACTAACTTGTTCTCCAATAAGTTGGTAAGATACCAAATATATATTGGCGATGCTTGGGAGGACGAAGTTGGACTGGATAAAACTATGGCTGAAACAACCCTCAACACGCTAAAACTCAAGCTCACTGCCAGCAATGAATTGGATCAGGGTTTAAAAACGCTGTTGAAGGAATGTGAAGATTTGTCCTTGGATGGAACAGAGAGTGTTAAAAGTATTGTCTATCAATCAGATATCGAAGACTTTCAGCAACAGAATCATCTCCGAAACAATGTTAATTTCACAAATACGAACGATAGGAAGGTAAAGTTTCTCTGGCTTCATTCTAATGATTAAAGATATCTTTATTTCTTTTTAGAAGAAACTGAAATTTTATTAGAAATAAATAGGTATTTTTCCAGCCAAGTGTTCATAAAATTTAGTGGCGGGCCATGAATTAGAAATTATAGACCAACTTGGCTTTAGTTTGATGTCAGGCACCATAAATTATTAAATTTGTTCTTTCTAAATTCGAATAAATAGAATTGTTGTTTCTTCACATAGGTAGAAATTGGCCACAAGTTAATTCTAAGATTGCTATATGTTGCATGTTTGTGTTTGGTAACTTAAAAGCAGTGTTTGGAGTTAAACAAGGTTTGTGATAACATTGACGCTCAATCTTTCTTAGTATTTTTTTTTTCCTTATTGATGAGAATATTTAGGATCTACCTTATTTGATATGATGTTCACATTAATTGGTTAAGTTTTTTTTTTTGTTATAATCATTAATTGATTAAGCTTGAAACCATTAAATGAGCAACTACAGATTCATATTTTGACCAAAATATAAAAAATGAAAAAAAAAATCTACAAATTCAGAATAGCTTTACAATTTGTTTCATATTAGACCTTCATTGCAAGAACTACATGAATTTATAAGCATGTGTATTTGGAATCTGTATATACATTTATGCCTAGCTAATAACAACTTATATGAATTGTGTACTTACATGGCTACATGCAGGTGTTTTCCAAGTTAACAACCTTGAGCGTAAATAGTTGTGATGATCTAGAATTCTTGTTCTCAATTTCTATGGCTAAGAGTCTTGTGGAACTCAAACATCTCAATGTATTCTCATGTAAAATCATGGAAGAAATTGTATCAACAAGAGATCAATCCAATGAAGAAACTATCGATAATACTGTGTTTTGTAAGTTAGAAAGTTTGACACTGGCCAAACTCCCGAAACTTGCTAGATTCTGCATTGAAAGATATATTGAATGTCCACCCGAGAAGAAATTTGATACGGAAATTGGGGCATCCATCCGTGATCCTAGGATTAGTAAAAAACGTGATGTCAACAGTGAGACTACGATACAAAATTGTCTTTTTGACGCACAGGTAATTTAAACATGTTGTTCTTGTTGTTTTTATTTTAAATTTTATAACAAGTATTCACAACATAATACATGCAGGTGAAATTTCCGAGCTTGGAGAAATTGAAAATCGAAGGGACAAGGAAGTTGCAAACAATATGGAACAACCAACTTGCTGATCAAGGCTCTTTTTGCAAACTCAGAGAAGTTGACGTTTCCTATTGCAACAGTCTAATGAATATGTTTGTGCCTATAATGATGGGAAGACTGAATGCTCTAGAAACCTTATCCATAAGGAATTGCAACTCACTAGAAGTGGTATTCGAAATCGGAGGAACTGATGTTGAAGAAAGACATGCAGACACATCATCCTCCCAGCAGTTGAGACCCTTTTATTGTCAAAGTCTTGGTTCAGTAACCATAAAGCGGTGTGAAAGTCTACAAAAGATATTTCCAGCCTCAGTAGCCAGAGGTCTTCAGAAGCTATATCAGCTGACACTGATAATATGTGATAAAGTGGAGGAAATCATTTTTTGTGACGAAGGACTAGAAACAACGCCTCCTCAGTTTGTGTTCCCAAAAGTGACAAGAGTGAAATTTAGTTCTATGCGCAAACTTAGTAGGTTCTATCCAAGGATGCATATTTCCAAGTGGCCGTTACTGAAATATCTTTGGGTGGATGGATGCGAGAAAGTGAAGATGTTTGCCGCTGAATTTCCAATTTTTTGGGAAAAACATGAGTTGGACCCTCTAATTGAACACTCTCTCTTTCTAATTGACAAGGTACGTAAAAGCATTACACGATTTTCATTTTTGAAATTTCTCCTTGTAAATTTTCTCTACAGATTTTTTATTTGGGCAAGTACCTATTAAATGTCAAGTTTAAATGATGATCAAATTCTTTTTTAGCATGTTGACCTTTTTCAAGTAAATCCTTCAACTGAATCCTTTAACTAAATCCTTTTTCGACTATGATTTTTTATTGGCTAAAATCTTCAAATTGTATTTGAATTATAGCCAATTACAATTTTAGGTACCTAAATTTTAATAAAGCATCTAGTAGTATCCAAATTACTGATCCGGTGGTCATTTAGTACTTTCGTCAAATTTTTTGTTAAATTGCTTACATAGCACCTACATGACACTAATTTGGTGATATGAATGTAGGCAAAATTCCGACCAACTAAAAAAATATAAGCAAAATAGTAATATCATTTATGTTCAAATAAATATTGAAAGAACAATATGAAAATTTAATATATAAAAAAAAATCTATTGAAAGAAAAAATATATTTATCAGGTGCTTAAGGATGATAGTGTTGGGATTGATCAGGTGCCTAAGGATGATAGTGCTGCGATCGGTAGAACTAGAAATCCTAGTTCTGCTCGTAATAGATAGCTGTTTTTTTTTTTTGCTTTTGTCCGGGCTCTTTGAGCCCCCTTGTAACCAAAAGATATATATATATATATATATATATATATATATACAGAAACCTCCCTTCTCTCTCCTCTCCCTCTCTTGTTCCAAGCCCAGAATCATCGAAACTGGAGTTAATGGTTTCGGCAAAACCCGTAACCCAAAACTCCAAAAGTAGAACTATAAATCCCGCTCACCATGTATTCTTCCAACAACCATAGAACTATAGAAGGGGAAAACCTTTCTCTTTCACATGGTTTCGTTTCTCATTCCTTTTTCTCTTTCGTTTGTTCTTACATATATTCAATATATTGGGGCTATGGGTGTGTGGTGATGGTGAAGAATACCATGATTTTTCTGTTTTGGCTTTTCTATTTTCTTCTATGGTCTTCATTGCTTTTGATTAAAGTGGATCTGGAATTCTGGATTACTTTGCTTCTTGGCGCAGAGAGAGAGGACGGGACAGATTGGGATTCTCAATTCAAAGCAAACACAAACAGACCCACCCACCCAAAAGCTATTTTGAATCAAATCGTACAAAGAAATAGCTATCTAAATCCTTAATTAATTTACAAAGTTGATCTTTGCTTGAAATTGAACCACCTGAACTACAAATGAGTCATCAGATATTTTTGTAAATTTGTACTATTTGAGTTTTGTGATTTGATTGCTCTATTCCGAATGAGACAGAGAACATGAGATTCAATTTAGAGATCCTTTTGGATCTGATTCCTTACCCTTTTTTTTTTCGGTTCCAGGTTTTATTTTTATTTGAATTTAGGAATAATTTCCTTAGACCCTATAATTTGGTCTAGTTTTTTCTCCACCATCTGAGTAGAAAATATATACGATTTGACCATTTTATCCATTACAAAATAGTCATGTGAGAAAATTTGACGTAAGTACTAAAATATCAAACTCATCAGTAAAGTAGTTTACGAACCAAAAATTGAATATTTATTAAAAACTAAGCAGTAGTTTGGTAGCACTGAATTCTTTAATAAAATTTAAATACCTAAAATTACATTTTGCTCTAGTTTAAGTAACATTTAAAGATTTTACCTCTTTTTTATATGCAATCAATCAATTTGGTTCTTGATGGCTAGAAAAAGAAAAAGAAAAGGGAAATTATCATAAATAGTACCTGAATTTTATTTCTATTATATGAATGGTCAGTGGCGGATCCAGGATGAATTGTTAGGGGGGGCACAATGCTAAAGAGGCGCCGGAGGCGAAATTTTTTTTGCTTCTCCGATCTCTCTCTCTCTCATCCCAGACCACCATCTGCAACAAAGGGTTTTTTTGAGTATGAGGTTTTGACTTCTGACTGTCCCTCTCCCAACCCTTTTAAGGTGTTTGCATTTTTTCTTTATTTCATGCTTCCCTAAACGACGCCATTTTGGGTTAATTATTAATTGAAGAGGTCAAAATGGCGTCCTCATGCTCCATACTACAAGCATTCGGAAGAAAAGTTGAGGGGGGCACTTCCCCCGCCGAGCCCGTTGCCCAAGCCGCCGCGGTCCGCAAGGTTTTTTTTTCCTTTGTTAGTTTGTTGAGTCTATGACATGAGTTATTAAACTTATTAGGTTAATAGGTTTGACCATTTGACTAGCCACTAGGTGACCAACACGCAAAGCCCGCCTTTTTTTATTTTTTTCCTTTCTTGCTTTGAATCGGCAAACGGGCTCTTCATTAATTGAAATGCAAGAGTCAAAACGTTGTCGTTTTGGAGTTCAATTCTGAAAGAAAAAAAAATGCAGATCGGCTTCCGGACTTCCACCATTTTCTTCTTGGTTTGCCCCTCCCGGCCTCTTCCACCATCGAAATTCTGTACTCTAAGGCTTAGGAACAAAATTTCGGGGGGGCCTTGCCCCCTCGCCCCCCGGATCCGCCCCGTGAATGGTACTCGAACTTCAATTTTGATCGAACTAGTACGCTGAACTTTTCACATTCATTCTAAATGGTACAGCCGTCAAAATTCATCTTTTCACCGTCAAAAAAGTCTAAAAA
The DNA here is from genome assembly GCA_030142095.1 of Rubus idaeus. Classification (NCBI taxonomy): domain Eukaryota; kingdom Viridiplantae; phylum Streptophyta; class Magnoliopsida; order Rosales; family Rosaceae; genus Rubus; species Rubus idaeus. The sequence continues at coordinate 8,813,056 of CM057969.1, forward strand.
CTGGAAAAAAAAAAAAAAAAAAACCTCTATATTTCTCTATCTCCCCCGTAACCTCTCTCTCTGTCTCTCCTCTGCCTCTGTGAAGCAAGCCCACGGATGGGCTGAGTTTGTTTGCGTCAGAGGAAGAAGATCGGCGATGGCCTGATCCGAGCAGAGAAATCTCGCATTTGAGATGGGCAGAGCACGACGGAGCTAGCTTGAGTGAGAAGCTCATGGTGGCTCGAGCGTGATCTGGAACGCCGAGAGGCACAGCTGCCATGGATTCGATGGATAGGTGCGGCGTCGCAGACGGAGGTGCTGTAAATGGTGAAGCATAGCGACGGCGGTGGTGAAGAGCAACGATGATGAAAGTAGCTCGGTGGTGAGCTTAATTGATTTGGGTGCCTTCGAAGGTTTGGCTGAAGTGTGCGCTGGTGAAACTAAAAATCATTGCTGGATTCCATGATTGGGTTGTGATTCTAGGCTTGAAGAAGATGGAAGTGCAACCTGGAAATGAGCAGAGAAGCTCACGGGTCTGTTGGTCTATATATGAAGAGCACGGTGGTGATTGCTGGAATTGTAATTGAGCTTTCAAAATCCAAAGCTTTCAAGCTGGCTTGGTCAAATTGAAAGACCGGTTAATTGATATGAACTAATGAAAATGATTGACAATAAAATAGATATGGACATAATTGACAGTCGTGGAGAATTTGGTCAAAATAAAATAGATATGAACATTTGAATATGATTGATAAAAATGAACACCAGTTAATTAAGGTTTCAAATTTGCAATTCTCTCTACTCGGATTCACAGAGGAGAGAGAGAGAGAGAGAGAGAGAGAGAGAGAGAGAGAGAGAGAGAGAGAGAGAGAGAGAGAGAGAGAGAGAGAGAGAGAGAGAGAGAGGGTACGGGGGTGATAGAGAGAGACAGAGTTTTTTTTTTCAGTTTTTAGAATTGAATGTGAATTTTGACGGCAGGTACTATTTAGAATGAATGTGAAAAGTTAGGTACTAGTTGTGATCAAAATTGAAGTTCAAGTACCATTCATATAATGGAGATAAAATTTAGGTATTATTTGTGATAATTTCCCAAAAGAAAATCATCTTTCTGCCTCCGAACTTACTGAATTGAAGTTTTTAAAACAATTAACCACCTCCCGACCCAATTAATATCCAAACTTTAGGACGGGACAAGAGTCTTCTTCCTGTGTAATTGTGTATATGCTGTTTAACGTCCTTCATATATTAATTTCAGGATTCATTTCCCAACTTGGAAGAGTTGACGCTGGGAGTCGTGGAGATTTGGTACGGTACATCATCCCCAGCACACTTCTTTCCCAAATTAAAATGTATTGAGTTTAGTCACTGTGTCTGCACACCTTTCTCCAAGCAAGCTGCACTACTTTTCCTTGACAAATTACACAATCTCGATACACTGAAAGTGCAGTCTAATGATTTGGAAGAAATATTTGTGAATGAAGAAATGAATAGTGGTGGGGAGATGGAGATACATGCAGTTGGGACCCTCACCTTCCCACGTGTAAAACATTTGGACATCTCTTCGATGGACAGGCTCTTGCATCTAGGGAATCACAACTGTCACCCCGCGGGCCCACTATTCCCAAACTTGGACACTCTCGAGGTGTCTGTTTGTGATAAATTAAAGAGTGTAGAGTCATCCGCAATATCCTTCCGCAATCTAACAAGTCTGGACGTAAGTCATTGTGACGGATTGGAATACTTAACAAGTTATTCTGTAGCTAAGAGCTTGATGCAACTGACAAAACTACATGTGTCGGTCTGTTCGGGACTGAGAGAAATTATAGTGGCAAGCAACGAAGATGATCATTGTGAGATTGTTTTCAGCCGGTTGCAACATTTGATACTGTCTGGTCTGCCAAGACTGCAAGGCTTTTGCTCGGGAAATTGCATTGTCAAACTCCCATCCTCAACAGACTTGCATGTCGACGACTGCCGGATCGAGTTGGAGATTTCTTCTGAAGGGGTCCTGCTCTGTAATTCAAATCCAGAACCAACAGATGAGCATGATTTTGGGGATGAAGATGGTACACTTTCAGTGACACATAAAGATTGGGAAGAAACACTTACAGTGGCGCATGAAGATTGGGAAGAAATATTTGTGAATGAAGAAATGAATAGTGGTGGGGAGATGAAGATCCGCGCAGTTGGGTCCCTCACCCTCCCACTCCCACGTGTAAAACGTTTGGACATCAGTCACATGAAGAAGCTCTTGCATCTAGGGAATCACAACTCTCAACCAGCGGGCCCACTATTCCCAAACTTGGACACTCTCGAGGTGTTTTATTGTCCGAAATTAAAGAGTGTAGAGTCATCCGCAATATCCTTCCGCAATCTAACAACTCTCAAAGTAGGGTATTGTGGAGGATTGGAATACTTAACTAGTTATTCTGTAGCTAAGAGCTTAATGCAACTCACAACACTGGATGTGAGTTACTGTGGGAGACTGAGAGAAATTATAAAAGTGGCAAGCAACGAAGATGATCATGATAGTTGTGAGCTTGCTTTCAGCCGGTTGCGACGTTTGACCCTTCTTTTTCTACCAAGACTGCGAGGCTTTTGCTCGGGAAATTGCATTGTCAAACTCCCATCCTCAACAAAGTTAGATGTCTTCAGCTGCGGGATCGAGTTGGAGATTTCTTCTCAAGAGGTCCTGCTCAGTAAAAGACAGAGGAGGTAGATGATGATGGAGAAAAAGAAAAAGATAACGACCATGACACGGTACGCACGTTTTCATTTGCCAAACAATATATGTCAATACAATCAACCCACTCTTTTGGGTTGTCTATTTATTAATGTCAATACAATCAACATACATAAATATGAATACATTCCAACATATAATTATCCATTTTTCAAGTCTCTATCATATACTAATTCTAATTACTGTTTCATTCTCAGAAAAAAAAAAACTAATGACTGTTTGTATGTTTATTTGTTAGGCTCAGTGAAATATCTCCAGAAAGCCGAGCCTGCTACCTAATTGCCGAAAAAGATATTGCAAGACTCTCCATTTTAGTAGTCTGCAGTGAGTACCATGATTTTTATTAATGTTATTCTAATTCAGAGTTGGGATATTCTGCTCGCTCTAAATTGATTTTATATATTCAATTGTTCTGACAATTCTTTGTTCCACATTCAACATGAATTTATTGTTTCAATTTTGCCAATTTTTTTTCTTCTTGAAATACTTACACAAGCACAACACGGCATTATGCCATAAAAAAAAAATCCAAACCAGAACCAAAACATTTCGTGTTTTTTTTTTCTTAATAAAACTTTATTTTATTGATTGATGACGATGAACACGTTCATCCTGAATGAAGACAGAGAGCAGTCCTACTGCTTGTGACAAAATTCCCTAGATAACCTATAGGGACAATCATTCCTTTCCTTATAGAAACAACTCCAGCAATATCCTCATAGTCGCTGCTGATGTTTCTTTTAATATGTGTACATTTGTCTCATATTGAGACATTTCGTGTGAATTTCATGCTGATTTCATGTCATTTTATGACAATATTGTCACCTTAATTATATGAATTTAAAAGTTTAATTCGGTACAAAGCTTTTGAAGGGAGGAGTAGGCTGATATAAAAGAGGACAATGTGACGTGATCGAATTGCAATTCCGTAATCATGAGACATCATCAATTCGATCACGTCACATTGTCCTCTTTTATGTCGTCTTTGTAGTTTAATTTTCTATGGATCGAATTGATTTTCAGTATTCTTTTGCAATGGTTATGTTTTTGCTTGTCACAAACTTTATTTCTCTTTATCAGTGTGTAAATAAGAGAAGTGTTGATCAAGATCCAAAATAGACATTACATAGGTACCACCTTAAACTTAGCTCTATTTTATGTTTTCGGGGACTTTAAATGCGTTTGTTATCTATTGAACTAGATAAATGCCATTCTACGGACACCACCATCAGTTGTTTCATCATCAGACTTGTAAAGACGGTATTTAGATTAATTCTTTGGCTCCCATAAGTTTTTTTTTTCCCCTCCTAGCTATTTTGTATTAATGGTTTCTCAACTCATTTTGTGTAAGAAAAATTGGACCGTCAAGGTAGCTTTCATTCTTTTAGGCCTGAAAGTGAATGTTAATGTTCTCATGGAAGAACTAAATTAAACATTTGTGAAGTAATTGGCCTTTATGGTGGCTTTTCTAATTAAGGCTCTCTATCATACAAGAGATGGCATGGGAAGAAAGTCTCTAGGCTAGGTGTGAAGAAACATTCTCAAAAAAATCAGATATGTTGTAAAACATATTATCGGATGGTTGTGCAGTAAACTATCGTCCGTACGTACAAGATACAAGATATGGACTAGATACATTGCTGAAGACCTTTGGTATTTCTTCTACTTACTCCGTAAGAGTTACACTACTTATGAGAAAGCATAAATGTATAGTTAGTGAGTTAATGATGTTAGTGGAGAAACCAAAAAGGTTTCTCACAATTATTGTATACCATGAATACATCTCAACCTCTCCACTATATAAAGATGTTGAGGCATCACCATTTCACACACCAATACATCAAACATCATTCGATGAATAGAGAGCAACTTCTTGCTCTCCAAAATTCTCTTTCTCTTTCGTTTTTCTATATTTCCATAGGCGACTCACAACAAGATAGTAATAATTAGCACGTTAATTATATGAATTTAAAAGTTTAACCAAAAACAAAAAAAATCAATTGATCTTCTTTTGTGGTTTTTTTTTCTTCAGTTTTTAACAAAATAAGGAAGGAAAAAAAATCTCCCAAATCATGATTTCTTATTAAATTTGGAGATTTGAACAAAACACCTTCTACTGTATGTTACTGTTGGAGAAGAAAGTGGGAGTTAGGGATTTTTTTTTTTGGACAGTTTATTATCTTTTTGTTTTATTAAACTTTTTTAAGGGATATTTATGTCCATTACTAATGTTTTGATCTAGAATTGTAACTGCAGCTAGGATTTGGAATATTAGGAATTTGTACCCAAAAAGCCAAGAGAAAACTTGCCGATTCCTTATACAAACAACCCAAAGTATAAGTAGAATTGGGGTCAAGTCGGGCTATGTTCAGAATTGGTAAGCGATCGAGAAGCTTTGTTTTAGGAGCAAACAGAAAAGGGTTACTAACTTGCTAATTGCGGCCGCCGGAACAGTTTTTTGGTCAAAGAGTACGTGAGGTCGAGCCCTAGCTAGAACGTGGAAGATGACGTCCAGACTTGGAGTTGCTGCTACTAGGGAAGAGGAGGAGGCCGAACAGTTTCTTTGGTCTATGGTTGGAGACGAGTCAGAGTTAAACTTGGGTGTTGTTAGGGATGTCCTTTTTCAGTGTGGGTATGAGGTTGAAAAGGCCTTGGATGCCTTACTTGAGCTATCTTCTTCCTCAAGTAATACATGGTATTCTTCTCGCCAGAGTTATGCAGAGGTTCCCGCTAGCTAGTACTTGTGAAGCTCACAGGACTACGAGCTCAGATCGATGTCAGATGGTGTTCGAATCTTTGTTAAACATCTCTAAGAGGAGTCCTGAAAAGGAAGAACCAAGAATTGGAAGGATGTTGTGGATGAATTGCAAAGCCGCAACTGCATATTCAAACAGATTGCCGGAATATGCAGGTTACCTCTCCGAGCAGGCGAAGGTAAAGGCGAAAATGGCACGAGAGGCAGAGGAGAAGGCATAAAAAATGATGTGATAACAATTGATTTGCATGGACAGCATGTCAAACAAGCAATGAAGCTTTTGAAAATGCACCTGCTGTATGGAACAAATGCACAATCGCTTCGACTCCTCAGGGTTATCACAGGCTGTGGTGCAGGAAAGTCGAATCTGAAGCAATCTGTCATCAATCTTGTCCAGAACGAAGGTATTAAATGGAGTGAAGAGAATCCGGGAGCAGTATTGATCAAGCTAGCTTCACAGAGAGACTACTTCAGATTTATGGATAGGGAAGTGTGTGCAACGTGAGTTAATAGTAACAAAAGTTTTTGTTGCGTCAGTCACCGGGGAGTGCTATTTAGTTTTTTTTTTTCGGTCAAAGGGGTCTGCTATTTAGTAACAGTGTTATTTAGTTCTTGTCATCTTTTCTGTCATTTTTAAGCCCACGTCTTAGATTGTCTAGGTCTGGAAAAATCTTGGTTCATACCTAATTACTTCAGAAAGTGCAATTTAACTTGGTTTCTAATGACATTCATCACAACATTCAAAACATAAGTTACAAGACAAATGGGTCACTTGCATCAACAAAGGATGGCTACCAACAAAGTCGAACAAAAAAAGAAATAGTAATGAAACAACTGAACACATGTTTTACATCACACTGAGATGTATATAATTATTAACAGTCAGAGACACCGTTGACCAAAATCCCTCAAGTTAAAACCACAGAAGAAACAAAAGTAAAAATAATCTTCTTTAAGTTACAAAAAGAATGTGAGTTTTACCAAACGAGTCCAACGCAGCTAATCTAGAATTCCAGCACCTACAGACTCATGACCCCACCTAAACAAGTTTGGAAACTTTGGCAAAGCTAACTAAGAATGAGCACCTCTCCTTCGTTCGTTTGTGTCCTTCCACCATCATTCTTCAATGACCGAGAAGGAAAAGGTTTGACAAAAGATCTGTAACAGAGTGCTTACGTCTTCTTCATGAGATAACCCAAAAGTAAGCCAATCAAGCCAATAATAATGACGAAAATGATTGAAACACCACCACGGCTTTTGCCCCCTTGATGCCTCAAGAGTTCCTGAACAAGAACTTGTTAAGAAAAGAGCAACAATATTTGGCAAAGCAAAATAGAAATTGAAGAAAAGTGGAAGTGGGAATCCATGAAAGAATGTCTTTCGAATCGTTTATAAAATGAGGCAATGATTAAGGTAGAAGAATAGCCAAAAAGAATCAAAGATTTGCATTCATTCAGAATATAAGCTCAATCACTTCCAACAAAGCAATAATACCAAACGACCACACTCTCATCCAATGGCTATCACTCCTATACTTTTCTACAAAATCCACTGTGGGTATTGAGGAATTCCTGTACTGCATAATTTCAAAAGGCAAAAAAGAAGTCAAGGCAACAAGCTGATTCTTAGAGCTGACTACTATTTCTGTTGGTATCTGACTCGATGATAGTTTACGTAAGACCATTTTTAATTGGCAATACAATCAATAGAGCTTATGCGTTCAAGAATTCTAGGCATGTGAAGAGTGAGAAATCATCTACATACATGAGTACAAAGTTGGACATACACAAATACTTTATTAAAAAAAGATGGTAAAAAAGCCGACGCCCAATTTAAGTTTAATCATGCAAAACTATCAAGGTACAACCTCTAACTATTCAAGTCAGGGTGATAAATATAAGGCTCCCAAAAATAACAGGGCAAACAGGAGAATAAACACAATTCTATACAAGATGTATATCAAACCCTCACCAGCTCCTGACGAAGCCTCTTATTTTGTTGAAGCGCATTATTCTTTTCCTCTGCCAATTTCACAATATGTGCTTTTGCCTGCACTTAAACAGTTAAATGATATAAGAACTAGACCTGCAAGCACCACTACTTAAAGGATATAAGTTGTAGAGAACAACTATTTATGGCATAAGCAACACATGAACAACAGAAATAAATTCAGGGTACATGGTAAACCTGTGCACATTATGTATTGCTATACTGTTAGGAAATAGAGATAAAAGGCAAACAGAGAAAAAAAAAATATATATATATATATATATAAAACAGACAAATAAAGATACATTCCAATAAAAAATTGATATTTATAAATAAATGACTCGATAGAACTAGAGTTAATACAGGGAAAGCACAATCTTGCAACTGAAAGCCATTCGCAAGATGTGATACAATTCCAACTCCCATCAAAAGCATAAGATAGTTCTCTTGAGATGTCTATTATGTAGATGATGCTTGAAAAGGCCAGTACTAAAACCAGTCATCCAGGGAGCAATGATGTAAAACCAAAAGGTGCAAAAACATTACATCATTTCTGGCAAGCCCCAAATTCAGGTAAAGCTAAACTCTAGTTGGTGACAGAACCAGAAAAAACAACCGCATTTAAAGTCATTTCTCTAATGATGGACTATCCTAATCCAGCAAGTATGGGAAGCATGGTTCTGGTAATAATATTAAGTATATTTGCCTAATAACTATTGAACAATGAATAATGAATAATTAATTGCAATATTCAAGGAATATTCCAAAGGATCTCAATTGCACAATCCTAGCAAAAAAAATTGTTTAGTATGGCATTAGTATATATAAGCCATGTCTGATTAAGAAACTAATGTACACCTCTACAGCCAATTAGCCATAAGTATATAAGGAACAATTTAGGAGATTGTTATGTCATGCTAAGTGTCTGTAAGCATATGCAGAACCTTATCCAATGAAAAACAACTTGGTACAACATATACAAGACAACAGAACTCAAATCAATATATAAAATGCCTGACCGACATTTCATGGTGTACTAGTTCGAGCCTTGATGTATCAAAAGGATTACATCTGAGATCTATTTGTAGTACAATGTAACCCAGGAAGACCAAAAAGGGGGGGTTAAGGTTCCCCAACATTTGTTGCTCGTGCGAGCCTCCATGTGTGTATGTGCAACACACTAACAAGCTACACAGGTCTTGTTAGCATCATAGAGCACCAGCCCAATTATGAAATAGATATATAAGATACTGAGTGAGGTCCACATGAAGGTTATTGTTCCACTAATTAGTTCAAAAATCAATTCATAATTTATTCCAGTAAATTTGTAAACGGTTTTGAGTCATAATAATAGTTAATCTAAAAATAAAATAAAAAGATTAAAGTAACAGATATCTGACCTAAAAAATGCATGTCAGTCTCTTAAATACAAAGAAAAATAAAAAACAGGATGATTTATATGTGACACAATTGTAAACACATTATCTAAGACTTTTGTTCAGCATGTGTAGGCACTTACCTCTGCAGATCTCTCCTGAGGTTCAACCTGCTCCGAAAATCCTTTTGCAGCCTGAAATCACCAATAAACAGAAAACCAATAAATATCCCTCTTCTGACTATGGAAAATAGTTGTCATATAGTCTTATAACTGAAGTACTCACATTGGAAAACTCAGCACCATTAAGATTTCCATTCTCCGTAACAGAAGCCCTTGGTGAAGACCCTTCCTCTGACTCTTCTGGGACCGGAGAAGGGGGCTGAGGTGGAGAGACATATACCACTCTCAATTTGCACTCCTCAACCACATGTCCTGCCTCTTTATTGAACTACACACAACCCCAATCCCACAAATGAATTGCATTCGACATAAAGTACCCACAAACATCAGAATTCACAACATTGAGTAATGTAACTACCACTTCAGGAGTAATATCCTTTGTAGTTGCACCATCATTGGTTTTTACACTCTGAAGGAGAAACTTGTCCTTGCATTGCATGTCTAGAGGAGCCTCTTTCTGCGCTTGCATTGTAACTAAATCACAACAAACAAGTAAAAATCATGAATCTTCATCATTTATAAAAACACAACCTACATAAACCATACAACAAAATGATTACTATTCACCTATAACATCACATGTGGATCGAGGCAAGACGATTCCAGTGTTCGGACGAACGCAATACTTCTTGGGATTCGTAGTTTTGACCTGAACATAATCAAAACAATATCAAACATCCAGAGCATCCTAAGAATTGTACAAAATCAAAGCTAAGCTTCATTTCTACCACCAATCTGGTAACTGGAAAAACACGAGTTCCAATTCCACCAAAGCCAACTAGTTTTCAGAAAAACACAATAAAACTGAAAATTTCAAATCTTACACAAATTTCAGATTTAATTTTCTTTTTCGTGATTTACATTTTCAGATCAATGAAGAAATTAACAATATTTCGAGCTTAATTGAGTGCAAGCGGTAATTAAGAAATCAGTTCAAATCCTCAATCATCTCCAATTTCCAAACATCCATAAGTTCAAGCATCATTGAGAAGAAAAAATGACATCACCTTATAATTTATACAAAAATTGAAGACGCAGCTAAAAACAAAAGAGGAATACCTTGAAAGCGACATAGCTATCGGTCTTATTCGACAGCTGAAGCGAGCAAGAGATCTGCTTCTTCAATTCGACTGCAGAGAAAACAAAAGCAACAATGAAAAGCAGAAACGAAAACGCAGCATGCAAAAAACGGATCGAAACGAAACGAAACGAAGACTAGCGTTGTGTAATAATTCACTGACAGGGGAACTTGAGCTCCAGAGGCTCGATGCTGAGAAGCTCTCCCGTGCTCATTGGATTTTGGCTGATCGGAGTTTCGGTTTCCGATTTGGAAAAAAGAATGGCGTGTGATTCAGAAAACAAAAACAGAGATGGGCGGAGAGAGCAACGAGATTTAGGCGTTGGGGAAGAAATTGGGAGCAAATAATAATGATTGTGAATTTATGAGTGGGAAAGTGTTTTTTCTTCTTTTCTTTTTTTTTCTTTTGAGGAAATTATTTTATTTTAATTTTTCCTTTTCTCCTCGACTTTTGAGAATTATGAGTAATTACTAATTATTGAACCCGAAATTGAACGTGCGTTGAACAGCGGAAACCGAACCCTCTTTCTCTCGATCCCTTATTTTGGAATCATTTTTATTTTTCTGTAAATTAATTTTCTTTTTAATATTTTTATTTTGTGGGTCGGTGGTTTGGTTGGTGTGCTTGAATTGGTAACTTTGGTATGGGAAAATGACTTAAGAGAGAAAGATTGTGCTTAGTGGCATATGGACCCATTTTGTTATCCACTTATTGAGATTTCCTTTCTTTTATATTTCTTTAAAAATAAAATAATTTCTCTTCTTTTTTTGTATATATAATTTCTTTTTTGAAGCATTCAGTCCCTCAAATTTAAATTCTTTTCTAATTTGTGATCCCTCATTTAGCATTTTTTTTATTCGTTGTCCATATGTGCTCCTTTTTTTTTTGGCAGTTTTTGGTATGGGATATTGTGTTTATTTATGATAATGTCGTCCGTTCGGGAACATCTTATAAGGTTCAAGTTATGATATTGTTGTCCTTCCGGGAACACACAATAAAATTTGAACAATTTGGATTATCTTATTATCTTGGTTGTTTTTGCCTTTAATCTAAATAGTCAATTAGAAACAAAAAAGGTTAATCATTTGTCCGTGAGTTGTGGCATGTTGATTATTGGTATAACTAACATCGTGAATGTCATGAGTTCGGATGTATGTGACCTAAGTCCTTTATTAGGAAATGTATTCTCCGCTTAAATTTTTTGTGCTTGGATCAATTTTAACCATTTATTATAAATTTAAGAGTTATGCATTCACGATTGTGAATCTTATAAAAAAAAACTAAAAAAGTGTACGAGTCTATCTCCCTTTTAACATTTTGTCCACACACCCTTGAATTTGTAACGAAGAGTTGGAATTAAAATCCACACAAATCCAAACACCAATATTTGAATATCCACTAGATAGTGACAGTTACATTTGTCCAAGTGTTATCGAGTCTTAAACTAAAAAATTGTTGCCTATAAAAAGAACGGAAGAAAATATCACCCAACCCTAATAAAGTTGCTCATAAAAAGCATCAAATTTACTGTTGACGAAAGGATCCCCAAGAAGTTTTGTTTTATAAATAGGGATAATTATAACTTTAGTCCCTGAACTATAACTCGTTCGACACTTTCGTCCCTGAAATTTGAAATATATCACTTTCGTCCCTGAACTTCAACACCAACTATCACTTTCGTCCCTGACCGGAACAAAATGGTGCAAAACCTATGCCAAAATGTTCGCAAGGATGAGATGACTAACTTTTATAACTGGGGCTAAGCTCGATTCGGCCTAGAATTGGTCGAATTTAGCCCGAAAATTTATGGTGGCCGGAACTTTAATCGTAAAATTCTCCGCCGTCCAGCGACGGTTTGAGGCGAGGTTGGTGGCGTTGAACTCGCCTCAAGGAGGGCTTCAAAGACCAATATGTGTTGTCCTCCGATTTGGCCTGAATCGGAGGTGTATTCGATGAAAAACCTCGGCATGGACGAAAGTGATATAAAATGTTAAAGTTCAGGAACTAAAGTGATATATTTCAAACTTCAGGGATGAAAGTGTCGAATGGATCATAGTTCAGGGCCTAAAGGTGATTTTTTTCCCTTATAAATAATCCCAAGTCTCCTCCAAACCTCAAGAGCATGGAACTGTCTACTTCTTGCTGCTTGCATATTAAAAGGGTAGTTATCTTTGGGTGACCCCCAACTACGATATGAGTTTTATTTACTCTTCTTTACCACAATAGGTTATTATCGATGGTTAAAGTAATTGAAGAAATTTCTTTCATCTCAAATTTTAATTAGTAGTGCATAGGTAGCTTTTAAGATATGGCACTCAATCAAGCCCCCAAAGATCGAATTTCATTTGTACAACAATGACTCATTGCAACAATTATTAGCCACATCTTGTTTGCCGACGTTCCCTAACTTTATATGGTTAAGTAATATTGTGCTTGTTATGTGAAAATGACTAAAAAGTTGAGCCATAAACATTTTCCCAATTGGTTTCTTTTCTAAAAGTTTTTGTCCCATGTTAGGATTTGATACTAACTCCAAAATGTTAAGAGTAAGATCTTTAGCATTATAGCAAATCATTCTTTTGTCCCTAATATACTTAGTGGCCAAATCGGAATTCCATTTTCATCCATCTCTTACTATTTGTCCACCATATCATTTGAGATAATTCTAGTTTCGGAGTCTAGTGTAATTAGAGCTTGCGAGTAAACTATAGGTAAGCGGAAACTTATAACTAAAATAAGATATTAAAGTGATTGGATGTGTGAGTAACAACTAGTTTGATGAAGTGTGGTGATTTTAATTTGTTTACTTTGTTGAAGTTGCACTAAACACGCCTTTAAATTTTGAGATTAAAAGGGTCTCACATATAATAAGAGTGGATAGCAAACCATCAAAACATACAGAAATAGGTATAATGGTTAGTCACTTGGTCTTGATCTGCATGCACAAGATATAAAGTGGGTTCATGGCACAATAATGCAGAATGGATTTTAACAGAAGCAAGGCCATTCATATAGTGGTCATTAATTAAAATGGAAGTTTTTAGTTTATGCATAGAAAAGTACACATTTATTTGCTAATTTGAGGTGGGCTGTACTTCCCAAGAAGTAGATCTCAACTCTTCTACATGCTGCACAAGTTCTTTCAGGACCTGAGAGGAAGTGTCACTATGAATGAGGTTGGTAAATATATATTGCCAAGTTTATAAGAAGAAAAATGTTTCACTACTCACAGTCTTAGTGTCCTCAAGTGCAGCTTCTAATGCTTCAATTTTCTGCAACACCAACAAGAATTAATATGGTTTTGCAGAATATGTATAGTGTTGAAATGTATAGTAAATCAATAAATGGTTCAAGTATATTTGACCCACTCACTTTCTTGGCGTCTCTAAGTGCTGCTTCCAAAGCCTGGATTTTCTGTGACACAAAATGCATAAAATACAATGTAGTCCTTTCTTCAACCAAAGAGAAAATCCACTAGTACTAAACACGAGTGCCTTATAAGAGTATCTCATTGTCATAATGTCATCAGACAACTTTTGAGTTAGAAAAACAAGATAATGCATGTTCATGTTTCTGCAACTGAAATATATGGATACTATTATGAATTGAGTGTTAGAAATTGTGTGGATCATATACAACTGTCGCACATCAAATAAGTGATTGTCGATGTATATTAAATGGTATATCCAGCTCCTAGGTTAGATCGAGATCTTTTAAAGATAAAATCTCATACGTGAACACAAATATATATACAAGTCGATGATTAAGTTGGAGGCAACATCGATGCAACTTGAGGGCCAAAAGACTTGAACCCTAACATTCAATTGTACCAGACTTAAATTGAGTAGAAATATGCAAGCTAGGTGGGATTGGTTATAAGAGGTGCTTACCCTATTTTGCACCGCCGCCTCTTCTGAAGCGTCACCACCGTATTCTTCCAAACTGTTCATCTCATTTGCAGAAATTGCCTGAAAGATATAGATGAAGCATTTATCCCCTACTATATCAAGTAAACATGACACTCTTACAAGTCTAAACTCTGATGCAACAAAAGTTGATTTGGAAGTCAAAACACTAAAGTGGAAAATGTTTCAGAACAGGAAAGGTTGATAACCTGTAGCACATCTGTAATTTCCGGATTGTTCCAGGGTCCTTTGTCACTTAAAAGGCAACCCCCATAGTCAGAACAAGTGCAGCTTCCACCCAGAAAAGTTGGCAAATTACTGCAGGAAATCGAATTTTAACAAGTAGCTAGTGGCCGGAACAATAATGAGGATGAACCAAGAAACCACTTGTGCATACCAATTTGCACTTGATATGCTTACCTTGGATCAATAAGATCAAGCAAGTCTTTCTGATAATTGTATCCCAGAACCTAAAATAGTAAATCTCATATAGATTAAAAAAAAAATTTATACGACTATCTGAAAAGGATAGTGACTAATTGTATGACAATAAATCTACCATGGAGAAAAGAATATATACTTACTTGAATCTTTGCTAATGTTCTTGCATCAAGGAAAGCTTTCACTGCTTTCCACAGCAGCTTAAACCCATTTCCAGCATTCACAATAAACAGGCGATTTAGAGTCTGAAAATATCGATTGCCTTGAAGTCATTGACCAATGTATATGAACATATAAACTAAAACATGCCCTCATGCAGCTCCTATTAGTAATTTAGTATTATATCTAAATGAATGAATTGGAACTGGGATCTTTGAATTAAGAATGAACTACTCCCAATCAAAATCTTTTCGAAGGGACTGGCCATTTTTTCCAATGAAAATATGCAGCCTGCCAACATTGACCAAGATAGCATTAATAACGTCATCACCATCATCGACTATGTTCATCCTTAGTTCCTTCCTTAGAATGCTAGGTAACTATTCTCCTGACTCACCAGTCACCAATCAACTATTCCAAAGTACCTCTGGGTAGTAATTGCTATCAATCTTCTGAATTTCCATAAAGAGATATCGAGCAGGCTTCGAGAAGTTAGCCATTCCCTAATGTAACACAAAATCCATATCAATCAGAACTCACTATTAGCAATCAATAACATAACTAATGGCCATCTCTTAGGCAGAAATTAAGTACTAATAGCATGACAAGTAATAAGGATGCTTACCACTCCATGCACATCTAAAATACTTGTTGTAGATGCTACATGCTTCTTAGCTGCAATTGAACATGCAGGATATCTCAAACTCAATGTTTTCTCTTGTTCTGATACGTGATACTTGGTAAATCTTTCAAGGGTAGTTACTTGCAGTAGTTTGTTAAGGTCTACCATCCCGATCCTTTCGATGTATACAGGTCTACCATATCGATCTACCCCATGGAATCCATGAGGATAGCATCTCTTCACCGCGTCATACTCCTCAAACTTAAACTCCTGCAACAAGTAATCCCACAATTATCTTAGTACTTTAAGAAACAGACACCTAGCTAGTCATGGTCTCATGGATTCTATTACTTGGAACATGCTGTAAAACCAATATGATAGATAATATAAGATCATCAACGCTGTTACAAGTAAAAATTTAGTTCGAATTTCACCTTTGAAATTGCATCAACCCTATAATCCTCACGCCACTTGAGATAACTCAAGAAGGCCTCTTTTGCTTTAGCAAAATCAAAGTCCCTCATTCGAAGAAACCCGAAAGAAACCAACAGATGCCATTAGTATGCAAATAACGTGCAACGTACAAGACTATGCATGTAGAACACCTTATCTCAAATAGTTGCAAATTATGTATGATAAAACTAACCGCAAGAGTGTGTGATAATCATTGTGCTGTGCAGGAAATTGACCCTCGAGAAAGAGCAGTTCTCGGAAAGACTCCACAAGCTTCTCATCTTTTGGATCACGGACTCCTGCAAGAACCATTTTCAAGCTCTTGCTACCACTCCCTCCAAGTTTCTTGAACGAGTCGCGAAACTTCTTGAATCCCAAGTTCGACATTGAAGATGAAGGCTTCTTTCTTTCTTGAGAATCAGGGAAGTGCCAATGGCTTTCAATGGGAGGATGAATAGTTTTGGGTTTACCTAAACTTGATGAGGCTTTATCACCATCTCCATCTCCACCACCTCTCGAAATCACTATATCCCTATCTAGTTTTGAGTTATACATATGTAAACAAATGTATCGCCTTATGGAATATTGAAAGTTGAAGGGTAATTAGAATGCAAACTGTTTAACTAGCTAGTCTAACTTTTGAAGGGGAAGAGACTTGAACTTATTCACGTACAAAGGCGGTCATATATATATGCATGGTTTCATGGCAGATTCAAACTGTTTAGGAAAAGAGACAATAAGAATCCATTGCAGTAATAATGTGGAGGGAGTCGTCGAATTTGAAAGAACTCTGTGACATTTGTACAAACACATAGAGGGCAAGGCAATTAAAGAAGGTGGAGACCAAACGTGAATAAGAAAACATATGACCGGCAAAAAGCTGAAACTATTTTCTTGGGTTGGGGATTTGGGAATCGAATTCCATGCTTTGCCTTGCACTTTGGGATGTCTGAGCATCAAGCAAACTGTGAATGAGACTGGTTTTGCACGCAGAGAGAACGTGTTTCCTCCTATCCGTGCCTTCCATTTCAGCCTCTAGCACTGTTCCAGTGTTCCACATGCAGATTGTTAATATCAGTTTCAAAGTCACATTTTTTTTTGACTGATTCAAACTCACTATTAAGCACAACTTTAGTACTGTATGCTCTGAAGCTTGAATTGAACCAGAAATATTATCATATCAGAATTTTTCTTTTCCCCTTTAAAAAAGTAGTGCGTTGGAGACTTGGAGCACCAACATTTGAGCTTGACTCAAATTGAAGCCCCTGTTCATTTCTCGCTAGTAACAAGATTTCAACCTTGAAAAAATTTAAAACAACAAAACCATATAATGTGTCCTTTCCTCAACGCTCAACCAATACCAATGTCACTTTGAACCAGGACAATTGTATATGTACACACTTCCATGGAGACTTTAATTGATCTAATTGTTGAATAGTATTGTTGGAATTGTGTGGCTCGATGTAAGATTGTAAGTCAAGATTGTGAAAAGAAAAAGTCTCACATAAAGAAAGGAGACAGACAAATATTTTAGAACATATGACTAGGTAATCTAATAATATTGAACTAATTTGAGATAAAATCACACACCAAGTGACCTAGATGGACAAGAATCACAAGATTGATCTAATGTGGTACAAGTAATAATGAGAGCCGAATTGGTTGGCTAGTACATGTCATCCAAAATTTGAGTTAGGAGAATGGTCAAAGTGTCAATTCGATAGGTATGACACAACTCGAAAGTAATTCTTAAGCAAGTGGAGCCGAGTTAGAAGCTTACAGAAAATACTAACTCGATGTGTGATGTGAATGGAAGTTTTGTTGAGCGAGCCAAACACAAAGAAAAACCTTGACCAAAACTGGAGTTCCAAAGGACCATGACATGATTCAAGGACTATTAGTTGGTGAGAAATATACCATCTCGTTAACTTAGAGATTATTGGAGTTGCGTGGCTCGATAAAAATTAATAATGTGAAAAGAAAAAAAAATGCACATGAATCTGGAGCAAAGTACCGAGATCATAATTAGGCCTGTAGATGATATTAATGATTCGATTGGGCCAAGACGTGTGAATTAGCTAAGCTTGGGCTCAAGGCCAGACTTACAACAAGGGCCGTGAAGATTGGGTTTTGTTGGAAGAAATTAATTGTTTTTTTTTTAACTAACAAGTGTCACCCTCCTGGGAGACCACAGGGTATCCACGTGGAAAATCCTCAGAAGAACACGTATGGCGACAGCATGAGCTAGCTGTATCCAGTGTCACAGACACGTTTTCTTTAGCTCTTCGGGAAACTCCAAGTACGCTGACGTCATACCCGTTCGCGGGTCATGGCGGCTTTATTTTGTCTTTTCTCCACGTCTAATCCCCACCCAAACTCATCATTAAACACCAAAAAAAAACACCAAAGAAAGAAGAAGAAAAAAAAGGATCCGGTGCGGCCGGGCCTACTGTTATCAAGCTACTCCTGCCTAAAATTCTGGTCGATTACTGAGACCAAAAGTGAGATTACGAGGTGGGGACCACATGAGGAGAGGTAAGACATGCCCTACCTTGAGATGCAGCCAAAAGGGAACGGAGGCTTTATCCGGGAAGAGAATCCAGTTGTGTGCTAGACAGCTGGCTTCAAATGATGAATTTGATCACTGGCAGCTTTGCTTTGGGAAGGCGCAGACACCTTTTACCAAACGACAAGGCACTAGAATCAGAGACTCCAGACGACAACGTACCAACCAAAAATCTCTTTTCAAATTTCAATTACGTGGTCAACTTGTGTACAACACCACCCGGACCCGGCCTTCACTTCAGCCTCGTGGACAAGTCCGGCCACTAGTTAGAGGGGTTCGAAAGCTGGTATCGTGGTGGTGGAGCCTATTTTTTGCTTGTTCGAAAGGGGTTCGCAAGTTGGTACGATGCTTTTGCTACACAGTGAGTTTTTTTTTTATGAGCATAAATTGTCATTGTAATAAGTAGTATTTATCAAAATTCGAGTGAGTTCTACTCGAAAAATAATCATATATCAGACGCGTATATATTATTATGATGCATTATAAAGATTTAGTATGAATAAGTCATATACATCATGATTGAATAGTAATGGTCGAACCAAGTAGGACGAAAGAGCCTAATTAATTTTGCACACGGTGCAATCCACACCATGCAATACATGGGCAGTCCAACTGTAATAAAGCCATATAACGTAAGTCGCAATTCTCTCCTCTCGACTGGTCTTATCGATGAGAGTAAAGAAGATTCAGATCCTCCATCACCTCCATGCTCTTTAATTATTAATTCATTACTTGGATGAGGCTCCAAGCCATGAAATGAAAGCCCTTAAAGACGGCCATGTACATTGTTTCATTAGGCATTCAGGCTCGATCACCAAAAACAAAACCAGGACTTACATCCATCATGTATTATTGTCAATTTGTCACATTAACTTTGATGGGGCATAACAAATTAATTAGCAACTACCAACCCACGCCTAGACTATATTTAGATCATAATTACATAGGCAATCATCATGATTAAAAATATGCAAGTAGAATATATTAATAATTTAATAGCATTAAAAGCAACAAGACGCAAGTCCCACAACAGAAGAATACACATTTTAGAGAGTATGGTGACTATGGTCCATTATAGTTATTTAAGATTTTATTTTAAATTAACTTCTCAGAATTCATGTTAGAAATAATGAACTAAATAGTTAGATCTTTTAAGCAACTGAATTATTTAAGCATAGAGGAATTTTTTTAGTCGGCTGTAGAATTGGTTTATGTATAATGTTTGATTGAACAGTCAAACAAACTAAGTAGTTGAATGATCCGACCGCCTAACTGAATACTCTTCTCCTTAAATAATTCATACACATTCAATTGGCGAAAGCAATCTAAGCCCGAAGCCATAAAAGATCAGAGTACCCCTAAATACCTTGGCAATGGTGAAAGAAGTACATTAACTAGCAACAATTACAACGATAGTTATGGTGCGTCCAACTCTCTTAACTTTGGTGCCCCCCTATGAATCTAGATGCCCAACTCATGCATTGAGAAATGAGCATAGGAAATCGAATCAGACAAACTCCTCCCCACCTTAGGCCCTATTTATTGCCCAAATCGTGGACCAAATCAAATCCCTAATTGCAAATTAAGCTGCTTGCTTAATGCTTGTGCAAAGTATATACAAGACAGTTCACTATATGCAGAAAACAAGTAAAGAATTCACTTCAGTCATATTCATATTCAAACTTAACACATTTATGTGTGCACTTCATCTTTTGCATCTCCAATTTATGTTACAAACCATTTACAAGTACACATTTTTAAGCAGAAAATGCAAAGGATGAAGTGCACCACAAGAACCGGATCACCCAATTTACAAATGTACTAAAAACCCATTTACCCGCACCATCCATTACCCGAAAACCCGACCCATATACATAGATCCCCCACACGTGCGGTCAAACCCACCAAAATTCAACTCCCTTTGACGTGACCCACAAAGTCAACCCATTTACCTCTGGTTGAGATTGTCCCAAAGCAATGAACATTGCCTCTTTGCAAACCCAACCCTGTGCTTATCTAAATCATAAACCACTTCAAACCCTTGCTGCTGGTAATTCCCAAAAATGGCCCCGGGCCCACCGTCAGAGTCCTTCTCATCACCGCCGTTCATTAACATCCAACACCCCACTTTCCTCTTCCTCCCCACCCCGTCGCCGCCGTCCGTAAACTCGTAAAAATAGTTCTTCCTAGGCAGCACCACACTGGATTTGTTCCCCACGAAATGCAAGGTCACAGCCGGAACATCCACCACCGCGTCGTAGTAGTAACACGGCCCGAGCCCGGTATTGTCTTCAATCTGAGTCGCCCGCTTGTGAACTCGTCCAACACGGCGGTCGAACTCGGCCACCAACGAGTTATAGAAGCGCTGCGGCAACATAGTAAATGTCGTCCCCGAGTCCACCACCACTCCGCCGTTCCCTTTCTCATCGACCCTTTTCAGAAACTCCGGCGCCGGAACGACCCTTTTCCCGATAGATATTCCGGCTAAACCAACACAGTAGAAATACGGGTGCTTGGGGTTGTAAAGCATGGAGGTGTACACATACTCATCAGCTCCATAATTTGACTTCTCATCGTACCGGCCGAGAATGAGCGGACTCGGTCTCCGAACTCGGTCCTGGTCAAAGGAGTGAGAAACCAAACAGTAAGAAAACTGGTTACCGAGTTGAGGAGAGTGGCTGGCGAGTTGGGCGGGTAGAGAAAGCAAGCCACGGCCGAACCCGGCAACCCCAATCGGCTCGCCGAGGGCAGAATGGGAACACCCGAAAGTGAAGTTCGGGAGAATCAACGATGGAGATGACAAGGGTATTGATAAGCTGTATCTGAAAAGCTTGGAAATTAAGCTTCCGTCGCCGTAAGCATAATAAAACGGCGGGCATTTGAAGGAGGAACACTCAGAGAGCTCAATGGACTCCAAAGGACAATTAGCTATTGCACAGAGAGAGCTTGAACTTAGGGAGGAGTGAGCGGCGGAGCAAGAGTGGGAGTCGCAGGAAACGGCGGCGTTTTTGGGGATTGTGGGCGGGGGAAAGGTGGAGTTGGGTTTGCCTTCGCAGAGTATGCACTCGAATGGAGAGCAGGGGAACCAGACGAGGTCGCTGCCGGTGTCCATGTAGAGAGAGATGGACTGGGGAGGGCTTGAGCCGAGAGTGAAGGAGAGAGTGTAGTCGCTGCCGGGGGCGAGTGGGAGAGAGACTTGGGTGGTTTTGCGCTGGCGGTGGCGGTGGAAGCGGGTGGCGGAGCGCGTGGCGGTGGCTTTGAGGAGGTTATGGGTGGTGTTGAATTGGGTTTGGGAGAGGGAGTGGGTTAGAGGGAGGAATAATGTTTGTGAGGATGAAACAGAGAAGTAAGTGAAACAGAGTATTAAGAACAGAGGAGATGCCATTGAAACAGAGTATGGAGAGAGAGTGGTGAAGGGGGGTTTATAAAGGGGTTTGTGGAGTAAAATTTACAAGAGGAAGGGTTCTAGTGGGTTTGGTTTGTTGATTATTTAAGGTGTATTTGGGGGAATGACTATCCAAAATCTGGTTCATCAGTGATGAATCACTGTCAAAGTCTGTCTATTTTCAAAAATTTAATGGTCGGTTAGACCTGTGATTTTGGGAGGGTGGTTGTTAATTCCTGGGGTGGCACATGAGAAGTGATTTCTCAACTTGGGTTAAGCTTTGTTTAAACCTTTGCTTAAATGACAGAGGGGAATTGGATTAGGCATAAAAGGAGGGATTTGACAGAAACAGGGTCAAGGGTGTGACTCAAGTTTCTTCTACTTTCAAATCAGTCTCAGGATTTGATCTTATCATTAGCTCTAAAAACTCTTTGACCTTATTCTAGTGTTAAATTTTTTTTTCATTTTCTTTGACTAATCTATGTGGTTTAAATTAGTCAAACAAAAATGAAGTTTTCTAATGAAATCAACTCAGTTTTATAACTTTTATTGACAGAACCCTTTCATATTCATTTGGTGCTTAATTAATCTACAGACTACAGCTATTGGGTCTTTCTACCAAATATCTCGAGGATGGTGACTTCTTGTAGTTCCAGCCGGCCTTTAAGCCTTAACTTGACAGGAAGCACGCTACGGCAGCTTTCGGTGGCGAACCCAACCTTCACCTTCACCGCCCTTCCTATGGGAAGCGGTGGCGAAGAGAACCAAGCACCATTTCAACGCAAACGATTTCGACATGGTGACGATCTAGGCACAGATCTGCAAACAGTGCAAATGGAAGATGGTGATTCCCCTGCTCCAAACTCAAAATCAGTAACTTCTGGGTTGAGCTATGCAAGCACTCTGATGAGCTCGGTCAATCATGCTCACCGTGTTTTATCTGAAGCCCTTGTTCTTGAAGATGAAGATTGTCAATTCTCTTTGGGGAAGCGAGGACCCAAAATCTCTTTCTCACAAAAGGTACACGACAAACTGAATTTTAAATGGAAATCTGCTGTGATTGTAAAACTTATGGGAAAACCCAACTCCACCAACGCCTTCAAATTCATGTTGGATGGTCTCAGAAGGAAATGGAAACTTAGAGGGGGTTGGCAATTAATTGATATCCCAAATGATTACTTTGTGGTTAAATTCAATTTAGAGGAGGATGCAAACCATGTTTTATGTGGTGGTCCATGGATTCTTGCTGGACAGACTCTTGTGGTTCAACGTTGGAGACCTGATTTTGACCCTCTTAATGAAACTATAAGTAGAATGGCTCTATGGGTTAGAATCAACGGCCTCCCAGTTAAGTACTTCGATGAATCTATTATTGCAAAAATTGGAAGCCTCATTGGCACTGTCGTGAAGGTAGACCAACTAACTCTTGCTCAAGCCAGAGGTATGTTTGCAAGAGTTTGTGTTGAGATTGACCTTGAAAAACCACTAAAACCATTTGTTGAAGTTGAATCTGGAATCTTTGGGATTGTTTTTGAGGGTCTTTCAATGATTTGTTTTGGTTGTGGATGTTATGGTCATGTCAAAGACAAATGTCCTAACTTTGTTGCAGAGAATGAGAAAACTGTTGGTGCTCCCACTCCAACGCAAGAGGAATCAAGAGATAAGCAGAGTATTAGTGGTAGTGACATTTCTGCTATGAGGGACACTCCAAACCCTTGAAATTGGAGTTAATTCTGAAGACATGGGGCCTTGGATGCTAATGGCATACAAGAACAGGAAAAAGAAAGTTGACAACTCTAGCTCCAGTAAAAAAAACAATCCTACTGGATCAAGATTTAGTGTGCTCAAGGATGCTGAGGAAGCGGAACTTCTGGAACCCCAACAAGCTGCTGGCCCACATGACACGCAAGCTCCCATTCCTGACATTGTCAAGCTGTGGCAAAGCTTCCAAGACAAATCTGGTAAAGCAAAAGACCATTCAGACAATTTGGGGACAAAAAGAGACAATGGGAAGCTAAAGTTGACAGATAAGGAGACTAACCAAATGAATTCTACCACAAAGTGTAGACAACCGCTCAAAGAAGTCTCTAACAAAGTACGATCCCCTAATACTGCTGGTTCCAGTACCTCACTGAAAGGCCTGAAGCAACCCAGGAAGAGTAAGGGTGCACCTGAATCTGGTTTCAACCTACAGCTTCCCAATTTTCAATTACCAGTCAAGGGCAATGACTTGGCTGTTCTTACGGATATCTCAGCTACTTTCGGTCGGTGTCCCCCTGAGGAACATATAAACAGTAATGTCTCTTGCCTCCCTGATGGTGAAAATTCTGCCATCCCTTTAAATGAAGTTGATATGCAGCAAGCTGAGGATTCTAATGCCTCCGGAGAAAAGCAAATTAGTGTGTTTTCCTCAAATGAGGAGGACATGAGCATGACCTATTAAGGATGTCCATCCTCCCCTCTTGTTGTTTATCAATGTTTAAAGTCATTAGCTGGAATGTACGCGGTGCTGGGGGCAAAAAGTTCAAATCTGCAATCTATGATCTCACTCAACTTCATAAAATGGACATCCTCATTGTCTGTGAACCCAAAGTCCAGTTTAGCAAAACAAAGAACTTTCTGAGGCAAATTGGCTTTCCTGATGCTGAGGTGGTGGAAGCTAGTGGTTTTTCAGGTGGTATCTGGATCCTCTATGATAAAAATAATACTGCTGTATCTTTCCTTGATAGTAACACTCAATCTGTTACTATTAAAATTTCTGGAGTTGGCAGGCAAGATTGGATTCTCACTGCGGTCTATGCAAATCCAAATAGTGCTGTTACAAGAAATGTGTTGTGGGAGTATTTTAATTATTTTGCAATCACCACTACCTTACCTTGGGTGGTTATTGGGGATTTTAATGAATTGGTGAGCAGTTCTGATAAAAAAGGCGGATCATTAACATGTAATTTTGGAGGTCTAAGGCAATGGGTTCAAAATTGTGCTATGGTGGACCTTGGTTATCGTGGTGCAAACTTCACATGGATAAACAAAAATGTTCAGGAAAGACTTGACAGAGGCTTCTGCACAAGTGAGTGGAGAATGGCTTTCCCTGAGCTTCATCCAACATTTAACCAGAATGAAATCTGATCACTGCCCTATCCTTCTCCAACTTTTCTCTAATGTTGAATTTGATGCTAGATTGAAACCATTTCGGTTTCAAGCTATGTGGATGACTCACCCTACTTACCCTGATCTGGTCCAGAACCAATGGCATAATTGCAATGCTCCTATTCTGAATAAAGTGAACAACTTATCTCATGCTCTGCAGGAATGGAATACTACAATCTTTGGAAATATCTTCAGGAAAAAAAGAGCTCTCCGTGCCAGAATTGATGGCATTCAAAGAAGTCTGAGCAAAAGCCACAACCCCCACCTCATCCTTCTGGAGGAACAACTCATAAGGGAGTATGAATCCATCAATGATCAAGAGGCTTTGTACTGGCAACAAAAGTCTAGGGACAAATGGCTGCAGAATGGAGACAAGAATACCAAATTTTTCCATCTCACAACTTTGGTCAGACGACGAAGAAATAAAATTGAAGGCTTGGTGGATGAAAATGGTATTTTTTCTTCTGATGCTCAAATTATGAAAAATATTGCTGCTAATTATTTCAAGAAGTTATTCTCTGAATCTGCTACTTATGAACCTGAGTTTGCTATTCCTCGTCTCTTCCCTACTCTGGAACCTCATGACTTGAGCTGGATCAAAAGAGGAGTGAGTGCAACAGAAGTTAAAAGTGCTGTTTTTGGCATTGGTGGTTTGAAAGCCCCGGGAAGTGATGGATTTCCTGCAATCTTTTACCAAAAACACTGGGATTTATGTGGTGAAGAGGTTATCAATTTTGTCAAGAGGGCTTTTGAATCGGGCACCATTCCTGATGGTTCTAACCACACCCTTATTACTTTAGTGCCCAAAACTGCTAGTCCTCAAAGCATGGCTTTGTTCAGGCCGATAAGTCTATGCAATACATTGTACAAGGTCATTTCAAAGTGTTTGGTTTCAAGAATCAGACCTTATCTAAAGAAACTTATCAGTCCTAACCAGGTAAGTTTTGTTCCCGGAAGGCACATCTCTGATAACATTGTCATTGCTCAAGAGGTCCTCCATAAATACCATCAGTCCAAGGGAGCCAAGGGATTTCTTGCATGGAAAATTGACCTATCCAAAGCCTATGATAAATTAAGCTGGCAATTCATCGAAAGTGTTTTATGCGAAGCTCAAATTCCCGCTGAAATTGTATACCTGATCATGAATTGTGTGACAACTACAAGCTTCCAGGTTTGCTTAAATGGTGAGCTTTCTGAGAATTTTACTCCTAAAAGGGGCATCAGACAGGGTGATCCCCTATCCCCATACATCTTTGTTTTATGTATGGAAAAATTATCTCATCTAATAAAGTATGCTATTGAGCTTGGGAAATGGAAACCTGTTAGAGCACTGGCTCTGGTCCTTTCATTTCTCATCTGTTCTTTGCAGATGACTTAATTCTATTCTCTGAAGCGAGTGCTCATCAAGCTACAATTCTAAAGCGGTGCTTGGATCATTTTTGTGATTTATCTGGTCAAGAAGTCAGCTTTGAGAAATCAGTTCTCTTCTGCTCCCCGAATATTTCACATGATACGGCCACTGATATTAGTCGTATTTGTGGATCCACCTTAACTAAGAATATGGGGAAGTATTTGGGCATGCCTTTATCCACTCCAAAATCTCTAAGCATACTTATGCTGCTGTTGTGGATAAAGTCCAAAGCCGTTTAGCTGGTTGGAAAAGCAAGACTCTCAACTTGGCAGGGAGACTCACTTTGATCCAATCTGTTTCTTGTAGCATACCCACTTACACCATGCAAACTGCAAAGCTTCCTACTTCCACTTGCAACATGCTAGATAAGATCAACAGAGACTTCTTATGGGGGGATACTGAGAATAAAAAAAAGATTCACTTAGTCAAATGGGACAATGTGTGCAGACCAAAAATTGAAGGTGGTTTGGGTATCAAAAAGACTGAGTTGATGAACCAAGCCATGCTTGCGAAAACCAGTTGGAGAATTATTCAAGATGACACAGGACTATGGTGCAAAGTTTTGAAAGATAAATATTTGAAGCAGAGTTCTCTCCTGGACAATAGCTACAAATGCCCTGCGAGAACCTCGAGTACTTGGAGAAGTTTCGTTCATGGGGCCAAGCTTATCAGAAAAGGGATTCTTTGGCGCATTGGAAATGGTAATAATATTAACTTCTGGAATGACAGATGGGTTGGTGACAATGCCTTGATCAACCAAATTGATAATATTGCTGGGCTGGACTTGCAACTTCAGGTTTGTGATGCTTGGACCGTTAATGGTTGGAATTTGGCCTTTCTTTCCCATCACTTTAGCTCTGAAACTTTGCATCAAATCACAAAAATCCCTGTAAATTTTGGTCAACGTGGAAATGACAAAATTATTTGGGGAGAGACCTCTAATGGTCATTTTTCTGTAAAGTCAGCCTACCTATTATTAATCCAGGATGATATTTCGCCTAGGTATGACTGGAAAATCATCTGGAAACTCCCTGTTCCAGCCAAGCTAAAGACGTTCTGTTGGCTGGTCTCCCACCACAAACTCCTTACTAACATGGAGAGAGTTAAAAGAAGACTTACCAGTAATCCTCTATGTTCAATCTGCCACACCCAACCTGAGTGTATTGTTCATCTTCTTCGCGATTGCCCTCGCGCTAATACTGTTTGGAGAAGAATCAATTGTTTTGATAAGATAAAGAGAGCTATGAACCTTAATTGGGAAAGCTGGTTGGCAGCTAATTTACATTGTTCTAACTACTGTTATGAGGGCCTGCAATGGTGCACTGTCTTCATCTATACTTGTTGGTACATCTGGAAATGGAGGAACAAAGCTATCTTTGAGTTAAACTTTCAGATGCCTTATAACACTACGAAGACTATCATTGACGCTGCTACGAATGGTCCAGGCTCAAGGTAGCACTCTCTAGAGACCCCATTCTTTAGTGTGGTTAAAACCCAATTTTAATTGGTGAAGCTTAATGTGGATGGTGCAAGACCCCAGTAGACGATGGGCGGTGGAGTCTACGAGATCAGATGGTTGTTGGACTCGTTCACGCGGATGGGTATTGGCGATGTCTGGATGCGAGGCATGGGCTGCTGGGTTTACAAATGGCTGTTTCATAACCAAGGGTAAACTCATTGTTGAGAGTGACTCGAGTGTTGGTGAACTGATTAAAAGGGTCCGATGATGCACCTCTAAAAGTGTGCTTGATAACGCAGCCTTCATGGAGCAATTCCGGGAAATTGAAATTCACCACACTATAGAGGTAAATATGGTGGCTGACTATCAAAGGCACTTGGCAGAGTTTGGGGTCATTTTGAGCAACCACTCCACAGTTACTGGTGTTCTCCTTGATGACTTGTGTGATGTTCCTAGAACTAGGATATTGTAATAGCTTTGTAGTCGTTTGTTTTGTTTGTTTGGGGCGTTTGGCCCCCATCCAGCCAAAAAAAAAAAACTTGACAGGAAGAAAACAGGGTCAAGCATTGAAGGTTGTGATTAAAGTTCCTTCACTCCTTGTACTTTCAACTCAAAATTTTGAATGAAATAACTTTTGTCATAAGGCTAAGATTTGGTCATGAATAACATCTTCCACGGAATTTAGCTCAAATCTCGAAGTATAGGATTCAAGACTTTTGGTTAAATCCATGGACATGGACATGGACCTGGATTCTCTACATAATGATTTATCTCTAGATGATGTTACATTTTTTAATTTTTCATTCATTTGTCTCATTAGATTTGACATGTTATGGTATTTGATTTCTCTTCAATGTTTAATTCTCACAAAAAGCTTGAGATGCATGAACACGTACAAAGAAAAAAAAATCGCTCGGACTAAGAAAAATCAAGTGGTGCTCGCATACTAGCCCGTCAAACTCTACATGGGAGTATTTAGATTTACTACTGTTTATTTTGGTTGACCTCGTGGTGAAAAATTGTATTTAATTCTTTCATTAATAAAATTATTGTCGCTTCTCCTCAAATAAAAAAACAGATGGTCAAAATTAGTAAAAATAAAAAAAAGTTATTGCGATGGTAGGACTCCATCACCCCATACTGCCTAAGCCACTGGTTACGCAGGGCGGACAACAGAAAGTAATATAGTAAATATGACATTGTAAAACAAACAAAAAAATGTAGTCAATTAGTTAAATTATTCTTAATTTGTTACAGCTATTGGTCACTAACTTATAACTCAGCTCATACGTACACCTGGTTATGGGTTTGTTACCCCAACCATGTATAAATACATGTCACGAGAGCACCACCCTTTTTTACCAAGCAAGAGAAATCATCAGCTTCAAAGAAATTTTGCTCCCATTTTGTTGCGTTATTTTCTCTCCGAGCCAAACTGAAACTATGAGTGTTTTTCTGCAACACGCAGCGCACACATGGGAGAAGAGACCGGCAAATGAGGACTGCAAAAACAAAAAGGTTACATTTCAGCTTCCGGCGAGAATTAAATCGATTAAAGCTCATGAACCAAGATCGTCGACGTTCAAGAAAAGATCGTATGCAGCGCTATTGAAGGTGTGGTTGGCCAGAATAAAACATCCAAGAATAGCGGTCAAGAGATGCGAAACCCTTCCCAATCATGTGTGATTTGTTGAAAGTTTTCCAGAATTCGATACGTTCCGATGTAACCACAATTCTTATGAATGAAGCAATAATTTTGGAGTTTGATTGTCAACGGCTGGTCAACGAAGTACATATGTCAAGGCGAGCCAAATTGCTCACTTTTAGGCATTTTGATTGAAGATATATTAAGATTTCGCCCTCCCAATTGCAAAAAGTTTCAATAAAATATGAAAATCAACATGGCAATTATGTGATTCATGTCGCTCATAAGTTAGTTCGTTGTTTGCTTGTATTAGGCTTTGCCTCTTCTTGACTTCAAGATCCTCTTAATCTTGTGAGGGATGCTCTTCCTTCAGATTGTAACCCTCATTGAGGCTTTTAATAATATTGACGTTTGAAGGTTTTTTGATTGAAAATACTATGATTTTGCTCTCCCAATTTCAAAAGGTTTCAATTCAATATGCAAATTGACATAATAATTATATATGTCACTCGTAAATTGGTTCGTTCTTCGTTTTTATCAGGGTTTGCCTCTTCTTGGCTTCAAATGCCTCTTAATTAATCTCTTCTTTCATATTGTAAGTTTGTAACCCTCATTGGGGCTTTTAATAATTGACGCAACAACCTTAATCTCGTAGAATTCAAACCATGACTGCTAGGAGTCTAAGACTTTGATTAATTGGTTAGCTTTTCCTTTTATTTTATTTTTAGGGGAGTGTATTGTATATGGATTTGTATGATTTTTTTTTAGTTCACAGATTTTTTGAAAAATCCACAGACTTCATAGACTTTTGTTGATTTCTTAACCATTAGAATTGTGAACTTTCTTTATTATCTCAATTGGCTTATAAACCCTAGCAGAGCAAAATCTTTGGATTTTTTTTTATTATCATAATCATCCTATCCAAACTTTGTTAATAATGTAGTTTCGTTTTATCATCTTAATTATTAATTAATATGACAGATATTATTTACTAAACATTTTAGTCAAAATCAATGGAAGAACGTAGTTATTGGAGGGTTATATGACCTCTTTGCACCACACCGTATACCGTGTTGACATGAAATTGTGGCAACAGAAAACTAATATGTAAACACAAGTTTTAACTAATTAATTAAACTTAATTAGTTTAAATTTAGTCTTTTTTATCAAATTGGTTGTTAATTGTGTTTGTTAATTAATTAACCCGATACGTACGTATAAATAGCATTACCATGTCCCATTGTTCATTAAGCAATAACTTACGAGAGAGGAACAGTTTTCTCTCAAATTTTGTCTCTTGATATATTTTCTCTCATTCCAAACACGATCTATGAGTATTTTTCTACAGCACGCGGCGCACACTTGGGACGAGACTCCGGAAAATAATCACGACGGCTCAGCCCCATCAAGCGAGCCTTGCAACAACCAGAGGGTTGCGATTCGGCTTGCGAGAAATGATACACAAGAAGTTCATGAACCAAGATCTCCCTACAAAAAAGGTTCATATGCTTCACTAAAAGTGAAAGGGTTGTTGGCGAGAATAAAACACCGAAAAGCGAAAATAGCAGCCAAATTAAAAGTAGAGGATACGAAACACTCTACCCCAATCATATGAAATCATAATGTGTTGGAATTGGGATTTCTATCTATATGTTAAATCCCAACTGATATAACCAGATAAAACTGCAGGTTGGTTAAGTAGATTATTTATCTTGTTTTTTGTTTTCGTTTTTTTTTCCTCTCTATTTTTCTTTCATCATCACAATTTGTAAACTTTTTTTTGGAATTAATTCTATATTTTAACCAAATGAATAGTTAGTGAAACAAGGAATGACTGTCTAACATTGAAGAAGAGAATTCTTAGGGTTACTGATAATCTCTTGTGTTCATATAATCCTATTTAGTATATACTCAATCTTAATTTACGAGATTTTTTTTTTCTTTTTAATGATCCAAAAAAAAATTTGTGCATCAAGTGAAGTTCTTGTATATGACTTTTTTTCCACATGGAACGAGAGCCATGAAAGGATCCATTTATTCTTGGTTAGCTTGATGAATTTCATACACACGCTATTTTTTCTTGGTCCATCATCCTAATTCCCCATTAGTCCATTACCTCTTCGGTATTGGAACTTTCTAGTTCCTCTTGTAATCACATTATTGTAAAAGTAATACCCTCGCTCATGCATGGTTTAGCCCATTATGCACTAAATTTTTCTTCGAATGCGATATGGTTTTGGGATCCCCTCTTCAGTTTAAGAGATTGCTCTCCTCTCATGGTAACCGTTGAAGTTCTTTTCAATTAAAGATTGTTGCTATTCATATCAAAAAAGAACAAAAGATTACCTTAAAGTTAAGTTTCTATTTAATTTAATTGATTGTATGTAAAGTTTGATTTGTGAGTGGAGTTTCAGAAATTAACTGGTTCATGTCATTCAAAAGAATACACATAACAAGTCCCACATGCAATGATGAAAATAAATTGATAGAGATATAACTTCGAACGGCCTTCGTCTTATACAAATAACATCTGATCTGCAAAGCTGTGCTACAGCCTGACAGGCTATAAGCGATGATTGGATATGAAGTGTATGATCCTATCGCGTGTCATAAAGTAGGGTGAAAATATTTGAAAATAAATTAGCATTGGTCATCAAAATCAGCAAGAGCGTAGTTTAATTACAGAAGAAAAACAAATATACTTTATGCAAGAGAACACAACACAGAAATGAAGACGTTGTGGCCATGGCATGATTAGGTGGCTTGAAAGGCTTCTACTTTGGCACCAGTGCCAGAAATAGTTTTTCTCAGCGTTTCCCGCTTCCACTAGCTAGCTTTAGCTTCATTCCCGTGACCCTGCACCGCTCAAATGCCCATTGCATGGCCACCAATCAAACTCGATCAGGATCTTCATTTTGGCCAAAAACCAAAACCAGAAACCAAATAGTTGCATCCAACTATGTTTCTTTGGTTTCTTCTCACCTCTGCAGTACTAGTTGTTCATACACGTAACACGCATGCATGAGAGTGACGCATGCTTAATTGCTTATGTACGTGCGTGTATATTTACAGCAATATATATATATATATATGCATGCTGTGGAAGTCGTCTTCTCTATCGCTATCAGCCGATTCAGCCCTACCCCATCCATTATCGTATTTCAAGGTAGATACGTACAGTTCTGGTGATTCAAATCATGGGTACGCCATGCATATTGTATACCTAATTCCAGAAAAGATCGCTAGAAATTAAAATCAAGTCATGGGACTCCTAACTTACCTTAGCTTGTCCTCCTACACGGGTCATTTTCATCATTCGTAGCTTATTGCTGTAAGCCAGCTAGCTAGCTACGCCTAATGCTCACCAGACAGTGCCGCTATATATATTAGCTGTTTGTTTATACAGGAGAAAAGAAACCCATTAATTATAATTTGCCCTCTAAACCTGCTTCCAATGATATGGTTTAAGCTAATTAATTATGAAAGTGTACGGCGCATTTTGATATTTGATATACAAATCTGTGCAGACAACCTTTAACAAAGCATATTGGAGGTCTGTAATTAACTTGTTTTTAATTAAATACATAACGCTGAAGAATCTGATGAGAGCGAATATGATTCATTAGTTAGTGGATGGTATGCCCTATTTGGATTATAGTTAATTAGTCTCGATCGTGTAGTTTCCTAATATATCCAATCATTCTGTCTAGCAGTAGGAGAAACTTGATTGATTTAGGTTAGGTTCCGCATACTTTGACGACCATTAATTATTCAAACATCGACAATAATTAATGGTCTGTGTAGGTAGATGGGGATATATCATTGACACTTCAAAAGTCCAATTAATGGTCCACATAAATTTTTGCTGATTAATTAGTCTTGTTAATTAAATAATGCAGTAGTTCACAAGTCATATATATATATAAAAGGGAAAAAATTACCTTTAGTCCCTGAACTATGATCCATTCGACACTTTCATCCCTGAAGTTTGAAATATATCACTTTAGTCCCTGAACTTTAACATTCTATATCACTTTCGTCCCTGCCGAGGGTATTCATCGAATACACCTCCAATTCCGGCCAAATCGGAGGACAAAACCTATTGGGCTTTGAAGCCCTCATTGAGGCGAGTTCAACGCCACCAACCTCGCCTCAAACCGTCGCCGGACGGCGGAGAATTTTACGATTAAAGTTCCGGCCACCATAAGCTTTCGGGCTAAATTCGACCAATTCTAGGCCGAATCGAGCTTAGCCCCAGTTATAAAAGTTAGTCATCTCATCCTTGCGAACATTTTGGCATAGGTTTTGTACAATTTTGTTCCGGTCAGGGACGAAAGTGATAGTTGGTATTGAAGTTCAGGGACGAAAGTGATATATTTCAAACTTCAGGGAGGAAAGTGTCGAACGAGTTATAGTTCAGAGACTAAAGTTATAATTATCCCTATATACAATTACAGAAATTGTGGAATCCAGCTGGGTTTCAAGATTAATTATTTTGAAACCTGGGAGTCCATAATTCTCATATCCCAAAAGACAGTTGAAAATACAAATTTACCTGCTGTGGGAATTTTGGCCTACAGTAGTTTGTCAAGTGGTAGAAGATATTTTACCTCGATCCACATGTACCAAAGGTTTGGACGAAGTAGTAAAACCGTAAAATCCAGTACCATCAAACTTATACATGAATAAAACAAGTAAAAATTGGTAAGAATTGCAATATATTCATGTTGTTCTGCTCTGAATGAGTGAAAGAAGCAAAGGCTTTTAGTCCTTTTAGTTTCAGATTACACAAGATGCATGTGAAACAGGTTGAAGGTCATGGATTCTGAAGGCCCTTTCTGCAAGCATGCATATATAGGCCGGGGATATCCTACAAACTCGATCACATGATGCAAAAGACAAATGCCACACTGAGCTAGAAAACATCCTGACTTTCTCTGTTGCTCAGAAATATCAAATCCCAACAATATACGCACAAGATCGACCCACTTTGGCCATCGATATATCTTCTCAATCGGTCAATCCTAATTAATTAGCAGTAATAAATACTAAGTGCTCATGTTTTGCACTTAAGAGTTAATTAATCTGGTTTTAAAGGTGCCAGCTGCTCCTTGTGGTTGCTATATATGAGAGGAGCCTCATCCAGGCTTATAGCCCAATAGATCGTTATAAAGAATTAGAAGCCCAAGCTTAAATTTAGTGGTCAAACTTGCCAGTTCTTAAAAGGATTTGACACAAGGCATTGTGCAATCTTACTGATCATCCATTTATAGGGAACAACTAGTAACCGTGATGTTTAGTTCACTAAATTGAATGACTAGTAAGAAACAAGATTTATAGTCTTTTTAATTTCAGATAATTAAGCTAGTTTGTATCTATATCTAATTATCTATAATGGAAAAACATGAATTGAGAAACCTAAAAATGCCTTTTAAAAGAAGATCTATAGCTTGTATATATATTGATCTGTATCTATAAAAAATTTGGTAATTTGATAATTAATGGAATAATGAAAAACGTACATGAATCGAGAAACCTAAAAACGCCTTTTAAAAGCAGATCTATAGCTTGTATATATATTGATATGTATCGATATCCATACCAAATTTGGTAATTTGATAATTAATGGAATAATGAAAAACGTATAAAGTAATTAAGGATTTATAGCTTGTATTTGAAGGTTATATATCTTGTATTTGTAGGATCTATAACTTGTATTTGAAAGATCTATATATAAAATGTGCTCGAGACAGATTGAAGGTAATGTTAGTGTTTAAATGGTGACAATTGACCTTTCTGGTTCCTATGAGATGAGGCTGAGCTCTGCTTCTGGCCCGCAGAGATCCGCTTTAGAGAAGAAAAGTTTAGGTATAAGATCAAATGACATTATTTATGGCCCAAGCTTAAATTTAGTGGTGAATCTATCATTCTTAAAGATTTGAAACAACAAAGTGCTTGAGTAATCTTGATGAAATCTTTAAGAACGAGTAATATGGTTTTTATAATCTTCCCAACTTGGACGACAGAGTGCAGATTCACCACTAAATCAGTAGTCTTCCTAACTTGGACAATTGTAGTTATATCTAAAAGGACTAAATTCTTGTTAATACCTTGAACTTTCGGGGTCTAATCAGTTCAGTCCCTGAGTTTTTAATTTCATCAGAATAGTCCCTATACTTTATATGATCACTTAATAGCTCCTTCCGTTTAACTTCCGTCCAATTCAGACGTTAACATGCCAACATGGCAGAGACCTAAACGCCAGATCTGCTCTAATGGGCCCAAATGTACTGTAAAATTCCCACTATACCCCTGGACTAATAGAACCATCATAGGAACACACAAATGAAAACCCACCCCCTACTTCTCAATCAAACCCACGAGTTTACCTTGAATTTGAGGATTCCCAGAGATCAAATAACCCTAGTTCATCAAATCCCAAACCTACTTCAACCCTTAGCCTTTCAATCTCATCCTTTGAGAAAGTCTCCTTAACCGCCATACTACATCAACGAACTTCAAAATTCATCACTTGAATCCATCTCCGAGAGAGAGCGGTGGCGACATGGTGGTCAACGAATTCGAAGTATGGATACCCAGAGTTGGAGTATTGGACGACAACGAGATCCCTGATTATGGTGAGCATTAATCAGGTCTCGAAGCTTCAAAACTTTGATGCTGAATTTTTTTTGGGTTTAGAGTTCTGTAGTTATATGCTTTTGGGTTATTGAGTTTGAAAAAGAAGAGGGATTTATAAGTTGATGTTGTTGTCTTGTTTGGTAGTGGTGATACTGTATTATGGCTTGTGTTGTCTGTTTGTGGATTTATAGTGTTTGATTTATGCTTAAAGTATGCAGGAGACATGTGATGGTTTTTGGGGGAATGAAACTTTGAAAAATTGACAATTTTTTCGGTGTAGTGGTCTTAATGGAAACCGGTTGTAAAGGAATGCATATCTTTATGCTGGAAGTTTTGGTTGGTTGTGGCCTTTATGGTGTGGATGGGGTCAGTTGCTTATTTTCTATTTAAAGTATATTGTTTTCTATTTCAACTTTGGTGGTATGTAATTAGTAAGAGCCTGAGATTATATGGCTTTAGGCCAATAGTGTTTTGAGCTTTTCCTATTTAAGTTTTTCTTAGTAATTTATTTCTCTTTGAATATCTGCTATTTTTTTTAGCTTTTTAAGATGATTACGATACATGAATGACTGAATGAGCTCCCATACAAGTAGTAATTGTCATAGCTTGAAAAAACCGTATCTTTTGGGTGGATGTTATTGTTGGAATTTCCTTTACTATTGCATCTAATTTATTTACGGTGAATCTAATGAATATTATATAGTTGCTGATATGGTTGTTATTGACTTATTGCAGTTGACCCTGATAATTTCACAATGAAGATGTATCATGGAGGGTTCATAAGAAACAACAACTATGTAGGAGGGAAGGTTGACTTTTATGATAATGTTGATAAGGATAGGATGTCACTAGTAGAGGTAGATAATATGGTGAAGGGGTTGAATCAGGATTATGAAGGGCACAAAATTGATTATTGGTTTAAGATTGGTCATGAAGATGATGCATTGACCAAAATGAGTTGTGATGCAGACGTGTTGACAATGTGTTGTTGTGTTCCTGCCATAAGGTTGGTCATAGTTTACTTAGATCACATGGAGCCACATGTTGTATTTGGGGAAGGAAAAAATGACATGTACATGCATAACGATTTTTTTTTAAGTCAAGTTGGATCTAGTGGGGTGGTGATTAAAGAACTTCCTTATGAGCCGAGAAACAAACCACCATGTGCTATTAAAGAGCTTTTTGAAGAACCCATGAAGACAATGCCTCCTCGACCACCAAAGAAAAGTAGTGGAATAGTTATAAGAGAAGTTGAGGATAATGTCCCTACTCAACAAAGCAAGGCTCCTGATGTTGATCCAAAAGATAAAGGAAAACAGAAGATGAGGGATGGTGGCTATAAAGAAGAATTTTTTGGTGTGGAATTTGATGGACTGCAAGACATAGATGTCTTGGACTATATGCAGTCATTCGGTGGTGTTTTTGAGGAAAATGATGAATATGATGAGAGTAAAGATGTTGATGGGAGTGAGGATGCAGACTATGTACCACAATTTGCAGACGAAGAGTATGAGGATTACGGTATTGATGATGATGAATGGTTTGAGGGTGTGGAAATGGAAGATGGTAGTAATGTTACTACTTTGGTTGTTGAATATAGTCAAGGGTTAGGAGCTACTAAGGGTGTGCAAGAAAATGACCAACAGTTTGAGGATAATGAGGACATGTTTGGAGGACAAAGTTCAGATGAAGAGAGATTAGGGAAAACCATAAACTCTGATGGAGAGCTAGAAGATGACTTTCCCGAGTTCAACCCAAAAACTGACATGAAGAACCCAATTTTTGTTAAAGGAATGAAGTTCGCTACTGTTCAGATATTGAGAGATGCACTGAGGG
Organism: Rubus idaeus; assembly: GCA_030142095.1. Classification (NCBI taxonomy): domain Eukaryota; kingdom Viridiplantae; phylum Streptophyta; class Magnoliopsida; order Rosales; family Rosaceae; genus Rubus; species Rubus idaeus. The sequence goes on from CM057969.1 coordinate 8,850,830, forward strand.
AGAGGGCCATACAAGATGGCTGGGAATATACATATATAAAAAATGATCGATCGAGGTTAAGGGTCATATGCAAAGAAGATGATTGTCCATTTGAATTGTTTGCTTCTACGATGCAACATGAGAGCACTATTATGATCAAGACTTATGAACCTGAACACAACTGCTCAAGGAAATTCGAAAACAACATGGTAAGGGCCAAGTACTTGACTAGGAGATTCATGGATCAAATCAAGCTTAATGCAAACTGGAACACAGGTAATTGCGCTTAAGTATCTTAAGTTAATGTAAGAAACTGCAAAAAAAATTGCTAATGAAATAATGTATGGTTGTATACAGAATCTCTTGCTCAGACTATGTCAGCTGAGGTTAAAGCAAAGGTTACAAGACAAATGGCGTATAGAGCAAAAAGGGCAGCTTTGTTGGTATTGGAAGGATCTATTAGGGAGCAATATGCAAGGCTAAGAGACTATGGAAGGGAGCTTCAGAGGGTAGACCCATCAACCACCATTGACATCAAGTGTGACTTCACCAATGTAAATAAACTTCCCGTATTCAAGAGGATGTACATTTGCTTGGGAGCTCTTAAGAAGGGATTTAAGGCAGGTTGTAGGTCTTTGATTGGCTTGGATGGTGCACATCTAAAAAGTTGTTTTGGGGGACAGTTACTGACGGCCGTTGGAGTTGATGCAAACAACACCACTTGGGTTATTGCATATGCAATGGTGGAGATGGAGAGCAAAGACTCATGGATTTGGTTTCTAGAGTTGTTGGTCAAGGACCTGAGTATCAAGAATGAAGGAGCAGGGTGGACTTTTATAAGTGACAAGCAAAAGGGTCTTATACCTGCATTTGAAGAGGTTGTCTCCTGTGCGCATCTTAGATTTTGTGTGAGACACTTGTGGACAAACTTCACTAAATTATTTCCTGGAAAAGTTATGAAGGATCAGATGTGGGCTTGTGCAAAGTCAACCACTTTTCCTTACTTTTTGAAGGAAATGGAGGCTATGAAGGTGCTAGATAAGGAAGCTTACAACTGGTTGACACGTAATTGCATTCACTGGAATTACCTTTTTTGCAATTAATTTATTTTGGTGATGATAATTCCCCTTATATGAATGCAATCTTAGATGGTAGAACATTTTTCCCAGTATTTAATACCATTTACATGTGATAAATTACAACCGTAAGAGATTGCTTCAGATTGCCTAATTTCTCGTGAATTTTTTTTTTGCAACTGTTTTAGTTAATTGGCTATTGCTTAATATTTTTGTTAATGTAATTTGGTTTTGTAGATCTTGATAGGCCTCCCAAGCATTGGTCAAGAGCACACTTCAACACCAATTTGAAGTGTGACATTCTCATCAATAACCTGTGTGAGAGCTTCAATGGATTCATTCTTGATGCTAGGGGAAAGCCACCTGTGACTATGTTTGAAGAGATTAGAGTTAAGCTAATGAAGAGAATTCAGATGAGAAGGGATAAGATACGAGGTGTTCATGGAAAAATTTGCCCCAAGCCCAGAGATATACTAGAGAAGAATAAGGTGAAGGCTGCTGTAGACTGTATTTCAAGCATGAATGGTGGCGACCAAGCTGAGGTTGCTAATATTGGTGGATCAAAGAATGTTGTTGACCTCGGATTAAGGACATGTTCTTGCAGGAGGTGGGACTTAACTGGAATTCCATGCAAGCATGCTATCTCTGCTATATACCTAAGGAGGCATAACCCAGATGATTATGTTGCTGAATGTTACTTAAAGAAGACTTATATGATGACATACAACAATATCATAATGCCTGTTAATGGTATGGACCTTTGGTCAAGAAGTGAAGAGCCACCCATGTTGCCTCCACAATATTCAAGACAGCCTGGTAGGCCAAGAACCAAGAGATTTAAGGATGCTTCAGAAAAGGCTAATAGTGGTCCCAAACTTGGAAGAGTACAAAAATCTCTTAAGTGTGGCAATTGTGGGGTACTAGGTCATAACACTAAGACTTGTCATAGGCATCTGCCACCAAAGGAAAAACATATTGTTAATAAGAAGCGGAAGCTAAACAGTGGGGAAGGTTCATCATCTCAAACCCAGGTAATTTTATTTTGTTCATATCTATTTGATTTAATTAGAATAATGAAAAATAGGAAATTAATATGAGTTTTTCACCATTGGGCATGCTTCGTTTTCTTTACTCTTATTCTTCAGATACATTTGGTTGTTTTTTAGCGTAAAATTCCTAAGTTGGTATTGTGGTTATAACTTGTTGCAGACTACGAAAAAAGAGAGACAAAAACCACCATTGACTAAGAATGAATTGAGGCAGAAGGCCAAAGAAATGGCTGATAATCAAAAGGTATGATTATAAACATGTCTACTGATTTTGTATATGATGATTGCTTAACTTATGTATTTGCAATGGTTTTTATGTGCAGAAGAAGATGTCTGCTTTGAGGGCATTAAGGGCACAAGGAACCAAATCAGCCCCAACAAGATCAAGGCCTCAACAAGCTACATCTACCCTAACAAGCATGAAGGGTGCAACACCAACAAGATCCTCTCAAAGGATCAGACAAAACTCAAAAGCAGTTGGAAAATAGGAAGTGCAAGGTAACATTGGCAGGCCTTGTAAATACTTTAGACATCCTTTTTGTGCAACCTTGTGCTGTGTCGCTTGGTTGCTAGCTCTAATCTTTTGATAAGATGATTAGAGCTACTTCAATGCAAACAATATAAGTATTTGAACATTAGATCATGATGTAATGTTGTAAAGCTGTAATTTTTTGTTTTTGGTTAATTAGAGCTATGTTAATTGGGCTGCTAATGCTGCAAATTAGATGTAATTGGATTTGTATGACAGAAATGTATCAAGTGTAATCTTTTAGTTATGGATTTATGCTCAACTGAAGACGTTTGGAAACATTGCTAGAGTTTTGATTTTTATGATTATATGAAGATGAACAAAGAAGAGATCAAAGAAAAAAGGGATAGACATTATTATGATTTTACATTTGCAGGTATTTTTTTTTCTTTGGACTATTAGTTAGGTGTATAAATAAATGATGTTACATTAATAGATTGTAGGGTATTTGGGGTTTGGGTATGATATACGGTATCAGGGTTACTTGGGGTTGGGAGGGAAGTGTTAAGAGATTTTAGTAAGAGCAAATAAATGAAGCTGAGAGAAGGGGAGGAATAAAGTCCAGGGGTGTAATGAGAATTTCGCAGGTATTAGGGTTATTTAGGGTTTGGAGGGAAAGTGTTGAGATGTTTTGGTGGGAAATTGTACTTGGATCTGAGGAAAGGAGCAGAAAAATAGTCTAGGGGTGTAGTGGGAATTTTGCAGTACATTTGGGCCCATTAAAGCAGATCTGGCGTTTAGGTCTCTGCCATGTTGGCATGTTAACGTCCAAGTTGGACGGAAGTTAAACGGATGGAGCTATTGAGTGATTATAGAAAGTATAGGGACTATTCTGATGAAATTAAAAACTCAGGGACTGAACTGATTAGACCCCGAAAGTTCAAGGTATTAACAAGAATTTAGTCCTATCTAAAATGTATTGTTAGTTTCTTCCAATATTTCATATAAAATTATTTTTGTCCCATGAATATAAATCTAATGTAAGAAAATATTTGGAGTTCCTCTACATAATTTTTTTTTCGCACAGAATTAATATTCAAATCAAGTTATCAAGAAAACAAACAACGTTTCCTTTAAATGGCAAACAAAAGTTTTTCATGTACTAGTGCTCATCGTCATGCAAATTAACGGTATGCTTTATTGCAATGCATATATCATGAGAAGTTGGAGCTTATTCATGTCAAACCAAAGAGCAATATTGAACATGACATTCTTGGTGCAATGCACACATGTATTGTGATACACAAGTTTGTCACAGTAATTCGTTGTGTCATGATCCCAATCGAAACAAGTGGAGATCACACGTACAATAGTTGCCTCAACCAAAATAAATCTGCAACAATATATATATATATATATACCCGGAAAACTACGCAAATGCATATATTTATTTTGATTATTCAGGCATCGATTTGCCAGATCTCTTCTCCTGGAGGTGTTTGAGAATGTAAAGAAATACTCATTGAACAATCTTCGGACAAAATCTAGAAATAATTGTGAGAACCACATTGGAGAATAGTCAAAATATAATGACTAGGTAAAACCGTAAAACTAAGTGTTTAATTTGCTGGCCAGTAGCCTCATTCCAACCTTATAGAAGGTTAACATAAGAGCAATTAACTTCTATTTCTTGACTGGGGGGTTCTCTAAGCATGGGTTGAGCATAGTGCACTAATACAAACTAACTATTAACTGCTATTTATGCCTCAACGTACTCATGCATAGTATATTAGTCTATTTAAATTTGAATATTGTTCTCCAGAAAATAGATTTGCATGAACTGTAAAATTCTACGGAAAATAGACATTTATAGTTTTCCATCTATATAAGGCACATTCTCTAGTTCATTGTGAGCTGCTACCAATAATTTTTTTAAGTGACTGTTCTGCACAGGAAAACTCTGTTTTCAAGATTTCAATCACCATTCATTTCTTCTTCACTATTTTTGCTTCTTTTCCTCGTTTCAACTCATTTTCACACCTGTGCTCCAAAATTAGGGATTACAAAAATTTCCACTGGGTACGGTACCCATCAGGTATTCGACCCTAACGGGGATAAATTCGAGGGATATCAAGTAACGGGAACTAGGATCCCCAATACTCAATTTCTGAAATCGGGTACGGGGTAGAGATGGTATTTTGATCCCCCTTCCCCACCCAATAAGAATTATTTAGAAAATATATAATAATAATAATTATTTAATATATATTTTTAATATAATAAATATTTATGTAAACTTTTTTGTCTGTTTGAATGAGTAAGTTGTGAAATTCTATTCAGCAGCCAATTGTAGACTTTTTTTTTGCCAACACATAAATTTTTATGGAAAAAGATTGTTGGCCTCATTAAGGCCTAAGATGTGGAGGCCTCAATCATATGTGGCATGCCATATCATTGACCAATTGTGAAATTATGTTACTTAGATGCCACATCATTTTAGGCAAAAGTCTATCATATCCATTCTATATCTAATGGTTATTACTTATTCAAGTTTAAAATTTATCGATTAATTATGCTTACAAATATATATAATTAATTATTCTTACAAATATAAGGAAAAATAATTTACACATTAATTTACATTAACCATATATCCGAATTTACTCATTAATTATCCTTATCAATCAATTTACTCATTAATTGACATTAAACATATGCACGAATTTACTCATTAATATAATTGACTCTTTTTCCATATTTGAAGATCAAACGAAATCTTTTATTTTTGGATAGAACGAAATCTTTTTTTTTATGAACATAAATTCATTTTATAAAATATATATTATAGATAAATGAAAAAAAAAACCTAGCAATTTTATAGTGGTTATTAAGAATCGAAACAGCAATTTTAATGTTTAGGGATTGGGGGTATGGTGGATTTAGGGTTTAGGGTTAAGGTGGATTTAGGGTTTAGGGTCTAGGGGTAAGGTGGATTTAGGGTTTAGGGGTTAGGGGTATGGTGGATTTAGGGTTTAGGGATTAGGGGTATGGTGACAATTTTAGAGGTTTGGGGTTTAGTAATTTTTTTTTCTTTTGTATTTTAGATTGTAAGTGATAAATATATAAAATGATAAAATTTAATTCAAAATTTGAAAGGGCAATATTGGTTTTGTAATATTTGATATTGGAATAAATATTAACATGCATTTAAAAATATAATTTATTTTATATGACATGGCATGACACATTGGATTGAGGCCTCCACATCTTAGGCCTTAATGAGGCCCCCTAGCATTGCCCAATTTTTATTTACTTTTGTTGTTCGTTTTAAGCGAGACTTGTATTTATTTTTTTGGATCGAAATTACGAACTTATATGATTTTGATGTTTTAATTTTAACATGGGGGGGGGGGGGGGGAAATGACTTCAGGGACAAGGATGATATTTTAATCCCCATACTCTACCCATGCCACCCCATTGCCATCCCTATCTAAAATCTTACAAAACATAAAAACTAAACATTAACATTATTAATAAGCTCTTACAAAAGTCTATTTCAAGCAATTAAAGACACTTTGTGTACGTAAATTACGTACACATCATACGTGAACTTCTATTTGAGCATAGGAGATCTCTACATATGATTTACAAATAGAATAGTAAAACCAGGATTGATTAAGACGTATTAACTAAATAAATGACTCACCCTCTCAGTTGATTGAATGTGGAACATAATGAGAGCTCAATCTCGATTCAATTTCTTTCTCTCATGGACATTTTAGAAGTTTAGTTTCTTCCCATGTCTCATATAAATCTAGTTTTCTCTATGTACATGCATGCATGATATTATAAAATGAAAATATAGTAGAGGAGTTGAATGAAATTCATAGATATTATGATGTTGCTCCTTAATTGTGGTTGCTATGACATAAGCGTGATCATGCTTAATTCTAGCTCAATAGATCCTTACAAAGAATTATAAGTTGGGGTCGTAATTAACAAGATCAACTTGCCTTCCTTACTGGTGAATTTGTTATTTAGCATTTGAAACAATTGAGATTGATAAGGCATTGAATAACTTATACCTGTTAAGCCTATACCCAGCACAATTCTATTCAAACAATAATTATACTTATAACAACAGAATATATACTTACTGGACATGACTCTTGTCAAAACTCTGATATATGGTTTCAAGAAGCTAGCTACACAAACAAAACGTATATATGTGTTTAATTAAGCATTGTATACATTGCATCCCATGATCATCCTCTAGGAAATTAAAGACCTAACTGGAGGCTGCTTGCAACAAGTTTGAACACGTACTTTAAAGTAATGAAGTATGTTCGATCTATATAAAACTATGTGACAATCAATTTATTAAAAAAATAAAATAAAGCCTGCATTAATTTAAATTTATACACTTTGTTAACATAGAGCCTGCATGCATACATGAAGCCTCTGACTTTCTCTGTTTTTCGATGATTGCATGATTTGCATCGATCAAATCTTCAAATGTGAAAAACGGGAAGCAAGAAGAAAACTTGGAAACAAGATGTTTTGAATATATTGATTGTATATTGATAATTCACGAAGAGATTACAAGCTCTATATATACAAAGCTATTATGACTATTACACCAATTAAGGATCAGTACTCTCTCCTATAATCAAGCTAAGATTAGCTACGAGTCAGGAACATAAAAGGCATGTACATAGACAGAATTGATTATTCCTAATATAGAAGATTTACTTTCCAACAAAATGAGCTCAGAAATATCAAATTCCAACACTAAACTCTCTCTCTCTCTCTCTCTCTCTCTCTCTCTCTCTCTCTCTCTCTCTCTCTCTCTCTCTCTCTCTCTCTCTCTCTCTCCCCCCCCTCCCTCCCTCCCCTCCTGTTGATTAATTGGCTTCAGCACAACACCTCCCTCCCTTCCTCTGTGTGCGTGTATATATAAAGTACCAAGAAACCATGTTCTGATGTTCACCATCTCGCGCAATCTTATTGATCCATCGACTAGGAAAACAAATACAATCTTATTTATCCTTTTTTTTATATGCTTAATTCAGACCTTCAGTAATCTCAAGTGCAATTTGCATATAAAATTTGTGTGGGAAATTATCTAATTCAAATTTCTGCTGTTGATGAGGAAGGAAATAGTACGTAGACAGCTATGATGCACTGGTACGGATACGGGTGCGGGATACGATACGATACGATACGCGGATACGGCAAATTAAAAAAATATAAGATACGTCCTGGATACGGCAATTAAAATAATATTTAATATATAAATATATATTGTTTTAATTAATAACATGAAAAATATCATAAAAAACACAATACCAAGTTGCATAATACAATGTTCAATTTAAAAAAAAAATAGAAGAAATGAGATCAATGAAGAAATGTGATAGAATTAGGTTTTGGGGGTTAAAAAGTCTAATCTGCCCCCACGTATCCAGTATTATTACCAAAAAAACGTACCCAATATGGATACTTGCGTATCTTAGCCGTATCTAACCTTCACATTTTCAGATACGCGTATCCGAGCGTATCCATGGCGTATCGTACCCGTATCCGTATCCATACGTGATACTTCACTAAAATGAAGTATCCATGCTTCATAGGTAGACAGTTTAGTTATATATAAGGACAAGTGTGAGCCCATTTGCTTTCCCAAAATAACAATTTATATGATTAACTCATTAATATATGAATTACATGGAGCCAACATATTTACTAGTGTTTAAATCTCTTTAGGCAACGACCGCCCTTGAAAATCCAAAGAATCGAGTGCCATTCACGTTCGATCATACTCATAACTGCATCAGGTCTCCAAGGTGAACATCCTCTGGTTGATAGAGCAATGTAGGCAAGGGAAGTCGGCAAAATAGATCTGTAACCTGAAGAAAAGAATTTGCTCTGAGGGCTGGGCACGGGGGTCCCAGTCCCGAACCCGTCGGCTGTCAATGAACTGCTCGAGTTGCTTCCATAGCGAGAACGGGTTGCCGCGTGTCGGCTGGGGGACAAACGAGGATATGATATTGATAACACTACATTCAAGATTCAACATATTTACTAGGATATGCTACTGATAACACTACATTCAAGATTCACGCATGATGGACATTATGATCGAGTTTATGTCAATGTCTTTTATCAGTTTGTCATAAATAACATGTTGAGAGATTATCTGAGAAATATCGTCCTAATGATGTTTAATGCTACTCATATACAATCATTCTATCCTTGATCGACAACTATTTGGATCATTTTTGTCAACTTTTTAACAAGAAATTAAATCTAAATATTTTAGAAATAAATCTTTAAGTAAAATTGTTAGTTTGTTCCAATGTCTCATATATAATTATTTTCTACTGATAACATAAATTTAACTAAAAAGATATATCGAGAAGGGAAATATATATATATATATATATATTGTTTCCGTTTATCATTTTAGTACTTCCGTCAAATTTTTTATTAAATTTGCATACATGGTATTTACATGACTATTTTATTACGAGTAGAATAGTCGAATTTTACATATTTTTTACTTTGATAGTGGAGAAAAAACTGACAAAATTATAGGGTTTAGGAATGTCTCTGCCTCTGTGATGATCGCATTTACTCTTGTCATCTAGTTCTGAACACTCGTCACGATTCTTTTACCTCTTCTCTAAACTTCATCAACCCTATATTGAACCTCATCTATGGCAGCAACTAAGGCCCAGTTTGGCATTACTGTGCTATTGGGGAAATTGCTTTTGAAATTGTTGTTAGGGGAATCAGTTGAGTGTTTGGTAAACTAATTTTCAGAAGTGTTGTGAGTACGAAAAACAGTTTCAAGGTGTTTGGTAAACTATTAATGAAAAGTGTTGTGATTGTATAGAATTACCAAAATGGACATGGATTGTTTTTTGACACATTCATCTTCTCTTATCTCTTTCCATAGTTAGTAATATACGGGACGGGAATTAAACGTCAAAAATACGTACGTGTATAATTCGGGAACTTTTAATGAAAAATACTTTTAAAAATTCGGTCATAATATACGGAAACGGCAAATTATAAAATTCGATACGTACGTGTTTAAAACGGGATGTAGTGAAAAATACAGACGGAAAAATACGGACATAGATATATTAATATATGTCAATTATAGTACTTATATATAATAAATATGACTTTTAAAACATAATTTAAAAAAAAATCAAGTAATTACTTAATTAAAAATTATAAGTAAGAATAATTCGAGAATAAAAAACTTGGGGAGTGATTTTTAAAGAACTTCATTGATAAACTTAAATTTTAAATTTTTAGACCAAAAAATCACATACTAGCCCAAAATCAAACAAAAAAATATTGAAACAAATTATTTAACCCGTGTTTTTTATTATTCATCCTCCAATATTCTTTTTTTTTGGTTACCTTTATTCTTCTTCTTCCGTTCTTCCTCCCTTCTCTCTCTTTCTTCCTTATTTTTATCTTTTCTGACCAACCCACGTGCCTTTTTCTCTCTCTTTCCTCTCACCCACCACCCACTTCTTTCTTTTTTTCTTCTTATTTATCTCTCTTTCCTCTCACCTACCGCACACGACTTCTTTCTTTCCTTCTTCTCTTTGCTCCTCTCATCTCTCAAGTAGTCGCAGCTGCTGTCTCCGCCGTGCTACTCCTTGCTTTCCGATCCAATACGTCGGCCTCGCAATCGAACTCACTCCTCCACCGCAAGAAGACGAAGGCCATCTCCAGAAGCTTGCTCACCCCTCTTGAAGAACCCAGAAGGAGTTGCAGGAGAGAGGAAGATAGAAGAAAGAAGAAAAAGAGAGAGGAAAGAGGGTCGGGTGAGAGTTTTCAACTGCCGTATTTTTCAATTGAAAAATACGGCAATACGTATTATACGCGTTTAATACATTTTGGGTCAAAAAAATGCATTTTTTTCCGAATCTTTGAGTTTAATTCGAAAAACGGACGTTTTATTCGTTTAATACGTACGTACGCGAATAATTCGCGAATTAACTAACTAGGTCTCTTTCTAGGTATATTATTCAATCATTACAGGAAAGTCGCATACAATAATGCATACCCCATATTTGTAATCATGCAGCTAGAAACCCAATCTTTGGCCCTGATCCTTAATTATTGAACTCATGAATTAATAAAAAAAATATTATTGAACTCATGTTGAACAACAACAACAAAACCACAACAAACATAACCGGATAACCCAATGCCAGCATCAACATGAACATGAAACAACCACAATAAACATAACCCAATGCCAACATCAACAAAAAAAATGCCAACATCAACATAAATTTTAGAAACGATAAATTTACGTAAATTTTAAACAATAAAGGATAAAATAGGTAGTTCTGCATGGAGAAGGAGGTGCAGAGATGGATCAAGGGTTTTCAACGTAAATTTTAGAAACGATAAAGGATAAAATATGTAGTTTTGTAAAGATTCATTAATCCTTTTGTGTTTTTCAAAAGCTAAAGCAGAAGCAACTTTTAAAAGCTACGAATTGTAGCTTCCGAAAAACTCAGTTGGGGGTGGAAAATTTTTGTATGAACCCGTTACATGTGTGACGGGTCTCATTCATTGGTCAAAAAAATAATTTTTTATGTTTAAAATAATTTTGATTAGTTACAAGCCAATCAGTATAACCCACCACACATGTGACGATCACAAAGAAAAATATCTCGTTGGGGGAAGCTAAAATGGACCGATATATGTTTTCTAGAACTCTAACAGACACCATACATACTGCCCAACAGCAGAAGCTGTGACAAGCGCTGCGCCAAATGCAGCTCCACTGGTCCTCCAATTTGGTCGGCAGATTTTGATGGTTGCTTTTGTAGTCAGCTAGATAACCCACTCGTTGTACTTTATTGCATACATATTCCACAATTGCTTCGACAAGTTCTCTTTCAGTCCTACAAGGAACAAGGGTCGAATAATTAATCATCAATTTAATTATAAATCCAAAAGTAGAAGTACAACTCTTGTTAATGAACATAAAGCCATGCTTACTTATAATTCTGTGTATCCCACCCAGAGAAATTGGCCACTGTTTTTAAAGCATCTCTCCACTTCTTAATCGTCTCTATGTCATGCCTTTTCGTTGCTTCATGCTTAGTGAATGCAATTCAAAACTATTCTTTTGCTGTCGTACATCAGATGGTTCCACATGATAGAAAAGTGGCAGAATTCTGTTCTCGTCTTTCATGCAATCAACAATCTTCGTTAGTTCCTCCAAACACCATGAAGAAGAAGCATAGTTTGGCGACAGAACAATGATGGCAAATCTTGATTCTTCGATTGCCTTTAGGAGACTTGGAGAAATAGATTCCCCTACTTGAAGCTCTTGGTCATCCATGAATGTTTTAATTCCTCCCCTGTTTTTCAGTCCATCATATATTTCGAATGCAATACCCTTGCGAGTTTCTTCACCCCTGAAACTCAGAAACACATCATAATTCCACCGAGGAGCTGATGGCTCAGTTAAAGGTTGCGGCAAACCAAAGTTTACCAAGAACCGGTAGAGGTAGTAGGAAAATTTCACCAAAGAGATACAGGTTGTAGCAGCTAGAAGAAAGTCAAAAGACATAATTCAGGGAACCAACTTTGGAGAGGAAACTTTTGGAGATGCTCAATTAGAACTGGTCCGAAGTTGGGACCAGCCTCTCTAATTGGTCTTGCTTGTTTGTAGGACTATGGACTCTGGCCAGTCTCCATGTCTGTTCAAAATATTTAGGCATATATACATCAATCAAATATGATTTATATGATCGAGGACAAGAGAAACATGTTTCCTGGTTATTAAGCCTCTTGTAGAGGCATAGGAAATTCACAAGGGTTGGGGTAAAAACTACTACAAAGAATAACTAGAGCAAATGAAAGTAAACAAAGAACGTACCTTATCCCTTTTAGTTAGTTATGAACAAAGTTAGTTAGCTCTGATCAAATCCTTCCCTCGGAGCAGGAACGCGAATACAATCTGTCTGTAAACGAGAATATTGAGAATAAACTAAAAACAGAGAGTATGCAAATATTAAAAGCAGTTAATAACACATCAAAAACCAGGAAATCGAGAGGCAAATACTTGTTTCTCAGAGAAGTAGATTATACAATTGCAGAGGAAACTACTATGAAGCTTGAACGCGTGAGAGAATGAATATGGTTTGAAAATGGATGGACACCGGCAGAGTAAAAACCTTGGAACCACTCCTTAAAAATTAGAAATTAGAGAAGTAATTGTTTAGTTGTTTACAGAGTTGACTGATACATGAATGTCGTTTTCCCTTGCAAAAATTTCATCATAATTTCTGTTTTTAGAATTATCTATATTTCCACGATATCCGATATTTTGCTCCTTCTTGGAGATAGTCCAATTGTTTTTGGCATGGCCGATCAGCCAAGCAAATTATACGTTCTGGTGTGTCAAGATAGTTATTTGCTCCACAGCAATGTTAAAGAGATTCGTTGAGAAAGTAGTCTTTTTTATTTTTTGGGTCTAAAGAAAAATTAGTCTGTTAAGTCTTAAATGTCTTGAATAGTTGAATGAACCTTCTGTTCAAAAAAGAAACAAAAAAAAGCCCTGAATAAACCTTATCTCCTTTTGACAGCATGAAATGTACAACACTTTCAAATCACACATCATTAAGAAAATGTACACAATCACTTTTCTAATTTCTCTATATAAATTTTGCAAACTTAAATGTAAAAATCCTTCTTATTGGCAGTATTTATTGGCAGTATTCGACGGCGTCCGGACGGATTGAATAGTTTATAGAAACTAGAAGAGAAATAATGCAGGGAACCAACTTTGGAGAGGAGACTTTTGGAGATGCTCAGTTAGAACTGGTCTAGTTTTTTTTTTTTTTTTACCAAAAGAACTGGTCTAGTTTGGTGTTCTGAAGTTGGGACCAACCTCTCCAATTAGAACTGGTCTTGCTTGTTTGTGGGACTATCGACTCTGACCAGTCTCGGAAGCTCAAATTGTACACAAACATTCAAATCTTATCTTTTAAATTTCTTTTTGTGGACTCTTATCTTGATTCTTGATTACTTAACATTTTTAGGCGAGTTAATTCATAATTCGTATCATTGGACAGAAACTGGTCTCATTTGGAGTTCCGGAGTTGGCACTAGTAAGAACGATTTGTCTACAAATTAAGATTCAAATCTTGTCTTTCAATTTGTTGCATTCTTGACACTTGCATTTTTTTAAGTCCATATATTCTCACCCAACTAATGTGTGACATAACGCACAAGCTGCCGTTTTGGGATGAATCTAGCAAAAGAAAACAATCTCAGATATGTTATTATCAAAAGTGACTCCAAGACCTCCCATTCTAAATTTTCTAATTATGAAATAAGGGAGGTACCTTAACCCTTTTTAGTTAATTATAGAGAAATTTTGATAAATGGCTCCCTTTTGGGCTCTGAATTGAAAACTACCATGTTTTTGCAACTCTTTGAAAAATACCCACGTTACTGCAGCAAAAGTCTAATCTACCCCCATCTCTCTCACTCTCTCATGGCTCACTTCCTCACCGCTCTCTCTCTCCCCTCGTTCTTCCTCTGCCCAGACACGAAACCACTCTTCCCTCTCAACTTATGTCTTTTTCTACTGCAATTTCTTCTTCCACAACACTCTGCGATCCTTCTCTCTGGGCACCATGTGCTTCACCGCACCCATGGCCTCCTAAAAAATCAACCACGCCTACAGTGCCGAAAACCCAGTCCTCTCGGACCCCGCCAAGGGTCGTGAGGGAAGAGAGGGAGGAGAGACTCCGGAGCTGGGGATTAAGAGAGGCGAAAGGAAAAAAAAAAAGAGAAAAAAAAGAAGAAGAGGAGAGTTCTCGGCGTCTGGTTAGTGGAGCTGGGCTCGAGAATTGGCTGCGCCGGAAAGGAATTCCGAGAGGAAGAGGCGCGGCCTGGTGTAGCTGCTGGGATTGTGATTGCTGGAGAAATGGCTGCGGTTGCGCATGGAGGCGCTGAGCGGTGATGTGCACTGTGGTGGTATATGGGGTGTCCAGAGAGAGAATTTGCAGGCTGTGAGCTGTTGTGTTTGTGATTGATGATTTTGTGAAGACAGTAAAGAGAATTAGAGAGAAGATGAACACGAAGTGTCCAATATTAGCCGTTAATTACCATCACTGTAATTTATAATAATGAACACTGGTATGATCCAGAAATGGTGTCCTAAAATTTGAATGGCTGGATTATCGAAATGTTATTGCAAAGTGAGTCACACAAGCAGTCCTTTAAAATGCACATTAAAAATGATCCATTTTGTGAATTGCCCTCTTATAAATATACACACACACACATATCATATACATATGTGTGTAGGGAATAGTTTCTGATGCGCATCGCATACAGTAATCTCATAAAACCCCACAAACTGAAAGAAAGCCTCAATGGAGGAGGTATATCTCTATATTGGTATTAGAATTTCCGTAGAATTTCCCTAACATACAGAATATATAAGTTGTGCACAATTTCAAACAAACAAGAACTATGGTTCACAAGAACGCTTTAACATAGTATAAACTTTTCTTGTTACTAAGTTTACGCACTTATTAGGGAAAGCAGATGTATCATGTTTAACCACAAATCACAGTTGTGAAGGTGGAGGCTTTATCTTCTCCAACAACTTTTCAGCTTCAATAAATCCAAATGATCCCACAGACAGATATTTTATATGTTTCCATCTGTTCAAGTATGATAAGGTATGTCAATTAACAATGAACTAGTTGGAGGTAAAAGAAAACTCAGGCATAGTATCCATGAAACCCAAAATTACTAACCTGGGTGTATAAGGCAGTGCAAAACAATGGAGGTGAAGATGGTTAACAGAGTTAAACGGAGGTTGATGAAAGCCAAATCTGTCAAACGGACAGAATAAAATCTCACTCTATTTACATTAAAGAATCACACTTTTTTCTTTGATAACCATCATTTGCAGAAACTTTCAGTCAAACCAAATAATTAGTATTTTGACTCAGTTGTGTTTAGCTTTATGAATTTTTTATTTCTAGTTTTTTTTTTGGCCAATTTGTTTGTAATCGTTCTAAGGCTCACAAAAATATTCTTAAAATCATTGACAGAAAGACCATCTGCCAAAGAAGAAGCAGAGACACAAATTGATCCATACATAGCCCAAATTATAGAACTTATGAATATTCTCATTCTTCACCAGCCCAGTTTTACACTAGTGATGTAGAATGGGTCCATGGACACCAAAATGGAAGCGGAAAGTTTCTACAAAATTTTCATTATGTCCTTTCTGTTTTATAGTGGTTCTTTCTTGATCCTTAAGTCTATTGATCACCACATAAATGAAGTGTTTTCATTCGTCCTTCATTCTAGGAATCAGTCACTTCATCAACCAAGCAATTTGTCTAACAGTCAGTAGAACAAAGGAGGCATGGATAGAGTCATTGAAATGGATGTAAACATCGAAACTAATCTATTGTTTTACAACTTTCAACTGTCATTTTTTCTTTTGGCAGCCAACAATCTAGTGTTTAGTATTCAACACCAATTGTTACATTAGTACAGAGTACGCATTCAAAAGGCTTAACTAAACATAAGGGATGATTAATTTGATGCTAAAAACCAGCAGACATGGTTTGAAAAAATAAAAATAAAATAAATTCACCAATATAGGATGCAGGAACTGCAGTTTAGTCCAAGTAGGTGTAACTAATATGGACAGCAATAGCATAATATCTTAATAGAAGAGCTTCTCAAAATCAATCTAATTGAGCACAATGTACCTGTACCGATGGCATTGAGGTGCATCTCTTTGTAATAGCGTTTTCCCCACTTCCAACATGTGACTCACTAAATAGAACAAAATAATGGGTATAAGACTATGAAAACAAAGAAGCGGTTGATGACAAAAAAGGAGCCACATTTGATTCAACCATGGATCATTCAATCTAAAGCAAAATTTGGATTTACCCAAAGAGTAGTCTTCAGGTCTCCTTTGAAGATCATTAACAGTTGAAATGTGATCCAAAGGAATAACCAAGTAATGCCTGCAAGATTATCACTTTAGTCATTCAATCAAAATCATCATGTGGAGTCACTGATGAATGGAATTGGGGGAATTCATTCAATACCTTAGAGCAGCGGGTTTGATGTCTTGAAAAGCAACGACCTTTTCATCCTGCGATGAAAACCCAAACACGAATTACAGCCTCAAGATCAATTCAAGTACCAAAAGCACCGTTTGGTTGCTGAGAAAATGGGAAGGGGCGAAAACCCAATTTGGAGTGCAACTTTCTCAGCAACCAAACAGAGTAGAAGGGAAACGAAACGTAGAGAGAGAAAGAGCTGACCGTGTGAAGGAGAGTGGTAGAGGAGGATTTGCTGGCGATCTGGCAGAAGATGCAACGTGAAGTTGCTGCGGCTCCCGCCATTGATGACGCCCCCTATGCAGCTTTGAGGACAGTTGCTGAAGTTGCTTCATTAACTTAGTTTGGCGGAATAAGAATATCACAAAGCCTTGGGTCTCTTAACTCTCCTTTTTCTTTTTTGGTCATTTGGGTCCTTTATAGTGGTGTTTGCTGCAAAATTGTATAGAAAAACTATGGAAAATGGCAAAGTTTTGGATTTGTATAACTTTAGTGTTTTTTTTTTACTACAATTCGAGCCAAATATATCAAAATTAGAAACTAAGAGAGTACTCACGAAGTATGAATCACTAAGAAGAAGTTTTCCATACTTCGTGAGTGTAACAACAACAAATTCACTTATGATCAAGTTCTAATGTAAGATGGACTCAAAATGACATAGGATTGTAAAAACATGATTACTTAAAATCTAAAGGGTGTCTTACTGTCTTGTGTCTTGTGCACACAAAAAAAAGGATTCCAAAGGAGGGTCAAATTTTGATCTTTTCGAAAAATCCAGGGTCAAAACTCAAAACCAAAAGGGGGGTGGTCTTGGTAATTCGTGGTAATTTTACTAATTTATCTCTCTCGTGTCAAAATGGTCCACAGAAGAAGGGCTACAATAGTGAGGTCGTGTCAAATGTTCCGAGTGAATCCATTAATTTGTGTTCTTCTGTGTTCCTCCTCCTATGTTCCATAGGAAGTTGCTAACATTGTTGTCAAAACAAGTCACCCTTCACCTTAAACCTCGTTTAACCCGAGCAATGAGCTCCCAGTTCCAGCTCCAAGTCAACCCACTCACCGGCAACTCGGAGTGGATCGTCATTGAAGAAGACGAACCAGAAGGACAGAGTTTCAACACTTGCCAGACAGCCCTTCTCGCTACGACGTCGTACCTTGACATGCTCAACGACTCTCCGAGGAACAGAGCTTACCGCGAAGCCATAGACAAGACCATAACCGGACCTTGCCACGTTCTTGACATCGGGTAAGCACATAATTAATTATTCACTAAATTAAATTAAAGCTTTATACTTTTTTGGCATTTCGAAATTAATTAGGCAATTGTTGAATTACTGTCAAGTGCTGGAACTGGCTTGCTATCGATGATGGCTGCGCGGGCAATGGGGTCGACGACATGTCGTACGGTGACCGCCTGCGAGTCTTACCTTCCAATGGTGAAGCTAATGAAGAAAGTTCTGCGCCTGAACGACATGGAAAAGCAAATAAAACTCATTAACAAGCGTTCTGATGAGCTCAAATTGGGAGTCGACATCAATTCTCGTGCTCAAGTTCTTGTAAGTACATAAAGTTTGCTCCTTTTTGTACAAAGGTGACGTTTTGATTCCAACCATATATACAATTTGAGTGTGTTCTAATGTATAGGTTAGTGAGATACTGGATTCAGAGTTATTAGGTGAAGGGTTGATTCCTTCTCTACAACATGCGCATGACATGTTGTTGGAGGAGAGTCCGGAAACGGTGCCGTATAGAGCAACCACTTATGGCCAGGTATATGAAGATGCAAAGAGTTTTACAATGTGACCAGAATTTTGTACTTTAATCTCATTTTGTATTGCAATTAACCTTCCTCAGTTGGTTGAGAGCACATTTTTGTGGAAGCTTCATGATTTACATGGTAATGAGGCAGAAGCGTGTGATGGGATTCGTCTTGTTCCTACAGGGTTTGAGGATGTTTTGTGTGTAAAGCCGCAACAATATGCGCTTCATTGCGATGCTATAGCAAGTGAAGTGAAACTGGTAATGAATAATGATATTGTGTTAGTCTTCAACAAAGTTACTTGGGAAGTACTACTGGTTTAATTCATACTCAGTGTTTGGTTCTTCCAGCTTTCGGAACCCTTCAAAATTTTTGAGTTTGATTTTTGGAAACGACCGGATAGTAGTGGGGAGACTGAGCTATTTGTAAAGGCGACGAATGATGGTCGAGTTCATGCAGTAATTTCTTGGTAATTGGAGTGGTGCGCTTTTATAATGACATTTTGGGACATTAGTTTCAAGATTTGGTTATACCAACTTTGGGGTGTGGTTGTGTGTGTGCGTGTTTCAGGTGGATACTTCAGCTTGATCGTGAAGGGACAATCTTTTATTCCACTGCTCCTAGGTGGATAAATTTGCCAGTCAACATTAGTAAGTTGTAGCACTATTCCTTTGTAAGCCAGAACCAAAGTCATTCTACTTTGTGCTCTTTTTATGCTTCAAAGTTGAGCTGTTTGATGGAGAATTCAATAAGCTATTTCCTTTTGATATGCTAACCTTAGAAATTTCATGTGAAATTGTCGTTGGAAAGTGTGAATATCATTTTCTAACTCTGACGATGAATGTCCACCAACCCTGGTAGCATTTGGGTCTTTCAGGAATTATGCTAGAGATTTTGCACTAGACCTTGTTTAACAAACCTATACTTCAATTTGGAGTTAATTGACAAGTATTTTCCAGTGCTTGATGTTTGCTCTCATGTGCATGCCATGAAGAAAGTGATTTTGTTTTGTTGACAGGTCATGGGGATTGGTGTGACCATTGGAAACAGTGTGTTTGGTTTGTTCCTGGTGAAGGTCTGTCCATAAGGAAGGATGAAGAGGTTTGTTTACATGCTGTTCATAACGATATAAGCATCTCCTATAATATCAAGAGCCCTGGGTCAAGAAACAAGACTTTGCAGTTTGACTTCAATGGCAAGGATTTCAAGCTCATACTACCACCAGAAAGAATTGCAATTTATGGAGACAGTGAATGGAGGCATACCATGTTTAGTGCAATAAGTACTGCGGTAAGAATTAAGATCTCTCTCACCAACCCCCAGAAAAAACAAAAACAAAAATCTTCACATTCTTGACATGAACGGTATTCTTCACAGTTACAGGGAAGAGTTGATCCATTATGCATTGTTGCAGATGACAGTGTCTTCTTAACTCTACTCGTTGCACATCTCTCTAAAACATCACATGTGATGTCCTTTTTTCCCGGGTTGCAAGACAAGGGTGTGCAATATTTGCAAGCTGTCGCCAATGCTAACAATATCTCAATGGATCGTGTAGAATATATTAAAAAGAAGAAAACTAAGTTAACTGTGCATGACACACATCAGAAAAAGGTATTTTCTTCTCAATTAGAACCACCAATTAAATTCCTAGTATCGAAAGTATATCATCGTTTGGTCTCTGTATGATGTGCTCTTTAAGCTTCCTGTTGAAATGGGTTACAGTAATGATGCATTGATCGATTACTTTTCTTTTTTCTTTTTGTTTTACTGGTAGGGTTTCATTGGGTGGTTAAATTTATTAAAGAGCTGAAATTGTTCTATTGTTGCCAAACCTTACTGTATTATTTCAAAAATTTGAGGCTGAGCAGTGGGTGAAAATATGGTGTTTTTTCTGTTGGAAACTTAGGATCGGAATCTAACCAGTCTTGGGATTTTGCCCTATTTATAGGTTGACCTGTTGATTGGAGAACCTTTCTACTATGGAACAGATAGCATGCTTCCATGGCAGAACCTCCGGTTTTGGTATGTTACTGTATTTCGTTCTTCCAGTAATTTTCATTATTTGCTCATGAGATTTCATGCACAATATGTACATGTGTACAATAGCAGTTGGCATGTGTGTTCATGACCATTGTCTAATGTCCTTATTAGTTGATACAGTGTTCATGGAGAGTTTTTTTTCTTTTTCAAAACCAATATATATAATGCCTTTTCTTCTTCTGGATTTGGTTGAAGGAATGAGCGGACAATACTGGACCCGGTGCTATCCGAAGATGCACTGATAATGCCTTGTAAGGCAATATTGAAGGCTTGTGCATTGTCTATCCCTGTAAATTCTGTTCCTACCCATTATGCTCCCTATATCTCATGTTTGAAACATGTACATGTGATTGTTCACCATGGATCTTAAGTTATGGCATCTGACCTTTTGAACAGGATCTTTGGAATAGTCGTCGTAGCTTGAGTAAGATTGAAGGGTTTGACCATTCTGTTGTAAATTCCACCTTAGGGGCATGTGGTGAACTACCTACAGAGCAAGAGAGTCCTTGTCTGCCCTATTTTATTTGGCAGTGTGGAAATGTTAAGGTAATCAATCAAAGTATAATTGTGTTTATGAGGAGGAGTTCTATTTTCAGGATCAAAATCTAATTTCCATTTTTGTAATTAAAAAAATATACTGATGCTAGGTCAATTTTTTTGAAAAAATATTTCAGAAACTCAGTGAAGCATTTACGGTCATGGAGTTCGATTTCTCAAAACCTATAATGCCATCTCATGGAAAAACCCAGGTACTGCAATCGCACCTTGAAATCTCGGTAAACGATACTCGTGGTCATCTTTGTTGAAATCTGATCACAGTTGGTACTTGCTGCAAAGTGCAGTAGTGCTGGTATATTTCTGAATGAGACATAATGAAGCATTTTCTCTCTGTTGCACTAACCATGGAACAAATGATTGTTCTCACTAAAATTTGATTCTAGGACCTTCATGGTTGCAGAATAAATTGTTTTGTAATCTACTTTTAGTTAAGGATCTCTTTCGCATGCCATCTCATTTTCTTGTAAACTTGTAATCCCCTTTCCCCCCCCCTTCCCTCTTAAATAACATCTGGATTATGAATAATACATATTAGTATAATGATATATATTTTTTTATTGAATAACTTTTCAAAGCATCAGCATGGTCTTGCTTAATTGCTTATTGAAACACATTCCCGGCAGGTTGAATTTACTGAGCCAGGGATATGCCATGGTTTTGTACTGTGGATTGATTGGGTGATGGATCCAGAGCACTCCATTGTGTTGTCTACAGGGCCAGGTATGGTTAGGTTCTTTATCTAAGCAATTCAACGGAAATTTACTTAGGACTGTTGCATGACTCGACTTCATATAAAGAAAAAAAGAAGTTGATAAGGTCCTGCTCACATTTCTAGTGTTAATGTGGATTCAGATAAGAGGTATTGGAAGCAAGGAGTAAAGCTTCTGGCCAAGCCTGTGGGAGTTGGTGAAACTTGTTCTTCTGCAGTGATTGAAGCTTCGTTTGACCCATCAAGTGGTGACCTCCACATTAGACATGCTTTCTCATAGATTTTTAAAATGCTCCGTCATATTTCCTAGTTTTGTTTCAAGGCTATATAGGTATTTCTATTTTGAATTTCAGTATTATCAACCAAATGGCTAGAATAATCTTTATATATAAATGGAGGCAAGGAATTTAAAAAAAAAAACGATTAGCTTATTAAAACGATTGCTGTAGATCCCAAAAGTTACTAAATCTGACCCTAAACTGACGAAATTGAAGTGAAGAGGGAGGATACGGAATTGAGCTAGAACTAGGCTAGATCAAGCTCGATTCTCCCTCCAACGTAACCAAAAATGTAAGGGCAGAAAAAAGAGAAGCTTACAGTATATAAATCTTTCTCTAGTGTATTATCCTTATACAACATTGATCGATCGCAAGGAATAAACAATGTGTGAAATTTTGAGAATTTGCTAATCGAAACCAACCGCCAGATGAGATGCTCTTGAAATTAAACTAGAAAGGGTTGAAGTCGAATTCAGTCTCTATTGAAATCTGAGGGAAGTCTCTTGAATTCAATCTTTATCGAAAAGGCTGGATGAGAACATATCAAGTCGAATTCAAATTGTCAATCGAAATGACAACTGTGAACAAATTTCGAATTCAATCTCATTCTAATCGAAAGGTTGAATTCAATCTTATTTACATCCAAAATCTGATTCAATCTGATTAATTCGATAGAAAATTGAATTTAATCTCTATCTCATGAATGTGGGAAATCAAAATCAATTTCATCGATCATCTTCTTTTTTCCCTTGGTCTTCTTCACGTTCTTGTTCATGTTCTCTCTCTTTCTTTCGTTTTTTCCCTCTTTGTATATGTTTCATAAGCCTTATATTTTTATTTTTCATTATAAAAATAAAAAATTAATCTAAATTTATTTATTATTTTGTTGGGAAATATCATGTCATTTGCCACATAAGACACAAAATTAATTTGGACCATTGAGTGTTTTAAAATCTAAGGGCTTTAAAGAATAGTACAAATATATGTCAAATAATAAGTCCCACGATCCCAATCAAAGTAATATCCTCCAAAAAAAATAGCACTACCCTCCAAAAAAATAATTAAAATCTACTTAATTATTGATTATAGAAAGATGATAAAGATGAAGTTTTGAAGGGAAAATCTAAAAAGAGAATAATTAATTGCATTGTTAATTTTAAAGAAAAAAAATAAGATGAGAGAAAGGAATAGACGTACTTTAACATATTTCATTTAAACTTTGCAAAAATTGTCAATTTGCACCCTCCTCAATTCTAACTTTTTCCATCCAAATGTTGGTTATGTGAAGGGCAATATGGTCATTTTGATCACTTTAAAAAAAATTAATTTTAAAAACTAAATATATATTTTATGTAAAAAAAAAATACAAGTATATATATTCCAAAAATATATTTATTTTCTTACAAATATATAGTCATTTTAGGTCTAAACAATAAATATATATTATTAATAAAAAAATTCTTGCACAAAAAATTAATAAACATGATTTCTCATATGAAAATAATAATTCATACAAAAATAAAAATAAATAATAATTTATGACAAGTTAAAAAAAAATTATGATAAGTTAAGAATATAATTTTAGATATAATATCTCTAGAGAAAAAAATAAAAGTTTTGAAAGAAAATAAATATATTTTTTGAATATATATATTTGTACTTTTTGACATAAAATATATATTTAGTTTTAAAAATTAAATTTTTTTGTTGACAATTTTTTTTTAAAGTGATCGAAATTACCATATTGCCCCTCACATAATCAACATTTGGATGGAAAAAGTTAGAATTCGAGGGGGGGTAAATTGACAATTTTTGCCAAGTTCAGGGGGTAAATTTCATCAATTGCAAGTTCGGGGTGCAAATTGACAATATCAGCCAAGTTTAAGGGGTGTTTTGGACTCCGATGATATGTTTTTAAAAATTCAGATACATTATTAATCACTTTTGAAAGTTAAGTATTTTTTTATCCAGTGCATCAAAGTTTAGACTTTGTTAGTGATGAAAACCCTTATATCATTGGAGTACACCGGCCGGAAGCTGGGCAGGCATGACACTTTCTAGGGTAAAGAAAATGGCTCTTATTCAATCTTCAGCCAAAGTATAATACAGAAAGAAAAAGAAACATATATATTTTTTTTCATATTTCTTATTAAATACAACATTTCAAGAAAAAATAAATGCAGCTGCTGTAAGGGGAAAAAATGCGAAACTCTAGTTGAGATACCTTTACATTATGGGGGACCAAAATCTAATTCCTTGGTAAGAGGCTCGTATAACATGCAAAAATGTGAGAGGTAACCAAAATGTAGATTTAAGCATGGTAAAATGGATACTCAAATTCTGTGCTCTTCCCGAGGTATTAGCAATTCGGCATAATCATCAACTACCACCTGATAACCAAAAAAAAAAAGATTGAAATTAGCCATAGGAAAACCAGCACTCATAGGATATCTGTGTTTCATATTTCAACAACGGAGGAAACTGAAGTACCTCATATCTATTGCCACCATGAGTGTACTCCACATACAACTGCTTAGGCTCTCCAGGACAAGGATCACAAAAGCCCATAATGCCAGACTTCTTTACGCCTTCGTGAAGCTGCCAGATCAAATTGAGCAATCAGAAGTCTTAGAAAAACTATTGCGCCTATATGGTAGACTATTGTTTCTAGAGTTAAAAACTTTTTCTAGATCATAAGTGGTGATTCAGAACAGACTGTCAGACCAGCATGTCAAGCAGTTGCAATTCGGTTGCTAAAGAATGAGTTATGGGTCAAATTAACACTTCCTCTTCCTCTTATTTCTACTGTAAGAGTAGAGTTGTAAAGAAGCAAGGTTCCATCACTTAGTAAGTGCTAGAGAGTATCTCAAACTACTCAAAGCAGATGGATAATTTAAGAAAGAACAAACCTTGAGTTGTCCATCGTCGCTGACAAGGAAATTTAGAGGCAATGCAACATCAATGAACTGTGAAGCTAAATCATCATTTGATTCTACAGGTTCAACCCTTTTCTTCAAAGCTTTGACACTCCCGTACAATGCCTTTGTGATTACCAGGCCCCCTATTTCTTGCTGTCTTTTCTGTTTCCTATTTGCTACGTTTTGTAATAACTGCTTAGCTTTCTCAGCTGCTGCTCGTGCCTCTTGAACCTGCAGAAACAGGGTCTATAAATTCATCCACAGTTTCACACAAGCCCAAAGAAAAGAAAAACAAGATATCCACATTGTATTAATTAAGGGATCACAGAACATTATAAAGCAGAGTTGAGCCTGCAATATAATGTGAAATTTGCAAACACAAGGACCCAACTCAAAACCAAGAGCATCATTTTAGCATTTCACCACCGACATTTCTTGTAATTCACAAGAACTACATGCCTACTGTAAAGAAATTTCCTACTAACCATGATTATTCACACCAAAAGAATAAAAACGTTATTTATAGGAAATCCAACACATGCAGATATTTAGGTCCTGAAATTATATAAGACCAGAAAAACCAGATCGAATGCATAAAGCTCGACAAAGCACACCATACCTTGGCAGAAGTTCTTTCCATATTCTCTAAAGCCTTCTGCTTTTCCCTCTTAAGATAATAAGGTTTGAAGATGAATTTCTGCAAGCATACAAAGAGGACACAGAATCAATAGACAATACTGATCAACATAGTTAGCTACAAAACATAAACTTGGAACACTTTCATTTCCAAATACCAAGTAAATTTTCACACAACACATAAGTGATTATTTATGAACTCTGCAGACAAACTAATACAAGTTAGCACCTAATGATATCACTAACCTTACAACTGCTCTAATTCTCTAAATTAAAATCCTTGGCACCCGATGGATGTATGAAATCCCTTTTCCTGTTTAACTAATTCTTCTTTTTATGATTACAAAGTTGGATTGTGCCACTAACCTATCGCTTCAGAGAAAACCTAAAAAAATAAAGCAATGAAAATGCAATTCCCGGATCAACTGAACATGTTGATATAATCAATTGCATCTTCAAGACCAAATAACACCTATCATTTGTTTCCTGAAGTTAACAAAATCTCTTTTCCTCTTTTACTAATTCTTCTGATAACAAAATCAAATTTGCTACTAACCTTTGGGCTCAGAGAAACCTAAAAATCCAGCAATGAACATATAATACCTATCACCTTCAAGACTCCGCTCACACAGCACCTATCATCTGTTTCCTAAAGTTTACAAATATCACCAACTCTTACGGGTTCAACGATAGCTCAACCACATTAGCAGAAGACTCTTTTCTACAGCGGGAAGTACCATCTTTTTCATCACAAATATAGAAATATCAGACATGGCTGTCTTCTAGACGGCTAATCTTTTTTTTCTTTTTCTTTTTAAGATTTATATGACTACTTTCATGGTGCAAGCACAAGACCAAAAAAGAAACTCGTTCATTTAGAGTATGCTCCAGGAAAAAAGTATGATTTACATTCTACATAGATAGAGCAAGGAAACTCTTCCTGCCTTGGATATTTCAGGCTAAACACAGTTTCAATTTATATTTATCACACTGAAAGGACCTTATCAAAAAGAGAAGAAAACAAAAAACAATAATGAGCATACCATTGCAGTAAAAAACCTAGTAATAATTCCAGCTTTTATACAGAAGGTAAGGAACAATAACCTATTCAAAACAAATGGGTCAGAAAATAGAGAATATAAATAATAACCTTGGCTAAGAAGTACAACGATGTTGGAACTAAGAATGCTCCAGTTGCAAACACGGGATTCAAATGCCTTGAAAGCAAAATCTGCATGCAAAGCCCATGAGAAATAGGTCAAAATTTGTGAAGCCTCAAGTGAGAATGCATTTTATATTATATTGTTTCCAGAAAATATTAAAAGAAGAAATAAATTTCCAAACATAGAGAATTGATAGAAAGTATAAAACCAACAAGTTCAGTTCCAGATTAAACAGGTGTTGTAAACTGCCTAGGAAGTTGCTATATCAGGTGTTATCTTATTGTGATGCAACCTCAGTTTTCATGTAGTGGATTTATTTATTTGTTCAGTACCATGCACATAGAACTTCGTTTTTGTGGAAAAAAAAAAAAGATGTACGTAGATATTAGTTTCTTATTAAAAGAATGTACATAGATATAGCCGTCAAAGTTTTGGATACTCCATTGAATAATTCTAACAAATATTTACTCTGAAATAGTGTTAGTTATCATTTGGACAACTTTTGCAACATGATGCCATCTCCTCTGTAAATTAGCTTTCTAATGAATATTTGAAAAGCCACAGATCTAAAATTATCACAGGAAAAATAACAAATTATCAGATGAAGAACTACTTATATGTCTGTCTTATACTATGATCATTCCCACTGGCGCTACTGCATCAGAAAGATTTCTTGTTTCAAGTAAACCAAACAAAGCATCAACTAGAAAAGCAATAGCCCACCCCTCGCTTTAATTAGTACAGCCATATAATGCCAACGGCTCTCCCCAAACTACTACACAGGCACAATTTATAATCCCCAAGTGCAAAAATAAGAAGACGCACTAACACATCACCAGCCTTTGATGACTACAGGTCAAACTAGCACACTAACATCTAGAATTCAGGAAATGAGATAATGCTTACAGGAATAATTAACTTTTGGCCTCCACGATGCAATTCCAATTTCCAATAGATACCCTGCCATAGAAGGAAGTATATAAGCTAATAGACACACTTAACGTATTAAGAAGTCAAATATGAGTTAACGGAACAGTAAAAATATCAGAAAAGCCGAAGTGTTTGAATAAACTCCAATAGCCAGTAACAAAACACTAGATAGTGGCAAAACTAATACAAAATTTAAAAAAAAATCATTTGAATAAAATCCTTTGATTGCACCATTTACCTGCATTTAACTTTGGGGAGGAGGGGGGAGGAATTCAGGAAACCTCTCTATCCCACACAAGGCTGTTAATAGGAGAAAAAATGACAAACCAAGGAAACCAACTGAACTGGACAGAAAAGGCCAGTCCAAGATTTTTTTTGTTATTTAATAAATTATTTGTCTGACTGTATCGGGCTGAACATGGTTTCAGATACATAAACACCTAAAGTCACGTTTTGGTTTGCAGCTCAATGGTCTAAAATCCGTTGAGACCGATGAATACCCGAGCATTGCCAGTTGACTAAATTTTCCTAACTCCCCACTTCATTTCCATCTCCAATTCAATAGGCTTATGAACTTTTTCCTTGATTTGTATGCCCCCTCTCTTCTTCATAGTTTTACCTTTCAAATGCCAACCTCTCTGCACAATAATCACTCCGCTGACCCACTTTTCTTTTGACTGTGCCATACATCACAAGTACTTTTCAATGTCGATTATTTTTCCTTTCTTCACCTAATTCTCTTTTATGTTTTACTTTTATCTGGAAAATGGAGAAATACTCATGAGTAATTTTAAGTTTCTCTTCCTCAATTGGTTGATATCAGGTTCAAATTCCTAAAACTAACATAGATCAGCCCAGTTGATAGGTATGAAAATTTTCCAAAACTGACCAACCAAACAGATGAGCACCCCAACTCCCTGAAAAGTATCTTAGAAATTGTTTTCTTACAACAATAAACGGAAACTCCTAGCATTATTAATGTATCTTCGAGCTATTTTAGAAAGAAAGGTTTTTAAAAACTCAAACATAGTAATTTAAATTGGTTGTCACTATTCCAAGAAAAGTTAATTAAGATAAGCATAAATTTACTGATATGTGTTGTTCCAATGGAGGAAAATTTTCAGGAAAGTAATCAACGCAGCTTAAAAATTTTAAACATTTATATTGTTCTGTTCGAATCACCTGAATTCCTATTGAATACAACATGCGGACAGCGCTAAATTTAGATAACTTTCTCCCACCACCAACTTCGATCACAAGGGCATGGCTGCATCAATAACGACTAAATTCAGAAGTTTATAGTAAACACACACACTCAAGCACTCAAACCATCTAAATTAGTAACTTTCATTTGGTTGATATATCATGCCTATATATCAAGTTAACATATCAGAGTAGGAGTACAAAAGGAGCCTCCATATAAATTTCTAAATTTCTAAAAACCGGAACTAGATTCCTCTATGTAGCATGGTAATAGTAAAGAGAGGATCTTAAGATATGTATGACTGACAAATTACATTGTAGATATTACTGGTAATATATTATTTTCTGTGAGAACATAACTGAGAACAAGGTATTCACTGATCGCTGATCGATCGCTACTAATGAAATTGTTGGGGATGAAAAAATAAATAATTTTCACCAAAATAAGTAGTGAGCATTTACTCGTAATATGTCATTACCCCTACGACGTTTAGTTAATATTACGATACTAAAACATACCTTCCAATTTTTCCTTCCAGATGACCATGAGACTTTTTTGAAAAACGATGAGTATAATTAGCTGATGCCTCAAAAGAACTTATTCCCACCTGTAGAAGATAAAAATGAATGAAGAAGTGAATTAAGAACTTAAGATTAAGTTAAAAAAGGCAGTAAATTATGTACACTTAAGAGTCCTAAGATGTAAACTGTACTGCCAGTTCATAAAGCAATTCCATTTATAAAACTGTTGAAACGTAGAATGAAAAATTAGAAAGATCTAAAACTGATAGGGGCCTTTACAAACTGTATGTCTCCAAGATATTCTCCTTTAAGAAATTTTTATGTCCCAAACATAAATGTACCTTCAGCTGTCCAGAAGCAGATGATTTACGTTGTTTCTTTTGCCATCCTACTGCAATAGATGAATCAGAGCCTAGAGCAAGCTCTATCTGTTAAGGAGAAGGTGACAAGTTAGCATTCACCAAAAAAAAAATGCATATGTAGATACGTACTCCTCAAATGTGTACTCTACTTTTTTATTGTTCAAAACACATTCACAAACTGGGTCCAGTTCATATTCCTCAAGCTTTCACTTGATTTTCATTTTAACATCCACCCATACACAAAAAAAAGAAGACATAATTATATGTAAAGATTTGGTATGTCCATCTAAAGATGGAATAAATTTCTAATACAAACATAGTGGGTGTGATGCATCCGACTCATTCATGCCTACAAGCAAATGCTTCCACTTTGCAAATTAGTCATGCATAATCTCCTATTGCTGATGTTACAAAATACAATGCAAAGCCCAAAAACGAAATAAAATGAGTCAACTGGAACAAGAAAGGCATATACATTTCCACTTGCAGTTTCAGACAGTTGTCGCGTCCATATGTTGGAGAGATTCAGCGAACCATCTCTCAAAGACAATGCAAGTCCCATTGTTGCAGTTAAATGTTGAGATAAGTGACTGGACAAAAAGACAATGAAGATGTAAATAGGAACCAACAAAGTACTGAAAAGTCAAACTGATTCGCACTTACCGAGATGTCTGCACCCCAAGAAGTGCCCTTAAACCAGTTGAGCCTACAAACTCTATGGAAGAAACTGGAGAAAGCTGATGCGCAAAAACAACAGTAGCTCCTCCACCGCCAGAGTTCCCATTAACTGCCACATTTCCGCCAATTGATAGTGTATTGCGTTTTGATATCTGAGACTGAACTGTGCTTGTCATGGCCATTCTGACATGTATGTATTAAACACATTAGTTCTCGGACAAAACAGGCACGATGGTATAGAAAACTTAATCAAAGCCTACAACTGTATTGAATGCACTGAATACCAAGCCTGTCAGATACCAAGGCAATTATGTAAATAGGATCAAGGAAGATTACTGGAATTGCCTTTCAGAACAATGTCTTAATTAAAAAAAATTTAAAAAATCCAGCCAAAAAAAGAAAGTGATAATTTACAAACTGCAACTATGTTCAATTAGAAAAGCACATTTATAATGATGGCAGGTGTGAAATAACTGGATTGAAGGAGCTAAAAGCATCTCCTGTGCCTGTAAGTGTGTGATACTTGGACAAGAAGTAAGGGAAGACACTCAGATGGAAACAATGTTACCAACTTATTACAATGTATGCCAGCCTAACCTGGAGAACTTTCTTAGTAAATTAGCTATAAAGATTCTCTCTAGTAGTAAAAGAAAATTGTTGACCAAATTGTTTTAGTTTTATTCAAGATGACCAATAACCAAAGGAACAAAAAGTAATGATAAACGAATTGAGCTGTACCCTCTCATGAAGCCTTGACCATGTAAAAAGTGTGGTAAAGACATATTGGCCAGTATGGTACCAGAAGGTAGGAAATGTGCTGAGACCTTCTGTTGTTCCTTCAATTTTCGCAACCTCTCAAGTTCCTCCTTTAGCTCTTCTGCTTTATTCAGCTTCGTACCAAGTTCCAAACCAGAAGTCAACCCTTCCATACCATAAATGTCATATATCTTCCTTTTATTCTCATCTGACAATATCTCATAAGCTTCACATATTCGTTGGAAGTTTTCTGTAGCAGCATCTTTCATCTGAAAACAAGTTTTGAATGATAGAACTAATCAATACCGTCTTTCATCAAATTAAATTTCAACAGCTAAACGTTGCAGACATGCAAGCATCTCTTAAACATTTTTTACTGCCAAAACTTGTTGCATGAGTTCAAAATCCATGAACAAATTTGCATTGCACTAAAACATTACAGCACCAATGTCTTTCAACAAGATCCATTAACTTTACGATCAAAGAACACGTTCATGATTTTTCATGGATTACAAAGAACATTATAATTAACTAAAACACAAACCACCCAATAGAACCAATGTCCCAAGAAATCAAAAACCAAAAGCAATGCCCCAAGAAAAACACATATAGTAGCGGAATAGAGCAATTGGTATGGACCCAATAAGAAAAAGACTGAGACTTTTTTGTAAGATTACAAAGCCGGAAAAGAAAAGAAATAAATTAAGATTCGAGTGAGACGTACATGAGGAGCTTGAATTTTATCTGGGTGATAGATTTGGGCCCATTGCCTGTAAGATTTTCTGACTTCCTCATCGGAGGCGTCGGGCGATATGTGAAGCAGTGCATAGAGTTCTCTATTGGGCGGTCCGTCCTCCTCTTCCTTCATGTTTCTACTAACTTGCTCTCTTCTCTGTTTCCGCTGTGTTGTTGTGGGTGGCAGTTACTGTTTTGATATGGCAGTTGGATTTAGGGGTTTAGGGGTTTTTGCTAAAGCCGGTGGCTGTGTCACCAACTGAACATTGTGCACGGGGACCTTTGTCTCACCTTTTCCATGGCGTGTCTTACTCTTCTATTTTTCTGTATGGGCCGGGTTGGTTTCTTATAACTTATTAGGCTTTTCTTTGGCAAAAAGAAAGGTCTTATTATCTCAAATCCAATCAAGTTAAGGCACCTAAGTAAGAAGAGATACTGAGTTTAGCCTCCAAGGCCCAAGTAAGAAAACTATGTATCCCATTGAATTTAGCCTCCAAGGCCCAAGTTCAATATTTGAGTAACCGATAAATAGACGGAGTTAAATTGACTTACTTATTTGACATCATCATGGCCTTAGAATCATGTTGGACGGTTTTGAGTAACATACAAGCATATTATAGCAAGTCAGATTCTGTCAGAGGAACCAGCTAGGTCCTAATTGAAATCAGTTTAGGGCTAAGGGCAACTCCAACCCATAGGGTACTAAGGTACCAACTAGTTAAAATGAGATTTTTTTCATTTTTGGGCTTCTCCAACCCAAGAAAAAAATGACTCTAGGGCTATAATATATGGGTCTAGATCTATATTCAGAGCCAAATCAAGGACTTTTCTTAGTCCGGTACCATATTTGGGACGAGCCCATGTGCAATGTGAAATTACAGTCTCAGCCCTGTCAAGCCACTCACTTGAGGGAGACTGAGATGTGTAACCCCGCAAAAGGACAAAATAATGGATCAGTGGAGACGCAACGCGCCAACGCGCGAGTGATATTGGCTTCCTGGCCGACAGGCCTGTCAGATGCCCCACATGCCCACATGCCCACTTGCGCAGCCCGTTGCTTTGCATGCAGCGAACAAGAGATGGACGGTCCAGATGTCACCTTTTTGAAATCAACGGCTGAGATTAATTAAAATGTATTGATTAAAAAACTTATTATTATTAATATATTCTGATCTAGCGGCTGAAAAAAAGTGTGTAGATTAATTCAACGGGTCTAATTAATCACACAACACTTTTACCAAAATATATCCACCAAAATATTAAAAAAAATTCAAAAAATTATTAAAAAAAATAATATTATCGGAAATTTAAACAATGTGTGAAAATTATATTCACACATTAAATAATCAAAACGAATCTTATCTAACATTTAAACAACCATATTCATACATTGGTTGTCAAAATTAATCTTATTGGGATATAGATCGATATGAAATCTAAAAATAAGAATAATTTCATTTTTAATTATTTATTATTTACAAATATTATATATCAATTATAAATTATTATTATATTCTAATTATAGTCTAAAATTACAAAAAAGTAATTTGGCACCCCCAAAATGGGACTTTGGGTTGGAGATGATGGAGATGATAGGGGTGCCATAATAGAGAGGGGTGCTATAATGGATTTGGCACCCCAAAAATAGGTCTATGGGTTGGAGTTGCTCTAAGAGCAAGTACTATGTATCATAATTTGTGTAATTTTTATGCTTGTACGGTTGTACCCTTAACCATGTCCTTATAGACAAGGCTAACTATGTCCAATTTTTATGGTCCAAACACACGGTGTCACCCAAGAATGATATTTTAACACCGTATTTTAACACCCAAGAATAGTCACTTTAGTCATTGAACTTTGCCAGATTTGACACTTTGGTCACTGAACTTTCGAAAATATCATTTTAGTCACTGAACTATTACACCGTCTATCACTTTAGTACTTCCGTTAGTTTTTTCCGATAAAACGACATTTCTCCGTTAATTTCAGGGGTATTTTAGGGATATACGACCAAAAAATCAATTTTTTTGACTCACTTTCTATCAACCCAAATATCAGTCCATTTTTGACTAAATTTCCCTCGGATTTCATCCATTTTTGTCTACGCAATCAAAAATCTCAAAGAGGATTTCACCCATTTTTGTCTACCCACCCGTTTAGGGCATTTTGAGATCAACATTCACTATCTTGAATGCAAACAATTCTTAACAAATGTAAACAAAATCATTGCATATGAAGTTTAAAAAGATGTTTGCAATAATTGCAAGTTCAAAAATACATAATCAAGTCAGAGAAATGATTTTTTGGTCTTACATTCCTAAAATGCCCCTGAATTTAATGGAGAGAGGTCGTTTTAACGGAAAAAACTAACGGATGTACTAAAGTGATAGACGGTGTAATAGTTCAGTGACTAAAGTGATATTTTCGAAAGTTCAGTAACCAAAGTGTCAAATTTGACAAAGTTCAGTGATCAAAGTGATCATTCTCCCAAAAAAAAAATTCCGAGACATTGGTTTCTCATCAAAATTATGGAGTATATAACATACATTGTTTTTGCTCAAAAATTGCATATTCTTATTTTATCACTAAAATCTTTCCAACCTTAAATCATAATTTTTAAGTACTTCTTAAATTGACGGAACGCAAAAATCTCGACTTTTTTTTTTCAAAGTTGGAATACAAGAAAATACGTAAAAAATAAAACCATCAATATTTTCTAGCTCCATCAATTAGAACACCTTCTAAAAATAAATATTTACCAATTGAGGTTGTAGCACAGGAAAATTTCAAAAAAAAAAGGGCTATATATCCACATTCTGTTTTCACTTTATTAGTTTTTTAAGTTCACATGGTTAAAGTGGACTATTCGGGTGGAAAATCGGAAACCCCTAAAGTCAAAATTGAAGACATTAGATTGGTTGTACCAAATCTTAATTAGATTTTAAGCAATGTAAATACCTCATAATTAATAACAGTGAGTAGCTGTTGGGATTTCATAGTTTTTGGTAGTTGAACCATAATCAATCATCTCATTAATTTCCTCAACATACCCATATATAATAGCTCCATATAGGTAGCTAGATGCATAGTTTTGCTTCTAATCCACATTAATTAATAGTTTTTAGGTAGTCAAAGTACGTATAATCTATGTCACAAATCATTGCATATGTTTGTGTAGAAATAGCTTGGAGAAAATTAAGTGGAAGTCCAACCTTGTGTTTGTGAAACTTTTGCATGAACCCTAGCAATGGTCCCAATTTGTACATATAGATGAGTGTGATATCTGGGGCAGTAACATAAATAACCATCAAGAGGATGAAAGGTGCTTGTCACCAACCCAAATTTAATCCTCCTCATGAAAAAGTTAGCAGGGAGCAACAGAAAGTGATCGATCAGAGTGTGAGGAACTACTACACCTCTCAGCCTTCCTAATTAAGCCACTTTGTCTTTGCTTGAATTAACCTCCCTTTAAATGCAAGCAATAGGTCATCTACCTTAGTTAAACACTTTCATATGTTCAAATTAATTAAGTCCCCACCATACCCAAAAATGTGTGTGCATGTAGTAACACAACTTCCCAGCTCAGCAAGGAATTGAAGGGTTTATTTATGTGGGGGAAACCATACTGCCCCCCACAACAGGTCTCGTTGATAGAAAACAGACAAATCAGTCAATGGACTTGCCTACCAAGTTCAGTACTAGTCAAATCTCTATCTCTCACATGCCCATGCATGATGATCACATGTACCTTGTGCATTCTTTCATATACGCATTGCGATTTGATAAATCAAATTTACGACTTTCAAAGTATAAAGGAAAGACTTATATTACTAGACTAAATGATCGTAGCCAGACACATTATTATTAAAATTGTGTTGACAATATAAAGGGTAACAAGTTACAACTAACAACATTAACTGGACCCCCGGCCCTCGGAGAAATATGAGGCGAAATATATTGCTAAAACTTAAATGGCAAGTGTTAAGAATTGGGTGCAGCTAATTAAATAGTGATGGTGACTTGGTGAGAGTACTGATATAGAAGTAGACCGCAGTGGGAAGATAATTGAGTAAGATACAAAAAAGGACAGGCCAACATGTATGCACTATGCTATGCAACTTGGGTCGAAATAGATGTGACCTAATTAAGTCCCGTGAGACAATACAATATTGAATTCTTCCTTAAAACAAAAACAAGCTAGAAAAGGTAAAGCCTTTCATAATCACGAGCTTATTGGTCTATAAACAAATTTTGATGTTTTTTTAACAGTAATTACGAATGCCAAGATATTCGCTAAAATGTCTGTACAAAAGCTCGTATCATGCATATACTTCGATCCTCCCTCTCTTGCCTCTCTCCTCCTCCGCGTCGTTTCCTCGTCTCCTTCCGGCTGGGCGGCTTCCGCTGGTGGGCGTGCCACCTAACTTTTTTAACCAAAAAAAAAAAAAAAAGGTCGTATCATGCATATACAAAAAGCGTTACAAAAATCGGACAAAAAAATGTTACAAGAAAATGACGAGGATTTAATTAACCAAAAAAAAAATGAAGACAAAGAATCTAAGCAATTGTCTAAAAAAAAGTAAGGAAAAGATAACAAAAAACTGGGTCAATAAAAGCGATACGGTTCTTCATCTCATATACTATACTCAAGTTACTGTTTTTTTTCGATTGAAAATTGACTAGTATACTGCTAATTAATAAACTAAAATGATGGAGCATCTGATCAATCATTAACAACCACAACACGGGCATTTTATGATCCACAATTATTAGAAAATAAATGGCCTTTGAATCTCAGATAATTGTGGATCATAAAATTGTTAATTCCTCTAGATATTTTAATTTTGATTAAACGGCCGTACTGTTCTTCTAAACATACGTACGACCTTTAAATCTTTCCTAAATTCTCCAATCATGACCACAAAAGTAAATTAACATGGCCTCTAAATATTCTTTTAGCTTGGAGTCAGTCTAGGCTCTAGCCCTCATTTAAAAAAAGATTGATCTTCGAATATTTCTGTGATTCATATTTGTATGTGATTGAAATGAGTTTTTATAGTAGTTACGTTAGATGAGATAGAACCCTTGACCCATGTTAATCATAACGCATATTCCTATTTTAGACGCTTCACTACTTGATCTAGCTTACAGCAAGGGCTAAATGCTTGCGTACATGATCATTATACTAATTACTAATTAAGATGTAACCTAATCAACTAATTAGTACATGATTAAATATTTTATAGGTGGATATATAGAGAATCAATCAAAGAGTGATCTTTTATTGTTGCCTTTCTGGGAGGGGATATGGTTTTTGCCTAGCAAGTGGAACCGCAATAAAGTTGAGGAGCTAGCTATAGATCGATTCACACGTGAAATAGTTAAATAGAAACGGCGACTTGCAGTTATTATTACCTTACCCTCACCACACTACTCTCTCTCCCCTATTACACTACCCTTCGTATTTTTCAGGAGATTTCGTCTCTCTTCTCTCTTTGGCAATGCCTGTCTTCCTCTAGACATCCTCTCTCTCTCCCCTATTACACCCTTCGTATTTGTCAGGAGCTTTCATCTCTCTCTGACAATGCCTGTCTTCCTCTAGACATCTTCGCTCTGTATTAGATCTTCGTTCGTATCGCGAAACTGATCTCTAGTCTCTCTCTCCTATTACACCGTTCGTATTTTTCAGGAGCGTGATCATCTCTCTATGGCAATGCTTGTCTTCCTCTAGACATCTTCTTTCACTCTTTCTTAGATCTTCGTTCGTATAGCGAAACTGATCGGTGATCATCGGCGATGATTGTGCTCAGGTTCGATTGTGATTCATCCCTTTTCTTGTATTTATTTTTCCCATTCTGGATATATATAGTTGCAGCATTTCATCGTGTTTTTGGATGACAGGGACCGTAATTTTCAACTTGTGGAATGGCTGATTTGACGGCAATGGGGTGAAGCCAGATCGATCTTTTGGCTGGAGATTGATCGATGGGAAAGAAAGGAAGCAGCTGGTTTTCATCGGTTAAGAAAGTTTTCAAACATTCTTCCAAGGACTCGCCGGACAAAAAGGTCCGTTTCCAAATTATAATTTACTCACCGGCCAATTAATTTTCAGTTTCACAAATTCTTTCTTAAATTCTCCAATCATGACCACACAAGCAAATTAACATGGCCTCTAATTATTCATTAGCTTGGAGTCAGGCTACGCTGTAGCTAGCCCTCTCATTTTAAAAAAGATTGATATTCGAATATTTTAGATGAGAATGAACTCTCGACTCATGTTAAGGCTAATGCATTTTTCTCTATTTCAGACTCTTCACTACATCTACCTCACTGCAAGGACTAAATTCTGTTTAGAATGATCATTTTTCATGCTTGATCTACTGATGTCACCTAATTAACTAATTAGTACACGCTTAAATATTTATAGTTGGATAGAGAATCAAACAAAGAGTGATCTTCTATTGTTGCATTGCTGGGAGGTGATATGATTTTTGGCTTAGCTAGTGGAACCACATTAAAGTTGAGCCTTAGCTCTGCCCTTCAGTACTGGGCCACTGCCTTGTTTAGGACCATGTACCTAAAAAAGGTGCCACTCATGGTCCCCTATCAGCATGCATTTTTTTTTTCATACACAGCTATCATGATCTATGTACAAAAGCCACCAAGTCCCCATGAGTCATGACTTATAATTGTCATGCCACCTAATATGTCACATCATCTCAAAAACAAATATCTTTCCTTTTTAGAGCTAACTTTTCTGATAAATATTGTTAATTAACTTGATTTAATTTGTTTTGTTAAGAAGGAGGTTGCTGAGAAATGGCAGCAACATGATGCTCCGGAGGTGGTGTCGTTTGAACATTTTCCAGCAGAGAGTTCTCCGGACATAACCAACGATGAGAGCACTGCCTCAACTCCTGCGAATAATGAAGATAGAGACCATGCGATTGCCGTGGCAATGGCAACGGCTGCCGCCGCAGACGCTGCAGTTGCGGCAGCTCAAGCAGCGGCTAAAGTTGTGAGATTGGCTGGTTATGGACGTCAGTACTCTATGGAAGAAAGGGCTGCAACCCTCATACAGTCACATTACAGGGGCTACCTAGTAATATATATATACTAATACTCTTCTTTGCCTTTATTATTAATTTTGAATATGTACATATACACACATTTTTAGTCATGATATCATGTGTCAAAATCCAGCTTCACATCGTCTGCAATATGCTATATATGACATGAAATAAATAAGGTCGTTTAGGAATTATCAGTAGACAAATTATTTTGATAGAAAGTTGTTTTGGAGTTGAAAGGTGTTTTTTTTTTTGGCTATTTGTGTTGAAAGGTGTTTAATTAGAGGTTTCTTTTTTTCTTTTTTCTATCTTCGAATTGAATATGATCAATTTCAAAATTTTCAATATTCATCATAGAGTTAATTTAATTTCTATTAAAACTCGCATATGCAGGGACCTTGCTTAATTTTTCCCTTCGGCCTACATACGTAGGGTTAGGGTGTGAATGAATTGTTTCGGGTTATCTTATTTATAATCATATCGTGTTTTGGTTAATTCTTTTTTGAAAGAAAAAAAAAATGAATTAACCAAAACACGTGTTTTGATTAATTCACCGGGTCACTATACTGAAAAATGATTCAAACTAATAATTTTGTAGGCTCGACGAGCTTTACGTGCATTGAAGGGATTGGTGAGGCTACAAGCATTGGTGAGAGGCCATAATGTGCGGAAGCAAGCGCAGATGACAATGCGATGCATGCAGGCACTAGTTCGTGTACAAGCAAGAGTTCGAGCACGACGACTCCAATTGACCCATGACAAGCAGCACATTCGTAAACACAAGGACGATGATATTGATGATGATGAAGAAGAAAGATTAAGAGCATTGGTAGAGTTGGAAGAAGAGCATAAGCTGAGAAGTCCTGTGAAGAAGCATGAAATGCAAACTAGGCACCAAAGACATGAAAGCTATTTCAAGGAAAATACCTCGAGGAAACATGATGCTGTGGTCAAAAGGGAGAGAGCTCTTGCTTACGCTTATAGCTACCAGGTCAGTCTAGCTCTCTTTCATATTTCTAGTAATGCCGTTTGTACTTTGATACACTTAAGATTTTTACATTTGTACTGATCTATCATTTTGGCAGAACAAAATTTACTCGTATATATTAAGATTAGCTAGTTTATTAAATCCCCTTTCGGTTGCAACAATTACAGCAACAACAGCAGCTTCTACAATCCATTCCTCATGGTAGTGATTTTGGGCTCCAAGCCAACCGGAGTGAAAAGGGCCAATGGGGATGGAATTGGCTCGAGGGTTGGATGTCGTCGCAACCCCATCATCCCCGCCACTCGGGCGCACGAGAGACCTCTTATATGACACCGGCCACTACCACAACAACCGGTGATAACATTTCCGAGAAGACAGTTGAAATGGACACCGTTGCACATTTGAGTTTGGGGGTTCAACTCAATCAAGACAAGACTAACTCGGACCTGTATTCAGCTCGAGACCGCCAACCGAGCCTGGATAATGTACCTAGTTACATGGCACCAACTCAATCTGCCAAGGCCAAGGTACGAGGCCAAGGCTTGGTCAAGCAACGAAGCCCACCCACTCCCCAATGGAACCCTTCGACAAAGAAAGGGTCGGTAATCGGTTCGGGTTGTGATTCGTCAAGTTCAGGTGGAGGAACTGCAAGCTACTTGATCCCAAGGAGCCCAAGCCCAAATTATAACGGGTTACGTGGGCAGGCTAGAGGGTTGATGGGGTTCAGCCCTGATTCTCCCCACGGTGAAGATTGGCCTCTGCCTCTCGCTGCTCATGGTTGGAGACACGATTTCAGTTAGTTATGCTTTGATCAACATACATGTGTGGTACCAATTTCCATGGCTGGATTTTCTTAGAAGTAAAAAAAAAAATCTGTTTGTCAATATGCAAGCTCTTTTATTTGTTTATTTAAACTGTGCATGTTATGGACTTGCATGAGGTTTGCAATAAATTATGTATCTTTCTGTGAAAATTTATACAAAATGGTGGCCAATACTGTGTCATCATGTATGCAAGGTATAAATCAATGACATCAATAATTTATGCATATAATTAAATTCCTCTCAATATTTTCATAACATGAAGCTCATCCTCTCCTGTTGATTATAGTTCATTCTTGGAATATATCTACCATTCTACGATTCCTAGTGGGCTTATTTTAATTTCCTAGTTTGAATATTGTTCCATCTCTATAAATAACTCCTCCCAGATGGATGGAGAAGAACAAACATCTAAAATCTCTGATAGTATACCAGGGAATTACATTACGTACATGTTAATAGGTTAATTCTTACCATTACCACTAGAAAAAGCCCTAAGGCACAAATATTTATCTCATTTTTTATGCATATAGACACAAATATATGTCCATATTGAAAGTGTTTCTAATGCAAAAATGGGACGGATAGATAAATTCGGGTTGCCTTTTTTATTTTTTTTTTGTGCCGAATTCTCCCCCCCTCGTTGGGGGGTTTTTTTCGTTTTTTTTTTGAAGTATTTTTGTTTGTTGTTGTTGTTTTTTTTTTTTTGATTTGGGATTTTCCTCTGGGGTGGATCTAATGGGGTTTAGGCAGAAACATTGATAGGACAAAATGTTAAGGGAAGGCTGTTGTTGTCACATTAAGGGTCGTCGTTTCTGGAGTAGCCTTGTTTTTCCCCATATTATTTTTTATTATAGTAGTATATATATATATATATATTCTTAATTAGTTCATCAATCAAATTGTTGTAGTGATCGATACACTCTTGGTTTACTCCTCCGCTCAAGGTTCCATCCACATATCGAAGATTTCAAACAATCTGCAGAGCAGTTAGTAGCTCTAGAGATTAATTAACTAACCTCAATTGTAATAGAGCCTAGCTAGCCTCCATTGAATCTCTCTTATGGGAACGGTAAATTAGATGAAAAGGTTAACTGGGAAGAATCCAAAGATGGAAAATATATATGCTGGAGAAAATTAAATAAGCAGTTTTTTTTTTGTGTTGCAGATTAATTTTAAATAATTGGAGGATTTTTTTTTCTGTTTTTTATTTTATTATTATTGTAAGAACCTGTTTGCAGTTATTTTTGTTAAGTTTACCTTCTTATCCTTTTGAAATAATTTTTAGTCCTTTAAATAATTTAAGTAACAAAGGATATTATTGGAGTTTCAAAAATTTAACCATTACAAGCTAGGGTTGTTTGCTACTTTGCTTAATAGGGGAATTTCAAAAAAAAATTATTTTTGGTTTTCTTCAATATCTCAAAAGGTGACGATAAGCCAAAAATAAATTAATCATCTAGAAGACTAGGTTAGAGGATTCTAAAGCTAAAGAAACTGTTGCTATTTGAACTTCAGCCTAAAATTAAACGCATAGCTAAAGAGGACCTAATGCATGTAATAGATTGAGGGTATAGTTCATTCCAATTTCATAGCTATGTATGCAATTTCATATCTAAGCCAACGAAAAAAAAAAGCCAAAATTAAGCTTTTGAGTGTTGAAGAATATAATTTGATTGACGTATATACGTTGTCCAATTAATTAAATTCGGTTCCTTTCATTTTTGTCAATCAAATGCTAGTAGTTCTCTAGAAAAATTTGGCAATGGAACTCAACAGAAACGTCCTAATCAATTTCCTATCACAGATTTCTTTTCAACTTTTACTTTCATGTTTTTTGTTTTCCTAATGTAGGCTTTTGAAACTATAACTGCACAGGTGCAGCTAGTAACCAGAATTTTGACGCAGAACTTTTACAGGATTGTCCTCGTAATTAATCAACAAAAACAATATTTATGATAATAGTTGAATGTACTTGATATAAGAGGATTGCCTTAAGCCTAAAGCAACATAGCTTTTTGGTATGATTACCATGGAAGAAAATATTATTTGAAATACATGTAATATATATGACAAACAGACAATGAAAGCAATCGCATGCACACGTCGTACCCTTTGTGAAATCCTTAACCACATGACCACCAAACAAATTAAAACTCTAACCTAACTCTTGAGTTGATCAATATTAGCAGATTGAAACCAAATAATTAAGCAAAT
Source organism: Rubus idaeus (assembly GCA_030142095.1). NCBI lineage: Eukaryota > Viridiplantae > Streptophyta > Magnoliopsida > Rosales > Rosaceae > Rubus > Rubus idaeus. The sequence continues at coordinate 8,893,911 of CM057969.1, forward strand.
GAAGCTTAATCCTGAACCAACTCTGGGTTCAAGTGTGAAGAGCTAATAAACTAAATTACAATCTCATTTTCTTAATTGGTACGTACTTTATATATATGATAGACTGTGTCATGTCATAAAAAACTAGGCTAAATTAATTCTCCGAGACTGAGAATCTGAGATGAATATGAACATCTATAACGTGGCCTTGAGGCTTCACCATTACACAAGATATCATAGCTGACTATATATAAATAGCAGACTCCTTATTACAATTAACTCACTGAACATACAGTACGTACATCCCTCTCCATAAATCTGAAGTAGTCTCTCTGTGAAGTTAGCTTGATCAATAATGCTCCTGGATTCTCTTCACTCCATTTAATACCTTCGTTCTGGAGAAGTTTGATGACAGATTGTTTCAGAATAGACTTTCCTGCGCCATGTCCTGTGATAACTCTGAGGAACCGAATCGCTTTTTCATTTGTTCCATACAGAAGGTGGGTTTTCAAAAGCTTCATTGCTTGTTTGACATGCTGCCCATGCAAATCAATTGTCATCACATCATTTTCTATGCCCTTATCCTTGTTTTTAGCTTTAAAGATCTCCAGGCTTGCCTTCTCCTCCGCCTCTCTTGCCATTTTTGCTTTTACTTTCGCCTCCTGGGAGAGGTAACCTGCATATGCCCTTGATCCATTTGAATACGCAGTTGCAGCTTTCTGATGGTAGGACGTCACTGAATCCCAGTGCTGCTTTGCAGTACCTCTGTATGCATCATATTCAGCTCCCTTATCAACATCAAACTCGGGTCCCAATGAATCTTGCAATTCCTTGACACTATTCTTCCAAGATTTCATGGTTCTTGGTTCTTGATATTCAGGACTTGTCGTCGAGTAGTTAAACAAAGATTCTAACACCATCTGAGACAGGTTTGAGCTCCTACCCTTACGAGATTCAGAAGTACCAGCAAGAACCTGCGCATAGGTCTTGCTAGTATATTCCCAAGAGTTGCCTCTATGTCTTGAGGAAGAAGCCAACTCAAGCAAGGCATCCAAGGCCTTTTCGACCTCATACCCACACTGACAAAGGACGTCCCTAACAACAACCAAGCTTATCTCCGACTCATCTCCAAGCATCGAGAAAAGAAACTGTTCCGCCTCCTCTTCCGAAGTAGCAGCAACTCCATTACCGAAGCCCTTGGTTTTCGACGTCATCTTTCACGTACTCTATCTTTCCAAATACCCTTGCGGCAGCAATAAAAACCTTCCTGATCTGTTCACCCTTTCTATAATTCCCTTCTTCTTTTTTTGCTAATACTCTTCTACAATTCCCAAACTATATATAAAAGTTGAGGGCATTTTTGTCATATCAATATTTTAATGTAGAAAAAAATATATATTAACTAATAAAAATGACACTTTCTATTAATTTTGAATATAAAAGTTTTGTTTTCGCTAATAAATAATAATAAAACCCACGAGTATCCAAAAACATTTTAGGGTCTCAACGAACCTCATGTTTACGAGCACTAAATTAAAGTGATTCTTTTTATTTCATCAAATTAAAATAAATAAATAAATAAATAAAATAAATTAGGAACACCTAGCGACGAATGGTTCATCGCTATAGGTTGTTCAAAAAATATATATTATTTTCATTTGAATAAAATATATAAAAAATTTATTTTTGGGGCTCTTGGACTTGATGAATTAAATAATGTAAAATAACTTTGGCAACACATTGAGCATCAAAATCGGGTGTTCGCTTGCGCTTGATTCAATGAATCGTGCCAAATTGAGGAAAACTTCTTTATTATAGCACATGATTTCCTTGAAAAATGAAATTTTTGAAATTCTCTAGAACGGTTTGCATGGGTATCCAAAAGTATTTTAGGAGCTCAAAAAACTCAACGCAAAATCTTACTAGTATCGAAAGTGTTTTTTTTTTCATCAAATTAAAATAAAAAAGTTATGAACACTTGTAGAGATAAACATTTCATATCGTCACTATGTACAAGTTGTTTAAAATAAGGTTCCCATAATATCTTTTACCATCCACAACTTCCTCCTTAATTTTATTTATTTTATTTACATTTCCAAAATATAAATCATTAAAATTTTATTACCTCAATATTTTTTTTAAAATTTATATTTTCCCTAGAGGAAAAACAAACATCACTTTTTTATTTTATTACTCAATAAAATTTTATTGAGTCAATAATTTTTATTATCATAAAATTTTATAAGATCAACGAAATTTAGTTTTTCTCAATCACAAAGAACAAAACATCACCTTTTGTATTTTATTGAGTCAATAAACTATTTTATTAATCGATAATGATAACACCTCAACAATTTTATTCCATTTTATTGATCTCAATAACCAAAATTATTATCTCAATAACCAAAATTATTACATCAATAAAAAAAATTATTGACATCAATAAAAAAATTATTGACATCAATAAAAAAAATTATTGAGTCATAAAATTTTACTTTAAGTTTTTATTTTAAATCCTCTCTCTCTCCTCACCGTCACTCTCTCTCTCTTCCCTCCCATTTCCATTTCTCCTCAACTCCACCTCAACTTGAAACTTGTCCCAAAATCTTCATCTCTTCACCCATCAATCCTATACTAATTTCTTCCATCGATTTTTAGTGTTGAAGGAGAAATCTAGGAGAGAAAAAGTCCGTTTTCACGAAATGTTCTTCCTTTCGCTCGTTTCGGTTGAGTTAGGGGGAACCCTTACTAGGTTTTGTAGCCCTCTTCACCACGAACCCAACACCACCAATCTCACCTCAAGGAGGCGTGGCCGGATGACTCCGGATCGAGAGGTCGAAATTCATGACCACGATCGCACTATCACGATCTCAAATCTCAGACGCGAAGGGCAAAAATGTCACAAACAATTACTATTTAATATTTTTGTCCTTACTGGGAGTGAAAGAGACCCAACTGAAAGTTGGTGGGAATTATTTAAAATCTATCAAACTTGAAGGGAAATATGTAGTGTAAATGATGACCTATTGGTTATTTACCTTTAAAATAAATATTTTTTAGTTTAAAAAAAATATAAAATGATTTAGTTATTAGGACTCTTGGAATCTATGACTAAACAATGTAAATGAACTTTGACAAGATACGTAGTACCATCATTTGTATCTATTCCTGGTTGTTGTTTAAATTCTATCTGCTTCAGCCATTTTGAGCTATGAATGAAATGATGAATCTTTAATTTACTATCAGTTTATTCCTTTTCATTGCTCCCATTAGATTCCATGGTCGTATATATGGACCATATATGTATCTCCATTTGAGTTTTTTGGTCTTCCATTTGCTCTCAGAATTTCAAATCTGAAACCAGATTTCACAAATTGGGGTTTGAGAATTGGGGTGCCCAGCAAAGAAACGATTTGGAACCCGAATTAGCATTTCCTGCATCAATTGACGGAAAAATCTTAATTCGGATCCCAAATGAAGGTTTATGTCACAGATAAGGAAAAAAAATGAACCAGATCATGAGCACCTAAAATATAGATTGAAATGTACAAAAACCTAATAAAATAAAGTATGAACAATGAAAGAGAATATTTTGAGTTGAAGAAAAACTGAAGAAGAATTTGACAAAGAAAACCTAGAAAAAATGAATTGAACCATAAACCACCTAAAATATTAAGTATTAAGAAATAAAGAGCTTTTATTATAAACTGTACACGCTAAGGTTGTTCGTCATTTTGGTATTTCATTTTCAAAAATTATCACATTGGTACCACATGTTTTATCTCAACCCAATATTCATACCTTTCGTCCATGACACCATTAACCTACTTGTTATGTGATTTTTTTTATGGACATTTTCGTCTTTCCGTAACTCTCTCTCTCTCTCTCTCATGTCTTTGCATTTAAATTATATATTATCGATGTAAATTTAGACCATATTGAAAACATGAGCAAACTAGAAGGGTCAATTTGTGAATTTATAATTGTAAGAACTAAAATGGAGGCATGCCAAACTATAAGGCCAAATTTCTAATTCAGCGATCTTTGAAAAGCAACTATACCTCATTTATGCTGGTTCGTGGAACTTTGTCCAAAGTCCGAAGTGATTCTCATGCTAATTGTAATGATATATCATACAACATTCCTTTCTTATTCTTCACATTAGCATGATAACTACGTATGTTTGTAGAATAGTAAACTAGCATAGATTTGTGAAATGATGATTAAAGTAGAGATATTGGAGTGTTATTGCAAGACTTAATCAAAAGATTACCCCAATAGTATAAGAAATATTTCTACAACATAGTCATTGTGCATTGACCAATAGCCACTAAACACAAATCGTGCAAATAAAATAGTGGCCTTTACGTTTTTTTTTTGTGTGTGTAGTAAATCTAACTTCTTCTTTAACTTTTCTAACTTACGAGTCATTGCGATCCTCCCCCCCTCCTCTTTCCCAGAAGTGACTAGAAAGGCCTTGCGAATGAAAATCCTTTCCCCAAACTCCATATCATCCATAATCAGTTAATAGGGCTGAGAGCTTGGTGAGCCGCACTCTCCTCTATCCGAGTCCATTATATATGTAAAGAATTACTATAGAAGAAAACAAAAAATGGTCGACCAAGCATTTCACGTCAGTCCAGAAAAGAATGATCGATTGCAGATTCTTAAACAGTTTCATTCTTATGCTCTCCCATCCCCATAAATGAAAACTAGATCGACAAGATCGTATACCAAAACGACGAGAAACTTCCAGGAAATTTCGTATAACCAAACCTATAGGCTCCACTTATCCAACCTCACTGCTGTAGGAGGCAATCATATATGGTGGTCCAACTAGTGTCTTATATATGTCTTCTCATTAAATCATTAATAACGTTTTTATGTGATAATTTATTAATTATGCATATAAAAAAAACAAATGTCTTTTGATTTTCTTCGTCTTCACTAAATTTGAGACTGTCCAACATTGTAATCAAATTTGCTCAACATAATATCATTGGCCAATTTTTATTTTTATTTTTTATAAAATATTCGTCTATTCGTTCAGTTATAGCTAATTAGATAGATAAATGATTTTCAACGATCGAATATTTTTTACAAAAAATAATTGTATGTACAAATATCTAACAAATGAACTGTTTGAATTATTAAATTATTATATTGAGCATTGAACTAATAATTATATGCATGCAATCTCTTTTATTTCCTATCAACAAGTGATCACTGCTAAAAAAATACTTTTTCGATATATATTATTTAGATCTTTAATTAGAAGACACTTCAGTGCATAAATGTACCAATACATTAATATTGATATAAAAGTACATAGTCCAAATTCATGTAGTGGTAGACTAGCTAGTAAATCGATCATTATATCATTCTCAAAAAAAAAAAGGGTAAATCATTACATGAAGCTATTCTATCAAGGCATGGAGCCGATGGATTTGCAATATTAATGTATTGATGCGATAACTTGATTATGTAAGGGTATCTGGACACCAGCTTTTTATACATAAATATTCTTTAACTTATTCTAATAATTTCCTAAAAAAAAAAAACTTATTCTAATAATAATACCAAAAGTGACAAAATGAAAATTGAAAGCTTCATATTACTTTGTCAAAATAAAAATAAAAAAAAAAAAAAATAAAAGGAGAGGAAAAGTTAATTGAAAAGGAAGGAAAAGGTAAAGGAAAAAAAAGAGAATAGATAATTGAGGGAAGAGTGAATAGATAATTGAGTGTGGAGTGGGGGGGGGGGGGGGGGGGGTGGGGGGTGGGGGGGGGGGGGGGGGGGGGGGGGGGGCAGAGGGGGGAGGGGGGGAGGGGAGGGAAGGAGGAGGGGGGGAGGGGGGGGGGGGGGGGGGGGGGGGGGGGGAGGGGGGGGGGGGGAGGGAAAAAAACCCCCCCGGACGGAAATAAATTTCTCCTTCTTCTCTCCCCCCCCTCTAAAAAAAAAAAAAAGAAGGAAACCAAAAACACCCCCCCACACAAAAAAAAAATTTGGGGGTTGGTTTTGGCCGGCGGGGGAGAAAAAAAAAAAAAAACCCGGGGGGGCCGGCCCTCCTCTCCCTCTCCTTTTTCTCTTCTTTCGGCCTTTATTGGAGAGAACCCCCCTTTTTTTGAACCCCCCAAAAAAAGGGGAAAAAGGGGCCGGCCCCCCCCCCAAAAAGGGCGGGGGGAGGGGGGGGGTGGGACATTCTCGGAGGAGGGAGGAGGGCCCCCGTTCAAATAATTGGGGATGATTTTGGGTGTGCCCAAGACTCTTTGCATATTACTGTCATAATGAATAGATATGAATGCCATAAAGCTATAGCTAGCTACTGAGATAAGACCAAAGCCATTTCCCATCCCAGCTTTTCAAGCTAGGCAGCTAGTTCAGTACTTCACTAGCTTCCATGGTGTTGCACATGGCAGTTGTAGCAACTATGAAACTCAAACTCTTGTCAGGTACCTCTCACAGCCTAATAACCCCAGTGGTCAGTGGCTTGATCTGGCCTTTTGTCATCAAACTCTCTTTCAGCCTCGGGCTTGTTCGCCGCACCTACACCGATGTGATCCATGCCTCGAGGCTCTTCTTCTTCCAAATGGAGCAGATAATCAGAGCTATTGATGAACATGGTCATGCTGATCATGATGAACGTCCTGTAGCTATTATCGGCACCAATAACAACAGCAGACTGGAACGAGCTCTTCGGCTAGTACACCAGACTGTGACCAACCGTGTGAGACAGTCATCAGAAGCCTTGCAGTTGGATGAGCAAAGCATTCATACTCTCGCCATGATTGCACTCTAAGCAAATTAAGCTCGGTTGCGCATGTACAACTGGGTGAGGGATATATATATTTTATAATATTTATACATGATATAGAAGGCTTTCTTTTTCGGTTAATTTAGTAGTTTAATTCGTACAAGGTTATTGGAAATAATGTCCAATGGTGTTGAATCCTACACCGAGTGATTGTTCCTATAATATTTATACTATTATGCATTTTTTTTCTCTGGGATATATTTGGCACTTTTGTTAATTTGGAAATGTTCGTCCATCATGCATATGGATTTATACGTTTTTGGAATTTTTAAAAATTAATATTATAGGAATTAACTATTCGACCGTCAGAGACTCAGAGTTGAATCCTAAACTCAGTTGATGATAAATTAGTCAATTTATTCTAGAAAAGTTCTTACTAATTAATCAGTCATTGTAATAGAGTAGGGTAATTTGGTGGTAGGTGGTAAGTAAGAAGATGCATGGAAATTTGTCCACGAGGTGAAATTGATTGGATCAAGTGCAAAGACGCCGAATTTTCTTGTTTCTATTTTGTGGAAAATAAAGATCTACTGATAAAACCAAATACATACAACTATATAGTCCACAAAGAGTCGACCAAATTTAAGAAGGAATCTATAGCTGGTTGGTACCTATTTACTGCTCGATCTCCTGATATTTTTTAGTGATATGTCGGTTAAAGGTTAAAAAAAGTTGTATGTATTTTTTTTTTTTGCTTTCGCAGGCCTACCCCACCCGTAGGCAAGGACTAATACCTCGAGCCGGGTCGGACGTCCCTATTTAGGGGGAAGCTCTCCCAACGCTATATATATAGTCTTTTTAATTATATTTTTACGGGAATACGGTAGAATTAAATTAATAATAAAGATAATTACAAGCAATAATGCACGGTTTCTCTAGTTTGATACTTTTGGGACAAAGCAGTGTAGAAGATGATGCAATTATTCTTGATGTTGACTACGAGGATTTATCCTGACTCTCAGGATTGTTTGTTCTTTGTAGCATGTGAAAATGAGCAATTATGGAGGTTAGAGTTTGGGAGTATTCTTTGGCTTATGATATTTGTAAGTGTTGATTCTCTTTAGGTTTTGGTTCTCGTCCTCCACCCTCCCCGATGTAAGATTTTTGATTAGTTGGAATAAATTTTTTATCGTTCTAAAAAAAAAACGAAAACATTCTATATAGCTTAATTCCTACAACCGTACATATTAAAAGTGTCTTTGAAACATTGTATATTCTTAAAAAAGTTTAGCGAAATCAAATCATTTTGGCCATTTAATTTGTTTAAATATGGTTTAGCTGAAAGGAATTAATAGAGTATATATGTCCCCACCTTCTTTTGGTCTGATATGTCCCCCCCTTTTTTCTTTCTTTTTATCTACTGATTTCTCTTTTGCCAAAAAAAAAAAGTATGTTAAACAAAATTGAATAATGATGATGATGGAAATCAAAATTGACCGAAAAATCGATATTTGAACGAGGACCTAATTCAATTAAATGATCAATAGATTTGATCATTAAATTTGCAAGTCGAGATGCCTTTATTTTCTCAAAAGGATTATTAATGTACGTACGTCCTCTAATTCAAAGTACTCCATGGATATATACACATATACACACACAGTACTAATTAAGGAAAACATGCATCGTTTTTTATTTTATCCAATGGTGATCAACGTACGTTGGATACATTTCTTGAAACCACTCAAGACCAGTGGCGGAGTCGGGGGGGGGGGGGGGGGGGGGGAGGTTAGGCAACTTACCCCCTTCGATTTCTCTTGCTAACATAAGGAGTATAGAGGATTGGAGTTTTTTTTTTTGGCAAGAATAGAGGATTGGAGTTTGGGCATGGTCAAAAATGGCTGAAACGGGGCAAATTGGGACAGGCAGGAATCTTTTTATATCAAAAAACACATAACAAAAAAATAGAAAATAATCAATTATTATCTAATGATTTTACAACAATAATATATAACTTAATAACAAACCATTATCAAACCACTCAAATACTACTAATAAATACATTAAACTAATAAATGACTAAATATTAATAGCAATTTAAAATTAATATATTACCCCCCCTCATTATTCTAACATCAAATAATAGAAAATTTTAAAATTATTTTTATAACAAATTCAACAATATCATCTCTTATATCAATTCATTTTTTATTTAATAAATAATATAAACAACAATATTTCAAATTAAAAACCACAAACAAAAATCCATTAATTTCACTATACCATTCATATCCTAAATTTTTTCCAAATACACTTAAGTAAATAAAAATATACTTCGATCATTACACCCCCACTAAAAAAATAATATATAAATCCTTAAACATAATCCATATCAAACTTCACATATCCAAAATTTTCATTATATACATATAAAAATACACATAATAATATTTAAATAACACACCCCAACTTCTAAACAAAAAAAATATACCCCAATTAACATGAAATAGAAACATCATCAAACCTAAACAACCTTATATTGAGATACAAACAAACTTATATAATTTCACAAAAATAATAAATCCTTCATCAAATTTTTTTACATCTTACTTCAAAAAACCTATTCTAAAATACAAAAATAAAAACCAATTTAAAACAAAAACTAAAAAATTAATATAAAAATAAAATCCTTTAATATAATAACTACAAACATAAGAAAACAATAAACAAACAAAATTTTACACAATAAAAAACCCTAAACATCAACCCACAAAACCCAAACAACACCAAATCACTCACAATAATTAAACATTAAAAAATTTTTAAAAAAATTTTAAAAAATCCCTATTTCATATTAAATAAATATAACCATAAATAACAAAAATTTTTTTAAACATTTTCCTCATATAAAATAACCTATAATCCCCACATATATCATTAAATTTATTATCTCCATAAAACAAAAATAACTCTCTATAAAAAAGTAAAAAACAAAAAAAAAAAAAACTAAAATAATATAAAAAAAGAATAAAAAAAAAAAAAAAAAAAATAGAATTAAAAGTCTTTACAAAAAATAGAAATTTTTACTTAACATATACCTTTAAACAAAAAATAAAAAATTGTTGGGTGAAGTTGGAGTAAAGGGAAAAAGCACACCAAAAACCCTAAAAGCAAGAAGGAACTATGAACAATTTTCAAAGGAAAATACCAAGGATATTAAGAGAAGTGAAGCACATCCGGGAGGGAAGAAGAAGGGGCTCTCATCTTTCTTTCGGTTGGGTGGCGGGCCCTCCGGCTACGCCCCCCCCTCTAAACATAATAAGGGAAAAAGAACCCACAAAGACACGGCCCGCGAACCTCGGGGCGCCCCCCCCTCGGGGCCCCGGGCGCGCGGGGCCCCCCCCGCAGGGGCGGCCCCCCCCCCGCGGGCCCCCGGGGGGAAGACTAGCCAGTGGATTACATATGGAGCCGATAGGTCGGCTTGGCAAGCAAGTGACTGGCTTTCATCATAGAAATGCTGAATTTCTCACTCATATCCAAGTCTTGAGGTTGCAACCCAGTTGGTAGCTCCCAGTCAAAGCAGTGCACCAAATGCGCCACAACTAGCCGAACCGTGATGAGGCCTAATTGTATACCCGGACACGCTCTTCGACCCGACCCAAATGGTATGAGCTGGAAGTCATGTCCCAGGAGGTCTACATTGCTATTCATGAACCTTTCCGGATAGAATTCCTCCGCATTTTCAGACCAAGCTTTAGGATCTCTTCCGATGCTCCAAACGTTCACTATAATTCTCGATTTCTTGGGTATGTTGTATCCATCTACAGTAGTGTCATTGATGGATTCATGTGGGAATAGCAATGGTGCAATGGGGTGGAGTCTCAAGCTCTCATTCACCACCATATTCAAGTAAGCTAGCTTTCGCATATCAGTAAATTCTTCCACCATTCGGTCCTTGCCGATCACGCTTTCGAGCTCTTGTTGTAGATTTTTCATGACCCTCGGATGCCGCAGGAGCTCAGCGAGGGTCCAAACAACTGTGGTAGCCGAAGTTTCGTAAGCAGCTATGATCATGTCTAATAAGATGGCCTTCACGTTTTCTCGGTCCAATATTAGGGGCACTTTCTCATTGTGATCATTGGGATTTAATGGCTTGTTGATTAACGAAAGCAACACGTCCACAAAGTCGGCCTCCTCATGGTAATGGCCTTGCTGTCCAGTAGTAGTACTCGTAGTGTTTTTAGCAGCCCTAGCTTGTTCATGGTCCTGAATTATGGTCTCCAAGAGTTGATCAATTTTCTTGCTATTTCTCTTGAAGCGCCTAGTTATTCCCTGAGAGACAGAAATTAAGAAATGCTTAATTAGATCGATTAATATATATACCATGATGATATGTTTACATCAATTCACCCAAATTAAGGACTGATATTTGGGATTAAAGTTATGAGTCTACTCGTTTGCAAGATCGAATTAGAAGTCAACCATCGCCGAGCGGGCCTCCGGCGGGAGAAACCTCATCCCTAGCTCTCTCTCTCTTTTTAAAGCCCCCATGCCATATGTCCCCACACGGGAGGGATGCACATTTGGACGTAAATAAGAGGGATCCTATCAACTTAATTATATATATTCTGACCTAGGATAATAATTAAGCTCATGAAAGAAGACTTCAACATCCAAGTTAAACTCAGAATCAAATTAAACACACAAAATACAAGCGAAAGGTACACGTTTTTCTTCAAATCATTTTAATTAAACACAACTAATTAATTCTAAATACATAATAAATAAATACGGTCATCATCTACGTATTCTAGAAGATACACAAGTTTTATCTCAAATACTTTATCGAAACAAAATTTTAAATACATAGTAAATAAATACTACCATTACGTACCTATTCTAAAATAAAAAACTCGTAATCACATATAATTACATTAATTAAGAGTCAACTTTAGACATGGAATAAATTGATAATCATATCTCAATCATTCAAACTAAAATCTTATTTAATTGTTGTTGATTACTTAATTTCCAAAAACTTGATTTATTCGTTTCCTAATAGCTAGTTTGTTTGTTTTTTAAATAACCAGCTAGTTTTATAGATCAATATGCTTGAGATTCTAAATATTTCTAGCAAATTTGAAATAAATTTCGTAAACATTGCGTTCGTCACATGACACCACTTTTTATATAGTCACATGAATTTTTTTTTCGATGATGATATATTCACATGAATTGGTATTTGGACAATGGCACTGTACAAGTGCATGCACTAAGATAAATTAACTAGATATAATATTTACCTGAAGATCAAGTACACCGAGAGAAGGCACAAGATCAGCTAAATTGAATGTCGCTAAGGCGAGCACAGTCTCGTGGATAATCCCCTTCAAATCAAACCTATCATCCCTTTTGCAACCCAACACCATCCTATACGTGATGTCCTCATTCATCTCATAAATCATTTCACTAAGATCCACCACTTGACCTTCCTCTCCAGCTTTCTTCAGAGCCTGCAGCAACAGTCCTATCTCCTCCCTTCTCAACGGCGCGAAAGCCTCCACTTTCGAGGGACAAAGAAGCTGAAGCGTGCAGAGCTTCCGAGTATGGCGCCAGTATGGACCGTACTCAGCAAGACCCATGCCCTTGCTGCCGTAATACATGTACTCGGAGGCTTGGTATCTGGGCCGGCTGGCGAAGTTGGCGTCATGGGTTTTGAGGAATAGCTTTGCGGCTTTTGGGGAGGAGACTACTATGGTGGGTATGCTACCAAGACGCAGTGACATTATGGGTCCATATTTTTTGGCCAAGTCTTGGAGGCTTCGATGTGGGAGGTTGCCTAGCATATGAAGGTTGCCAATTATTGGTAGTGACCATGGGCCAGGTGGTAGTTTTGAGGGGGAGGAAGTGATTAGTCTCTTGATCAGAAACCAGAGGCATGTGAGGAAGACTAGGAAGATGGGTATTGTTGATGACGGACTCATATTTCTAGTTAGCTGGTTCATTTGGGTCACACATTCATCAGTTGATATATATAGGAGCTGATGTTTAAGATATGTTGAATAGTCTAATTTTTTTTTTGGTCGAAAATGAAGATTTCATTTAATATTGATTAGTCTAATTGGTAATCGGATCGATCTCCTGTTTTTAAATGGTATAATTATTTTTAAATGGCCAATCATCAATCATAGTAGTTGATCGATCAGTTATTTTCATTGACTATATATGATCAGATTCAAGTTGTTGAAGTTGAAGCAAATATTAGCTTATGATGATTCCGACATGCATGTGAAACACAATGAGTAGATAATATTGAATATTCATTCTGAATTCATCAGTTGAAAATGGTTGCATTTCCAGAGTTTACTTTGAATATTCATTAAACAAAGTAACAAACAAACACAGCACATCATATTTGATTATTTCAATCCAATTTGACTAATAAGTTTACGTATTGTTGCATTTCCAGTGTGACTAGGATTTGAAGGTACGTATGAAATCCTCCATCTCCTTTGTGAATTTAATATATGCTTCGTATATGACTAATAAGTTTAATATATGCTCGGTTGGTGTTGTTTTGTGTAATGAATGCTAATTAATCCAATATATCTTTATTTTCTCAAAAAGATTATTAATGTACGTCCTCTGATTCAAAGTGCTCCATGCATATACAGTACTAATTAAGGAAAACATGCATTGTGTTTTATTTTTCTCCAATGGTGATCGACGTTGGATACATTTTTTGAAACCACACAAGACTAGCTGGTGGATTAGATGTGGAGGCGATAGGTCGGCTTGGCAAGCAAGTGACTGGCTTTCATCATAGACAAGCTGAATTTCTCAGCCATATCCAAGTCTTGAGGTTGCAACCCAGTTGGTAGCTCCCAGTCAAAGCAGTGCATCAAATGCGCCACAACTAGCCGAACTGTGATGAGTCCTAGTTGCAGACCCGGACACGCTCTTCGACCGGACCCAAATGGTATGAGCCGGAAGTCATGTCCCTGGAGGTACGGTCTACATTGCTATTCATGAACCTTTCAGGATAGAATTCCTCCACATTTTCAGACCAAATCTTAGGATCTCTTCCAATGCTCCAAACGCTCACTAGAATTCTCGATCTTTTGGGTATGTCGTATCCATCTACCGTAGCATCATTGATGGATTCATGTGGGACTAGCAATGCTGCAATGGGGTGGAGTCTCAAGCTCTCATTCACCGCCATATTCAAGTAAGCTAGCTTTGGCAAATCAGTAACTTCTTCCACCATTCGGTCCTTGCCGATCACACTTTCGAGCTCTTGTTGGATCTTTTTCATGACCCTCGGATGCCGCAGGAGCTCAGCGAGGGTCCAAACAATTGCGGTAGCTGAAGTTTCGAAAGCAGCTGTGATCATGTCTAGTAAGATGGCCTTCACGTTTGCTCGCTCCATTATGTGCACTTGCTCATTATGATCATTGGGATTTAATGGCTTGTTCATTAACGAAAGCAACACGTCCACAAAGTCGGCCTCCTCATGGTGATTGCCTTGCTGTCCAGTAGCAGTATTCCTAGTCTTATTAGCAGCTAGTTCATGGTCCTGAATTATGGTCTCCAAGAGTTGATCAATTTTCTTGCTATTTCTTTTGAAGCGCCTAGTCAATCCCTGAAAGACAGAAATATTAAGAAATGGTTAGATTGATTAATATATACCATGATCGATACAATACACTAAAACCCTTACAAAGATTTAGATATTATATATATATATATCTAAATCTTTGAATGTACTTAATTGCATCAATTCACCCAAGGACTAATATTATCTGTTTGAATGTACTTAATTGCATCAATTCACCAAAGGACTAATATTTAAAATTAAAGTTATATATGAGTAATCGTTTGCAGGAATTAGAATTCAATCATATTCAAACACACAAAATTCAAGTGATAATTAAGATACAATTTTCCTTCAATTCTAAACACGTACGTAATGAATAACTTTGCCAAAAACAAAACACTAATGAATAAATTTGATCATCACTTATGTATTTTTAAAAATGCACGAGTCTCATTTAAAATATTTAAACGAAACAAAATTTTAAAAACATAGTAAATAAATATCATCATCACATTCGTAATGACATATAACTACATTACAAGTCAACTTTAGACTTGGGATTGATTGATAATCATCTCTCAATATTCCCTTTAAACTATAAATCTATTTAGTAGCTGCTGATTACTTGATTTCTAAAAACTTGATTTATTCAGTTGACTTTCTTAATTTTGTTTGACCAGTACCAGGTTTTTGGTAGAAAATTGGTATTTGGAAAATGGCATATATGATTATATTTACCTGAATATCAAGTGCACTAAGGGCACTGTTCTCTAATTCCACTACTACAAATCTGCCCATAGGGCACTGTTCTCTAACACCAATGGAGATCAATGTCTCTTTGGACCAATATTTTCACCGTTGCACATGAAAAAAAATTCTATGATCCCATCACGCCACGTGGCATGTGTGACGGACCAATATGATTGGTGACTGTGTAATAAAATAATTAATGAGTAATAAAATATTGAGTGTGAAATCATAAATTATTGAAGCCACCAATTATAATAGTCCGTCACATATGACACGTGGCGTGACGGAATCATGAAAATTTTTTTCGTTGCACATGATGACGGTAGACAAATAAGTCACGGATAAACTTGTTTCAAGAGTATAATACTCCATGTAGTCAGCAATTTTCTGTTTAATTACTAATTTTTGTCTCAAAGGTTTTGTCTTTACTCTTTAGTCACATCCTTGTCAGGCCATTAAGGGCTTAAGGCTTTGTTTACTATACTGTTTTGGTCATATATATACTTCTAACATAAAAAATCATTAGTAAACCTTATCCCCCCAAAAAAAATATTATATGCATGCCAACAGCATGATATTAGTTTTCTTCTAAGGGCATAACAGGAGCTTGTTCAATTGATTGTTTGGACACGATTTGTTTTGAATTTATTGGAAATCGTTGACAGTATGAATGGTTTAGCACAAAAGTCAAGGTGGCCGGAGTGTTTTAAGTAGGCTTCTCTCATTGTCCAAAAAAAAAAAGTAGGTTTCTCTCAAGTACTTTAGGATCTGTGAACACCCTTTTGTTGTTATGAATTTCTTCTGATGATTAAAGACCCTTTATTAGTACATTGCTCCGTGGTTATTGCAAATCCAGAATAATTATGTATTATTACTACAAGTACAGTACATGAATGAATACAATCATGTATACACATAAATCTATAATATAATATTGTGAATCTGAAAATTTGGCCACAAGGAAAATATTTAATTATTAAAACAAAAAACCAAACTAAGTTTTCACTGTTGTGGCATGCATGGCGCCAAAGCATTTGAGTAATTTGGACAAAATCATTTACCATTATTGATACTGTTTTAGTCGGTGGGTGGTGGGGAGCAAATTTGCTGCCCACCCTAACCTGGGGTGGGCAATGCCCACCTTCTGAAATTTTGACACGTGCCCTCACAACTGAACTATAGTTAACATTTTTATTTTTTATTTTTTTAGTCTCTCTCACCTCCGGTCTCTCTCTCATCAACCCCATCTCTCTCTCTCTTCAGTCCCCGATCTATCTCTTCCATTCTCCAAACTGAGCAATGGAATTTCACTTGGGCACACTCACGCGATGGAAACAAGCAATAGAGGATCCACACTCATCTTCCTTCTTTCTTTTTTCTTCCTATTCAACTTGATCTCTGCTCTTTCCTTCCTCGAATTCCCAATTTCCCACTGATCTCCGGCAGTTAGAACGCCACGGTCACCGTGGCATTCACCGGTCTCCTACTTGTTCGGTGGTTTGCCGTGGGTCTTATCGCTTTTGCGCTTCTCATCTTCGCCATGGTCGGGGTACCTCGAAAGCGGCGAAAACAACGGCGAGAGAGAAGTGGAAAAGAGAAGAGAAAGAGAGAGACGGGGGAGAGGATCGATCATCGATGAGAAGGAGAAGAGATAGAGAGACTGCAGAATGGGTTAAAGGAGAGAGAGATCGGGGAAGAGATAGATCGGGGGTGGAGAGAGAGAGAGACTGCAGAATGGGTTAAAGGTTGAAGTCTTGAAGAGATAGATCGGGGAAGAGAGAGAGATCGGGGGTGGAGAGAGAGAGTGAGAGGCCAGAGGAGAGAGAGACTAAAAAAATAAAAAATAAAATTGTTAACTATAGTTCAGTTGTGAGGGCACGTGTCAAAATTTCAGAAGGTGGGCATTGCCCACCCCAGGTTAGGGTGGGCAGCAAATTTGCTCCCGTGGGTGGTGGGTTATGGGTTATATATATACATAGGTTGTTTATGTTGGTGCCAATTTCATTAAAAAAAAAACTATATTTTTGGCACTTTTTGAGAGAAGAAACATAAATTTTATTAATCACTTTGGAATACAATTTTTAACTTGGGCATCCTAAGAAGGAGCAATAACCATAAAAATGGCTTGATCGATGAGTCTAAGACTCTAAGACTCTAATCGATGATATAAAATGTAGAACAATACATGCACCGGGCATCATTGCTTCCGGCAAGTATTGCCATTGAACCCAATAAAAATAATCTAACTCAAGGATAACCCATTAAAAAAGAAAGTGAAACCACAAGCGAATCTGACACAAATGCTCATGCTTATTATTAACTAAAATTGAAAAACTCAAAGTAACCAAAATATAGGGCCGGCGAAGAACAAAGAATCTTAAGCCAGCATAATAGACTCCACCTAGATCCCACACTCGAAATCCATGCTGAAACTGAAAACAACTTTCGCAGGGCACCCCACCAAAATTGAGCATCCAAGATGCACTAGACACCCAAATTACCTTGGCAAAACAACCTGCTTGGATCCTCTTCCTGTGAGAAACCCGACCAAAACCGCAAACCCTTATCGCCGAACCTAAACGTCGATCCTGGAGCCACGGTGTCGGATTGTCCAAAAGCAAAACCATCGACAAATCCTGAAGTTGATTGCCAAGGTCCTTCAGGAGCCCCTTACTTGGGCGAGCATGCCTACCCAAATCAGAGAATTCATGATCAACATCAATCACGCCATGGCATGAAATTGACTTTGTGAAAAGAAAACCGTCGCTCAAAGCGCAGGCCTTCAAACTAGATTGTATATTCGCCGAAGAAAATCGACTCTGGATGGCTGCAAATATGCAGCAGACTGTGGAGGGAAGACCTCCGCTTGAAATCGGCGTCCGACGCCGTGATTCTTGTGGGAACCCAAAGCCATGGCGGCTAGGGTTGAAGAGGAGGCGTAACCCCCTCCTCATTCTCTAGGTTGAATATTAAGCGTGGATTTTATTTGTAACCAACTATATTTTTGGCACTTGTTGCAGCAGCATCAAGCTTAATTTGCAGCTGTTGGAAACTTGGAATGGGCTGTCAAATTAAATTATGAGGTTTTCTTTCCAATGTATATACTTGACCAATTCTAGTTAGAAATTCCCGAGGAAAATAATAAAATGTTCAGAAATTCCCAAATCACTAGGGTACTTGCCTTGAGATGCACGCAATTTTGAATTTTCAATGTGCAAGCTCTGTAGAGTGTGTAAGAGTCTTGAAGCCAATGTGCGGCAAATCCTCTAAACTTCAGATTTTGGAGATAAAAAAAATGATCGAAGGCCTTCTCCTGAACTCATCAAACAGTCAAACTTCTCACAAAGTCACAAGTCACAATCAGAGATGCTTAATGGGGTCTCAATAACTCTAGGATTCTAGATTTCCCTAGTTGCTAATAACCATAATTCGAAGACTCTTGGATCATCTAAAGACTAGCTAGAGATTACTGCAGCTGTTGACCTCGAAATGTCAAAGAGATCGAAGTGAGCTGCTTTTGATTCCTGTTGACAAATCCATCTGACTTGTGATTAACACCAATTTTCTGAGTCTGATTAAGCTAGCTCTCCATGTCATTAGGCAAGCCTTTGTTCTCACATTCTGAAAGTAGCAATGTCTCCATATTTTGCAACTTGCAAATGGAATTTGGAAGCTTTTGTATGCTTAGATGTTTAGACAAAAATAGATATCTCAAGTGACTCAAATTACCAATGGAACTCAGTAACTTAATTTTCGAGAGTTCAACCACTCAAATTAATTTAGCGCCCGCAGGTACTTGAATCTCTTGATGAATGTTTACAACAAATGTTTGCTGGTGATTTCCATATCTCCTGGATTTGGTAATAGAATGGTCCACAATTTCTTTAGTTGGAGTAAGAATTAATTCAGGAACTAATTTTTTTCCTTCAAGTACAAGTCATCAAGCGAGATTGAGATGAGTCGAACTTTTTTGTGAGGATCGGAGGTACGTAGAGGGGTGAAATTTTACAGGTGAGCACTCTACTTGTGTCACCGAGATGTCCAGGTTGTGGATTTGAAACAATTATCTAGAACATATATATCTGCCGTGTGTAGTCTAGGACTATCGATCTCTAGCTTGTGGCTTCCTTTAAGGATTGAAGAAAGCCTTGTGCCATCCAGAAGGGGACCAAACCTGAACTTCGGAATATGCAGTCCTCTTTGGGAAAAAGAGAGCGAAAGCTAAGGCAAAGCATAGTTTCAAGTAGACTGGCATTACATCATAGCTCAATTGAGAGGAGGAAAAAGTGAGCGATAGGCAAAGCATGGTTTCAAGTTGTTAATGGATAGGATCAATTCTTCCATTCAGACCCCTTTGCGTATTCACTTACTAGTTCATGACATTCACACTCTAGCACGAGGCTTCCACCAATCTCATTAATCATATTTAAAGAGAAACCAACTTTGTAGCTGAAACAGAAGCTGCTGCATGCTACTACTGGTCATTAATTAATCTTTGGAGATTGCTATTTGGAACCGATCTCTTCCTCTTTCTGTTCAAATGTTTTTCATTATGATTTTTTTTTCTTTTGGCGTTGGAAGGTACATGTTTTTTTTAATTGAAAATAGAAGTAGAACAAGAGCGGGGACGAAACCTCCCGAAATAATAAGAAAATTAAATTATGATTTAACTGGAGGAGAATGCCCTATAAGTTTTAATGTGTAGGTCTTATTGTGTATTTTTGTAACCGGAAAAAATACATGAGATCAATTTGTCCAAGACAGTCTTTCAAAATGTACAGGAGCGAGAGGTATTCATCAAAAATGTTCGCATTACAATTGGGCTTTTCACCTGGACCATATGAGAATTGGGCATCTTATTTCAGCCTTTTTGTAAATGGCTGAATAAAATTGCTTTTGTTTGAAATTAACCCACAAAGAGATTTTGGACCTTGTTTTGTGAGGAAGACCAGATGAAACTGTATACCACCCCAATATAATGTCCTTTGGGTCTTAATCTCATACTAGTTTTCGCTGCCTTACGCGTGCGTTTATTTATTTCTTTATTTTTAAAATTATATATATATTAAATATATTTTCTAATTTCACCAAAACAAATTTCTGCATACATCGACAATTCCGTAAAAAAATTGTCCATAAAGAAAGCGATTTTTATTGCCACTATTAAACCTAAGAGTCTGCCTTGACCTTGCAAAGTTTTTTTGTTTTACATACAGAATAGCGCTTTAAAACTAATATGTTAGATTCATAATATTAAACTAACCATATAATATCTAAATTAATATATTATATCTAATTTAAAATCTACATAATACCAAAACGCTAAATCCTAAATCTCTAAACTCTAACCCCTATCTCCCAAACCCTAACCCTAAACCCCAAATCCCAAATTCCAAACCCCAAACCTAAGTGTTGGGTTTGGGATTAGGGTAGATTTAGGGTTTAGGGTTTGGTGTGTAGGATTTAAGGTTTAGGGTTTAAGTTTTAAGGTTTTAGTATAATATTCTTATTTTTTCTTTTTTAACAATTTAATGGATTTTAAATTTGATATAATTTATATTTTATAATAGATATTAATTATGATCTAATCCAAATCATTAAATAGATTTAAGGGTTTATAGTGTAGTTAATTAATTTCATAATTTGAAGCTAACAAGTTAGTTTTAGAGCATTACTCTTTACATACATGTGCATATACTGCTTCTCATATTCGCAAATTTTCCGGTTATCTAGTATCAATGAACCAAGTAACTTCTCCATTATCATTGTTGCATTATAGGCTCCACAACATCTTCGATGGTGGTCAAAGTTATCATCCCATAAAACTAATTTTCCAAATCTATACACTCTTTTCTTAATGGAATTCCAAATCTATACATATGTGATGTCATTCTTCCACCTTATATAGGAACAATTAAGAAGAAGTTAAACATAGCATGAATCTAATATTCCTTCCGTCGACATCACCTTTACCACCCTTAAACTTTATCCTAGGAAAGACCAAGACAAACATGTGTTGCCATTTGGCAACCAAATTTTACAGTTGTTAAAACCCTAGGAGTAAAATAACACGATCGACCAAGATCGAAAATGATGAAAATAGTCTTTGATCGATCCTCCTCTTGCGACCTTATCGCTAAACATAAACTGTTGAAATTAATTTGTCAACTCCTAAGCGATCCCCTTCCTTTCATTGGACTAACAGAATTATTAAAAACAGCAGCAGCAGAATTATCCGGGGATATATATATTCGATCGGGCTAGTTATAGCTTGTATAAACCTACATTGGTTTTCCTGCAAGGATCCAGATCCTCTCCTCAGCTTTCCTCTCCTCATCTGTCCTAAGCTTTCAATCTCGGCCGCACATTTAATATCCAAAGGCTACTAATAAGCCACATCAGCATTACCCTCTTAAACCCCAAATGTTAGCTAACTCCGTTATATTTTTTCTCTTCTTCCCGTTATTTCATCATCATCCTCCAGCATCTCCATCAATTTGTAAATACATACACCCAGATGAAAAACAATTCCAATTGAAATCATCATATAGTCATAAAGCTAAGACTTGCAACTAACCATGAAATTGAAATCCATTTATGAATCAATAAACCATAAACCAAGTATGAAATTCAAACCAAGACTTATATCATCAATCACAGTGCCCACAACCACAGCAATCTTGTTCTCCTTTCCTTGCATAAAATGGATCAACCTGGATGGTGAAAGGGGTTTCTCTTCTCTACGCCCAGCTCATCTTCTTCTCTGGCCAGCCGTACTCTCTCTCTGCCCAGACTTCCCAAGCAAACAATCCGAGCCCACTCAGCCCAGCCGTGCGCCGCCGAGCCCATAGGCCGCGGACACCCTTCAATTCGATCACAGAGACCACCGGCTCTCTCCTTGACGCCACGATCCCAGCCATGGCCGCGCCTCTGTGCTGCCTCTCCCAAGTCCCAATCACCATCGTGTGAGACAGTCATCAGAAGCCTTGCAGTTGGATGAGCAAAGCATTCATACTCTCGCCATGATTGCACTCTAAGCAAAGCTCGGTTGCGCATGTACAACTGGGTGAGGGATATATATATTTATAATATTTATACATGATATAGAAGGCTTTCTTTTTTGGTTAATTTAGTAGTTTAATTTGTACAAGGTTATTGGAAATAATGTCCAATGGTGTTGAATCCTACACCGAGTGATTGTTCCTATAATATTTATACTATTATGTTTTTTTTTTCTGAGATATATTTGGCAGTTTGGCACTTTTGTTTGGAAATGTTCGTCCATCATGCATATGGATTTATACGTTTTTGGGATTTTTAAAAATTAATATTATAGAAATTAACTATTCTGATCGTCAGAGACTCAGAGTTGACCCAACTCTTTAATATTAAATTTTCAATTTTTTTAAAAATTTTATTAATTAATCAGTATTGTAATAGAGTAGGGTTTTGGTGGTAAGTGGTAAGTAAGCAGATGCATGGAAATTTGTCCACGAGGTGAAATTGATCGGATCAAGTGCAAAGATGCCGAAATTACTTGTTTCTATTTTGTGGAAAATAAAGATCTACTGAAAATACGTACAACTATATGGTCCACAAAGAGTCGACCAAATTTAAGAAGGAATATGCAGCTGGTTGGTACCTATTTACTGTTTTCTGATATTTTTTAGTGTACGTATGTGTTTGAGCTAGTGTTTCTTGTAAAGGATCGATGTCGGTTAAAGGTTAAAAAAGGCTGTACATATTTTGAGTTTAGTATATATATAGTCTTTTTAATTATATTTTTACGGGAATACAGTAGAATTATATTAATAATAAAGATAATTACAAGCAATAATGCACTATTTTTCTAGTTTGATACTTTTAGGACACAACAATGCAGAAGATGATGCAATTATTTTTTATGTTGACTATAAGGATTTATCCTGACTCTTAGGATTTTTGTTCTTTGTAGCCCGCGAAAATGAGCAATTATGGAGGTTAGAGTTTGGGAGTACTTTTTGGCTTATGATATTTGTAACTGTTGATTTTTTTTAGGTTTTGGTTCTTGTCCTCCCCCCTCCACAATTTAAGATTTATGATTGGTTGGAATAAAATTTCTATCATTAAAAAAAAAACAGTTTATATAGCTTTATTCTTACAACCGTACATATTTAAAGTGTCCTTTTTTTTTTGCGGAAAAGAGGTAGAGGGCAATAGCCTAGCTACCACTTTATTGAAAAAAGAAGAAGAAAAGAGTACAAGGGAGAGGGACCAAACCAAAGCCCCCCAAAATTAGACAACAAACTAGTTAACGAAAACGAAACTGAGGAAGACCTAAACGGTCTTCATTATACAAAGACACAATAAAAGCGGGGGAGAATCTCACCACACAAAACTAGAGCTCGAAGACAACGATCCAAAGTTAGCTAAAGCATCAGGTACTCTATTTCCTTCTCGAAAGATGTGAGAAGAGCGGAAAGACATTTGAGAAATTAAATGCATACAATTCATCCAACGAACTCGAAGTTGCCAAGGGACAAGAAAAGGGAAAAGAAGATAATGAAGCACAATAGAGAAATCCACCTCTAACCAAATATGTTTCCAATCACGAACCCAATTAAGCTAGTTCAATTGAAATAAAGTATATTTAAAGTGTCTTTTGAAACATCGTATGTTCCTTAAAAAGTTGAGCGAAATCAAATCATTTTAGTCATCTAGCTATTTGTTTATGGTTTAGCTGAAAGGAATAGAGCACAGGCGGAACATAGTGGAGGCAAAAGGGGGCCAATAAGTCAAAGTTTAGGGACGAAAGTGTCGAATAAGTCAAAGTTTAAGGACTAAAAGTGTATTTATCCCTAGTGTATATATATATATATATATATATAGTCTTTTAAATTTTATTTTTATGGGAATACAATAGAATGATATTAATAATAAAGAGAATTACAAGCAAAATGCACAGTTTTACTAGTTTGATACTTTGGGACACAATAGTACAGAAGATGGTGCAATTATTATTGATGCTGACTATGACGATTTATCGTAACTCTCAGGATTGTTTGTTCTCTATAGCCCGTGAAAATGAACAATTATTGACGTTCATGAGTTTGAGACTCTTTAATTGGCTCATGATATATGTAACGGTTGATTCTTTATTGGTTTTGGTTCTTGTACGTTCTCTCCCATCTCCAATGTAAGATTTATGATTGGTTGGAATACAATTTCTAGCATTCAAAAAATAAAAGTCTATATAGCTGAATTCTTAAAATAGTACATATTTAAAAGTGTCTTTCGGAATATCGTATATTACTAAAAAAAATTTAGCGAAATCAAATCATTTTGGGATCATCTAATTTGTTTATGGTTTAGGTTAAATGAATAGAGTATGTCAAACAAAATTGAATGATGATGACGATGATGATCATGATGACTGAATAGCTTTTCATTTGTACTTATTGATCGGAAAAATTGATCGTTGTACCAGAAATTGTATTTATTTTCTCAGAAAGATTATTAATGTACGTCCTCTAATTCAAAGTGCACCATGCATATACAGTACTAATTAAGGAAAACATGCATTGTGTTTTATTTTCTCCAATGGTGATCGACGTAGGATACATTTCTTGAAACCACTCAAGACTAGCTGGTGGATTAGATATGGAGGCGATAGGTCGGCTTGGCAAGCAAGTGACTGGCTTTCGCCATAGACACGCTGAATTTCTCAGTCATATCCAAGTCTTGAGGTTGCAACCCAGTTGGTAGCTCCCAGTCAAAGCAGTGCATCAAATGCGCCACAACTAGCCGAACCGTGATGAGGCCTAGTTGCAGACCCGGACACGCTCTTCGACCCGACCCAAATGGTATGAGCTGGAAGTCATGTCTCTGGAGGTCTACATTTCTATTCATGAACCTTTCAGGATAGAATTCCTCCACATTTTCAGACCAAGCTTTAGGATCTCTTCCAATGCTCCAAACGTTCACTAGAATTCTCGATTTCTTGGGTATGTTGTATCCATCTACCGTAGCGTCATTGATGGATTCATGTGGTACTAGCAATGGTCCAACTGGGTGGAGTCTCAAGCTCTCATTCACCACCATATTCAAGTAAGCTAGCTTTGGCAAATCAGTAACTTCTTCCACCATTCGTTCCTTGCCGATCACGCTTTCGAGCTCTTGTTGGAGCTTTTTGATGACCCTCGGATGCCGCAGGAGCTCAGCCAGGGTCCAAACAACTGCGGCAGATGAAGTTTCAAAAGCACCAAAGATCATGTCTAGTAAGATGGCCTTCACGTTTGCTCGCTCCATTATGTGCACTTGCTTATTTTGATCATTGGGATTTAATGGCTTGTTCATTACCGAAAGCAACACGTCCACAAAGTCTGTCTCCTCATGGTGATGGCCCTGCTGTCCAGTAGTAGTATTCCTAGTCTTATTAGCAGCTAGTTCATGGTCCTGAATTATGGTCTCCAAGAGTTGATCAATTTTCTTGCTATTTCTCTTGAAGCGCCTAGTCAATCCCTGAGAGACAGAAATTAAGAAATGATTATATTGATTAATATATAGTTATATACCATGATACAATACACTGAAACCGTTACTAAGATTTGGATATATATATATATATATATATATATATATATATATATATATATATATCTGTTTGGATGTGCTTACATCGATCAATTCACCTTAGGACCAGCTAATATTTGAAATTAAAGTTATGAGTCTAATCGTTTGTAAGAATTAGAGTTCAACATATCCAAACACACAAAATTCAAGCGAAAGATACTAGTTTTCCTTCAAATCACTTTAATTAACACAACTAATTATGAACACGTAATGACTGACTTTGTCAAAGGAAAAAAAAACACACATAATGAACAAAAACGTTCACCACTTACGTATTCTAAAAAATACACAAGTCTCATCTCATATATTTTAATGAAACAAAATTTGTATGACATAGTAAATAAATACATCCATCACCTTCATAATGACATGTAACTACATTATGAGCCAACTTTAGACTTGGGATTAATTGATAATCATCTCTCAATATTTAATAGCTGTTGATTACTTGATTTCTAAAAATTTCATGTATTCAGTTGACTTTTTAAATTTTGTTTGACCGGTACCAGGTTTTTAATGGTATATATAGTAGGTCATCTTTTAGTCATTTACCCTGAACATACCGTTGTTCATGAAAAAGATGACCAATTAATTAACTTGACAAATTTCACATATGCCAAATGCATGTCTAATAATTATAAAAAAGAGATGTACGTGTCGTAGTTGGTTTCCTAATAGTTAGCTTTATAGATCAGCACACATCAGATTCCCAATATTACTATCAACTTTGTATTTTAAATGATGTGGCAAATTATTGTTCTTAACTGAACATTTTCAACATGTATAAATAAATCGCATTTGTCACATGACGGCACTTCATTTAGAATTTATATTTGGTACAAATATTTGGATCCTCTAACACTATTCTTTATATATTCACATAATTTAGTATTCAAAAAAAAAAGTTTTTCAATTCAAGTCCAATTTTCTATATAAAAATTAGATGCAGTCCATGCATATTTTTTTTGTTAATTGCTGTCCATTTATTATTTTTATTTGTCCATTTTGCCCCTATAACTAAATAAGGAAAACAATTCAAAATTCACTAATTAAAGCATAATTTTAGCTCAATTTCAAATTTTGAATTTTAAATTTTAAATTTCAATTTTCAAATATTTAGAATCTACACAATTCATTGTTAAACAATTCTTTACCATATAAACTAAATGCGTTAGTATGAAACTAATATGTATCTAACATGCAGGTCAAGAAACATAAAAAACTCCACAATATCAAACAACTTAATATACCTACATTACATGGTGGAAATGATAAAAAGAAATATATAAAAAATATTACTTCCATTGAATATCAATATAGTAGATATATATCAAAAATGTATACTTGTATAGTAGGTAGTAAATTACTAAATATACCTGGACCAATTTTCTATATAAAAATTAGATGCAGTCCACGCATATTTTTTGTATTAATTGCGGTCCATTTACTATTTTTATCTATCCATTTTGCCCCTATAACTAAATACGGAAAACAATTCAAAATTCACTAATTAAAGCATAATTTTAGCGAAATTTCAAATTTTGAATTTTAAATTTCAAATTTTGAATTTTAAATTTCAATTTTCAAATATTTAGAATCTACACAATTCATTGTTAAACAATTCTTTACCATATAAACCAAATGTGTTAGTATGAAACCAATATGTATCTAAGATGCAGGTCAAGAAACATAAAAAACTCCACGACATCAAACAACTTAATATACCTACATTACATGGTGGAAATGATAAAAAGAAATATAAAAAAAATATTACTTCCATTGAATATCAATATAGTAGATATATATCAAAAATGTATACTTGTATAGTAGGTGGTAAATTACTAAATATACCTAGACATATAAAGCAAAAAAAAATCGTATCACTAATCTAAATAAAAGGTACAAAATAAATTAAGCAATATGCACATATAGATTCGTACATAATTAAAAGGTAAAAAAAAAATATATAAGAGAGAAATGTAACCTCACATAGAGATAAATATAAACTTGAATATACCTCTTTGCAAGATTATATGATTCATGATTATACATATAAATATACCTACATTATAGGGTAGAAAAGATTAAAAAAAATTCAAACAATATTGCTTCCATTGAATATCCTTATAGTAGGTATCAAACAATATTTTATTTACATATGAAGCAAAAAAAACATAGATCATATCGCTAAACTTCTTCTAAAATCTTACCTACAAATATGATATATGAATGTAAAACAAAAATCCCAATTAATTCTATGATAAAAGTTGACTAACACCACGATTGATTCTATATTAAAGGAAGCAATAGAGGAGAAGACACATCAACAACATAGATACGAGAGAAAAGATGGTCATGGAAGAAGAAAGAAAGGAAGAGATAGTGTTGGAAAAAAGATGACCATGGAAGATGAAGGAGATGAAGAAAGAGATGATTCAATCTAAAGAAAGAAAGGTTGAGATGTTAGGGTGTTCAAAACAATATATAAGGAATTTATATATATTAATGCACTAATAATTAACTTTGATTAAAAAATAATAAATTTAGGGAACCTTATTTAGAAAATATAATAAATTCATTTATTTTATGACATTTTGTTTGACTTTAATTAATTTTGTTAATTAAGATGACAATCTATCATCATTTATTATAAAAGGATATAATAGGAATGTAAGTATGTAACATAACAAATTTAATTGGAAAAAATTAGAAAGGAAATAAATCTTGTATGACAAGTGAGTCACTGAACCGCAATTAGAAAAAAAAATATTTTTTCGGATTGCATCCAAAATATAACATAATTTTTGGACTACAATCAAATTTTCTCTTAAAAAAATGGCACTATATATGCATGTGCATGCACTAAGATAAATCAACTAATATTAGGATGGTGTAGTAGTTTGGCACTAAGTAGGGGTGGCTTTTTTTACTTAAATGTCCCGAACCTATTGAATTCTGACCGATCCAATCCCGAAAAATCCTGAAAAATTGGCATCCCGAAAAATCGGTACGAGATACCGTCCCAAAAAATTAAAGTCAGATCGGCATCGATTTGCCAAAACAAAATAGTCGGGAATTCCCGACCGACCGAACATATGTACAATATTGTATTTTAAATACTTTTCTGACATTTCTCTCTCCATTTTCTGACTTTTCTAAATTTTCTTCTCTCTTTCTCTCACCGGTCATTCACTTTCCGACCCTCTCTCTCTCTCTCTCACCCACGCAGCACGGCATCACACAACTCTCTCTCTCTCTCTCTCTCTCTCTCTCCCACTTAATTCCCCCACTCTTTCTTCCCTCTTTCTTCGATCTTTTTCATTTTTTTCTTTTCCAGGACTACGTCTCTCTCTTCTGTTACTCTATCTTCTTTCTCTCTTCCTCTCTCTAGCTTTCGTTTTCGTCTCTTCTTCCTCCTCACCTTTCTTTATCTTCTCCTCTTCCTTCTTGAACACTACTCACCTTCTCTACTAAAACATGATCACCTGGGCTCGGCGACCAATTTTTTTCTTCCCCAGTCTAGGTCTGGATCGGATCACCTGCGAATTGAGATGATTGACTTCGGGAGGCCCATTACTGACCAGTCCCGACCGATGGATTTCGGGATACCAATTTTTCGGTAAAACCGGTATTCGGGACGGGATCGGGAAGGCAAAATGGGATCCCGGAAATTTTCAGTTCGGGATCGGAAGAGCAAAAAAAGTCGGTTCCCGACCCGAAGCCAGCCCTAGCACCAAGGTTGTCCAAGAAGAGATCTTGGATTCAACCCCTCTAAATTTTCATGGTACGTAGGATATATGGGATTGGGTGAGGTGGTGGTGTGTGTGAAAAAAAAAGAAGCATATATTTACCTGAATATCAAGTGCACCAAGAGAAGGCCAAAAGTCAGCTAAATTGAACGCCGCTACGGCGAGCACAGTCTCGTGGACAATCCCCGTCAAATCGAACCTATCATCCCTTTTGCAACCCAACACCATCCTATACGTGATGTCCTCATTCAGTCCATAAATCTTTTCACTAAGATCCACCACTTGACCTTCCTCTCCAGCTTTCTTCAGCGCCTTCACCAACAGTCCGATCTCTTCCCTTCTCAACGGCTTGAAAGCCTCCACTTTCGAGGGACAAAGAAGCTTATGCGTGCAGAGCTTCCGAACATGGAGCCAGTATGGACTGTACTCAACAAAACCCATGCCCTTGTTACCGTAGGACATGTACTCAAGTGCTTGGAATCTGGGCCGGCTGGCAAAGTTGGCGTCATGGGTTTTGAGGAATAGCTCTGCGGCTTTTGGGGAGGAGACTACTATGGTGGGTACGCTGCCAAGACGCAGTGACATTATGGGTCCATATTTATTGGCCAAGTCTCGGAGGCTTCGATGTGGGAGGTTGCCTAGCATATGAAGGTGGCCAATTATTGGTAGTGACCATGGGCCAGGTGGTAGTTTTGAGGAGGAAGTGATTAAGCTCTGGATCAGAAACCAGAGGCATGTGAGGAAAACTAGGAAGATGGCTATTGTTGATGATGGACTCATATTTCAAGCTGGTACATTTGGGTCATACACTCATCAGTTGATATATAGGGGCTGATATTTAAGATATTGGATAGTTTAATTGGTAATCATATCGATATTCTGTTTTTAAATGGTATAGTTATTTTTGAAAGAAAATTAATATACAATAATGATATTTTTTAAAAAAATGCATAGTAGTTTAAAAATATGAACTATACATTTAAAAATGCATCTTCCAAAAATGCAATTGTCATTCTAAAAATGCATTTTGAAATGGCAATTGCATTTCAAAATAATTAGTTTTACATTTTTGAACAGCATTGCATTTCAAAATGCAATTGCATTTTAAAAAAAAACTGCAGTATGCAGATCCGTATATTAGACTTCCCATTTTTAAATGGCCCAATAATGATCAATCATAGTAGTTGATCAGTTACTCTCATTGGCTATACATACATATATAATCAGATTCAGTTTGTCAAAGTTGAAGTGCAACTGGTTAATGAGATTCCATTTAGCTTATCGATGATCCAAACATGATCACAATGAGCTCATTATTGAATATTCATTCTAATTCATCAATTGAAAATTGTTGCAGTTGCTGAGTTTTCTTAAAAATATTCATTAAACAGACACAAAACACATCATTATTTCATTATTTCATTCCAATTTAACTAATTCCGCTACAACAAATCTGCCCATAGGGCACTGTTCTCTAACACCAATGGAGATCAATGTCTCTTTCGACCAATATTTTCACCGTTGCACATGGTGATGGTAGACAAATAAGTCACGGATACTTAATAGCGTAACTTGTTTCAAGAGTATAATACTCTATGTAGTCAACAATTTTCTGTTTAATTACTAATTTTTTCTAGTTTTTGTCTTGAGTCACATCCTTGTCAGGCCATTAAGTCTTTGTTTACAATACTGTTTTGGTCGTATACTATTTTTATTTTGGGTTTTTATCGCAAATGGTACTTGAACTGTTTGTCAATTATATACTTAGTACCTGAACTTTAATTTTTGTCACAAGTAGTACCTGAATTTTTTGTTTTCATCTTAAATGGTACCTGAACTTTTTGTTTTTCATCTTAAATGATACTTATCATCAATCTACCGTTAAAAAATCTAAAAAAGATTTAAAAAAAAAAACTTCATCCTACTGTCCAAATATTGAAAAGAAAAAAAAAACAAAAAAATTAGTTTTTTTTCTCTCTTTTAAATTTTTTTTATACTAAAAATTGACGGTATGTACCATTTAGGATGAAAGCGAAATGTCCGGGTACTAATTGTGATCAAAAGTGAAGTTCATGTACTATGTATATAATTGAAGTAAAGTTCAGGTACCATTTATGATAAAAATCTTTTTATTTTCTAACATAAAAAATTATTAGCAAGCCTTATCCCCAAAAAAAAACAAATGATATGCCAACAGAATGATATTAGTTTTCTTCTAAGGGCATCAAACAGAAGCTTGTTCAATTGATTGATTGATTGGACAAGATTTGTTTTGAATTTGTTGGAAATCATTGACATTATGAATGGTTTAGCACAAAAGTCAAGGTGGCCGGAGTGTTTTAAGTGGACTTGGATCCTTTGCTAGAAATTTGGTGCTAGGATCTTGCTTGGATATTGATGTGAAGCTGCCACGTCAGGCTAAAACAATCCAAAGACTAAAACCTTGACTCGTCCGTTACGATGGTAAAAAAAACAAAGATATAAGAGACTTAGTGACTTACAGATTGGATAAGAATAGAAAAAGGATATTAGAATTACAATTTATAATACCTCTCTCTATATCTTCACTTTTAAACTCTTTGTGTAGTATTTTATAATGTTAGCTTATTCGTTAATTGTCCTTTAGATTCTCATCTCAAATCAGAGAAAATTTAAATTAAGTGAATTTTGGGAAAACCCGAAAGTACCTATACTTTCAAGGCTGAAGTCGTTATTAATTAACTAAGTTATTGATCAATAGTTAGAAGAGTACCAAGTTCAAATTGGGAAGTGTATTTTCTTATTGAGATTGTCTCCTTTTCATAGGAGTAGAAATTTACATAGCAGAAGTATTCATAAATAAGGATTTACGTACGAGTAGTTACAACCGTATAATAATAAGTAGCAGTTGATCAGTATCTTCAAGTTAGGAGAGTTGGAAGTCTAGAGATATTGATGCAAGATTTGGTGTGACCAAGAAGCTCAATGATTCTTCAACAAAAGCATGGCTTGAAAAGATGAAGACATTGTACATCATAAAAGTCAGGTCACATCTTCATCCTGAACATAACTCGACTGAGGGACATCAGAACTCCCGACCGTGAATTCAAGAGGGTGAGAAGACATAGGAAAAGATGATGAAAGAGATAAGGGCTTCTCACCTGGAGTAATTGACATACCACAGTGAGGGCAGGTGGTATTCTCAGGAGCTTCTTTGTAGCGACTAAGCTCAGCACGAAGCTTACTAATCTGCTCTCTAAAAGCCGAGATCACAACCCCTTCAGTTTTGACTCTCTCTCGGACACGCTGACTCTTAAACCAGTTTCTAACCCTGTCAGGAGAAAACCCCGTATCGGAACTTAGTTCCATTACCTGCTCGATATTTGGGAGTTGACACATCTCGAAGAAAGCCCTCAACATCTGGATTTGGTTTTCCTCGTGCAGTATTTTTGCGCGGTGCGATTGGTAAGCATCTAGCTCTGCTCCGGAAAAAGTACCATAAGGTACAACAGATGTCGTTCCAGTAGTTGGAGGCTGTGGATATTCGGATCCGATAGGCTGAGATGTTTCTGCCAAATCGTCGGACTTGTTACCTTGACCAAAAATAGCTGCTAGTTCATTAAACATATTTGCAAAGTAATTTGACAAGTTTTGTTTGATCCTTTACCGGTGGCGAAGAGTTTGTATATATAGGGAATTCACATTCAACTGTTACTGGCTTAGCGAACATACTACGTGATTTTCGGAAGGTAAGAGTATTTTGCGGAAAGTAAGAGTAATTCACGGAATGTGAAAGTGATAAAGTGAAAGGTGGAAATGATAACGCGACACGTAAAACGTTAAAGTAGCATTCAATTATTGAAAGATATCGTAAGGTGAAAGGTACGCCTCATGGAACTCAAATTCTCGCTGAAACGTGTCTTTAACTTTTGAAGTAATTAAGTTTGAATATTTGGTGGATTTTGGAGATACAATAATTGTTGATGCATGATGCTTAATGATTCTTAGGTTTGAATTGAAGAAGGAAAATCTATATTTGCAGACCAAGTTGGAATTAATTCGAAATTTTTAAGGACATAAGAATACAATTAATTGAGGTTTACTTGGAGGATTTTGAAGATTAAATTGAGACATGAGACTTATGTATCGGAATTAATGCAAGTAAATGTTTTAGAGGTGTTAAGATGAATAATGTGAGTATTTGATCGAGGATTTAGAAAAATAAGTATTTTGAATTTGAGGATTTAGTTAAGTATTCATTTATTACTTGAGGATTGGCGATTATTATTTATGGCTTAAAGATTCGAACTATGGATCTACAAGACTTTGTGAAACAGTACGTAGATATAAGATTTGTTCTCTTGATGATTAATTTTGATGAGAAGTGCTTGATGAGACTCTTATCCAAGATAGATCCAGACAATATGGAAATTGAAAGGCATTTCGCTCTATTTTATTGCTGTAGTTTTACTAAGGAAAGGAAAAGTTACGTATGTAAAATTCGAGGACGAATTTTCTTTTAAGGTGGGTAGGATGTAACACCTCGGATTTTCATATTTAATTTATTAGAAATTCCTGGAATAAATTAAGGGTTAGAGGTTACTTTTCTTATCTTGTTGTGCAGTAAAAGTATTTCACAATGAACATTTACTCGAAACGCTACTGATCAAATATTGACTTTCTTATTAGTACATTTTCTTTGATGACTTCCTTCACGAAGGTTGTACTTGTCGTCAATACAAGTTCGTAGACACGCGGCACACTATTTTTAAGATCATATAAAATAGTTATGGTCAACGAAAATTTATTCTATATGTGAGGATCACTATTACTTTCATTGATTATTCTTACTTGAGGAATATTTCTTATATTGCACTTAAGTATTTGATTATCTTTTACATATAAAACATTAGTTATAAAATAGTCTATATTATATGTTTGATTATGTTTTATGTTATGTATGCATATATGTATGTTCATATGCATAATATCATATCTATATAGTTAGATGATTATTATGTTACATCTAGTTTAGTAATGTAATATTTTGCAAGTTGGCTATTATATATAAAAATTATAGTTATAATATCATATACCTATGATGATTGATTAACTTTTATATACAATAAGAATAATAATTACTATAAATTGAATATAGTGTTTCTATATTTAACTTTATGAGTGAGGTGGTGTTAATTATGCCTATGTCTAATTTATATATTTATATAATATAGTATATATCCAACTACATGCTTAGCATAACAAACCGGATGAATTGAATGCAAACTTGTATACATTTATATTTATAATATGCTTATTTACTAATCAAGTCTTTAATTTAGTGCTTGCTTTTAAATAGTGTAGACTAAATTAATCATGTTAGGAATCTTCTTAGTCTCCAAGTTGTCTAAATTAGTTTTATTAATTGCTTAATAGAATGATTGATCGTCCTTGATCCGTAGAACAAGGAATAGTTATGAGGGCACTCACCTAAATAAAAAAATGCTAATAATAATTTAAAGAGATCAAATAGGGATGTAGTTACTTACGTAAGAGAGATTGATTAGATTCCTTCTTTCCATTATATAAAGGGGCAATGGCTCACCCGGAACACTTGCACTCTTGTTTTCTCAAAGAATAAAACTTTAGAATAGGCAATAGAGAGAAAGAGAGGGAGAAAGAAAGAGAGAGAGAAGAAAGAAAGAAAGAAAGAAAAACAGATAGAAAGTAGCCATGAAAGAAAGAGAGAAAAAGAAGAGAAGGAAGAGGGAAGAAAATAATTTGAGTTTCCTATCAATCTACGAGGTAGGAAGATTTGGCAAATCTAGATCAAGACCAAGGTAAGGATTCTAGTTTCCCAGTGATTTGATTATATCATATTTAATTTTTGTGTATAAATTAGGAATATACAATATTATGAATATTTTCTTATTTTGGTAGTAAATTTTATTATTGTTCTTATATATACATAGATATATATTATTGTTCTTACATATATATAGATATATATATATATATATGTATTGTTGTTCTTATACTTTTTTATGAAGAGTTTGACGATGGAATGTTTCTTGATATTATATATGTTGTGTTAACATATTATTCATTTCCTTTGCATACACTTGCACATGAATAAAGAAATTGGAAATGATGATGGTGATGGAAATAGGATCCCGGGATATCAATATTGGATATTGAATATTTGGTATATGATTTGTGGTGAAAGTGGTAGGGCTGCGGGCTCATTGATTTGAATTGAATACGGGTTGCGGACCCATTGAAATGAATATTGTACGGATACTCTGGAAATTGAAATGACGAAGGTTGGGCATTGGTTCGTACAAAGGGTCCTTCGGGACCAAGTGGAATATGCATGGTATGGGACGTGCGAGGTCTGTTTGATCTGGAGTACGAATTGACGAAGAGTAGTGAAAGAAACTTTATATTTAAAGCACATCATGCACACTGATGTTTTTATATTATATTGTGATTACTTTATTTACTGATATTATTGGCACACTTGAATTAACTGTGGTAATTGACCATGAGGGATTTAATACCCTACTGAGCCACAAGCTCACACCCTTATAGATTGTGCAGGTACACAGATATCAATTTGAAAATGGAACATGATGATTGGATGCTTGTGTGGTATTGCTTGTGTGGATGCTTGTGTGGTATTGCTTGTGTGGATGCTATCAACTATGAAAGAAATGAATGCTGCTAGTATAATTGATTGTACTGTTAAGGAATATTTTTCCTCCTGTAATTATTTGAAAGATTAGAGTTCCGCTAATCTCTGGTTAATTTTTGTAGCATTTTAATGGATGAAATGTTCGATGTACCAAATTATCATCACCTGTAATTGCAGTAAAGTTTTAATTACTGCTATTATGAGTGATAAACACATCACACCTCAAATTCGGGCACCAGATATATAAACAAATATCGGTCTCGGATTTGGGGCGTGACACAGCCACTCACAGGTTCCTTGTGGGTATGCTGGTTTGCACTATTTTTGGCAAAACCATTGAAATTAAGCACGGACTTCATGTGGGTATGCTTGTCAATTCAATTTTGAAGCAGAGACTTCCATCTTTGGTAATTTGGGTATAGCATGTCTTCGTTAGTTTGACAATTGACCAATCAAGAAAATTGGGATGTGGGTATGAAGGAGATGGGGTTCTAGGACTGGTTTTGGTAAGGATCATTGAAGATCTTTGTGGATTTTTGAATTTTCTCCCTGGATGGACATGTTCATCCTTCTGATAAAATTTCAATCTTTGGGTTAAAGAAAGGAATATGAAGGAGAAGGAGAGCAACCCAACAATGACGTTTGGATTTTGTTCTGTTTGTCAAATTCTAGTTTTTGTTTTTTAATGTTCCATTTCTCCAGAGTCCAGACATTTCATCTTTGGTTTTTTTACCAGCATAACGGACGTGTCAAGGTTTTAGCTTTTGGTTTGTTTTAGCCTGACGTGGCAGCTTCACATCAATATCCAAGCAAGATCCTAGCACCAAATTTCTAGCAGAGGATCCAAGTCCGTTTTAAGTAGGTTTCTCTCCGGTACTTTAGGATCTATGAACTATGATATATATATTGCTGACATTTCAGGATCTATGAATACCCTTTTGTTGTTATGAATTTCTTCTGATGATTTAAAGACCCTTCATTAGAACGTACATTGTTATGTGGTTATTGCAAATCCAGATTAATTATGTATTATTACTACAAGTACATGAATGAATACACTCGCAATGAAGATGTTCGCATTTTATTTTACGTGCGGACGTCTGCATGTAAAGGGGACTGTATATATATATATATAGACACACTTATATACGTTGTTTAGGATGAAGTTTTTTTTTGTTTTTGTTTTTAGATTTTTTAACGGTAGATTGATGATAGGTATCATTTAGGATGAAAAACAAAAAGTTCATGTACCATTTAAGATGAAAACGAAAAGTTCAGGTACTAATTGTGATAAAAATTAAAGTTCAGGTACCAAGTATATAATTTACAAATAGTTCAGGTACCATTTGTGATAAAAACAAAACAAAAAATATATTTTTGGCACTAGTTGCAGCAGCATCAAGCTTAATTTGCAGCAGTTGGCATTGGCTGTCAAATTAAATTATGAGGTTTTCTTTCGAATGCATATAGTTGACAGTTAGAAATTCCCAAGGAAAATAATAAAATGTTCAGAAATTGCCGAATCACTTGGGAAGTGCCTTGAGATGCACGCAATTTAGAATTTTCAATGTGTAGGCTCTGTAGAGTGTGTAAGAGTCTTGAAGCCAATGTGGCCAAACCTCTAAACTTGAGATTTTTGGAGATAAAAAAAACGATCGAGGGCCTTCTCTTGAACTCATCACACAGTCAAACTTCTCACAAGTCACAATCAGAGATGCTTAATGGGGTCTCAATAACTCTAGGATTCTAGATTTCCCTAGTTGCTAATAACCATAATTCGAAGACTCTTCGATCATCTAAAGACTAGCTAGAGATTACTGCAGCTGTTGACCTCGAAATGTCGAAGAGGTCGTGAGCTGCTTTTGATTCCTGTTGACAAATCCATCTGACTTGTGGTTAACACCAATTTTCTGAGGCTGATTAAGCTAGCTCGATCTCTATGTCATTAGGCAAGCCTTTGAGTTTCTCACATTCTGAAAGTAGCAATGTCTCCATATTTTGCAACTTGCAAATGGAATTTGGAAAATTTTGTATGCTTAGATGTTTAGACAAAAATAGATATCTCAAGTGACTCAAATTACTACCAATGGAACTCAGTAACTTAATTTTCGAGAGTTCAACCACTCAAATTAATCTAGCGCCCGCAGGTACTTGAATCTCTTGATGAATGTTTACAACAAATGTTTGATGGTGATTTCCATATCTCCTGGATTTGGTAATAGAATGGTCCACAATTTCTTTAGTTGGATCGGAGTAAGAATTAATTCAGGAACTAATTTTTTTCCTTCAAGTACAAGTCATCCAGCGAGATTGAGATGAGTCGAACTTTTTTGTGAGGATCGGAGGTACGTAGAGGGGCGAAAATTTACAGGTGAGCACTCTACTTGTGTCACCGAGATTTCCAGGTTATGGAACTAGATCATGCATTTCAAAGGCTTTAAAATGAATTGAATCTTCGTGGATTTGAAACAATTATCTAGAACATATATATCTGCCTTGTGTAGTCTAGGACTATCGATCTCTAGCTTGTGGCTTCCTTTAAGGATTGAAGAAAGCCTTGTGCCATCCAGAAGGGGACCAAATCTGAACTTCGGAATATGCAGTCCTCTTTGGGAAAAAGTGAGCGATAGGCAAAGCATGGTTTCAAGTTGTTAATGGATAGGATCAATTGTTCTATTCAGACCCTTTTGCGTATTCACTTACTAGTTCATGACATTCACACTCTAGCACAAGGCTTCCACCAATCTCATTAATCATACTTTAAAGAGAAACCAACTTTGTAGCTGATACAGAAGCTGCTGCATGCTACTACTGGTCATTAATTAATCTTTGGAGATTGCTATTTGGAACCAATCTCTTCCTCTTTCTGTTCAAATGTTTTTCATTATGATTTAACTGGAGGAGAATGCCCTATAAGTTTTAATTTGTAGGTCTTATTGTGTATTTTTGTAACCGGAAAAAATACATGAGATCAATTTGTCCAGGACCGTCTTTCAAAATGTACAGAGCGAGAGGTATTCATCAAAAATGTTCGCATTACTATTGGGCTTTTCACCTGGAACAGATGAGAATTGGGCATCTTATTTCAGCCTTTTTGTAAATGGCTGAATAAAATTGCTTTTGTTTGAAATTAACCAACAAAGAGATTTTGGACCTTGTTTTGTAAGGAAAACCAGATGAAACTGTATACCACCCCAATATAATGTCCTTTGGGTCTTAATCTCATACTAGTTTTCGCTACGCTTACGCGTGCGTTTATTGTTTATTTTTTAAAATTTTATATATATTAAATTTATTTTCTCATATCATCAATTTCTGCATACATCGACAATTCCGTAAAAAAATTATCCATGAATAAAGCGATTTTATTGCCACTATTAAACCCAAGAGTCTGCCTTGACCTTGCAAAGTTTTTTCGTTTTACATACAGAATAACGTTCTAAAACTAACATGTTAGCTTCATAATATGAAACTAACCATGCTCTTAAACTTCAAATTCATCTAATGAATCTGATTAAATTATAATTAATATCTAAATTAATATACTATATCTAACTTAAAATCTACATAATACCAAAACGCTAACCCCTATCCCCCAAACTCTAACCCTAAACCGCAAATTCCAAATTCCAAACCCCAAACCTAAGTGTTGGGTTTGGGATTAGGGTAGTAGGTGTAGAGTTTAGGGTTTGGTATGTAGAATTTAAGGTTTAGGGTTTAAGTTTTAAGGTTTTAGTATAATATTCATATTTTTCTTTTTTAACAATTTAATGTATTTTGAATTTGATATAATTTATATTTTATAATAGATATTAATTCTAATCTAATCCAAATTATTATATGAATTTAAGGGTTTATAGTGTGGTTAATTAACTTCATAATTTGAAACTAACAAGTTAGTTTTAAAGCATTACTCTTTACATACATGTGCATATACCGCTTCTCATATTCGCAAATTTTCCGGTTATCTAGTATCAATGAACCAAGTAACTTCTCCATGATCATTGTTGTAATCAAAGACAGTCAATCAATATGAGTTCGACAGCCTATTTGGATTTGCATTATAGACTCCACAACATCTTCGATGGTAGTCAAAGTTATCATCCCATAAAACTAATTTTCCAAATCTATACACTCTTTTCTCAATGGAATTCCAAATCTATACATATGTGATGTCATTCTTCCACCATATATAGGAACAATTAAGAAGAAGTTAAACACAGCATGAATCTAATATTCCTTCCGTCGACATCACCTTTACCACCCTTAAACTTTATCCTAGGAAAGACCAAGACAAACATGTGTTGCCATTTGCCAACCAAATTATACAGTTGTTAAAACCCTAGGAGTAAAATAACACGATCGACCAAGATCGAAAATGATGAAAATAGTCTTTGATCGATCCTCCTCTTGCGACCTTATCGCTAAACATAAACTGTTGAAATTAATTTGTCAACTCCTAAGCGATCCCCTTCCTTCTCCAATGCACCGACACTTCAAAATGGTGCCGTGTCACGTGTCCGACACGCTCCGACACGCTTAGACACTCCTCCGACACGTGTCGGGGCTGTGTCGGTTGACTTTGACTTTTCGACACTTTGGCCGACACGGCACTGACACTCGTGTCGTCATAATCGACACTCCTCCGACACGTATTTGAATTTTTTTTCTTTTTAAAATATTTTTTAGTATATAATTGTAATTTTTTAAATCCTAATGGGCCTAACCTAAAGCTATCTAACCTAGACTTGTATAAAAAGCTAAAAATCTTCATCTTTTATCGAGGAAGAACCTAAGTTACAATGAATATGTGTCTCAAATGTGAGATGTTGGAGCAGATGGATTTGATTCTAAGGATGGGTGTAGTGTTGGCATGCTTGAGATTGATAATCATTCCCTTGATGAGCCAACATTGGAGGCTCACATACTTTCTTCTGATGATAACAATGAAGGCATAAACAATGTTATTGAGTGATGAATGAAGTGGATTAGATATGAGAATAATTTTTCTATAACTATTTTGTTGGTATTTCAATTTATTATGTATTATTTTGTGGATTTTTGAAGTATTTTTAATTTTAATAATTTTTTCATATTATTATTTAAATAATATACATATTATTTTAATTGTCGTGTCGACAACGTGTCGTGTCTTATTTTTTGAATTTTGCCGTATCGCCGTGTCGTGTCGTGTCGTGTCGTATCGCCGAGTCCGTGTCGGTGTCGGTGCTTCCTAGCCTTCCTTTCATTGGACTAACAGAATTATTAAAAACAGCAGCAGCAGAATTATCCGGGGATATATTCGATCGGGCTAGTTATAGCTTGTATAAACCTACACTGGTTTTCCTGCAAATCTCAATAAAAATTAATGGTCTATTTAATTTATAATGCAGCCATCCCACTACTCTCATTTCCGGGCATCAAGGGTCAGACTACACTCGACCCTCAAAACTATAATATTATTTATTCATCCACTTGGCTAATGTCTATGATAAAGTCGGTTACTAACAATTATTATTATCTGCATAATCCATGCCAAACATCCATCTCTGTTGCTTAAGAACTGTACGGTGCTTCATATCCGAGCCATGACAATATAATGCATTACACACAAAAAAGAAACATACCCAATTAGACAAACAATAATATTACCAACATGAATTTTTACGTGGATATAGTGATCAATGGCTCTAGGCAATAAGGCATGAGAAATACATAAAATAGTGTGCCAAAAATGTATTTCGAGAAATACATAAGAAATAACTAAATAAGTAATAATGCTGAATTGCAGCTGTCACATCGCACAGTAAATGCAATCCATAAATGTGACCTTTGAATCGTAGTAAATTTTAGATTCTATTTCTGCCACAAGATTTTTACCTCATCGAGTCGTCCATGGGTTCTCAAAAAAAGAAAAAAAAAATTTTAGCTCAAGCTAATTTTTCTCTCCAGTCAACACGCTCATGAAAACTTTCCCTATTCTTCCACCAAATCCTGACTCATTGCCACATGGCAGACTCCCATTGCCTGGAGCTCAAACAGTGGGCCCTCATTTAATATTGTTTTTCAATAAACCCAAAATATCTTCTTCCAGTACAGCAGTACAGCACCGGGGGTACCCGTACACTTCACCGGCTGCGTATTCCCCCAGGGACGGAAAACTTTAACGTATTATAGGATTTATAGGCAACATATAATAAGGAAAAGGGCCGGTCCGGTTCTCGACCGTTGAAAATAGGAAAATCAACGGTTCAGATCCCACCACCAACTTGTTTCTTTATTTGTCTTCATAAAAACCTTCCCTCGTTGTTTCCTAAA
The DNA here is from genome assembly GCA_030142095.1 of Rubus idaeus. Lineage (NCBI taxonomy): Eukaryota > Viridiplantae > Streptophyta > Magnoliopsida > Rosales > Rosaceae > Rubus > Rubus idaeus. The sequence continues at coordinate 8,936,342 of CM057969.1, forward strand.
ATTTCAAACTCTCTCTCTCTTTCTCTCTCTCAGTCCGTGTCTCTCTCGTTATATCAAAGTCCTCGATGGCGATTCAGTCTTAGAAACAAGAGCGAGCTAAGATGGCCAGGCTCAGGGGCAGCATTGGAATTTTCAAGATATTTGCGGTGTTATTCCTCACGGTTCGAGAAACGACGGCGTATGGGGAGCTCGGAAGTAGGAGGCGCGGCGGCGAGGAGAGGCAGCCGCAACAGCAGCATCGGCAGCAGCGGCAGCACAGGAATGCGTACGCGGCGATGATGTACATGGGGACGCCGAGGGACTACGAGTTCTACGTGGCGACACGCGTCATGATCAGATCGCTCGTGAAGCTCCACGTGGACGCGGATCTCGTCGTCATTGCCTCCCCCGACGTCCCCCTCCGTTGGGTCCAAGCCCTGTAAGTTAAACTCTTCACAGTACTCTATAGTCTTGCCCCGTTGCATTTTTTTTGCCTTTTCCGGCGCACGTTAGAAAATGTTAGGGGTTTTCGCCCACGTTACTCTTGGGGTGCCAAAAGTTGGTGCATCTTTATTTCTTTCTTCAAGTCAACCAAGGGTTGCCGTCCTGTTGAAAACGGTGATCGGGTTTCTGATTGGTCGACACTGCCGGTTTCCGGTGGTTTTGGATGTAGCGTAGAGATATTCGTTTGGATTCTCGGCGATTCCATATTAGGATAAGTATGGTTGATATCTACCAATTTGTTGCCTTTTTCGAGTCAGAGAGCACGATGTGATCAGGTCACCATTGACCATTTGGTAAAGACAGGACCGGAGTTAGAAAGGGGGAGCTTTCATATTTGCCCGACATTTGGCAGAGTAAGGTTGGTCGGTTTTAAAGTCGATGTAACCCGAGAAATGGTAACGTTGGTTTCGCCGAAGAAGCTCGTATAGAATACGTTATAAAAGTTTTTCAGGTTGCAATTTTGAGATATAAAGAGTGTTAATTTTATTTTTTTTGCTTAAATGGGGCTAAGATTTAGGAAGGGTAGGATTAAGTGATCAGATTTTCCGGCTTCTTTTCAGCTCATGGGTTAGAAGCTTTGTAAACAAGAAATGAAGATAATTGCTCTTCATTATAGGACTTAAAATTAGATCATATCTAAGCAAATTTATTTATAAATATTAAATAGTACATAAAGTTTAAGGAAAATGATTCCTTAAAAGGAAAACTGAAGCACTCATATAGGGGTAGAATCATACAAAGCACAATCATTTCTAAATATTATCATGCTATTTAGCCTATTTTAATGAATAAAATAAGGGGAAAAAATATTCTTATTTGCAAAGTGATTTGGCTTGTCTATGTAATGACAAAAGTATTGTCATTGTGTGGTTTGTCAGATTTCCCTTTCCTTTGTCACATCATTACTAGTTGGACAACTTGAGATGTAATAATAAACCCATCCTCAGCCCCGTCCTACAAGTTAAATCTGACAGGAATGTACAAGGAATTGCTCCAAAAGATAACGCCTGCGAATCAGTTTTGATAGGAGCATGTGATATGACGGATAAAAAGAAAGTTATTCGAAAAATTTATCACTCTTCGGAGCATGTAATGTTTTTGGTTTTCAAAGGTTTGGAATCGGTAAAAAAGTAGATTTAACAGTTGAAAATTTCAGAACATTGCATGTTTCTGAGCCGGTAGAAGTTGTCCAAAATTCCAAACTGCCGAAGTTTTATATACTAATTAAAGAATCATTGCATCCAAAAATCAAAAATTGTTCGGTGTTTACAGGAAGCACTCTACTACTATGTCCGTGTCTGTTTAGTTGTTGGCTCGTAGATAGATGTCTAAACGCTTTCTGAATGTGGTGGTTTTTAGTTAGAGTGACTCTTAATTGAGATCTAAGACATAGATGGTTCGGATCATTGAATTGCATTAGAAATTAGCCTATAAGCGATCCTTTCCAAGAACTCCCTCTTATGAAACTCAACCTTCCTACCAATACCAATTGGGATTGTATTTTTTTACAAAAAATGTGTTTGGGATTATTTATCTCTTAGAATTTGATACCATGACTACTAGCATGAACAAATAAGCTACATTCTTTTAGCTATTCAGGCATTAGAACAAGTTCTGTTATTGTGACTCAGGGAACAGGAAGATGGGGCAAAGGTGGTGAGAGTGGAAAATTTGAACAATCCATACAAGGATCAGTACAATTTTGATAAAAGATTCAAGTTAACCCTGAATAAACTCTATGCATGGAGCCTAGTACAGTATGACAGGGTGGTCATGCTTGATTCGGACAACCTCTTCCTTCAAAATACTGATGAGCTCTTCCAATGCGGTCAATTCTGTGCAGCTTTCATTAACCCTTGCATCTTCCACACTGGCCTCTTTGTGTTGCAGGTAATTGCTACAACTTGATCATATTTTGTTTGAAGATGTTGAGCAAAGAATAATAAGTTATTAACTACAGTTGGTTTTCTTGGAAGGTAAGTAAATTTTTTGACAGATCAATAACATTAAACAGTGTCACTGATTCATGACTCTTTGTTGTGATTTTCTAGCTTTTTTACAAAAACAGCTGCTACTCTCATTCTCCGCACTTCAAAATCAATATTGTATTATTTTATAAACACAAGAAGTGGAATTGGAGGATCACAAACTTAGAGTGCGAATAGCATTGCTCTTTAAAATATTCAAAATTCTAAACTAAAGTAAACATTGAAGCAATCATCAAAAACAACATTTAGTTGAATTCCTTGCTTTTCATACTCTGCCTGAGAAGAGTCCATTTGGGGTTTCCTTTATTTATGGTATTGCAGCCCTCAATGGAAGTATTCAAGGACATGCTTCATCAGTTGGATACAGGGAAAGACAATCCAGATGGTGCTGACCAGGGTTTTATAGGTGGTTACTTCCCAGACTTGCTAAGTCAACCCTTGTTCCATCCTCCTTCTAATGGCTCCAAGCTTAATGGAACCTACAGACTTCCTTTGGGCTATCAAATGGATGCTTCTTATTATTGTAAGTGAAGCAAAAAAATATATAATGTACTATATAAAATCTGGCCAACAATGACTATGGTTTCTTATAATTTCTTGGCCCTTCTCCACTTTTTCCTGAGCCAGATCTTAGACTGCACTGGAGTGTACCGTGCGGCCCCAACAGCGTGATTACTTTCCCTGGTGCACCGTGGTTGAAGCCGTGGTATTGGTGGGCATGGCCTGTCCTTCCATTGGGCATTTCGTGGCATGAACAACGTCATAAAACTCTCGGGTAAGACCACAACCCTTTAATATTACTCGAGTTGTCATTAGTCGCCAAATTGAGGCATCAAGTAACATGCCAGTATCTTGCTTGTTATAAATAATTGAGGTTCAGAATAGACAATGAATTACTTGACTGAAGTTTTGTTAAATGAACACCTTTCAACTTGGTCAATACTCAATACAACAAGAATGCTCCTTCCTTACCCAGAAAGAATTCTCTCTCATAACAATGTTCCAATTTTATTTACTTCCTACACCAACTATAATCAACATATTTACCCCTCTTATTGGACTACTGGAATTCATAATCTTATGTACAGCTGCAAAACGATTCACTTTTGAAAGTCCTAATCTTCCTCTAATTTACAGGTATGGTGCAGAGATGCCTGTGTTCGTAATCCAGTCGATCATTTTTCTTGGAATAATAGCAATGACAAGACTAGCACGACCTAACATATCAAAATTGTGCTACAGACGCTCGGACAAGGGCATAATACACACATCCCTCAAATTAATAGCTATGTTGTCCATTCTAGCAGCTTACACAGTACCTTTCTTGGTCATTCCTCACACGATTCATCCATTACTAGGCTGGAGTCTATATTTCCTCTCGTCTTTCACACTTTGCTTCATTGCAATCAATTCATTTTCGCTACCAATGCTGCCTGTTTTAGTTCCGTGGATTGGCATTTTCGGTGTCCTTTTGGTCATGGTGTTTCCTTGGTTTCCAAACGGTGTTGTAAGAGCTCTCGCTGTGTTTGTCTATGCATTTTGTGCAGCACCATTCTTATGGGTGTCTATGGTTAAGGTCATGTCATCTCTTCAAGCCTCACTTGAAAGGGAAGCGTATTTTCCAAAAATTGGGTGAGTCCTATCCTAGGGTTTGAACTTTGAAGGCACATTCAAATCCCAGCATGCAATGGCTACAACTGAGAGAGGGAGACAAAATTCAGGCAGATATGGGAACCTTTTCAGAATTGAAATTTTGTAATTTGGGGACAAGGGAAAATGGGTAAGATGGAAGCTGTAATTTTGCATAGCCTTCCATTGCCCTTTGTATTATAAGCTACATTGCTATTCGTTTGAACTGAACAGCAAGGGCAGTCCCACAAAGAAAAACGTCTGTAACTATACCAGTATACCCGATTGCTTTTATTAGATTTGCCCTTAGTGGAATAGTAACATTTAATTTTAGCTATGAGGCAAGTCCTCGATCTCACAAGGTTTTGTTCTGGTTTCCTGCCAAACTTTCGTTTAACAAAAGAGTTTAGATTACAGTATAGTTAGCCGAGTCAAATCCTACATTATGTATATTGGTTTCTTGTCTCAAATCCGATGGTTCAATTAAAATTGTTAAAAAGCTTGTAACTATTTCCATTCCAAAGTCTAACAAAGTCAAGAAATGGGGAGTGCTAAAAATCACACCACCAAAGACCTTGAGCTTAAAGCTCTTGTGAAAAATTTGATTGTCCTTCCAACCAGTGTACTTGACCGAATTTCAGCAATAATATATGACTTTGTCAGACCTTAACCCACCAATCGATATAAAGTTCAACAAAAACCACAATATACTACTGAATATAGAGAAACTAAAATATGACAACACCGAGCAAAACTTTTAACTCCAAACATATCCTTGTCATTTAGTCTAGATAAGTGATTAGTACTGCAATTTTTCCAGACTAGGCTGGATGAAGGTGCAGTTGCTTCTGTGCAACTTTTAGGGGATTTACAATCTACCATTCATACAGAATCCATTTCTACAAATCCTTGGAATTCTCAACGCTGTAATACTTCTCACTTAGGATTCCTAAGAACAATAATCACAGAATCACCACGGAGAAACATCTTACTGATGAATCTATCTTTGTTAACAGGTTGTGCTTTCTTCTTGCCTTTTCCAGTTTTTGGGACCTGCATAGACGAATAAAAGATAAAATGGATTAGCACTGATGATTGGGAAAGATGAAGGATCAAACCGTACACCAATTAAAACAAGAAAATAAGAGGAACAGTGACGGAAAATACCTCGGTCCACATCTCCTTGACATTTTCAAGAACCATGTTGCAATGTCTATCAAAGGCTCTCACACGGCCGAGAAGCTTCCTGTTATTACGACAATTGATGAGGACCTGCTTGCACAATGAGAAAGTAATTGAATTAGAAATTTAGTCCTTGACAAGAGACGTCACAACGAAAACTAAAACTGTAAGCAAATATAACCTGGGTATTATTTTTGACACTCATCATCAGAACGGAAAGTGGTCCAGTATTAAACTCCTCTTCCTCATTCTTAGAGCCCTGCAGCAGTAGTCAAGTTGGATCAGAACCATACGGTTTTATTTAGCAGAACAGAGAATAGACAAATTGTTTGCCAGTCTATTACTAGATCATGAAGAAACACATATATGGGGATAGAAGCCATGATAAGGTTAAGAATAACAATCTCAATCGAGAATTGCAGCTTCCAAGAACAGGAACAACTGAAGTGCAAAAAAATATCAGACTCAACTACGTTACAAGAAATACTATCACTGTACCCAAAACCTATATTTTAAGTTGAAAATAATGGAGCATCATTCAATACACTCGGAATGGATAACTCCATGAATTGTTTTTCCTATTATCCTCAGATATAAAAATTTACATGTGTTGATGCAAAGACAGCAAATAAAATTTGGCAAATTAGCTAATGAAAAGTATAACTTACATCTTCCTCCATTGGCCGACTGGAAAGAAAGGGGGAATAATCATAAAACAAAAAGGAGAAACAAATGTCAGCTTTTCGGCAAAAATAGACAATTGACATTTACATAACAAACAACAAATTATACTATTCATACCTCATCTTGAAACAACAGGTAGGTTTCTACAACTGTCTTACTCGAAAATCTGAATATCAACCTGGCAAGGAACATAACAACCAGATGAATAACGAGCAATAAATGAAAGAACACTGTATGTCCTAAAAATTAATAGCGTAAAGTTAATAAATTTTTATTTGTTTTAAACACCCAGTCATAAAGAATAATTTAGTAGTGTAAATCACCTAGCCAAAAAAGGACATGGAATAGTTTCAAATACAATATATGACCCTAGATATAAGTATATGTCCAATGTATACATAAACAAGTCCCTTCAGTTCAGGTCTCCAAAAATTTCCGCATGGAGCATCTCAGTAGAACGAAATTTTGTTTCAATCATCATCAGGGGCAGCATAAAATCATACCAGAAGTAACTAAAGAGTCTAAATCACAAACAAACAAAAAAACAAGGAAAAGTTTCAAATACAATAAGTTTCTCTAGAAATATCATTGTATTAGGATAAATATAGTTTTAAATAGGCAAAAATTATCCCTTCAGTTCAGGTCTCCAAAAAATTTCCGCATAGGGCATCTCGGAAGAGTTTTAGTTCATCATCAGGGCAATATAAAGTCATATGGAAAATAACTTAATAGTCTAAAATCACCTAACCAAAATGGACATGAAAGTTTCAAATACATAAACAAGCCTCTTCAGTTCAGGTCTCCAAATAGTTTCCGCATGGAGCATTGGAGCATCTTGGAAGAACGAAAGTATTTTTGAATCATCATCAGTGGCAGTAAAATCATATGAAGATAACTTAATACTCTAGATCACATAAAAAGAAATGAACTACTTCAAATACAATATGTATCCCTAGACATAAAGTACACATATACAAGCCTCTTCAGTTCAGGTCTCCAATATTTTTCCGCATGGAATATCTCGGAAGAACGAAAGTATTTATGAATCATCATCAGAGGCATACGAAATCATATAGTAAAGGACTTAAAGTCTAAATGAAAAAACCAGAAGGACATGAGATAGTTTCTAATCCTAGACATAATATATTTAGTATATGTACAATTTGGGCACATAGACAAGCCTCTTCAGTTCAGGTCTCCAATACTTTTCCGCATGAAGCATCTCAGAAGAACGAAAGTATATTTGAATCATCATCAGGGGCATACAAAAACACTTAATATTTAACTTAATAATCAATTTTTAGTACGAAATAACTTAATGGTGTAAATCACTTAACCAAAAGGACATGAAATAGTAGACAAGCAATTTATGCATGATGTCAGGAACATAAACAAGCCTCTTCAGTTCAGGTCTCCAAAAAATGTCCGCATTGAGCATAGAAGCATCTCAGAAGAACGAAAGTATTTTTGAATCATCATTAGGGGCAACATAAAGTCATACAAATGAGAGAACGATGTTAACTTATCCTTGGTTAATTTTAGCAATAAAAAGAAACTCCAAAAGTTCAAATCCAAAAAACAGAAAAGCAGGAAGTGATTTCCCTGTTTAAGAACAAACAGCATTAAACATAACCCACTGCAGAAACACATTCCAATGCTTGAATTGGTTTCTAAAATCTTTTGAAAAAGAAAAATGTTCCTCAAAAAACTAATCTTGAACTCTGTTCAGTACCATTTTGGCTATCCAAGCAGATCACAGAAAGACTTTTGAGCTTAAATGGTATCAATGACTAATTTTCGGTAACCAAACAGCTAAATCAGTTATTCTTGGATATGAATGAACCCAAGACCTTCTTGTTAAACAAAGTTAATATGCAGTATCAGCTCATCCCCAATTATAGTTACATTAAGATACAAAGATTAATCTATGGCCAGTATATAGCAGATTATATCAAATAAATCTTTTCTGGTGCAAAAATTCCATGCTTTCAACAGGTACAAATCAATTAACCGAAACGATAACACATACCAATTACTTCTCTAGGACGAGTTTTTAATAAATTTTTAATAAAACCCAAATGGAGAAGAAAAACAGAGCATAAAGCAAGGAGCGAATGATAAAGAACTTGAATTTAAAGATCATTAGTCCTTACCGATCGATGAAGCGCGATGTTTCTCAGAGAAAAAGGGAGGCGCAAGAGTGGAGTGAGATTGACTGTGACTCTGGCTCTCGATCTAGGGTTTATGTAAGGGTCGCTGAGTAGAAAGAGAGGAGAAAGAAATTGAAAGTAGGGGCAAAATTTAGGGCCGGCCGCATAGAGTTGGAAACAAGAGGGGAAAAGCCTTAATGGGCCTGATTCCTTTCTTTGTACGATGTAGAAGCCCACAGGCCTCTTTTGGGCTCAGAGTATAACACCATTGCTTTGCCAACACCACAGTGTGTTCTAGTGCTTTTTCTCTAAAGTTTTGTTTTTTTTTTAAGAAACTCTAAAGTTTTGTTTAGTTGGCCGATTTGAGACTTTCGGAAAAGAAATTCAATCATTTCTTATGTTTTGTAAGCATAAGGATAATAACCAGTTTTCTGCATGAAATGAAAAAAAAAGGGATAAAGTGAATCATTAATCTACACCCCAAGGATTCATTGTTCGTTCTTGTTTCTAAACATTAATTTTGAATTTCCTAAATGTTTTTCAAGCGTTATCAAATATTAGAATGAAAAACTAATGAAAACTTTAAAATTCTCTCGACTTTTTCCGGTCTCCTCTGCAACCTGCCTCCACCATGGCTTCCAAAAGAAGCCTACCTAGAAGCTCTTTTTCTTAGAGGAGTATAAACTACACATCCATCATCTTTGTATTTGTTTTTGCTGGGAAGCACACCCATTTCTACACTCCCCCCCCCCCCCTTCTTTTTCCCCCCCCAACTATCTCTTCACCCTCCTCCAACCAACACAACAAGTGCACAGCGTTCCCACCCCCCCCCCCCCCCCCCCCCCCCCCCCCCCCCCACAAAAAAAAAAAAAAAAAAAAAAAGAAAAAAAAAAAAAGAAGGAGGAGGAGGGGGGGGGGGAGGAGGGGGGGGGGGAAAAAAGAAGGGCAGGGTGGTGTTTAAAAGAGGGGAAAAAAAAAGGATTGGTGGGGGGGGAAGAAGGAAGGGAAGAAGAATTTTATATAAACCAAACAAAAAAAACAATTTTTTTTTTTAAAAAAAATACACAAAATAAAGATTTGTTTTATACTTTTTAAAAAACAAATTTTTGAAATTAAAAAACCAAACAACTCCTCCTGCGTTTTTGTTTTGCAAATACAGAAAACCGTTTTGTAAAACGGTACCGAACAGCCCCTTAATTTCCCATGTCAATGGGAACGACAACATTTCTGCTCACCAAGCGAGACTCAAGTGTTTGGAATAGACAAACGTAATAGGTGGAACAATTGTGCCACATGGCATGCATGTTTGATCCACTTATCAAAACACCTTAAAATTCCTTTCGTATTGTAATTTATTAATTTAATCCCCTCAACCTCCCTTTGCTAATATCTCATTAGTGGATTGGAATTATGACATGACACGTATTGTAATGGTGTATGACATAAAAGTATCTCCTAGAATAAAGACTTTTAATCTCATTTTAGCTGGGAAATTTACGTTTTTTGATCATCAAATTTGCCTTTCCCCCTTGATTTACTAAAAGGAAAGTTAAGAGTAAATCGTCTTTTTATAACCCTTTGCAAAACCATTTTTTGTTGTACAATACTTTTAGGTTTAGTAATGATGAAATAGGTGTAAATGTATTTGGTTATCCATTTTATAGTATCCTTCATAAAACAACAAATTGTAATTGTTGTTGGGAGTTTTCAAATAGTACAATTAAGAAGAAGAAAAAAAATGTAATTCTAGCTCGCCTCAGCAGACAACATTGACCATATTCCCTCTTCCTCACGGTGAACGTACCCACAGAGTAAATCATAGTTCTAGTACGTACAGTGATTAAGTTGGCCTGCCCTAACGAGAGTCATTAGCAATTTAGCATAGTTCTAGTACATTGATTAACTAGGAATTAAGGATCTTAATTTTGATGCATTATTATAGACTCACGTCTCTATTATTATGTGTATGTTTTGCACGTATATATGAATATGATGATGCCATAAGTGATTTAGTTAGTGAGACAAGGCAATCTATGTACATATCTGGGTACAATTTAGCTCTGTATCCAAACTGGGTTTTGTCTATCACTTTATGTGGTGGCTGGGTTCAGGTTCCAACGTTCAAAAATCGGTGGGGACCCAACATGTCCATGGAGGTGATGGAACATGAAAGCTAGTGAGCAAGAATACAAAATGGTATAAACCATGCCTGGACCATAACCTTTGTCAGCTGGGTCATGCACACCACCACCACCACACACAGTACCTAATATATGCCCGGCCTAATTTGATTAATCTGGATATTGTAGGGAAGAAGCAGAAGAAGAACAAGAAGAATGAATGAGATCGATGTATGCTAGAAAAATATTGGAACCTAGCTTTAGGCTATTAATACGGTCCATTTTTCTGTTGTCTCTTACTCTACCAGCTCTCAACCATTACGTTAATAAGTTAACCATAACGGCCGGAATTCCCTCTAGCTGGGGACCATGTGGGTTCTTGTAGAATTCTTGACCAAAAAACAAACAAAAAATTCACATACGCCATAGTGTTGCACTATAAATATATGACTTAAAATCAGCAAAAATGTTTGACAGATTGCTTCGAGAAAAATATGTTCGTAAGTTAGGTAAATATTTAGCCACAACGACAGTTACATTTTTATGTATATAGAAATGCAGATTATGAAACGTCCGTTTCGTAAAAGTCCGCTTCTGAACAGTTTCATTACTTCATATATGCATAATTTTCACGATAATTTAATCTATATTTGCAGGAAAAGTATGTTGTTTAGTCAAAGCTGTTGGGACAAGATGATTTTCTCCATCATCCAAAAAGAAAAAAAAGATGATTTTTAATCATCACAGAAACGAGCTAGGTCATGATAAGTTAATCTGCTAGCTATATGTGTTTTTTCTGATGAGTTAATCTAATAGCTACAGCTTTTGCCCCCTAAATTTGTTTTTTAAAAAGAAAATGATGGCATCCAAACCAGAAAGCAAGGAAGAGCAATAATAAATGATTATATGAATGCATGCTACTGTTACCCTAGAGAAAATTAAGTGGCAGTGATAGTAACCCATACCTCAAGATAACCTAATCAACCTCCATGAACTTTCCGAAATCAGTCTCTGTATTATTCTACTGGTGGTTTAGTGTAATAAAGAATTTACTAAAATCACGGAATGCACAGTGTACTTATGACTAGTGAGCTAGATTCCAAGGTCAGAGAGATATTGTAAGAGCTAGCTAGGTAGGTTATCTGACTGACTTGTGCATTACAGCAAAGCCAAAAAGATACTGACAATAATTGAGCAACCAAAAGCCAAGCCATGTAATTAAGCTACCTCCTTATCCCTGCTCTAAGGCAGTTAGGCAGCGAGGGAAGCCTAAAAAACATGACCGTTGGAAACGAAGAAAATTGTTTCCCCGACCCTAAAAACAAATATCATTAATAGAAACACAGATTATAAATGTGTGTCAGTTTTGTTTGTCTTCCACATATATATAGTGTTCTTGGTCCAGTCGAATCTAACCTACGAGATCGAGCACACTAAGACATTCCTTCTCTTTCTCTAATCTCTCTGATCAATCATTTAATGCTATTCTAATTCAATTTGATTCAATGACTTCTTTTCTATCATCTTCATTCGTTTATTTCTACTTGGTTTCCTTCATGCTCACTTTGCTGTTGTTGTTTCATGCAGAACCAGCTCAGGCGATAAGAAGCTTTGATATTCTCAGCTCTCCGGCCACCGGAAATAGTAGTAGTAGTAGCAGCTCCTCCAACTCTACCAGCAACAAGCGCAAGTGGGTCGGGCCGGTCGGCCACCGCCTCATCACTGTAGACCTAAAAGGCTCCGGCGATTTCCGGTCCGTCCAATCCGCTGTCAATGCAGTTCCGAACAACAATACGGTCAATGTCGTCATCCACATCAAGCCCGGATGTTACATGTAAATGAGATTGTCGATCTGTATATTGTTAAGCAAATGATGTGTTTATTTAGTTCTGGCCGGGAGGTTTACATAGAGTTTTGTGGGGTGCGCAGAGAGAAAGTGGTGGTGCCGGCGTCGAAGCCGTACATAACGTTTCAAGGAGCTGGGAGAGATGTGACTGTGATTGAGTGGCACGACAGAGCCAGCGACCGTGGACCCAACGGCCAGCAGTTGCGGACTTACCGAAGTGCTTCTGTCACTGTTTTTGCCAACTATTTCTCAGCTAGAAACATTAGCTTCAAGGTATATAACAAAACCGATCTATATAGTACAAACTTAGCCGGTGGTTTAATGATTCAGATCGACAATTTAACAACATAATTATTTTATTTTATTTTAGTTTGATATATTATTAATTATCACGTACAATTAAAGTTAAATATTGTTGTACATGTTGTAATCTTTGCATGCATGAATTAATGTGTGCGGGTTGTAACAGAATACAGCACCGGCTCCGATGCCGGGGATGCAAGGATGGCAGGCGGTGGCGTTTCGGATATCGGGTGACAAGGCATACTTCTCCGGGTGCGGGTTCTACGGCGCACAAGACACGCTCTGCGACGATGTGGGACGCCATTACTTCAAGGAGTGTTACATTGAGGGTTCTATAGACTTCATCTTTGGAAATGGCCGCTCCATGTATAAAGTAAGCAACCTCTAAATAATTTTAGAACCATACTCTGCTAGTTTTGCTTGCTAAATAATTTGTCTTCATCTTTATGTCTTTCCCTCTAAAGTCTAAACAGGATCTAGTGCTTGTCTTGAAAAATGTGCATGCATACATACCCGTGACCTTGAAATGTACGTACTTAGTTAGCTAGATATGCGAATTATTGTAATCAATCTGGCAAAAGAAAAAGGATGTGATGTTGCAGACGCAGTGATCCCTCACTTATCGTGCACATTAAGAAAAGGAAGGAAGCTTTTTTTTACCTTCAACAGTTTTATCTGTCATTTACAAACCATAGTTAAACGTAATTATCTAACAACGAGAGTATTTACTGAGAGTATTATTAAAAGAAATAAGTTTGTAGTTTTATTGAGAGTATTTACTCGCACACCCAAAATCAGAGTTTGAATCCTCTTCGATACCATCATTTTCAAGCAACAAAAAGTGGCAAGCAAAATCATTTAATCCAAATGGTGTTTGCCAATTTTCACCTTTTTTTCAACAATTGTTACTGTTTGACGGTGACTTTTGGTTGCAATGAGTTGGTTTGACTTTTGACTGTTTTACTGTTGGCACAGAACTGTGAGCTGCACTCCATAGCTACCAAGTTCGGCTCCATCGCGGCTCAATTCAGAAAATCACCGGATGATAAATCGGGCTTCGCTTTTCTCAACTGCCGGGTAACGGGTACAGGTCCACTCTATGTGGGTCGGGCCATGGGCAAGTACGCCAGGATTGTATACTCCTACACCTACTTTGATAATGTGGTCGCACATGGTGCCTGGGATGACTGGAACACAACCAGTACAAAGTGAGTACTAAGATACATCTACTAGCTGTTTAACAACCCAAAAATTCTTTTAACTTCTCACAATGGTGTGTGTTACAGTGTTACTCGTAAAATACTAACTTGTGTGCTCGGACGCATCATTTTGTGAACAAATTATGATTCCAAATTTTTGACCAACTCCATTGCTTTGTAATGACGAGAAATGTGTAATTGTTCGAGTGCAGGACTGAGTTTCTAGGAGTGTACAAGTGCTGGGGTCCCGGAGCAGAAGCCTTGCGCGGAGTGGCATGTGCACCGGAGCTTGATTTCGAGTTGGCTCATCCATTTCTGAGGAAGAGCTTCGTCAATGGAAGGCACTGGATAGCGCCCTCTGATGCTTAAGCTTTTGCCGTATATATATTCCTTCATTAATCCTTCCACAACCATTCTTTGATTTATTCTCGTTCTCCATTCAAGTATTCTTTCATTCAATTCTGAACAGATTCTACACAGATTTGTATTTCCTCACTTCAAATAGTCCTCATGCCCCATTTGGCTCATGTGAATTGTTTACTGCATGTAATTCCATTTGAACATAGCTCGATTCTTTTTACTTGGACATACAATGTTTATAGTTGCATAACGATTTCTGCTCTCTGATCTCAGCTAGTTGTGAGAATATACAGCATAAGAGCAATTAAGTTACTGCATAACTACAGCTCTGCATAATGAAATTCTAAGAGAGTAAAATGTGTTCTGTGTTTCCCCCTAAAAAAGTAAAACTCAGCCATAAAAATAAACTTTCAGATTCGATGTGTTTTTGCTCTTTTTTTTTCTTCTTTTTTTTTTGGACACAAATTTGTGGGCTTGTCTTTGACACATTGCATTCAGACTACAGAAATTCAGTCACTCCATTCAGAGGAATTTGGACTTTAAAAAAGTTGTGTGTTTTTTGCTTATGCCCTGCAACATAACCATGGGCATCATAACCATAAACATAGCATGGGGAAAAGCTACTTCAAAAAATCAACAAACAAGTAGAATAACTACTTCAGTAGTCTCTAAGAAATTTGAAATTTTCCTCCCCATATCACCCTTAAATTTTATACAATGTCACATGTCCTAAAACTTGATCTGAGATTGGGCAACTAAAATCGCAACTCGAGACAATAAAACTGCAACTGGAGTATAATCATTTTATTTTTCACAAATTTTGAAAAAATAAAAAAGAAGAAGAAGATATCTGTGTGCCCCCAAGGGATAAGGGAAACAACTAAGGGGAGATGTAAATAGCCCAGAGGGAAGACATTTGCTCACATTATACAACAATTTCCCTGCGACTCTAGCATCTCTGGAGATCTGCAAAGGAGAGCAGTGAGCAATGTTGGTCAGTAAGTTGATAGAACTAATAAGTACACATGTTGGCAAGGACAAGTACTATGTGCATATCTATCTAAATTTGTATATCATTTTTTTTTCCTCTCCTTCAGTATTACAGATTCAAGTTCTCCCTCCTTTAAGGAAGGGCCAACCTCTATTTCTCCACCAAGTAAAATAGATAGTCTAGAACTCTCTAACAGAATAACATTGCTATTTAACAGAGCTATGGTTAAGAACTAATTCATTAGCTCGAATCGTTAATCAATTTTTTTTTTTTAAAAACCAATTGACTAATGTTATCTCATCAATAGCTGTCCTTCCAATTCTTGCTTATCAACAGTAGAAGACTTACAGTTGTCCAAGATTAGCGAGATCAAAATCAGGAGCTAGCTCCTGCACAATAGCATTAGGTGGTTGGCCGCATTCTTGCATTTTCTGCATGATCTCAAAGATTTTGTTGTAGTTGCTAGAATCATTTTCATAGACTTCATTAAGTTCTTTAATGAGTTCAGACTGGTGGAAACAACGATCATATTCTTCTTTACTCAAAGTTGCTTCATTCTCTTTCAACCACTTTGGATATTTTTCTCCAATTTCCTTCATTGGTTCATAAAGAATCTCCTTGGACAAAAGCTGTTGCATCATGGTCTCAACCATAGATCCCATGTCCTAAGCAAAAAGGGAAAATTAAACAATAACATTATATTAGCGAGTTTACACAGATTTGACCAATTTGACAAAGTCAAGGGGGAGATATTGAAGATAATGTATATATAGCAAATAATCAAAACATTAGTAACTAAATATGACATTGTGATTGGCATCCTAGCACCAACTAAAGGAGGCAGTAGCAATTTAGAAAAATAAGAATTCATTACTCTCATAGGTTGATTAATATAGATATAAACCGACTTGGGTTCAAAATCTCAGACTTCAAAAGCCAAAACATTGTAAACAGAGAGTAGTGAGTAGTCTCGCATATGAGTTACATGAAACCGATTAGCAAAAAGAAAAATAAATGAAAAAACGAAGATACTGATTCAATAAGTCTCTTAAGGTGGATACTCCTTCTGTACATAAATGCACCCCCTAGGTTATTTAAAAGAAAAAGATACTAATAAAAGAAAGAGTCAAAAGCATAAGGCAGAAGAATGTCAGAAACCTATTTGTCTATGCCA
Source organism: Rubus idaeus (assembly GCA_030142095.1). NCBI lineage: Eukaryota > Viridiplantae > Streptophyta > Magnoliopsida > Rosales > Rosaceae > Rubus > Rubus idaeus. The sequence continues at coordinate 8,952,451 of CM057969.1, forward strand.
TTGATTGGGACTCACTTCTAGTATTTCCAGTGAAAAGGACTATTAAATGAGGAAAAAAAAATTTCATCAAACCTAGATATATTTTTTGTGTGAAAGTAATGGAATCAAACATACTCACAAGCTAACTGATAAGAGAGCTAAAGAGAGCCTAAATTGCAATTACTGCAATTCTCCCTAAACAAAAGCTGCCTTCTAGTTTGCAAAAATTGAAAAATAGGGTACTTCTGGAAGTTCAGAAGAAACTGATGCCTATGGGAATCCCCAATACACAAATTACTGAAAAAGAACTCATTAAAAGGTATCCAGTTTATCAAAAATCCAAATACAATGTCTCTCAACAACTCCTGACAATAACTCTTAGATTCACTGTTTGACCAACTCCTAAGTTAGATTTTCAAATAGATTGATTCTTGAATGACATTCAAAAAGATATGTACTAATCCTCTTTTATGACAATTGGCAGAAGGTTTCAGTAGGTACACTCTTTAGCTCATAGACACATGTTAGAAAGAATATTGTGGAGTAGAGCCTACACTTCTTTGTGCATTCTTGGATGTAGAGAACTACCTAATGGTTGGTAGATTTTGTGATTGTCTCATATTAAATATACCTTAAGCACAACCCATAAACCAAAGTTAATTGGGTCTATACATCCATGATTCTATGAGGATATGGATCCAATATGCTTCACTATTAGCCAATCAGAACCAAGCTAGAACAAGGCTGAACAGTAGAGATTTATAGTGCTGACAAGGCTGAACCAAGCACAACCCATACGGCCATACGGAGCAAGCAATAGATATTTATTCTCCTTAACAATATACTCAAAACATAGTCAACAGGTAAACGCAGACTTTCAGATTGACCAAAATACAGAGACACACGGCAACATCGGAACACACTCCATAGTAAAGAAACCCCGCCGTATGTTAACAACTCATTCCACCAACCAAACTACCAAAACATCCTCTTCGTTTTAAACAGGGAGAGCAGAATCACACACAACCCTTTGCAATGAAATCTTAAGATAGACCATGTTAAAACTTTTAGAAGAAAAATAAATGGTTAACGATTTTCAGTAAAAAGGAGGATAAGTTCAATGGCTGTCATTTTATCAAACACCAACTTTAATTTAAAACACAATGTATCAGCTTCACAAGTATCACAATGTTGAGCATAATTGCATCTCAATTACTATTCACAAACCACTAACAGCTCAAGCTGCATAAAGACTTGATCAAACAAAGAAACGTAAACTTGACATTCAGCACAAACCCAGAAAAACACAAAACTCCGTTCATACGAGAATGCAAAGCAAAGTACCTGACCCCCAGCAAGTTCCTCAAACTGCTTGACCCAATCCTCCATCATCGGATCCTTAGTAAAATCATCTCCCCCAGGTTGTGCATTCATGGTTTCCAACCCCCTTACAGCCTCTCTTGTCTGCTCTCTGAGCTTATCAAGTGCCTCAGTAACATGGGATCCCCCTGACACCTTTTGCTTCCCCTTTTTCTTAGTTCTGAGGTCAGGTAATCCCATACCAAGTCCTTGAACCCCACCAGGCAAGGAAGGAGGTTCTCGCTTCGTCTCTACAGCTTCTTTACTTCTACAATAAGCAAAACAAAGTTAAATATTCAGTTTGGAGCATAAAGTTCATGCACTACGTTTGGTATAACAAGATTGCTAAAAAGATTTTATTTCACACGCCTTATTCCACCAACTGCTTTAAGTTCATAAAGTTGGCATTAAACAATTTGGGCAAAAGAAACTACAAACACCCATCACGTAATTTCTCTATTGGGTTGAAAACAATATGTTGTTCTTGGTTCCACTTTCATAAACAATTCTAGACACAACCAGTTTGAATAATCATAAACTGACTTGGGGAAAAAGAAGTAAAGTATGAAATTCACATAACAATTACACAGTAAAGCTTAAAGCTTTGAAGGAAAAGATAGAAACCTTTCAAGGGAGGGTTTGCTGAGGTTGAGAGTTTGGAAATCATCTAAAGCACCTGCAAAAGCAATTTCAATTCCAAAGGTTAAAGTAGAAGAGTTTGAGGAGAGAGACAGAGGGAAAGAGAAAGTAAAGCTTCTGTATTTACTTACTGTCAAGGAGTTGGTCTAAATCTAAATCATCGGAGTGGTCAGCCATGGATGAAACTTGGTCGGAATTTGGAGCTTTTGTGTGTGATTGGAATGCAAATATGGAATTGAAGGCAACGCCGCAACAATAACAAGGAAGGAGTGAGTACTGGATATATGGGCCGCGACGTCTTTAGCTTTCAAGATATTTCTTTTTCTTTCCCTTTTCCAAAGTATCTAGCTTTTCGTTTATTTTGCCAAAGAGAGAGAGAGAGAGATAATAATTAGCCCACATAACGTTAATTGCAAAGAAGGAAATTAACGTTGGCATTATGAATCCCTAGCACTTTGACATTTGTTAATAATAATTCTCAATTTAAAATATCTTCGTAAAATTATATTTTAAATATTGAATTAATATAAAATAAAAAAATCTTGTTAAAATTTATTAAATTAAATATTAAAAAAATATTAATTTTTAAAAATACTTGTTTAAAATATATTAATCATATTTAAAAAAATAGTTATAAAAAGACCATATTGCTCCTCACATGTCACCAATTTGAATAAAAAATATTAAAATTAAATGGTGTAAATTGGTCATTTTTACCAAGTTCAATAAGTTAATTTCATCAAATTACAAGTTGAGAGTGTAAATTGATAATTATGGTAAAATTTGGTAGGCATTTTGACTATTAAGCCAAGAATATATGAATCTTAGCTAAACCTATTAATTTGAATGGGTAAAAATGTAAAATTATAACATATTTTATCGGATAGCAAGATTGATTTATGAAGTTATTATAATTATTATCGTAATTTTCCTTATAATATATGTAATCGAGAGTCTGAAATTCGCTCGACTCCTTTGCAGCCTCTAAAAAATTGTCTCGTATAAAATTGAATTATTTTTTATACACTCCTTTGTAACAGGAAAGATTAAGAAAAAATTGTAAACAAAACATTTTAAAGCACAGATGAAAATCGTTATTGCCAATTTCACCTTTTTTTCAATAATTGCTACTGTTTTACGGTGACATTTGTTTTTTCGTTTGGCCAAGTACGGTGACATTGAGTTCATTTTTGCTCACACCCCCTAGTTAAGGTGTGAGCATCACACCCCCTTAAGTGATTGACACATATTAAAATTTTAATTAATGTTAACTCATGGTTAACTTTTATATTTAATTTTTAAAATATTATTTTTTATCTAAATTATTATTTTTCTTGAGAATCTCTCTCCCTAATTAATTACAAATAAAATTAGCACATTTAATTTTCATTTTATATTTTTCCATATTAAACTCTTATTCATCTCAAGAACACGGTGAATCTGGGTTACTCCAAAATCATTCCCTCTCAACCTTTTCATCATCTTTCTCTACTGGTGTTTTTTTTTCAATCTACATTGGTCGACCATATTTTTTTTTTTCAATTCATATGAATTTTAATCCTAAATATGGCAAACGAGATTTAAGTTCAGATCCAAAAATGAAAATTTTCGACCGGAAATATATGAAGATTTTCATACTTGAAGTATTTGATCGGGTCTAAAGCTTCGAAGAGAAAAAATATGGCTTTAAATCCAATCATAGACTTGAAGTTAGATTATACTAGATCCAAGTATGATATTCTTTGGTTTAAGTTAATTAATACTTGAGTATGATAGCACAAACCAAATCCAAATATCATAATTGAAAGAGTTCATTGATACTGCCAATGATCAGTGACTCTGTGTTTTCATATTCTTCGATTGGCCTATCTCTACCAAAACCAATAATTGGTTGTATCCATTGCTGGACCAAATAACAACATACTCGCAGCTTTCATAAAGAAAAAGCTACTGAAAATGGAGAAAGAGAAGGTACATATCAGATTGAGACTTATGAGAGAGAATTGGGGAAGAAGAAGAAAAGAACACGTTTAATTTTTTTGCGGCTAAACCTTGGCTACATGAAGAGTTTGAAATTAATTAGGAGAGAGATTGCAATTAATTAGGAGAGAGATTCATTAATATTAATTAAAATTTTAACAGGTGTCAATCACCTAAGAGGGTGTGATACTCACACGTTAACTAGAGGGTGTGAGCAAAAATAAACTGCGGAGACAATCGGTTAGAATTAGGTGGTTCAACTTGGTTTACATAGAACTCTAGAGTATAGTTTATGAGACCGCACTCCCAATTCTTTCCCTTACAACAAGAATGAGTGATTTTTTTTTTAGAATTAAAAAAAAAAGTGATTTAGCACCCCCTAAATGATTTCCAAGATATTAGAGATTATACTAGCCATAATGTCATGCGTGAAGCATGAATGTTTTCTTTTTTTCGGCTAGTTTTTATGTGTTGCGTTTTTCCTCTCTTTGTTTGCTCTGTTCTGGTAAAAAAAAAAACAAGAAAAAGCTACCTAAAAATCAACAAACAAAACAATAAACTTCGAAAGTTCGAATACGTCAAAGAAAATTGAAATTTTACGCCCCATATCAACCCTAAATATAGCACAAGTTCACATGTCCAAAACCAAAATCTGAAATTTGGGCAGCCACAAATCCTAACTTGAGAAATAAACACTGAAATTCGCGTCATAATCCCTTAATGTCTTGCAAACTTGAAAAATAAACACATATTGGCCCCAAGGACAAAGGAAATAACTTGAGGGAGATAGAGAGGACATTTTGCTCACACAACACATCAATTCTCGGCGGACTACTACAGTATCTGTGGAGATCTGCAAAGGAGAGCAATGTTGGTCATTAAATTGATAAAACTGATTGACTTTGTAAATGAATCATGAAAAATGATAATGCCATAGGAAAGAATGTTAACTCTTACAGAATCCGCGTGAAGAACATTTAATTCATATATTAGCTTAATCATTTGTTCAAAAACCTATTTCCTAATGTTATCTTATCAAAAGTTGTCCTTCCAATGGAACACTCTTTTTTTTGCTTGACCCAAGGAATAACACACCCAGTTTTTCACAAGAAAAATAAGAAAGTTCACAAATGTGATCCATGATTATTACCCACAAATTTAAGATGCATGTGAACTCTGAAGCTTGCAAGTAAACCAAGTCAGATCTTGCAAGTACAACAGTGAAAGACTTACTGTTGCCAAAGACTGGGCAGACCAAAAGGCAGACCAAGAATCAGCTCCTGCACAATAGCACTAGGTGGTTCACCGCATTCTTGAATTTTCTGCAACATCTCAAAACTTTTGCCATAGTTGACATGATCATGTTCATAGACTTCATTGAGATGTTTAATGAGTTTCAGCTGGCAAAAGAAACGGTCATATTCTTCTTTACTCAAACTTGCTTCATTCTCCTTCAACCACTTTGGATATAATTCTCCAATATTCTTCATCCGTTCACAAATAAGTGCGAGAATCAGCTTAGCCAAAAACTGTCGCAATATGGTCTCAATCTTGGATCTCATTCCGATGTCCTATGCAAAATGGGTAAAATTTATAGTAACTATGTATTAGAATGTTTACAAACGCAGAGATGTAGCACCAATTTGAAAAAACATAAAGCTGAAATATGCAATTATGACCAACATCCTAGCACCAACTAAAGGATGCATGCAACAGCAAATTAGCAATGCAACAAATTAAGAGTTCATTACTCCATCCAATTAATAACCCACTAGGGATCAAAATTTCAAAACTCAAGCCATGACAATGTAAACAGCGAGTAGTCTCACAAATAACTTATGAACGGATTAACAAAAAGAAAAAGAAATGAGATAATGAAGATAATAATTTCAGTAAGTCTACTAATGAAGCTGTAATTAATACTCCTCATCTACAAATATGCATATGCACATTAATTCTTAGCTATTTGAAAGAAGAAAAGAATACCTGAAACACCAAAATCTCCTCAGCAATGGCAAATACCTTAGGCCCAACATGGTTTTCAAACTGCTTCACCCAACCAACCATTATCGGATTGTTGCTAAAACCATCTCCGCCAGCTTGTACAGTCATAGCATCTTGAGTATCACAGCATGTGCAGCTTGTGTTCACTCCCTGAAATTTTTTCTCAAACAAACACCTTATTACCTTAATTTTAAAACCCATGTATATATCATCTTCCGAAGTATCGCAATGTTCAAACATAATCTTGTCTTTATTACAATTCACACATCTCTAATAGCTAAAGATGTATAAAGTCTCGGGCTAGCAGCTACGTAAACCTAACATTCAGCAAAAACCAACGAAAAAAGAAAGAAGAAGCTGACTCGAAACGAGTATACAACACACTACGTACCTCAGATGAAATAATTTCGCGAACCTCCTTCACCGCAAGCTTCACGATTTGATCCTTTAAAAATGGTTGCTCCATCATTGTTTCTAGTCCCTTAACAGTCGCTGCGAGCTCAGCAAATTTTCCGCTATATTGTTCAACCACTGATTCTAGTCCCTCAGCAGTCTCTCTGACTTCAGCAACTTCTCTCTGAAATTTCATTAACCACAAACTTTACTTTTAAAACCCATATATGTACCAGCGTCACAAGTATCGCAAAAGAAATCGCTCAAAAAACAAAAAGTATCGCAAATACGCAAAAGACGAGCACAAACAACTATCAAAGATTCAAAGTACACTAATAATAGCAATAAGGGAAATGTTCTTCTGAAAAATAAATAAATAATGTATTTGTAGCAAATAATTAAAGGAACATTAGTAGCTATAGGATAATGTATTTGTACCTGACAGGCAACACATGCCTCAGAAATGGCAAGTGCTTGAGACCCAACCAGCTTTTTCAACTGCTCGAGCCGATCCACCGCACTAATAGCAATGCCAAACCCACATTCTGTGATAAAGTGCCTTGGCCAAAAAAACAACAAACAAAAACGCGATTCATGATGTTTTAGGTAATGTTAAGAGAATGAAACCTTTGAAGGGAGGGTTGGCTCAGGTTGGGGTTTCGGAGATCATCTAAAACACCTGCAAAGGAAATTCAAAAGGTAAAGTTACAAGAAATTGGGAGATAAAAGGGACGAAAGAGAGGGAAAGAGAAGGCAAGCTTCCGGTCATGCATTTACCGTCAAGGAGTTTGTCAACATTTTCGCAGTGGTCAGCCATATATGGATGAAACTTGGAACTCTCTATTTCTCTCCCTAACTTGGAACAAGTCTCAGCTAAATTGGAGGAGCAATGGGCTTTTCTCTCTCTTATAGCAAGTGTATAGCGTCCAGTCCTCAAGAACTGAGCCTTCTGGATTACAGGACAGAATCTCTTTCCCAATTGTGTTGGGAAGATAAATTGCTTTTGAGAGAGGGAAGTCTGACACTCTGACCTGCAATGAAGATGAAAAGATTGTTCACGATGCATGTAACTTTTTGGGAGAAATTAGAAAAACACTCTTGTTATTTTTTAAATTTTAATTAAAAATTAAAAAAATATTCATTCATGAATTTTTTTGATTATATGTCGAACGAACTAATTTTTTTTTATTTTGAAAATAATAAGTCAATATTTTATATTTTGAGATGTCAATAATATTTTTTAACTTAATTTTTAATTTTTAATTATTACTGACTTTTTAAAATAGTAAAAAAAATTTCCCCCCTCTATTTTGCATATTGATCATCCTTTTAATCTAATCAATATTCCACAAATGTTTTAAGGCAAATATTAATTTCTTGATATTTTACTATTTTATCATTTTATTTATTTCATAGACAATCATAACAATTTTTCTCATCATTGTTTGTTACGAAAATGGAGATGAGAATTCATTTTATGAAAATGAGGTTTAAGAAAATGCAGTGAGGTGACCGTAAAGTTTAGAGTCTCACGATTTTGTATGTCTTCCTCATATTTTTTGTTCAAATAGTCATGAGGTATTATATCTTTCATTCCTCTTTTGTTGCTATTGTTGTTTGATTGATATTTTGTTAACGATCATAAACAACATGTTTTTTCTTACTATAATTTTGTACCAATTATTCATGTATATCGGCTTATATTTTACAGTATTGTTGTTAATTTACCTTTTTTTTTATACATAGTTGACCTAATTTATGAGCAATTTATCTACTCTTTTTCTTTTAAAACAATGTATCTACTATTTCATAAATAATTTACTTAGTCTTTTTATAAGTAATTTATATATTAACTTTTTTAAATATAATATACGTACCTACTATTTTATGAACAATTTACATACTTTTTTTAATTAACACTTTATCTAGTCTTTTTTATGACTAATTTACATATATTTTTTTAAAGTACGTACCTATTCTTTTATGAATAATTTATCTAATTTATTTTATGACTAATTTACATATTACTTTTTTATATAATGTACGTTCCTACTATTTTATGAATATCTACCTACCTTTTTTTTAGAATGAATAATTTACCATATTTTTGAATCAAGTATTATCTATTCTTTTTATAAATAATTTACCTCTTTATGAAAAATCAAATTAGTAATATATTTTTATACATTTTTTGACTTACATATTTTATACATTAACAATTTTTTAACTTACTAATTTACTTTATTTTTTTTATCATTCTATCAATAACTAATTAAGCTAATGAAAATTTGAATGATAAAAATAAATTTATTCTCATTTATTATAAATTAGTAATAACTAAAAGAAACTTGAATTATAGGTTTAATTATAGAAATTTAAATATTTCTGATTATAACATAATTTGTAAATAATTAAAAAATTATGGTAAAATATGATATATAATATATCAAATTTAATATTAAATTAAATTTAATAATCGAAAACTTAATTGACTATATCTTAAAAAATAAAAATAAAATAATGTTTATCTAAATATCCAAACTTTTTACTGTGCATGGCTTAGTAACAAACTAACAATTATGTCCGAATGTGATCATGGAAGCTGCCAAGCTGGAGAGGAATTTAAGCGGACCGCATTAACACAGAGCACAAGATTGAGACACCATCATAATGACCACACCCACATACTTGTTATTCACGTCAATATGGCCGGAAATTCTGGCATACATATATATTATACTCCTCTAATCCTTTATGTAATCAATCTAGATATATATATATATATATATTTTTTTTTTTTTTTCAAGGGGAGGGGATATATTGTTCCAAAGTTCAAAATTGTGGGGAGGGGGATTCGAACCCGGTTGTGAGCGGGGATGGCCACCGCTCTGTCCAACCGGACTACACCCAATGCTCAATTTTTTTTTTGAATGTAAATGACTGATTCATTTAATACGACGGAACGCATACGAACGGGGGGGACATAAAGCCTAACCCAAAATAGATTACAGAGGAACATGAGCTGATAGAGCTCAATCTGCAAACTCTTAATAGCCTCATTCCAAAGGCAATGAACACTCAATAACACCGCAATAACAAATGCCGGATAGACGAATTCCCCGAGTTGTTCAATGATCCACACGAAACAGATCATGAGACAGGTATAGACGTCGGCCAATTGAAAAGCAGTGACAATTGAGGGGTGATACGTCCCAATCCCAGGAGAGATGGAGAAGCAAAAACTGAACCATATCAAGAACAGAAATAGAACCGCCAAACAAAACGGAAATACAACAAACGTCGGACTTAATATAGCAGACGCAAGCACCCCCACTCCAAACCGGATCTGAAGTCGCACCTCAACCCAGAAGAAAAAGGAACACCATTGTTCCCTCCTCCAAGACAACCTCCATCCAAAACTCAGCGTCGATCCAACAAGATCAACCCCAAACCACCACCTGCAAGCAACAAATCCAAGAGTGAGGCAGCCACACCCACCGCAGCGCCGCCGAAAAGCTGCTAGAAAACCAAAGGCAACCACCACGGGCCAAAACAGGACCCGTACAAACCAAAACGTCGCCTGAACCGCCACCCAACCAAACACAAAAACAAAAGTAAACCAACTTCGACTCCGACTTGCCGCCGTCATCGCTACCCCCGGAAAGAGGAACCCCGCAAACCCCAAAGACGTCGGAAGACCACCAAGGGGGGCAAGGGATGAGGAGCGCGACCCCCGGACGTAGAAATATACCTCACGGGACCATGAAACGCCGGAAGACCATGGGACGCCGCAAATCCACGAGGTTCCGAACCGCGAGCCACCCTCCAAGCACTACCTCCACGGGACTCCCGTGTCGATGAACGGGTATGGGCCGCCGGCAAAACCACGGTAGAACCGCACCATAAGCCGCACCCCGAGCCGTCAACCCGCCCGGTCAAACCCGACACCGGAGAAAGAGCGACGAACAGGACAGCCACCACCACATCGCTGATGTGAACGTAAAATACGTTCACAAAGTGCTCTAAATACTTGGATGAATGCTATTCTGAAAGCTTATTTGTCGGTTTAATGCTTGTTTTCGTGTTTTCAGGGAAAATATGTGAAAAATGCTAATTTACACATAAAAGGTGAATTTTGGAGATTTACAGCGCAATATCGGAAAGTCAACCGTGACTTTTCGATTATCTGATGACACCGGTCATTATTTGGAAGTGGAATATAACATTGTACGAAGATTTCGAAAGACGTTTCGAATCCCGGCAATTTTGCCGGCGAACCACCACTCACGGAGGCGCAACCACCACACGCGGTGGTGAAACATATTTTAAATCTCCATTTTATTTTCCCTTGTTTTTATTTGTTATTTATATTTGTTTTTATTTCTATTTTATTTTTTATTTTCTTTTGTTATTTTATTTATTCCTTTTGTTTTCTTTATAATTATTTATTTAATTTCTTTTTATTATTTTATATTCTTTTCTTTTGTTCTTTGCAGCAAGCACGTTCATGTTCTTCAGTCTTGAACTCTCTCCATGTGAAGGAGCTGGCAGTCCACCATCTGATTCCCTCCCCACTCCCATTTGAATTCAAATCCTCATTTTGATCTCTTCCTCCACCAGCCGGCACCTCCACTTCACCAGCTCACTCCACCATTTTCTGCTCCCACTCACTTACACCAGCTCCTTCCCTCCTCCTCTATAAATACCCAGCTCTGTCTCTGTTTTCCTTGGCCGGGCTTCTCCCCGCGCCACCAAATCTTTCCATCTCTTTCCCCCTCCACCATTTCCCAAGCGTCCGTGCTAGCTCTCATAGCTAGCCTTTTGTCCTTATGGTTACTCTCCGCAATCCCCCTCATGCGTCCGTGTACGGTGCCACCATGGCTGTGCCTTCTTTTCTCCCCCCTCTCGGTTCTTCTCTTCTGCTCCTGCAAACAAATCACTCCTCACAGCTCACGGCAACAATCTCATCCTCTCCTCCTCTTTCTTCTCTCCAAAATTAGCTAAGCCCCGTCTTCTTCACCTCTGTTACTCCTGCAACCTCAAAAACCACCGTGAGCCCACTGCTCACAGAAACACCATCACCACCACTCACGGCCTCCCTTCAGTTTAATTAATAAAACTCTTCACTCAATCCTCCATTTAATCTGCAATTACACATAATCATCACATCCATCGTCACCTTCACCCCACCATAATTAATCTGCAAGTTAAGTAATTCAAGTTCACAGACAATTAATAAAAGCATGTTCTAACTGCAGATTGAATTTCATCGTGCACGGGCTGGTCTCTATTTCACCCACGGCGTCCCTTCGGCTTCGCCGCCAAGCCGCCTGCCATCCTCTCGCCGTCTTCTCTACTTTCCGGCGTCGTTGCGGTCCAGCCACGCGGTGCCCGGTCACGTCTCTTCAAAATTGCTGCTGCCATCGTCGATCTCCTTCTCTCACGGCGCCGTTTCAAAGCTCGACCACCGATTCACTTTGGACAGCCGGCGTCCTCATCTCCTCGTCTCCGCCGCGCCACCGCGCCGCGCCCCCATTCATATCTGCTCACGGCCACAAGCCCGGTCCTTCACTCACCCGGCCGCACCTCGAGCCCGCGCTCATCTCGTTGCCAAACCAAGGTCGCCGACGCTCTCTACCGTCCGATCCCGGCTCGACAAATGACGATGCTGCTCGGCCCCACACCGAGCCCGGTTCGGATTTCCAAGCAGCGCCGCCACTTCTGTGGTCTCCCCTGCTCTACCGCCGACATCGTTCCCAATCCAAGCCGGCAAGCTTCGCCGCGTCTCCTCACCTGCGCCGACAGCTTTCATCCCTTGCTCTGATGGTGAAGAAAGAAAAGAAAATTGAAATAGAAGAGAAGGGTGATAGCTGAAGACCACGAGCTGATTTGGAATGAGGAAGAAGACTCGGGTCAAAGCTGGAATTTGAAGGTTGAAAAAGTCAACCATAGAAAGGAATCACGGGCTGAATAGAAGGAAGGGCTGAATGAAAGAAAGAAAGTCTTGACTTTCTTAAGTTGGGCTTTCAAGCCCATTGACCAAATAGCCCAATGGCCCAATTGCTCTCTACACCCGCAAGGCCCAGTCCAATCTGCTATGGACACCCGAGCTCCGCGAAATTCCACGCCAAATTCATTGAGCTTTTTCTCTCCCTGAAACTCATTTCATTTTATTTGTTTAAATATTTGTTGTGTGTTTATTTGAATATTTGTTTAATTTGAATATTTGTGTGATTTAATTATATATTGAAAAACCCAAAAATATGTTATTCATTTATTTGTGTGTTTGTTTAATTATTTTTGGTGTGTTTTATTTAATTGTGTTAGTTTAAATTGTATATTTGAATTTGTATTTTCCTTGTTTTATTTTATAAAAATCCAAAAATATTTTCTTTTATTTATTTCTTGTTTTCAAAAGAATTTCAAAAACCCAAAAAGATTACTTTCGTATATATTGTATATTTTTGTAAATAGAAACAATATAGTTTAATTAATTTCGTGACATTAGAAAAGTAAATAAACAATCCTCTGTGGAAAAAACCTCTATTTCCCATTATACTATTCAACGACAAATTGTTATGAAGTTTAGGTAATAATTAATGACGTCGGTAATACCGCATATCAATCGCCACAACCGAGCCACTGGCTCTTAGCATCAACCCACACCATCAAGTCCTCCCGGACCGGAGCACAGCGACAGAGACGTCGGCGTGCTCACGGCGGAGGGGGGGAGCACGAGCTTTCGGGTTTTTTTTTTTTTGTGCGCGTGAGGCGCGTAGTGTTTTCACCCAATGCTCAATCTAGATATATAGTTCTCTCTATTAATTGTTGTTGTAATCTATATCTACATACCCTTTCTAGCTTTTCTTCTCTTAATCTCTTAAATACCTCTTCACTTTAGGAGTGAAAAATGAGCGGCTGAAAAATTGAGAGAGAGGAAACCTCTCCGAGGGTGAAAAATTGGTCGTCAAATAACTAGTGATTTTGCGGCTTACTCACCAAGTTCTGTAGTCTTCAACCCATAATTTGAGTAACTGGGATTCTTCTCACCTGAAATTATAGAGGGGAGGAAAGAACATAATTGCAAAAGAGAAGAAAGGAGATTTGTTCCCATTTTAATAAATAATATATTATTATTTTTTTAAAGAAAGGTGAAAAGAGGTGCCCTGTTGTCGATCTTTTGCTCTCCATTTATGTTCAGATTCTTGAGATACTAAAAGCATGTCTGTCTCTTCATATATTTTCACCCGTCTTTTGAGGAGTGACCCACGTGATCGTTGGGGGAATAAAGTATCCGACGGCAAGTCTTGGTTGGGTGACCCACGTGTCTTTTCATATACTAAAACATGCGTATTACGTTAGACTCTACGTGTTGACTTTGTACGATTTTTTTTTGGAGAGAAACAATTATTTGATGTCACGTTTGCAAAACCGTAATGAAATTGAGAAGAAATGAAAAAAAAGGGGGAATGAGAAAGAAGATGAGTCATTCTCATTCCTTTGTTTACTTGTTATCCGGAATCGGAAACAATCCAAGAATTTATTCTCATTTGTGTGTTTACTAACATGTATGAATCAAAATTATGATAAAAATAATTACGGAAATACCATTTCATATAACTTAATGAAATTAATAAATCATGAGGGTATTTCTGGATTATCAATAAATCATAAGGATAATTTCAGAATAAAAGTTGATTCACCCCGAAATCAAAATCAATACCTAGTCCACCCACCAGAATGAAAATGAGAAAATAATTTCTAAATTTTTTGTGGTTAGTAAACATCCAATTTTACCCGTAATGAGAGTGCAGTCATTCTCATTCCTTGTTAGTAAACATGACCTGAATAGAACTAGCAGCAAAGGGTGTACATTGGCGTAAAATCTAAAGTTATTTGGTTGATGGATTCTAGGAACACAAAAAAAAAGTCATTACTTTTATGATTTTATCTATTTGGGAAGTATAAACTCAAAAAGTATTTTCCTAATAAAGGGGAAAGTATGAGGAAATTTGTTCAACTCAAATCTCATATAATTGATTTTTCCTGCTCATTTTTCAGCATTAATTATGAAATTTGTGAACAACAATATCTCAGCCCAAACATGTTATTGCCAAATTTACTCATTGGTGTACTTTTGAATTTTTATGATTGTTAATTTTATTTTAAAATATAAACATATTATTGAAACATTGTTGACATTTTTTTACTTTCCTTTCTTGCAAATCTAATAGAAATTTTAATTTCTTAACCACATGAGAAAATAAGGGAATTGTAAACCAAACAAGAGTTGAGTTGGTGCTAGGATGTCGGTCATAATGACATATTTCAGCTTCTTATGACTTGTCACGTTGCGTTCGTGCTACTACATTCTTAGAGCATCTCCAACAGCTTCTCTAAAAAGAATTTATTATAGGGACTCAAAAGTTAAAATCTCTATAATTTTTTTTCCTTAGTTCCAACAATTTCTCTATCATATTCTCTATAATTTATTATTTATAATTAAATATGGTATTATTTTTAAATTTAAAAAGTACAATCAAATAATTAATGATGAAAATGAATATATTTGGAAAGAGGAAAGAGAAGAGGGTAAAAATTTCCAAAAAGATGCTTCCCTATAATTTTAGAGTTTGCTGTAAATATAGGGATTTTTATTTTCTCTCTCATCACTATCTCTAAAATAGAGATAGGTATAGGGAAACTGTTGGAGCAAAAAAAGACTCAATTTTCCCTAAACTAGAGAAAAAACAAATTATAAAGAAGCTGTTGGAGATGCTCTTACTATTCATTTTGCTCATTTTGCATAGGACAACAGAATAAGATCTGAATTTTAAACCATGATGCGACAGCTTTTGCCTAAGCAGATTCTAACATTTCTTTGTAAATCAATGAAGAATATTGGAAAATCATATCCAAAGTGGTTGAAAAAGAATGAAGCAAGTTTCAGAAGAGAAGAATATGATCGTTTGTTCTGCCAGCTTGAACTCATTAAAGACCTCAATGAAGTGTATGCAAATTATCCTGTCAGCTATAACAATTTTTTTTCGGACAGTGTAGAAAATTTGAGAATGTGGGGAACCACTTAGGGTAAAATCCTCAAATGATACCTAAATTATCACGAAATGCACATTTTCATATCTACAAATGCTTAGGGAGTCTAATGGTACCTAAACTATCACCCGTTAGTCCAAAATGGTACCTCGGTTGTATTTACAATAAAAATTGAGGGTAAATTGATCAATACAGTAAAAAAAAATTCCTTCTCTCTTCCCCCCCCCCCCCCCCCCCCGCGCCACCTCTCTCTCCTCTCCCTCTCCAGCCATCAACACCACCCACCTCCGGCTACAAAATCGTGTCATCGCTTCCACCAATAGATTCAGGAGGCTCAAGGCAAGCCAAACTCACCCGAGTTCGAAGCCACGGTCGCCGGAAATCTCCGGTGACGACGGTCTTAGCTTGAAAATTTAAGCTTTCGTTCCGGTCACTTCGGTCCTCCAAACCAATTGGGATTTGAAGTCCTCGATCCCAGCAAACTCGTGGTACCTTTGGTTTTTTAAAATCAACAGCTGTACGTGGAGGACCGATGCCATTTTCGTTTTATTTTTTTTAACTTCCGACACCGACGGAGAGGGAGAGAGAGAGAGAGAGAGAGAGAGAGAGAGAGAGAGAGAGAGAGAGAGAGAGAGAAATGAATATGGACAAAAAAGTCTTTTAGCCCTTATTTTTTCCTCAAATAAGTGCCACGTATACAATTTTAACGGAAAATATAACCGAGGTACCATTTTGGACTAACAGAATATAGTTTTGGTACTATTAGACTCCCTAAACATTTGCGGTATCAAAAAGTGCATTTCAGGATAGTTTGGGTCAATTGTTGGCATATTTACTGCTACCGGACTTCTGTTTTCACTCGTTTTCAAGATATTAGAGATTATACTAACCGTAATGTCATGCTAATTGAAGCATAAATGTGGTGTGCACCAACTTATAAGCTGTGTGTCATGCATCATTTTCTGACAAAAAATTATAATCTCTTAATTAGGATAAAACGAGTGAAAACAGAAGTCCGGTGGCAGTAAATAGTACACTGACCCAGTATCCTAGCGATACCGACCTGCAAATAGAGAGAGGAATTAATGTGTAGTTGGACGCTTGGACTAGTGAGAAAAGGTTCGTTTCCTTCCAGATGCAAAAAGCTCTCTGCATTAATTTCTTCCTTGGTTACTGTAACCATTTGATTTGCAGGTCTTCAGTCTAATTATTAGGGCTTATGGGTTTGGTGGTGGTGGATTGATGGGAAATGATCAAACGTCAACCGTCTATTATACTGATTGAGTTTGATGGTAGCTTTCTTCTGAGAGAGGGCATCTCTGACCTGCGATAAAGATAAAACGATTGTTCATCATGCATGTAACATTTTACTGTGCGTGGCTTACGTATTCACCAAGCAGATGTGTTATGAACTTATGATCGAGTAACTGGGACTCTTCCCAAGTAACAATTAGCAGTAAGTAACTAGCTAGGGAGGTTTAACGGTGACCATATATGGTACTAGATATGAACAAGTTTTGTAAGGTAGAGAAGAATTGAAGCGTGTTTGACAAGATATGGAGTAATGAGTGAAGCCGTGAAGATTTGAGAGATAGGAAACCTCTGAATTTTACTGCAAAGGTGAAATGATTGGTCATCAGATAACTTTTGACTTTGTCGCTTGCCATTGTCTCCGGTAATTGGGATTCTTCTTATCAGTATCAGTCTGCGGTATGGGGCTTGCTTACTACTTTGGACTTTACAGAGAGAATGGGATTGACCTGTTTGATTTTTTGGTTACACGGGGGGTCTAAAAAGACCCAAATAAAGGAAAGCAAAAAGCAAACTAGCCAGTAGGCTCAGGAAGCCCTACTAAAGTTCGACAAACTCTGATGACTTCTCCAGCATCATCAAGGAAGACACTTTTGCATAGATAGGGGGCTGAGAAAACTCCATAATTTCAACGTTCATGGTTTATTATGTTCTTTGCCAGAGAATTTGCAACCATATTGCATTTTCTATAGATGTGTTTGATGGAAATAGGGAGAAATATTGACCTGTTTGATTTGATTGTATGAGTCATGAATTATTTTATTTTTGGAAAGTGATATTTACGTTATGTTGGTTAATTATTGTATAATTTATTTAAGACTGCATTCAAGAGGGAATAAGCAAAAATGTCACTCACAAATTTTTCATGCACAAAAATAGCATTTTCTAATAAATTCAAAATTTTGTCATTACAATTTCATTATGAAAGTGAAAATCTTGTTCACGAGTTTTAATTTATCAAAGAAGGTATTTCATTTTTGCTTCCGAGTGGATTAGTCTTTGGAACTAGAAACCTTTTGGAATACCACGATTTCGATTAAAAAAAAAGTATTTCATGAACATTTTTTTACCACTTAAACGGAAGAAAAGATAAGTTAATGGGGTTGATCAACCTCAATGAAGTTATTAACTCTTCTGTCATTTTTGAAGGTTTGAACCATGATCAAGAGGTAGTGGGAGGAGTTTGTTTGAAGGTTTTCAATGTGAACTCCCCGGAATTGGTGGAAGCCTTAGCTAGCCATTTTGCTTGTGAGTTAGCTCTTAAACTTGGGTTACACCCTATTACATTTGAGGTTGATTCTCTTCTTGTGGTTAAGGCTGTTACAGATATTGGTCCCAATACGTCTATGTTTGGGCGTATTTATGAGGATATTGCTTCTAGCTTGCTTGTGATTCCAGGAGCTTCCTTTTCTCATGTGATCGTCCTCCAATGTTTTGGCATAAGTTGGCTAGATTGGCTTTATGTTCAGTTTGTTTGTAACCGGAGGGGGTTGTCCCTCCTGAACGGGTCTCGACTCCTCCGGTCTCCTTTTGTGCTTTCAATGATCTTTCCTTTCTTCAAAAAAATCTAGAAAAAAAAATTACTTTTTTTGTCAAAATGAAAATAGATAATTAGATATTAATAAAAAAATCAGAGTAGATCGGATATAGAAAAAAATTACTTGAGTGAGACAAATTAGTACTTTCAAATCTAGGAAAAAATTACTAATATTGTAAAGATCAATTTTTTTGTGTGTGATCAATTCGAAAATTGGCAATTCTGTGATATTTTCTGTGACAAAAATAGCTAATTGCTACTTTATGAAGAAAAGAAGAAAGAGATGATGAAAAGAACAGAAAAAAAAAACACAAAACCTTTGGGTTCAGTGCAAGGTTGGGTGGTAATGGGTTGACCATTATTTACTTGCATGTCTTAAATTACATGTTGAGTTGTGGTCTTTAAATTGGCTTTAAATTAGAAGTCATTCATGTTTTACATTCTGAACATCACATTCTATCTGTCCGAAGATTGTGGTCTCACTCTCTCACTCAAACTAATCAGATTCAACTGCTGCCTAAACCTGATCTACGATTACAAGATAGTTCAATCTAGGATTAAAGTAAAAAATTTCTGGTGATTCTGCGGTGGAATGGTTGAACCAGATTATACAGCTGCAGTACAATGAGATATACTGAGAGACCATACTCGTTCTAGTGTGTATCCAATTGAACTATAAATCTGCTTAAAGAAAAACTAAAGTTCTTAGAATTGGTATTCCATACAAGAAAATTTCAATGGGGGGTAAAGTACAACAAAAATTCCATATACAAATATGGAATCCACAAGAAAAGAATGTAGAGCTACAAAACAGTATGCCTATATTACTTCACTTGTTTACATCTCTAGTCCTCAGCAGCTCCATGACTTAAAAGAGCATAGACACTTACTGGGGTACTGGAATCACCTTATCAGGTTCTAAAATTGAGTCTTGAGAAAGAGGATTAGATCCCTGACCCGTCTCTGGAATACCATTCAAATGATGGCCCTCGATGGTAGCTTCTTGGCTGATTTCTGGTTCGGTTGTGACGTTGGTTTCAAGAGCCGCTGTAACAGCACTAGGGCTTCCACTACCAGGAATGGATTCAGATCCTTGGGAGGTTGGATTTTGTTGAAATTGGGGATCTGAACTCGTCTCCACTGGTATATCTTGGTACACATGGGGAGGCACATATCTTCCTTCTTGGGGTTGGAAAATAGTTTCAGCCATTGGGTTAGGGGGGTAAAGGACTTGAAGCCCTACAGGTCCATATAGAGCTTCGTGACCTTTAAATCGTTTATACTTGGCAAAGTGCTTCTTTCCTGAAAGATGGCGATCAAAAACCTCCTGCGTCTCACACTTGACATTGCACAAGTCACAAACTATCGGAATTAAAACCTTACGTCTGGAAGGTTCAACTGGCTGCTTCGGAGTTCTCGTTTTCTTGCGCTTCTTACTATGCTTCACATTGTTAGACCCGTCCCCTAATGACATTTCAGACTCTCCGGGGTTCTTATTTTGCTTTTCAGTTTCCATTGAATATTCATGGCCAACAGCTTCAGAGGGTATATTCTTTGTTGTCTTCTTCTCTTCACCATCTTGTGCACAAGGAGTCTGATGAGACACTTCCAGCATTGTATTAGATGTGCGACGCTGTCGGCCCTGCAATTTGGCCCCTGTTCTGATACCATTTTTCACCTTTTCAATTTTTCTCAGCTTCCTTTGATGTCGCTTTCCATTTTGGTGCTGCATAAGAACATCAGAATTTGTGCATGAAGCATTACAAATTTCACACCAAGCAACTGCAGTTTTTTGAGTAACCGGGGGTTTTTGATCAATCTCCGGATTTAGAGCAACAGGAGGAGTTTGAGCAATTTGGGGACTTTGGTAGTTTGGAACTTCCGTATTCAGTGTGGATGCAGATTCCGACTTCTGAGGTGTTAGTGTTACCGGAGCTTGATCTGTCTGATGGGGAGGATGTAATGACACCCCTACCTGTTTAGTTTTTGCTCCTGAATCCACAGCAACTGAAGGTGCTGGACGTGAAGATGTTGAAGGGACACCATGTTCTGATAAGAACCAAGAACCACCCCTACCTCGACCATGTGATCCCCCAATGAAAGATGGATGAGCTCCACCACCAGGTCTCAAGTGGCTGTAGCCAAAATTTCCTTGATGTCCTCTGAATAGCTCACCACCCACTTCACCGATACCCCTATATGGAGGTTGACCAACCTGCAAAATATAGCTTGAAAGGTTCTCAAGAATGTAACAAACCAAAATACAGGATGATATAGCAACATGGTATGCAATAAAAGAACCCTCTAAAACTTAGAATATCAATACATTAGATTGAGCCCAATCAAAAAGAGCCTTTTGTGGCTTTAAGAATACCAACATCAATTATAATAGCCAATATACAATGTTGCGGACTATTACTGCTTCAACCCTTCACAATGTAACAGAGCACAAAAAGCATAAAACAAGAGGCCACAGCTTCAACACAAGTCAGATTAGATCAAGACCATAATTCTCTTCTAACTTTTGCTAAAAACCAACAAGAACTTTCAGAAATGAGAACAGTGAAATAAAAATGATAACCGGCAACATAGAGGAATAGAATCAGGCAGAGCCAACATATTGTCGAATAAAATCTCTGGCTGAACTTAAACCTTCAATCAACTGGAAGCAGAAAAGAAAAATTCATGAAGCCAAACCAATATACAGTTTAAAAACAAAACTTGTTTGAATGGTTTAATGGAGCAAACAGATGCATCACAAGACTCTAAACAGATCTGGACACAGAAGTCCTGCCAATAAATGTCATGTTACTTCTCATTTCACAGAACTGACAGAAGTTTCTATCATGGTCTAAATTGAGTGAACAAAGTTGTCATTCTGCAAACAAAATTGCAGGTCATCTAAACTAAAAGGGTTAGTACCGGGACACAATGCTAGTGGCTTGACTTTCCCAGACGCAAGTAAGAAAAAAAGAGAGGCCAGGATAGTTCAGATCAGCCAACAATCTGCACCTATTTTGACCTTTTGAATTTATATAGATTCTCTCAAAGCAGTATATTGTTTCACCAGAGACATTATAAGAGAAAATGGGAGAGGATGGTGGCGGGAAGAAACATGAAATGGTTGAATTTGAACAAGCAACTACATATAGGATACATTTTGATTTGTTTTATATACTTCGAGAAGAACACACACATTATGAATTGTTAAAAGGACAGCTCCACTGGTCTTTGATTCCAGAAATGTCATTAACTTAAACAATGTCCTGATGACTGTAAAATCCTTTCCTCAGGTAATGATAGAAAATTCAAAGAATAAGTGCAGGTGAACGTGTAAGGAAAGGGTATCTCACTTAAAACAAGAAGAGAAGAAGAAGACAATAAACAGAGAACCATAGCAATTAAGTGCTTTCTTCAATTCCCATATACGCACTTGAAAACACTGCTAAGGATGACATTACAAAGAAAAATCAGTAAAATCAGATACTGTCGAAATAAAGAAAATCAAGCTACTTGTGAGTTGGGATTATGGCATAAGTATTCACAACTAAGAAACTAACCAATTTGCAAATTATCTTGAAACAGATACCAATTTACATAGAATATGACTAACACCTAACATTTTTTCCGGTGTCTAAATTACTTAAAAGAGTAAATCTTTACATAGAGTCATTGCCTACGTGATCCCACCTCACTCTTTAGTATGCATCATTTTTATTCAACTCTAGAGTAAGCTCTCACCATATCCAAACTCAACAACATTATGCATATGTTATGAAACTCCAAACACCCCAAAAATGACACAACCGGGTTCCGAAATTGAATCCACTAACACCAGAAAACACATTAGACAAGCATTTGAAACTCACAATTTACCCAAAAGAATGACAGTACCACTAGTCCTATCAACATTCAACAAAGTACAAAACACTCTACCATTGGAGTGGTCCATTGAGATCCCACTGCCCCCGAATATTGCACCAAACGAGACAGCACAGCCGCCGCCGCAGCGGCCGCGGGGTTCACAACCGGCTGGACCGGGAGTGGCTGAACCACCGCCGATTGAGGAAGTGGCTGCGCATATGGTTGCTGGGGATAGATATTGGTATAGTTTGATTGGTTATAGGCATGATGTTGTTGTTGCTGTTGTTGTGGTTGTGGGTATGGAAAGCGAGGAGGGTAGTAAGGTTGTTGGTAGGTATTGTAAAAGTGGTGGTGTGGTTGTTGTGGGACTTGGACTGGCCGGAGGTGTTGTTGTTGGTGTTGGTGTTGGGCTTGGGCTTGGGCTTGGAGGAGCTGTTGCTGAAGCTGTTGTTGTTGGTGGTGGTGATGGTTCATGGTTTTCTTTGTGTGGTGTTGACCGTAGGGAATGAAAGATTAGGGCTTTTGATTTTCTGGGTCGGAGGAGATTTGGGGTTTCTGTTTTCTTGAACGGAAAAAATGGGAGAACGGCGGAAGGGGATCTTTAATCCGACGGAGATTGTGTTTGTTGCAGGCTGGGAGGGAATGAAGGCAAAGAAAGAGAGAGGCGTGTGGTCAAAATGTGCCAGCAAATACTAGATTACTAGTAACATGGCAAGTTCGTTATATATATATAAAAAAAAAAAAAATTTGTCTCTTCAACTTTTACACTTTGCTTTGTTTTTTTAAATATATAAAAAAAAAGGGTAAAATTTTATTTGACCCCCCAAAACAAATATAAACATACCACTACAACCAAAAAAAACAACTAAAAAAAAAAAACAATAAAACAAACAAACAAAAAAACACCAAATACAAAAAAAACAACACCCCCCCACCAAAAACAACCACAACAAAAAAAACAAAAAAAAAAAAAAATACCCTGATCTTGCCAAGAGCGGGAGTTTACGCCCCCGAGAAACTGAACGAGAAAACCCCAACCAAGATCCGAGAACAGCTCCCTCCCACCCCTCAACCGAAGGCCCCCCCCCCCAAAAAAGCCGGCCGAATTAAAGAACCAAAAGACACCCCGAACAGAAAGACCCCCCCCCCCCCCCCCCGGCCCCCCGCGGGCGCATCTCTAAATTTTCGATATACATTCCTATAATTTCTATTAAAAAAATAGTAAATGTCCATTTTATCCTTTTGCAAATCGTGTTGATATTGTCCCTTTCTCTCACTTTCATTATTCTCATCGTGTAATGCAAAGTCGCACCAATATTTTGTCTGTCCAATGGTGTAGTACCGGCTAAGTTTTGAAGATTGGAGCACTCTGGTAGGCATCTAGTGACCAATATCGTCTGGCATGAGTTTGTGGTGCACCAAAAGGAAAAGATCGAGATTTACGTTTCTGCAATCTCATCATTGAAAAATATAAAAATTATACAACAATGGTCAACGCACTGCTAGTTATATTTTTAGAAATAACATTTGTTAGGAACTATAAAATTAGTGTCTCATTTGAAGTAATCTTCTACAATGATGTCCTGTAGTAATTAGGTGTTTCTCATGAAAAGATTACAATGAAGGTATTATTTTTTTCGGTTGCCAACAAAAGCATTCTAAAGTTTTTTTATTTATTTTTTATTTGGCATAATTGTCAAAATGCCCTATGAACTTGGTCATAATTGTCAATTTACACTCTGAACTTGTAATTGCGTCAATTTACCCCATGAACTTGGTAAAAATTGTCAATTTGCACCCTAAACTTTCAATTGCACCAATTTACCCCCTGAATTTGGTAAAACTATCAATTTGCCCCCTGAACTTGGCAAAAATTGTCAATTTGCACCTCATACTTCAATTTTAACTTTTTCCATCCAATTTATGTGAGGGGTATTTTAGTCATTTTATGATATATATTTTTAGAAAAATACAAATATACATAAAAATTACATTAAAATGTGAATTTTTAGGGTTTAGGTGAATTCTTAAAAATTACATTAAAAAGTTGGATTTTTAATTATTTTTAATGTAATTTTTATGTATATTTGTGTTTTTAATGTAATTTTTTGTAACATTTTGTGTAATTTGTGACATGTGACATTTATGTGAGGAATATTTTGGTCATTTTATGATATATATTTTTAGCAAAACACAAAATATACATAAAAATGACACACCAATAACATTAAAAACACAAATATACATAAAAATTACATTAAAAAGAATTAAAAATCTAACTTTTTAATGTAATTTTTAAGAATTCACCTAAACTCTAAAAATTCACATTTTAATGTAATTTTTATGTATATTTGTGTTTTTCTAAAAATATATATTATAAAATGACCAAAATACCCCTCATGTAAATTGGATGGAAAAAGTTAAAATTGACGTATGAGGTGCAAATTGACAATATTTGCCAAGTTCAGTGGGCAAATTGACAATTTTACCAAGTTCAGGGGGTAAATTGGTGCAATTGAAAGTTCATGGTGCAAATTGACAATTTTTACTAAGTTTAGGAGGTAAATTGACACAATTGCAAGTTCAGGGTGCAAATTGACAATTATGACCAAGTTCAGGGGATATTTTGACAATTATGCCTTTTTATTTTTATGAAAAGCATATTCTAAAGTTACACACACTTTGGCCACAAATGCATTATTATTGTCAAAATAAGGGGCAAAGTGGCCATTTGGCGTAATTTTATTATAATAATGCCGCGTCACTAAACACATAAAAACCAGAGTCCCCAAACAAACCGTAAACTTCTTAAAAAAAAAAACAAACCGTAAACTACCCGAAAATTTTCTGAAAAATTGTATTGCGAAGCAGAACGGAGATTTCTCTGTGCCTCATGCAGGCAAAGCCGTAAAGGCTCCAAATTCCTATAGACTCCCCTGTTTCTCCTGACCTCGAAATCTCACAAAGGTAAGATCTTTCTCTCTGTTTTGATCTTATCAATTACATTTATGCTTCATTTTATCTATAGAAGATACCATATTTGGTGTTCTTATGGATTTAGGACGTTCCTTAAACCCATCATAGCCTCTATAGTTTGTTAATTAATATCAAATTCTTACTGCCATTGATGATATCTGATATTGGAGACAGCCTTTAGCATTATAGGTGGTTACAGTTTATTGCAAGACAATCATTAATATTCAAGCTGTTCTTCTTTTCTTTTGGGCTTACAGAGTTTCTTCCTTTCTTGACTTTGGAGTGCTAATTGTTTCATTTTATGAATTGGGTATCACAGAAAAAAGTTCTGTACTTTACTGTCTGCAGGTGCATTGTAGATGGCATGGTTATTGATCTTTTCTTCTGTGCTTGTACTATGGATAGCTTCTCTATTCAAAATACTCCACGGTTCATATTCACCTTCCAAGGGCGCTTTTTTGAATAATATGAATAATGGTGGGTGGTCTGCACGAGCTTTGTATTTTACAGGGTGCTTTTTGATGATTGGTCGAGTATAATGTATTCATGAAATCAGGTGGCAGTGTCAACAAGAGAAATGTGTTGCTGGTTGTTGCCCATCCAGATGATGAGTCCATGTAAGAATAGCTTTATCACTGTTTTGTGTCCCAATGCTGGCTTAAATATTGTCCTTGATGACTTACACTACTTGGTCACCAGAATGGAAAAATGAGGTCTAGTTTGATTCCTATAAAGGGCCTTTCACCCTATGCAAATTGTTGAGCTTTTATGTTTTGAGACAGGAGGTTGTTCTTGTTGGCTGAATTGTATAATGTGATCCACAGGATTCATATTTATATCGTGTTAAAACCCTTTGTCGGATTTCTGCAGGTTCTTCACTCCAACAATAAACTACCTCACTTCGAGAGGGCATAATGTTCACATCTTATGCTTGTCAATTGGTAACACTCTTTCATCAGTATATCTTTTTAAATTGAGTGGCATGCACTGGTCTATTAAACTCTTCCCTTTTTCTTTTGGCATTTCTATTAAGCTACTATTTTAATAAAACACAAGTTCATAAACTTGCTCACAGATTAAAAATGTGGTGGAATTACTTTTTTTCTTCTTCTCTTAATAGCCTTGAAATAGGAACTCTTCCATATTTAGTAGGTTCGTTGGTTCATATATATTTGTTTGGACTTCCCATGCTTGACCAAGACAAGTTCAAAGCCCTAGTCTTGTGCTTGAACTTGTTATTTTCCTTTGATGAAATCAAGTGTATCAAATTTACATGCACGCAACCGTAAACTATTCTTGGAGATGGTTCAGGTCATATGACAACAGAGTTAAATAATATCTATAGAACTGAGGTCTTCATTGGTTAAGGAAACTTTTTAACTCTGTTTAAATTTTGTAAGTTGGCTATCTACTTATCTGTAACCAACAGGAAAAATCCTCTTATTTTATCCATCTGTTCTTTTGAGTATCCAAAAGATAATTTTTAGGGTTTGTGGGGGTATCTCTCTTTCTATAACAAAAAGGGAAACTACTTTGAAGCCAAGCTAATCGAAACTGTTAACTGATGTTATTACTAAACTATGTGAATATATAATAAATGTGTCTTCCACAAGTTACACTTCGATTTCATTGTGAGTAGCAATTCCATCCATAAATGTATTTAGAATAGGTAAACCTGTCCCTTGGGATGGGAACTTCCTTCCAGATCTTTCTATTGATTAATCGTATTCTGCTACAGTAGTATTTGGCTTTATTACTGCTTATATGGTAGCTGATTATTATGTAACTTTCCAGAGAATAATTTTAAGGATGTAGATTAAATTGTCTCATAAATTGTAGATCCTGGCCTCTATCATTTCCTTGTATTTGTTAACTATTAGTTTTATCTGTATGCAGGTGATGCAGATGGTAAAGGAAATACTAGAAAAGAAGAGCTCTACCAGGCTTCTGCAATCCTCAAGGTGATATACAATCTGGAACTAAAGCGCTTAGGCTTTGTAATTCACTTGTACTAATGTTGACTCATGAGCTAAAATTTAAGCTTCAACTTGCACCCAGCACAGTGCTGAGGTTCTGCTGTGAAATTTATTTCATCCAATTCTGAAAACTCTATTAAGGGTTGTTTCTCGGAGAACTTTTACTCTTTTCAAACCTGTGATACATTGGAGTACTTCCACCATAGCATTCATTTAGATTTTATAACATGTGAAATTGGATATGCAGGTTCCACATCAACAAGTGAAGACTCTGGACCATCCAGATTTTCAGGTTCTACTCAACTGTGTAGCTATTATCCATTCTAATACTATCTTGTGGGTCTTTAACAACATATTTCTTTAATCCTTAGGATGGTTTTGGCAACGTTTGGAACCACAATTTATTGGCAAAGATTATTGAAGAGGATGTTGTAAGTCATGGCATTGACTTGGTAAGATAATCTTTCAAAATAAATTAGTTTGCTTTATCTCTTCACCTTCTACTATCGTTTCTGGACTGGTGAATTGGTAGCTCTCGTCTTTTTCTGGTGATGCAATAAACATCACCTCATGGACTCCTGCTTGTTATATGCATGTCTAATCTTGTTCTGATCACAATATCGTATTTCTAAGAATCATTTGCATGGGCTTTAACAGATAATTACTTTTGATAATTATGGAGTTTCGGGCCACTGTAACCACCGTGACGTACATTATGGCGTAAGGTACGTCAAACTCCATTTTTCTATTCGCATCCAGTTACTATAAAGTTGAATATAAATTCGTGGTAAACAAATACCCATGTATGCTTGATTTTTTTTTAAGACACTAAATCATATGTTACAAAAAGTTAAGACTGCTGACTACTGTTCACATCACTGTGAAATTGTGAATGCATTCTCTTGTTGGTTAGTTTGTCTACCCTTTGACATGTAAACCTTTTATACTTTTATCATTTTTACCAATTTTAAGTTTTAATATCATGCCTTTAAAAGGAACTAGGAGAGTTAGAAATGTGTTTTGAACAGTGTGATTAAAATTTCCTAGTTTTTGTAAGTTGGTTTAATTAAGATTTGGATGGTGGATCTAGGATAGTTTATTAAATCGTCTATTTCGTTTTCATATTACTGTTAACCTGTATTTAGTGTTTAATACTATTTATTGGACTTGTTGCTTTCTTAATGCTAGCTGTGAAGTATATGAAAACTAGTTAAAGCAGCTTAAATTCTTTTATGTTTAAGCCTTTCACTTTTTGTATTTCCAAAGGTGAATGAAAGGAATAAACCTCTACTTATGTTCTCAGCAAGTTTTCTCAATAGAAAAGGTTTTCTAGTTAGGTATCTCGCACAACATATAAGAGAATAATTTTGGTAATAGTACTTTTGTAAATTTTTTAATTGCCATGACTACATAAAATAAGATAATGATGTTTTTTTTTTTGGGGGCTGAGCCTTGAATGTACTCAGCTAGTTGCATATTGTCTTTCCCCATTTGGTGGATGTACCATTTCCAGGATGGCAATCTTGTGCTGTTATCTGTTTACTTACTGAATTCATTATATGAGCACATTACAGTATGCTCCAGTCTATTTAATATTTGTTGATGTTGCAAGCAGGAAGCTTTTACTTGCATCATCGCAGAGGAATTTTGAAGCTTGGGAACTTGTATGATCTCTTCTTTAAATTCGTTTTTTTGAAATCTGTGGCATTTTATTTAACTTGCCCATTCTAGTGGTTTATACCGTCTCTAATGTTTAAAATATCCTGACCTTGTGATCTGTTCTCCAAGCATGAAGCTATATTTCACGTTCACCCAAGTGATTATATAATAATGTCTTATTGGCTTTTTTATTAAAGAAGAAGCATCAGTACGTAATAGTTCAACCTGTGAGATAAGTTTTTCTTTTGTTGCATCTTCCACTGTCAGGTCAGTACTAACATATTCCGCAAGTATAGTGGACCAGTGGATATATGGTTGTCCAATTTATATTCCATGCAATGCTCAGATGAAATGCTGCATTGCTTGGTAAACGAGCATCCCCGAAAGAGCTTCCTGGCAATGGCACAACATGCAAGCCAATGGGTTTGGTATGCTTTTACTTGTTATCAATTGAAACTACATAGAAACATTTTTGTTATTTCTCTTATGTTCTTCCTTATTCTTGTGTGCGTCTGTGTGAATCTTATTATACTTTCATCAACTAAAAGAAATCCAAGTAATAACTTCTTGTACATCCTAAATTGGACATGTTGCTAGAATCAAGATAGTCCAATAAGCTATTCTTCTTTCCAAAAGATTTTTGTTTTATGTCTGCAGGTTTCGCAAGCTTTTTGTGGCATTTTCCAGTTGTACCTATGTGAACACGCTTAGAAAGATGAAGTAGCTTGTGAGATCAATTTTGTGCTTGCATTTTGGTAAATCTTCTCTTCTCATGGATATACTGCAGATAAAGACATGTTTTTTCTTCTTGTATATGCTGTTACTCTCTCTCCTTCTGAGGTGATTCACTTAGAAAATTGAGTAGAGACCTTACAATCATCCGGCTAAATTTCACTGCTTCTGGGACAACATTTCTATGTGAATGTCCGAGTCAATAATAGGATAGCAATCTTATGGAATAGAGTAGTTCTTTTTTTTGCCCTTCTGCTGTCCATGAAGTAGAATATAGATGAGGTCTGCTAACTCATTGAATATTGACTTCATCACTTTGATCAAGATTTGATATACTATTGTCTCAAAGTATGGCAGGTTATATGTAGAAAATTAAGAATATGGCAGTGAACTAAACACATAACGTTGAAGAATAATTATTAATTGATCTCCTGGAGTTCAATTGACACATGCAATCTCCTTTTAGACTAGTAAACAAGATTATGTATATATAACATTGCTTTGGAGCAAATGACAATGTTGACGCACCAGCATCAAACAAGAACCTGTAATTTGCTTACTGAGCCGCGCCCAAAACGTTTGGACCATCTGCAACGATTGATAAAACAGTTATGCAAAGCTCATTGTGTTCTTCGAAGTTCAGGAAAATGGTTCTTTTCTCCAACTCAAGGTCTGCTTCCTCAAAGTGAAGAGTCATATATGGTTGGAACAGTATATATTGTATGGATCTGGTAACACAAATCAAAACCAGCTAGTCTCACTCTTCTCCAGTGGTTCCATCCGTACTTATTACGGAAGTACTCCACCACGTACAGCTTGTCTCAAGATCAAGAATGCCCCCTCAACAATGTAACTGTACAGAGCGAGCTCCCGAATCAATGACCATCCCTCCGCCGGTCATAAAAAGGTTTGGATCCATTTGGAGAAGATCCCCATTCAAACTTGTACCATTCAGTCTCAAGAAATAACCATTAACAAAGCCTCGCTGGAGCACTCGAAATATGAGAACTAGAAAGCAAGAAGTTAGTGACTTCACCAAGCCCCAAAGACTAGTCCAACAAAACTACAAAAGTCTTTGGAGAATTCCATAAGTTGTGTTTTGATAATTCAACTTTGAATTTGTGTTATGATGTTTCATCTATCGGAGAACCACAACTATGGATCACGTGGACAACTTCAACTTGTTTCATCCCGATTTGTATGAATAATGACTAGATCGATGAATGAATTACCTAAATCATGTAGTACCAATTTCACAATTAGTTTGTTCCATATATACCTCCGGTGGTGTTTGGTGTAGTCATTTTTCCAAGGGGCTGTAAATTGCAATAACTATTGCCTATTTGTTATGAAATTTGAATTGCGATCGAGTACGTTCTCGCTATTCAGTAGTATAGCACTATAGCATGACGCTAATGTGTGAAGGATATATACCACCCCCTTTAACATACAACTTTATTTTAAACTTTTTAATAATTATTTTCCTTTAATTTTCAGAAAAAATTCCATGACGCTAATGTGTGAATGTGGATTTTGAGATGTTGAAGGTAAGATTGAGGTCAAGTACATTTTTGGGCAGTGACCAAGGGAGAGAAATTTCCAAAAATGGGGAAGGCAAAAGCTCCCATTAAATCTCCATTCTCGTTTCTTATTACTGCACCTAAACCTCTCTTTCCATTCGCCACATCAACTGCACCATCAGTATTTAACTTGTAAAAACCAACAGGAGGAGGTGACCATCTTCCATTTCTGATTGTTTTCCTCTTTTCTTCTCTTTTGATTACCTGCTTGAATTCTTCCAACGGACGAACAGCTTGGGAGACCACTTCTTCTGGATGAGTACAGGCAATTTTTCCATGCCACTGACTATTTCTTTCATTCCAGACCAACCAAGCAATATAGGCAAATAATTCCATATTTCCATGCCACTGGAAACCCAAAGTTGCATATGCTCAGTTTCTTTGGGTAGCTAGTATTTTATCAAGTATAATTATCAAGTCATATTAATATATTATTATAATAATTAATTAAGTCATTATTTTTCATAAGGTCATCAACTCATCATGTAAGTTTAATTAACGAGTATAGGCCTCACAGTCGAGACAGCTCTTTTTTTTTTTTATCGAAATCTTACTGTTTTTCAAAGACTTTCTTGGCCCAAACAGCTAATCTTTATTAGAGTATATATTAGATCAACCTGGAAGTTAGACGATCAACTTCAACTCCACAACCACCATTAATTAGAACTAAAATGTTATCAAGTCAATGCAGATATCAAATTCTAGTGACAGTTTCAGATGTGAATCTTTGTTTATAAACTATATAAGTTAACTTGTCGTTTAGTCTTGTTTATATTAAAGATAAACGCTGCCAACTCATGCCAGACCGAGCTTCTCTATTAAACTGCAAATCTCAACGTAATTTCAGGGTCAACTGTCTTCATTTCACATGCTTAATTTTAGCATCCAGCACAAAAAAACAGTGTTTTTCTTTTCCTGCTCTTCCTTAAAGATCAATATATGGGGATGACTGAAATGTTGTGCGTATTTATTGTTGCTCAAATTGGAAGCACATCGGATGTCAAGGTCGAAGTTACAATATTGCTCACAATAGTAAGATTGTAAATGGTCCACCTGCTGCTAATGCACCATCTTCATTTTCCTTGTGCGCCTCTTCTTTTAACATCAAAGGATGCTTATGACTGAAATGCTTAACTATATCACAGATGTTATTGATATTTTAATTTGTGATCTCCACATCCATAAGAAGCCGGCTCGCATAAATAATGTTGTCCAGCACTCACGCCATCGACATAGTGACATACACGTATTAGTCAACTCTGTAAACAACTAAACAATCACTTCTCTAATTTCTAATTATTAAGGAGTGGTTGGCTCTGTATTCCAAAGTTTTCACTCTGCCGGTGACCCTCCATTTTCATACCATGTTCATTCTCTCACGCGTTCAAGCTTCACAGTAGTTTCCTCTGCAATTGTATAATCTACTTCTCTGAGAAACAAGTATTTGCCTCTCGATTTCCTGGTTTTTGTTGTGTTATTAATTGCATACTCTCTAGCTGTTTTTAAGTTTATTCTCATTTACAGACAGATTGCGTTCCTGCTCCGAGGGAAGGATTTGATCAGAGCTAACTAACTTTGTTCATAACCAACTAAAAGGGATAAGGTACGTTCTTTGTTTACTTTCATTTTCTCTAGTATTCTTTTTAGTAGTTTTTACCCCAACCCTGGCCTTGTGAATTTCCTACGCCTCTACAAGAGACTAGCTTTAAAACCACGAAACATGTTTCTCTTGTCCTCGATCATATAAATCATATTTGATTGATGTATGTATGTGTAAATATTTTGAACAGATCGACATGGAGACTGGTCAGAGTCCATAGTCCCACAAACAAGCAAGACCAATTGGAGAGGCTGGTCCCAACTTCAGACCAGTTCTAATTGAGCGTCTCCAAAAGTCTCCTCTCCAAAGTTGGTTCCCTGCATTATGTCTCTTCTAGTTGCTACAACCTGTATCTCTTTGGTGATATGTTCTTCCCTCTGTCGGTTCTTGGTAAATTTTTGTTTGCGAAGGGCCTCAATCAGCCAAAGAGTCTCTGCATCAGCTCCTCGGTGGAAGTATGATGTGTTTCTGAGTTTCAGGGGTGAAGAAACTCGCAAAGGTATTGCATTCGAAATATATGATGGACTGAAAAACAGGGGAGGAATTAAAACATTCATGGATGACCAAGAGCTTCAAGTAGGGGCACTTATTTCTCCAAGTCTCCTAAAGGCAATCAAAGAATCAAGATTTTCCATCATTGTTATGTCGCCAAACTATGCTTCTTCTCCATGGTGTTTGGAGGAACTAACAAAGATTGTTGATTGCATGAAAGACGAGAACAGAATTCTGCCACTTTTCTATCATGTTGAACCATCTGATGTACGACATCAAAAGAATAGTTTTGAAGTAGCCTTCACTAAGCATGAAGCAACGAAAAGGCATAACAGAGAGACAGTTGAGCAGTGGAGAGATGCTTTAAAAACAGTGGCCAATTTCTCTGGGTGGGATACACAGAATTATAAGTAAGCACGGCTTTATGTTCATTAACAAGAGTTACACTTGTGCTTTTGGATTTATAATTAAGTTGATGATTAATTATTTGACCCTTGTTCCTTGTAGGACTGAAAGAGAGCTTGTCGAAGCCATTGTGGAATCTGTATGCAATAAAGTACAACAAGTGGGTTATCTAGCTGACTACAAAAGCAACCATCAAAATCTGCAGACCAATTTGGAGGACTTAGCTGCTGCCAGGGACGAGGTTCAACATAGGGTTGATGAAGTTCAGAGAAGAGGTAAAAGAATCGAGACGAGTGTTCAGAACTGGATGAAAAGAGTAAATGCGATCATCACAGAGGCAGGGACATTCCTGAGAGATGGCCGCCATGCACAGACCGAGTGTCTTGATGGTTTCTGTCCTAATTTTGAGCTCTGTAATCAGCTAAGCAAGGAATCGGCAAAATTGGTGGAGGAAATTGTTCAACTTTATGGAAAAAAAGAGTTTTCCAACTTTGAATACGATGTTCTTCCACAAGAGGTATGTATCTTATCTACCGGCCATTACACTGCATTTCATTCAAGGAATTCAATTGTGACGACTGTCATGGATGAACTGAGAAATCCTGATACCGAAATGATTCTGGTGTATGGAATTGCTGGCGTAGGGAAGACCACACTTGTGGAACAAGTTCTTAGGCAAGCTAAGCATGATAACTTATTTGATGATGTGGTGATGGTGCGAGATGTGAAACAGAACCCAGACCATAAAAAAATTCAAAGAGAAATTGTCAAAAAGTTGGGTCTGAGCATTGTTGAAAATGATACTCTAGCTGAAAGAGCCCCCAAATTATGTGATAGGATAAAAGACAGGAGGACTCTTATAGTTTTAGATGATGTTTGGGAACAAATTGATCTGATGGCCATCGGACTTCCCCGTCTCGTGAATTGTAAAGTAGTGTTGACATGTAGAAGTCGAAAGGATTTGTCAATGGATATGCGTACACAAAAAGATATTCCGCTTGATGTTTTAGACGAAGAGGAAGCATGGGGTTTATTTGAGAAGATGGCTGGTGAAGTTGGCAAAGATGGCAGGATACGAGAAGTGGCAATGAAAGTAGCCAGAAAATGTGGAGGTTTGCCGTTGTTGATTGTCACAGTTGCAAGAGCTCTAAAAGGCAAAAACAGATTACCTGCATGGAATGACACCTTGAGACGCCTTAGAGTACTCTTTGAGAAAAAAGGATTGGCGGAAAAGGTATACTTGGCTTTGGAGTGGAGTTACGATCAATTGGAAGATAAAGTGCTCCAGCCGTTGTTCTTGCTTTGTGGGATTATTGTAGTTAATAACCGTATTTATTTGGAACAATTGTTCAAATATGGTATGGGTTTGGGTTTGTTTAAAAACGTCAAGACAATAGGAGAAGCACGAGATTTATTGGATACACTGGTTGACGAACTTAAAGATTCTTGCTTGTTGCTGGACAGTGAAACCAATAAGTATTTTAGAATGCATGATCTTGTATGTGAGGTTGCTACAAAGATTGCATCCAGAGATCACCACGTCTTATCAGTTGGATATGGAGGTGAATTGAAAGAATGGCCTGATAAAGATTTCTTTAAAAGGTGCAGTAAGATGTGTTTACGCAGCAGAAATATTCCCAGGCTTTCTGAAGTACCTAGGGAATACCCAAAATTAGAAATGTTTATTTTGCACTGTTCAGTTTATACATCGCTGGAAATCCCTTTCAACTTTTTTAGTGAAATGGAGAAACTAAAAGTGTTGGATATAACCAATCTGCATATGCTGTCACTACCCCCATCTCTCCAGTTCTTGAAGAATCTTCAGATGGTGTGTTTAGAAGAATGCAACTTGGGAGACATAGCTCTAGTTGGGCATCTAAGTAACTTGGAGATTCTTAGCTTTGCAAGGTCCAACATTAAAAAACTACCCAAAGAAATAGGGCAATTGATTCGACTGAGATGGTTGGATTTGAGTGATTGTGACCGGCTTAGAGTGATTTCACCTGATGTTATTTCCAGGTTGAAAAGACTAGAAGTTTTGAGAATGAGAAACAGCTTTCACAAATGGGAGGCTGAAAGGGGAGGAAGTAATGCTAGTCTTTTGGAGCTGAAACTCTTGTCACAACTAACTGCATTAGAGATATATATTCCAAGTGCTGATATTCTTCCAACTAACTTGTTCTCCAATAAGTTGGTAAGATACCAAATATATATTGGCGATGCTTGGAAGAACAGAAATTGCTTGGAGAATACTATGCCTGAATCGACCCTCAACACGCTAAAACTCGAGCTCACTACCAGCAATGAATTGGACAAAAGTTTAAAAACGCTGTTGAAGGGATGTGAAGATTTGTCCTTGAATGGAACAAAGAGTGTTAAAAGTATTGTCTATCAATCAGATATTGAAGACTTTCAGCAACTGAAACATCCTCATCTCCGAAACAATGTTAATTTCACATATATGATCGATAGGAAGGTAAAGTTTCTCTGGCTTCATTTTGATGTACTATTCAATGATTAAAGATACTTTTCTTTAAAAACAAATTTTATTAAATAACTATTTTCCCAATTTCATAAATTTCCCATCAATTACAATTTACCAACTTCTTTATTTGATGTCAGGCACCATAAATTTATTCTTTTTAAATTCGAATGAATAGAATTGCAGTTTCTTCACATAGGTAGAAATTGGCCACAAGTTAAATTTAGGATTGCTATATGTTGCATATTTGTGTTTGGTAACTTAAAAGCAGTGCTTGGAGTTAAACAAGGTTTGTGATAACATGAGGGGATTGTACGCTTAATCTTTCTTATTTATTATTTTTTATCTTATTGATGAGAATATATGAGGATTTACACTTATTTGATATGAAACCAGAAGGGGATTAAGTAAGAAAATTTAGAAACCCCAAAAGAAAAACTCTTTCATCTATTGTGATGTTCACATTAATTGGTTAAGCTTGAAACTATTAAATGAGCAACTAATTGGGGGGGGGGGGCCGCCGGTTTAGTGTTATGTTGGTTGGATTGTGGTCAGGGACTGGAGCCACAATTCTTGCACAATAATTTTCCCCAATCTCCTGTCACATCTACATATTCATATTTTGATCAAAATATGAAAAATGAAAAAAAAAAAAAAAAAAAAACTACAGATTCAGAGTAGCTTTACAATTAATTTGTTTCATATTAGACCTTTATTTTTTTTTTAAGGTTCCTGTCTACAAGAACTGCATGAATTTATAAGTCTGTGTATTTGGAATCTGTATATACATTTATGCCTAGCTAATAACAACTTATATGAATTGTGTACCTACATGCAGGTTGTGTTTCCCAACTTAAAAGCCTTGAGCATAAATAGTTGTGATGATCTAGAATTCTTGTTCTCAATTTCTATGGCTAAGAGTCTTGTGGAACTCAAACATCTCAAAGTATCTTCATGTAAAATTATGGAAGAGATTGTATCAACAAGAGATCGATCCAATGAAGAAGTTATTGATAACATTTTTTGTAAGCTAGAATGTCTAACACTGTGCAACCTCCCGTACCTTGCTAGATTTTGCACTAGTAGCTCTATTGAATTTCCACCCGAGAAGAAATTTGATACGAAATTGAGGGCATCCATCTGTGATCCTATGATTAGTAAAAAACTTGATGTCAAGAGTGAGAATGCGGTACAAAACTGTCTTTTTGACGCAAAGGTAATTTAAATATGTTGTTGTTGTTGTTGTTTTTATTTTTTATTTTCTAAGAAGTATTCACAACATGAATATATGCAGGCGAAATTTCCGAGCTTGGAGAAATTGAAAATCGAAGAGCTAAGTAAGTTGCAGACAATATGGAACAACCAACTTGCTGATCAATACTCTTTTTGTAGACTCAGAGAAGTTGATGTTTCCTATTGCACCAGTCTAATGAATATGTTTGGGCCCACAATGATGGGAAGACTGAATGCTCTAGAATCCTTATGTATAGTGAAATGCGAGTCACTAGAAGTGATATTTGAAATCGGAGGAATTGATGTTGAAGAAAGACATGCAGACACATCATCCCCCCATCAGTTGGGACCCTTTTACTGTCAAAATCTTGGTTCAGTAACCATAAGCTGGTGTAAAAGTCTGCAAAAGATCTTTCCAGCCTCAATAGCTAGAGGTCTTCAGAAGCTATATGAGCTGAAACTAGATGGATGTGATGAAGTGGAGGAAATCATTGAAGAAGGACTAGAAACAACGCCTCCTCAATTTGTGTTCCCAAAAGTAATAAGCGTGGAATTTCGTAGTATGCCCAAACTTAGTAGGTTCTATCCAGGGATGCATGTTTCCAGGTGGCCGTTACTCTCAAAAATATATGTGGATAAATGTGATAAAGTAAAGATGTTTGCTGCTGAACTTCCAATCTTTCGGATAAAACATGAGCTGGACCCTATAATTAAACACTCTCTCTTTCTAATTGCCAAGGTACGTAAGAGCATTGCATGATTTTTATATATGAAATTTCTCCTTGTAAATTTTCTCTACAAATGTTTTATTTGGGCAAGTACGTACTAAATTTTAAGTTTAAATGATGATCAAATTCTTTTTTAGCATGCTGACCTTTTTCAAGTAAATCCTTCAACCAAATCCTTTAATTAAATCATTTTTCAACTATGATTTTTTATAGGCTAAAATCTTCAAATTGTACTTGAATTATAGCCAATTATAATTTTAAGTACCCAAATTTTAATAAAGAATTCAGTGGTATCCAAACTATTATTCAATTTGCTATTTTAGTACTTTGGTCAAATTTTCCGTTAAATTTCTTATGTAACGCCTATATGACAATAACTTGGTGATATGAGCATAGGCAAAATAGTAATATCATTTATATTCAAATAAGACTTAATTGTCAAAACACAATCTAAATTTAGCTGAAATTGTCGGTTTGCATCATGAATTTGCAATTAATGAAATTGACCTCTTAAACTTAGCAAAAATTGTCAATTTACACTCCTTCCGTCAATTCTAACTTTTTTGGCTAATAGTTTCCTTAAACCCTATAATTTTTGTCCAGTCTTTTCTTCAGTCTTCACCATCAGATTAGAAAATATGTACGATTCGACTATTCTACCCATGAAAAAATAGTCATAGGTTGATATGATACTACCATGTATGTGCCTTTGAGCTTATTGAAGTGAAGTTTTCAAAAGAATTAACCACCTCCTAACCCAGTTATATCTAAACTTTAGGACGGGACGGTGGTCTTCTTCCTGTGTATGCTATTTAACATCCTTCATATATTTAATTTCAGGATTCATTTCCCAACTTGGAACACTTAACCCTGAATGTCGTGAACATTTGGTACGGTCCATCCCCAGAACGCTTCTTTCCCAAATTAAAATCTGTTTGGTTTCTTAAATGTTTCTGCACACCTTTCTCCAAGCAAGCTGCACTACTTTTCCTTCACAAATTACAGAATCTCGACACACTTCAAGTGAGCAATTATGTTTCCAAAGAAGAAATATTTGTGAATGAAGAAGAAATGAATAGTGGTGGGGAGATGGAGATACATGCAGTTGGGACCCTCACCCTCCCATGTGTAAAACATTTGGAGATCAATCGCCTGTACAACCTCTTGCATCTAGGGAATCACAACTCTCAACCAGCAGGCCCACTATTCCGAAACTTGGACACTCTTGAAGTTGTAAGATGTGATAAATTAAAGAGTCTAGAGTCATCCGCAATATCCTTCCGCAATCTAACAACTCTCAAAGTGAACGGTTGTGAAGAATTGGAATACTTAACAAGTTATTCCGTAGCTAAGAGCTTAATGCAACTAACAACACTGAAAGTGAGTTACTGTTTCAAACTGAGAGAAATTATAGTGGCAAGCAGCGAAGATGATCATTGTGAGATTGCTTTCAGCCAGTTGCAACTTTTGGAACTTACTGGTCTACTAGGACTGCAAGGCTTTTGCAGCTCGGGAAATTGCACTGTCAAACTCCCATCCTCAACAAACTTAAGGGTCTACCGATGCGGGATCCAGTTGGAGATTTCTTCTCAAGGGGTCCTGCTCAGTAATTCAAAACCAGAACCAACAGAGGGGTATGATTTTGATTATGATGATGATGATGCAGAGGAGGTAGATGATGATGATGATGATGATGATGATTATGCAGAGGAGGTAGATGATTTTGATTATGATGATGATGACGACGACGACGACGACGACGATC
Organism: Rubus idaeus; assembly: GCA_030142095.1. NCBI lineage: Eukaryota > Viridiplantae > Streptophyta > Magnoliopsida > Rosales > Rosaceae > Rubus > Rubus idaeus. The sequence continues at coordinate 8,992,199 of CM057969.1, forward strand.
ACACTGTAAGAGTTTTCATTTGCCAAAAATGCCAATACAATCAACCCACTCTTTTGGTTTGTCTATTTATTAATGTCAATACAATCAATATTCCAACATAATTATATATCCATATCATTTTTCAAGTTTCCATCATATACTAATTCTCTGCTGCGAAACTCAATCCTCTAGCTGCTCTCTAGTCTCCGCTCGCTTTTATCTTCAGACCAAGCCCAAGATGTCGCCGGCGCTCGTTGAGGAGGTGCTCGTCCAGGAGGTCCCGTCCACCGAACAATCCGTCAAGAACTCTCATCAGAACGAGGAAGAGGATGAGGTCGTGGTTGAGGATGTGAATGACGACAAGGACGAGGACGACGATGATGATGATGATGATGATGACGAGGACGAGGACGATGACACGGAAGACGGCGCTGAAGGTGGAAATGAGTCTTCAAAGCAAAGCAGGAGTGAGAAGAAGAGTCGTAAGGCTATGTTGAAGCTGGGTATGAAGCAAGTCACAGGTGTTAGCAGGGTCACCATCAAGAGAACCAAAAACATTCTGTTTTTCATCTCGACACCTGATGTGTTTAAGAGTCCAAACTCTGAGACGTATGAATTTGGTGAGGCCAAGATAGAGGAAATGAGCTCTCAGCTGCAGACACAGGCTGCCCAGCAGTTCAGGATGCCAGACATGAGTTCTGTGATGGCAAAACCAGAGATTTCCTGGTGCTGGAGCTCAGGCTGATGAAGAGGAAGAAGAGATTGATGAAACCGGTGTTGAACCTCGGGACATTGATTTGGTCATGACATACGCTGGGGTCTCAAGGAGCAAGGCTATGAAGGCTCTCAAGACTCACAGTGGGGACATTGTCGGTGCTATCATGGAGCTCACCATTTAATGTGGTCGGGGATTTATTATCTTCAGTATTTACTTGATCATGAGCCTTTTGAATTGGCGTCGTCAGTAATTATCTAGTTATGCTGGATTGTGCTTTCTTTTCTTTTTAAGACTCGAGAATTAACAGCACGGCCATCTGTTTTACTGAGATCTTTACTCATGATTTATTAAGGTTATCATTATTCTTCATCCCAAAAATCATATACTAATTCTAATTACTGTTTGTATGTGTATTTGTGGGAAATTCTCTGATGAGGACTTGGTGAAGACTTTTTAATTAGACCTATTTTTTTATTACATCTCGACAAATCAACCGTTCAATATTTAGATATTTATGAATATATCACTTATACAAATTTTCAATGAAATCTAAAATCGTTAAGTCATCTATAATTGTGATTTACCATTTATAAATATGAATAGTTCAAAATTGACAGATTTGGTTCGTCCATTTATTTGGTCTAGTTCGGTACCTTAACGATTTCAAATTTTGTTGAAAATTTGTAGAAGTAATCTACTCATGAATATCTTAACATTGAACGGTTGATTTCTCGAGATGTAATCGAAAAATAAATATAACAACCATTAATAAAAAAGTCTTCACCAAATCTTCATTATAGTGGTCTTCACTAGAGAAGTTCTCGTGTATTTGTTAGGCTAAGTGAAATATTTCAACATGGCCCAACCTGCTACCTAATTGCCCAAACATATCGATATTGCAAGACTCTCCATTTAAGTTCATTGCAAGTAGTCTACAATGAGTACCATGATTTTTACCAAGTTCAGGGGTTGAAATTCATCAATTGCAAGTTTAGAGTGTAAATTGACAATTTGAGCTAAGTTTGAGGAGTATTTTGGCAATTATACATTTTTATTAATGTTATACTTCAGAGTTGGGATATTATTCTCGCTTTAGATTGACATAATATATTAATTCAATTGTTCTGACAATTCTTTGTTTCACCTTCAACATTTGCGTTACCCTTGGTGTTATTGCCCATATTATCTTGTCTAAGAAGGCCGGTAGACTTGTTTGAGTAGAAGATTAATTTGTTGTTGTCACTACGTCAGAGTCTATCTATAGGCATGCACTCTGATTTTCAATGTATCATTTTTATTGTTTCAATTTTGCTAATTTTATTTCGTCTTGTAACACTTACACAAGCATAACACGACATTATGCCCAAAAAATTCTGACACGAATCACAGGATTTCGTGTCAATTTCATGATGATTTTGTGTCAATTTCGTGACAATATTGTCACCAGCATGGTCCATGTGGTTCCCCATGGAAATACTTAACAATTTATTCTAACTGAATTGTCCATGTTCTTTTCTCAGGTTGGCGAGCTGATCGGTGCAAGCCAGAGAAAACCAAAGCTTGAATCTAAAGAAGATCAGTTGGTTATATCAAAGCTGAATAAAGAGATGTAGGTGATTCCTTTCCACAGACACCATCAGTTGCTTCATCACACTTTTAATGACGGTGTTAATTTACATTAATTATTTGGCTCCCAAAAAGCCTTTTTTCTTGCTTATTTTGTATTACTGTTTTCTCAACTCATTTTGTATAAGAAAAATTTGACAGTCAAGGCAGCTTTCATTCTTTTAAGCCTGAAAGTGAAGGTTAATGTTCTCATTTAAGAACTAAATTAAGCATTTTGTGTTAATTATGATGTTTCATCATGGGTGTACCACAAGTCCACAACTATGGATCACGTGGACAACTTCAACTATGTTTCATCCCGATTTGTATGAATAGATGAATCGATTACCAATTACACAAGTTGTTCCATATGTACATCTAATGGTGTTTGGTGTAACCATTTTTTATTATATATAGAATATTAATTTTTATGTCATATTTGTAGTTTAGTTTTGTATAGATGGAATTGATTTTCAGTTTTCTTTTGCAATGGTTCTGTTTTTGCTTGTCGCAAACTCTATTTCTCTTTATCAGTATGTAAACAAGAGAAATGTTTTTTTTTATATATACGAAACAAGAGAAATGTTGATCAACATCCAAAATAGAAATTACATAGGTACCAAACCCTTTTCAGAAACCACCTTAAACTTATCTCTATTGTATGTTTTCGATTTTCGGGAACTTTAGGTAAATGCATTTTCAATGGTCCTTTTTATCTGTTAAACTTTTCTTAGTTATCACTTCAAGTTATCATCGGCCATTGTCAAAAAAAAAAAATATATTGCCTGATAAACTTGATCATCTAATAAAGAAGGCCTCAAGTCAGACATCTCTATACATGCACCAACTTTGGATAGGAGTGTTGGGTTCATAACTTCATATTGTTATAGAATATTATTTTTCTTATTCAGTAATTAACTAGGAATAGATTACCAAGTTGATTTAGAAATTGGATTTTTCTAGTATTTTCATGAGGTACAAGCAGTTTACAAGGTCACTCAAAAGAGATGAACAGTGGGAATCATACAAGTAATGGGAAAGAGAAGTGGATCGCCATTTGGGGTATAGTGGGAATGTAGTATATTCTAGCAACAATTCCAGCTCTCTTTATAGTGTGATAAAAGCATTCCACATGCAAAGAACAAATCAGGACATCTTATTTTTCTCTCAATTCAATACACTATCTTTTCCCCTTGAGAAGATCTGTGGAGGTTCCCCTTTCATCTACCTCAAGGAACATTTTCTGTTTTTAAACAAATGAACAAATGATCTGTACATCGGTTGCCTATGCAGGCTTTCTTTTTTTCTTTTAGGGTTAAGAACAAAAAAAACCCCTTCTCCCAAGACTTGGATAGTGGTAACTCTCAGGGCATTCAAATAAGCATTGGCTCAAAAGCAAAGGAATTGCGCCAATTACATTTCAAGATACATGTTAGGGTGGGGGAGTATGAATATTGGGAAAGAAAATAACTGTTCTATGAACTTACTTCCGGCACATACCACCATTTTGACTTTTTGAGAGATGCAGGAGCAGGAACATCACAAGTATATGTATTGATCACTAGGAGCAAAACTTGATATTTACATCTTCACTACTTCAGCTCAAAGTTCCACTTCATGAAGATCACCAAAACTGCCACCACCATTCATTGGCGCATGCATTAGGGAAGGCGGCTCACTAGGCCTATATAAAGCAGGGGACATGCCTAATGCCTCCCCCAAAGGTTTTATTTCACCCATCTTTGGAGGAGGAGGGCTAAAGATATCATTGGAGCTTCCACCCCATGATGCCGTCCTTCGTGAGTGAGCTGGAAGGGGACCATTGGCATTTGACACAACTCCCATGCTTTGGATATTACCCATGCTTGGGTACCTTTGCATGGTCATTGGTGATGATGAAGGTGGAGGAGCATGGAAAGGGTCATTCCTGGCTGATGTTGAAGGATCATCTTTAGTTGTTGTTGAACCATCTTCTTGCACATTTTCGGCAATAGCATCCATTGTCTGTTCAGCAGATGATGCTGGAGTGGGAATGAAAAACTTTGCATTAGCAGCAACAGCAGGCTTTACAGATGGAACGGAAGGTGACTGGAACAAGTTTGCTGGCATTCCACCAGCTTGGTTGAAAGTGTCGACATATCTGCCAAAATTACTGGAAATTAGGGTGAAAGGGCACAAACTTTCAAGACTAATTCCTTAATTTTTTACTTAATTAATGAAAATTAGGTAATCCTAAACCATTTCTTGCTTCTCCCAAGGGTTTTGATTCATCCCTGAAGATTTAAAATAATGGCTTTGGATTTGAGCTTTTATTATAAATTGCTTAATTAAACGACAGAAATATAAATTTCTGTAGGTACCTTAAATCCACATAAATATGACTGCCCAAATGAGGAATTTCAAATACTCTTAAAAGAAAAGCGTTCTTTTCCAACAATTCCTTTTATAAAATCATCAAATTTATATGTAGATTTGTATGGAAATAAGATATTAATGTTTCTAAGTGGACGTAAGTAATTTACAATGAAAGCTCAAACCCAAATCCCTCATTTTGAATCCTTAAATCCAACTGCACACTAAGGGAACATGACCAAAACCAGAGATACTTAAAATGTATTCAGAGACCAAGCATGAAATCCAGGGAAAGTTTTATGCCAAAATCACATCCAAATTAATTAGCATTAGGTTATGGTATCTGTTCTGCAGTTACTGAAACCCCAGGTGGAAAGGAAGCCTGTGCTTTCAAAACAAATTTGACAGTTTGATTCAAACAATGTCAAACTAACTATTTAAGGGCTGGGCAGAATTGGTCAGCAAGAAGAGAAAGGAATTTTAGTAATTTAACCAAATTTGTAACTTTCAGTTGATTTAAATGTGGCATGAACACTTTACGGTCCAGGGGAGGGAGGGATAGAGATATATATACATTTATATATATAGATAGAGATTAGAGAGAGAGAGAGAGACAGAGAGAGTTTGCTGTACCTTGATCGAATACCCATTCGTCCACGAGCTGAGAATTGATTTGAGCTGGGTGGAATAGGAGGGGTCCCTGAAGCTGGCCCTGGAGGAGTTGAAGTTTGTAATTCTGGGCCACCTTTAGTGGGAGACCCGTCCTTTAAAGCAGATCTTAAGTTGTAATCAGAAACACCATTCTGGAAGGCTACAGTTGTTGGGGGAGGAGGCAATGCAGATTCTTCAGCTGGGGGTTCAACACCTTCCTCAACCCATCTCTTAAGTTTTTCGTCATAGTAGAACTTATTTGTTTCACCCAACTTAGCCTTCAGTAGCAAAGGCAGAGGACAATTACAGAAAGTTCACCATAAGAAAAATACCCATAGTTCTTTCTCCAAAAAAGAAGAGGGAAAAAGGAAGGGAAGCCTACAACAGGAACTTCACAAACTACCTGTTTTCCTGGACGAGGTCTCAGCACTAGACCCACAGTCTTTTGCAACAGCTGGGACCCGAAACCAAAACGAGAAAAGCGAGAAGTCCCCCCTGAGGCTTTTCCTTGTCCATCAGGTGAGGCCATTTCCTTTGATGAATCAACCTGATCTTATAACGAGCTAGATGTCACATAGATTGTATAATCAACCACACAGAATCAATTAGGTGATTAACTGCAAATGTAGGGTGTGGTAGTGTGTTGAGTGTGTATGCGCACATACATGTCAGAATTTTAAAATTCACTAGAATTGGAGAGTAGTACACACCTGTCTAGGAGTTCTGCCAAAGTCTGGCTCTGAGACACTTCTATTATGCATTGGCTTTCTATTGCCATAATCACTTATGGGTTCCATAGAAGCAGAAGGAATTAAGGACGACATTGCCATGGTTGATTGGCTACTAGATACTCTGGGGCCCATTGGCTGTTGGTAATGTTCATTACCGTGAACACTTCCTCCTTGGGATGTGGATGGTGCAGGTGGTGGTAGGCCCCCAACAACACGATGTGCAGTACTATCAAAAAAGTTGAGCAATTTACCTTTGAAAGTAGAAACCAGATTTACAGAGTATCCACCCTGCAAATGGAATGTGCATTCATAGATTAATCATAACAGCTTGAAAATGATGTAACATACAAACAAATGACAAACAAGTACCTGCTGATGCGTTCTAATCCTCTCCTCAAGAGATAATACTAGCTGCTTCCATGTTTCCGCTTCAGGTGCTCTAACAGTTTTTAATGACTTCAATATTATTTGACAATACCTGTATTAAGTTCACCTCATTAAGAAAGAGAACCAAATGTGAAAGAAAGCATCAAACTAGGGATGAAAAAATACACCTACTTACTTCAACGAGTCAGAAACTCTTCCGACTTCAGCAAGCATGTATGCATATATGAGCTTATATGGCTGGAATGGTAGAAGAATAAACTGAGAGTTTCCAAGCACCTTTGAATATTCATATAACTCGGTCCTCTGCCCAAAAATGACAAGGACGAATTAAGTATATGCTACAGAGAGTGTTACTAAATGAATAATAACCGACTTATATTAAGCAAGTATTATGTCTCACTGAATATGAACAAACAAATAACAATAAATTACGAAAGTAAAACTTTAATAAAGATTTGTGGTAACAAAAGTTGGGGTGGATATATAATTTACGGGTAAAAATGTAACCAACTGGGTATACCTAAAAAGAAATAACGAACAAATAAAGAAAGGAAGACTTTTTGCCAAAACACGCGAATGGTTCCTGTGATTAATATTTGCCCATGTGGTTTTAAAATGTCGATTAACATATTGGTTTCCAACCTTAGTCAATCTGGGTCCAAACTCCAAAGTGCAGAATTTCTTCATTTCTTATCCAAAGAACATATTATGAAGACAATGTAAATAACTTTAAGTATCTCCTTGATTTCATTTAAAGCAGCCATAGCTCCCTCCACTTTGTGGAAAAATTGAAATATCTTTGGACCCAAATTGACTACGGTTGCAAACCACAAGGGTGTTATTACACATTTTTAAACCACAGGGATAACTTTGATATCAACCCAAACCACAGGGACAATTCCTAACTTTTAGCAAAAAAATTTATAGGACATAAATGACCAGATTATGTCCCAAAGCATGTAATGCATACCACAATATGAGAGATGAAGTCAAATAAATTCAATTAGGAATTAGGAGATGAGAAACAAGAGAGACAAATGAGATTAGATGCTGTTAATCTGCAGTGTCAAAGACCTGCTTATGTTATGTATAATACTATGAAGTTGCACAAAGCATCATCGTTTCAACCCTTCAATTCCAATCTAGAAAACCTAACCATCTTACAGTAGTATGGAGCTAGCACTTTTTAATTAAAAGCATGCGTTCTGCAAGGCCCAACCACCGTGTCCAGAGAAGAGACTTGCACCATTTCTTAAAAAGATGAAAGAGACAATGCATGAATGATTGAAAGCACCTGAATGGCCTCTGGGCTAGCATAAGTTCGAGGCAATTTCCAGTGATCTGCTCCAAGTAGACATAGTCTTGCAGTATCTGAGTATGACTCAAAATTTGCTTCTGCAATTAAATAGCAGATGTGTGCTGCAGTAATCTGAAACATAACCCATGTCAGATGAAGGAATGAAACATTTGGTATGGAAACAAACTAGTTACAGGTTACAATATCATACCTCACTCCTATCCTTCCATAAGGTATCTCCAAGATGAATGATTACCAGTTCATCATCTTTCGTTCTGTTTGCAGTTATCACAGCCAAATTCTCCTCCCAATCATCAAGCATTTTATTTGAACCAAACTGTAGTTACACAAGGGATACAACATGCTTTTAGGCATTGCTAAGAAATACAGTACAGACGATGTCCCTGGAGAAAAAGCTTATTCCAATTGCAGTACCAGCTTTGGCACTACATACGATCTATGTTCTAATTTTATTGGAATGTCTACAATGGGCAGGTGTACATGTATTGTTATGATAAAGGAAGTAACATCCAATAGGCAATTTTTAAATAAGTATCTCACCTGTGCAGGCTGTTGAGGCGTATTAACAGCACCAGGAACACTGATTTCAGATGTATTGTCAGCAGAAAACACTTCAGCAGGTTGCCCTGCAATTAGCAGGCATAATGTCCGCAAAGGTGATCCTGCAATCAGCTGGCATACTGCCATTTGCTTAACAGTATCAACATAGAACTGGATTGGTCGAGAGACACCATCCCCACAAGAAGAGGAAGGAAAAAAAAGGTTAGAAGAGGGCATGCTTCAGTATAAACAGACAACTCTACTCAAAATCCTAAGCATTTAATTGAAGTTGCCTGAGATAAGGACAAATGGTGAATGAACCTGTTCACCAAGCTGCGAAGCAAGAACAAGAGCCGGCCCCCACAATTGACCTTCTTGTGCACATTGTAAAGCCTCTTTCTTTCTACCAGAAACCAGAAGATTTTGTACCTCAGAAGCAGTTGCCTAAGACATACAACCAGACTTATTACAAAAGAAAATTAGACAAAGAAAAGCAAAAGGAGAAGGGGGATTATCAGAGTGATTATTCCATACCCGTATTTGTCCATCTGAAGGCACATTCTGCACACAGTGGCTAAGAGCATTATACTCACCGAACTGTGCACCATTGCTCTTTGCAGATGCAAAAAGCTTGGCAACTGCTGATTCAGGAGTATCATTTTCCTATGGAGAAGGGAAGCCCAAAATTACACCAGCACATGACTCTCGCTCTTAAAAAATGCTATCGCTAGGAAGAAAATTTGAGAAACCAATTTGGGAAGATATGTACTTATCAGAGGCAGAAAGATGGTGATATGGATGACACAATAACAGGACAATTTGAATGAAAAAAAAAATCAACTTCAGACAAGTTTCCATTACTAAAGAAGACAATAACATGAAAAATGAACATTATTAGGACATCCATTTGGAAAACTATATTATTTTGTCAAATTCTTAATAACTTAAAGCATGAAGAATAAGAATTCAACATTTCATAGAAAGGCAGCATGGCAAAAGGGATACTGAAAAGCATTTATTGGCTACAGGCTTGGAGAGAGTAAACTATCACAATAACAGTGGATCCAGACAGGACAGCCTACCTAGTTACACCCTATATAGAAACCCATACAGTCACCAGTAAAAGCAACTGTCCATGGAAAATGTAGTGTTAACTGTACACACAGAATCAAAGTAGCTCACATTAGAAACAAGATCAAAGGACAGGAATGTGATTTACCTTGGATAGAGTGTCGGTACCAAAAGGAGATCGAAGTTTTCCATAGTGTTGACAAGCTATCTTAAGCAAAGAAATAAGCAACCTCAATACTTTGCCTTTCCTATAGTCCATGTCAGGTGATTCACAGTTAGCAATCCTTTCATCAATCCATTTGTTCAACTCTTTACTTCCAACATTCCCTCCAACCAAGGGCCCTGGAAAGGATTGTTGGCACAAGGCACGAAAATAATCACAAGTAGTCATTCCAAAACTTGAAGCATCAGGCTTTTGCATGAAAACTTCTGTCAAGTTCAGAACAGAAACTGAGCCTGCTACAGGATCCTTCACATGATAATAAACATCCATAATTACAAGTTTGGCAACATCAATGTAAGCAAATTAGTTCAATGCTCCATTTGGCCACAGTTCAGAGATAATGTAGGCAAAGATATTGGGACCAAAGAGAAATTTTTTAAAAAAATATATCCACTCAGTAAATCCTAATAAAGTTATCAATCCATAAAACAATTGCTTTCTAGTTTTTACTTTATTTTCAGGAAATCAGTGCAAGATATAACAACCTCAAAATTTGACTTCCTACGTCAACCAAATGGAGTTAAATATACTAAAGCGAGAAGGTTTCAAGGGCCTCACCTGGCTTCCATATGACGAGTTCCTAAGACTACTATTGTCCTTCATTACAATGAGTTTTCCACCAAATCCGAAAGTAACTAGGGCATGTGGAGGACGCCCGGCAGAAGATCTTCCTACACTTGGAGCATATGAAAACTGATTGCCACTCTGGAAAGATTGTTGCGAATAATTTACAGGTTTCTGACTGCCATAGTAATCATCTGAAAATTGGGTTTGTTCATTCAACTTTGCATTTCCTTGATTAAACTGCTGGTTAAAGTTTCCACCTGGGACGAAGCTTTGGAGCCCAACAGTCCCATTAGCCTCACCATGACCTTGACTTGTTTTGTTATACAAAGGAACTGCTCCGAAAGAGCTGACCGACTTCTGCTGATCTTTGTTAACCGTAGAAGCAAATGAATTACCCAACTGCTGGTTTCCACCAAAACTTGGAAAAGACTCGCTGGTAGCTACAGCTTCAGGTTGCCACATATTTGAAGCCTGCTGATTGTAAGTATTGTAAGACCCAGACCAGCTACCATCTTGACCTTGGTTGCTAACCCCTTGTGACCCATAATTGTCAGCTTGCCTATACTCACCATATATACTATTATCATTCTGGGCCTGAGCAGCAGTTGTGGCCGTACCTTGCACAGAGGAATTATATGCTTCCAATGCCCGCCACTCCTGGGCAATTGTGTCGTAGTACCAACCAGGGTATTCAGGATTTAAAAAGCATATGTTCCGGGTACCCATTAGTCCCTTGTGAGACCTGATCCCAACTGGACAAACTACCAGTCGTGCTAGCTTCGGTCACAGTTCCCGCAACAGGGTGAGCTGTTTGCTGCAAATAAGAAACCTCCGTTTTAGTATCAGTAACAGTGGACCAATTGGTGGCCGAATCAGCGCCAAGGCTCCCTTGAGCTTAGAAGCTACATCGAAACTGTCCACTTGATACCATTGCCCTGTGTTGGAGTCATACTTCCACCCAGGATATAGACTTTCCCAATACTCGGTACTGTTTACATCCTGCTCGTTTTTGCTTTCTTCCACAGAGGTTCCATAACCTTGAACCTCTTGATATTGCTGGTTATGAACCGAATTGCTCAAACCGTTGGCTGTATAATCTTCACTGCCGGATACAATATTCGGTTGCGCAGTCAAATTCTCCTCCACTTTGGCGGGAAAATTCCCAGAGGTATCCCCCAATTCATTGAAAAAATCCGAGTACGATCCAAAGCCATGACTCCCATTCTGAGCCGAATTGGCATAAAACGAACCCCAATCCACCTGCTTAACCCCTGAAACCCCAGAATCACTGCTCTTGCTCACTGCCGAATCCGAATCCGACTTCAATTGGGCACCCGCCCCATCATTGTTGGATTCAATCACGCCCTCAGCCGAACCATTGATCGAATCACTCGACTCGATCACGTTATCGAACCCAAACAAATCCGCCTCCTCCGCCTCTTTGGCATCCAAATCCACACCGCCCTTCTCCTCCTTCTTCTCCGCACCCGAATCGGCAGACACAGCTGCAGAGTCACCAATACTCAGATTGGAAAACGCCTTCCCGTCGTCGGAATCACTCCCCTCATTCAATTTGGGGCCCGACGGAGGCGGCGGTCCCAGGTCATCCTCCACCAATTTATCAAAGAAATCTTCGTCTGTATCCTCCACCTGAAATGGAGGAGGATTCGAAGCCATCTAACCTAATCACGCAACACAATTCCACCCCTCAAATCCCTATAAATTTACAAAAAGCCTCAAAATTGGAGCTCTAATCACTACTTCAAAACCGAGATCCAGAGCCCAACACCTCAAAATCACTACCTACAATCACCTAGCCCTATAACACAAACATCAAAACCCAAAAAACGAACAAGATCTAGGGTTCCTGAGCTCCCCTGCAAATCCTACAACGACAAATCAAGCAAAGATCGCAGATTTCCTTCCTTTTTTGGCTTGAATTCAACGCATTGCGGTTAAAATGGAAAAACAATAAATTCAATTAAATAACAACACAACTTACAGATCGATGGAAATTCACAAAGAAAGAAATGGTGTGTGTTTGAGAGAGAGAAGTAGAGAGAGTCTGAGAGTAGAGGAAAGCCCAAAAATTCGCACCTCCCACCCACCAAGAGCTTCGGTATTATAATTTTTTTGTTTTAATTTAATTCAATTCCCATTTATATATTTTTGCTCTTAATTTTCCCGAATTTACTGGCCGAAAATAATAACGGTGATGTTTGTCTGAATTTGGAGCTGGGAATAGAATATGGAGGCTTCCTACGTAGACGTAATTAAGTAACGTAGTGGGAACAAAGACACGTGTTGCTATAACTAGAAGGTTATTTAATGGATTCCTACAAAGTTATTTAATGATTTCTAGTTTCTGCCTAACAGGATCTACTGTTGGGTGGGGTGGGGGGTAATTACATTTTTTACCTCGAGGTAAATGAGTAAAATTTGAGGTTTCTAAATTTGTCCTCACTTTTTCAGACAAGTTTATTTCTACTTCTTAAGCTTTGGCATCTAGCTTGAAAACTAATGTGAACAACCAACAATTTATTGGTTAGATTAATATGAAAGTGGTGATTGGTGAATTTAGTTTCTTTCCCTTTACATACCCATATCTCTATTCTTCTTTTTTTACCCTTTTCAATCTTATAGCGTGAGGAAGTGGATGCATCATTTATCATTGATAAATTTGCCAAAAAAAAAATTCATTTATCATTGATACATCATGCAATATATACTTTTATTTTAGTCATATTTGCATGCACTAGCTATGATTAATTACTACAGAAATGGAGAAGAAACTTTTTATACATTTGAGATTTTTTATTTTTTTATTTTTTTTAACTTTCTAGGGACTGAGCTATGATTCGAAATTGTGGGGAGGGGGCTAGGGTAATGAAGAAGAAACTTTTTGCCTATACATTTGAGATATTGGAGAAAACTAGAAATTGAGTACATTCACAACGTTTGTAAGATTACTAGGTTTATATTTAGAAATTTCATATAAGGGGTGAAACATGCACTCCTATATTTACAATTGGCACCATCTTTAAATTTCTCTTTTTTCTTGATTCCCAAATTAACCTTTATTTTTTACTTGCATAATCGTCTCTTCTCGTCTCTTCTTCTGTCAAAAATCTCCTCTCGTCTCTTTATTCTTCCATCACCACTACCACACTCAATTGAGTGTGTATTAGAGAGGAATGAACTATTGAAGCTCCAATACTATACTTGAAAGGATGTGCAAGTGATTCACTTTTGTGTCATTTCCTTTTCAATTAGGCCTCTTTAACAATCACACAGTTTTCCTCTTGAATTCTCACACAATTTATTTTTTTGTTTTTTTTCAAAGAATCATTTGATTTTCTTTTGGGTTCTTCTTTGCACTATTTCCTTACCAGATTGAAACTATTTCTCTTTTCACTATGTTTTAACCATCAATTCATAAGCTCAAGAAAAATGGAGGAATAAAAAAAATATTAAAATCTAATCCAAGAACCTTTAGAAATTTAGCTTTGCACCAAAGCAAGATCGAATTATATTACTTGACTGAAAACCAAATAAAAAAGATTATGATATCACATATTCAATGATTCTTGCACTATTAGTTTGTTACTGCGGATCGACATTTAAGGATTTAAAATAAAATGAGTTAGTTTTCCGATAAAGACGAAAAGAAGAAGAAAAAGACACATTGTGAATTTGAGGAAGAAGAGTAAATGTGCTCATTCATAAAAATCACAACATAAGAATCATGTAGTGTATTATGGTGGGAGTGCAATCAATAAATAATCAAAAGGTGAAAGTGATATTTTTGTTAGTGGTGCCAGTTTTATTTAGTGCGTCAAAACCTAATAACCTATACTGTGATAATGTAAGGGACCTTACTAAGGTCAAAAGTCAAAACCTTAATGACATGCCACATATTGAAATTATGATGTTGTTAATCTTTTTTTTTTTGGACAATTGTCCACGTTATCATTAGTTAAATAACCAATTTACCCTTATTTGAGTTTTTGCTAAATCCAGTTATTTGGTAATTAATGATGTGGATGAGTAAGTATGTAGTTATCGACAGAGAATGGATAGTTTTCTTTTTTAATTTTGATTTTTCGGTCATTTTGTTATTTACTATAATACCGTGAAATTATTAAAGTTTACCTAGATGAAAAGGGCAATATCGGAATATTTGAATACTGAGAAACAAAGGCTTTTTTATTAATAATAGTTTAAATAAAATAATTCACTCATATTATTTCATCCACTCAAAATATAAACGATTCTTTTAATTGTGATCCTTTGTTAAAACGCCAACGTTCCTTAATTCAAATAAGAACCATCATCGATCATTACATATTGTTTGGAGTAACCAGTACTCTAGCGTTTCATTATTGAAACTCCAAGCTACAGATCGATCACTCTAACCCTGAGCCTCTAATATCGATGATTGATCAACTTGGACTTAGTTTGGATATAGGCATTACTAGTCTCTCATGCATGAAAGCTTGGACCCCAAGGAATCGTCCGCATATAACCTATGTGATTGTAAAAGGTACTAGATCTCAAAATGTCTTCTTCTCTCAAAAAGACCAAACTAATTAACTGTCCTAATAAAGAATATCATGCAACATATATTCTTTGTTTTGTTATCACATTTGCATGAATATGAGCTTCAAATAGAGGCAAATTATTAACATTAAGTTGATAGACATATTAGTTAATGGCGATTGAATTTGCAAGCTTGCAAATATTGGAGAAAACTAAATATTAAGTATCATCTTTGTAGAAAAAACATTACAAATATGTTTTGAGATAGGGTATTATGAAGTATTTCATCAAACTATCATGGTAAAACGGTTGCCGTAGATAGGGTTAATGCAAACTTGAAATTGATGAGTAATAATTTTAACTATAACTTTTCATCATGATTATACGGTGATTCTTTGTTTTGTTTTGAGTTATTCAATTCGTGTGTAGCAATATGCCAAATTGAAATATGTGAAGGAGCATAGGAAAGAGGGTTTGATTGTAATAACCCTAACTCTAATTAAAATATTGCTTTGCAAAATAATTGAACGAGTAAAATGAATCATGAATGAGCAAGAACAACATAGATCCGCCCACAGAATAAAGGGAGGTTAGATATCTCCTAAATAAGAAGAATCATAGTTTGTGTGACTATCACCAATAAATTTGCCATAAATTTGAAGTTGTTTGAGTTATTCAATTCCCGTGTGTTGTAATATGCCATATTTTATGATTCAAATTATTTTGATTTTTGTGTATATATGCAAATTATGTGTGTATTCAATAAACCAGTATAAACTATAACAAATTATAAATAAGATCACTTTTAGTGACCTTGTTATTAGTTCGGCCAAGAAATCAAAAATGTTGTTATTTTTGCGATTGGTTTTGTACCTATCAACATTAAATTGGGCAGATTCTCAACTCTAACACAAGAAAAACATGTAAGAAATTAATCACAAAGCATAATGTTTCCCCTTTTCACTGTTCTTAATTGTTGTGAGATCGACGTATTGCTAGCTAGCGCTTTGCTACCCTATTTTAGCCCATAAATGGCTAATGTAACTCCCAGATCCACGCCATCTTCCATTGTTCATTACATGACAGCACCGGTTTGTGTAATGGTGGAATCAAAACCAGGAAATACAAAGAGCTAGGAAAGCATGGTTCTCACGAAGCCACTTGTTTGCTTAATGAAACTCCAGGTTAATTTTCGACCACGAGAAATTTTCATTGATATATCATGTAGATGCAACCTATATTTCTTCTTTTGCATGTAATCGCATTTATATGATAACGAACTTCATATATATATATATATATATATATATGTGTGTATATTTTTGTTGAAAGTTTAAGTTGATAACCAATATCGGTTGAATGACGATTGAGTTAGAGATGAAGAATACATTTTTAATAAAATTGAGATATTAGAGAAAATTATAAATAGAATATTATGTTTGCAAACATGTGCATAAAAGAATTATATGTCTGCTAGAAAATTAGATCGATGCAAACACTTTGCGTTTTTCCTAATCTCTAAATAAAAAAAAACTGAAAAAACCTATATATTCGTGTTAAATTCATCATATTTACAGCGATAGAATTACGAAAGGTACTTATATAACTTGCCTATTCAATTTTATAAGCTGTTAAGACTCATTTAGATGTTAGCATACAAGTGAACTAAATGAAAACAAAAACAAAAAAAAATTCATCAAGGGCTGAACTGTGGTTGATATGCTAATAGCACGTTGTAAGTTTGTATTAATCCATCATATCAATTGGGCTGCTCCTTCCGGCCCACTTTGTAGCTCATTATTGGCCCATGAAAATGCCATATGGTCCTTACCTTTACATAAAAAAAGGTCCAGAAAATAGTATAGTTTTCGTCCAACCCAAAAAGATTGATCGGTTCCACCACCACGGCTCCTATATTGCATGAAAAATGTGCAAAGGTTTAATTGGCTCACGTGAAGAAGACAGTTCCTACTTGCTTGCAGAGATATAACACACCTGGCCAAGATTCATATGCTTCTTCTACCATAAGCGTTAATCTCCATATACTATTATAGACTATTAAGTTTCAAATACAAAAATTTAATTACCAAACCTACGTTTATAGCTTTAGTAGTTAAAAATATTTTTCTCTTCTTTAATTCAATGTCAATCAAAAGATATGTACGTCGTCTATAATACTACATGTTCATAGTTTTCTTGAGGGCGTTGTAGTACTCTATTTTCTTCGTCCAAAACTTAATTGTCTCGTTGAATTTTACCGAGCAAGATTTTGATGAGGCCAAACATACTCTAGATGCCGTTTAGGGTGGCCTAGAGTATAAATAAATCATAGCCAAAGTTGATAACTTGGTTTTGTGTATAAAAATAGTACATAAAAATCAAAGAAAACGACAGCTCACAATGACCAAATATCCATGTAAATTATCTTATTGGCTCTTGGTGGTTGCGATGCAGCAGATCGATTAGTACGTTGAACTATATATGGTCCATTTCCTATGTTCGTAAAGAAGACAATTCTTTGACATGGGCATAGGACGGCTGCAGCTTAGCCATAAAGAAGGGAAGAAAAAAGAGCATTGTTTGGCGATTCATACCCCACTGGAGATGGATATACCATTTTACTTCAACCGCGATTTCATTTGATCAAAATGGGTGATTTCGGCTCTAATCCACCAAAATCGTCTATTTTTTTCTTCTCGAAATAAAGCTCTTTCCCTCTAGTTAAATAAAGGGGGTGAAATCTACACCCCCAAAATTGAAATCCACAACCCCCATTAAATCAAGAATAAGTAGTAAAATAATAGAATGAGGGTGTGGATTTCAATTTTGGGGGTGTAGATTTTACTCCCCTAAATAAATTGCAGCTTGATTTCATTATACGGAATGTAATTAGACTTCATTGTTAGTTTGTAACTAGTTTTAAGAGAATATTCACTACTACTAAAGCTACAAGTTCACAAAAAAAATCTATGGTACTCTGAAGTGCTATGTTCAATGTCGATTCAGTAAAAAAAAAAAGTAACGATAGAAAACTCCAAAATATATCATATCTAGAGTATGATAGAAACTAGCGAAAGTTGCACGAACTTAACCTCGATGTAAATAACAAGTAACAAGTTATCCTCTACTAAGAACTATCTCGACTCCCTCCCCGTCGACATCCTCTTCAGAATTTAGGTCTCAATGGAACAGAGAGAACTCATATTCAAATATGACATGAGAGCATGTTAATTCAAGTATTGACTGTATCCTATT
The DNA here is from genome assembly GCA_030142095.1 of Rubus idaeus. Taxonomy (NCBI): domain Eukaryota; kingdom Viridiplantae; phylum Streptophyta; class Magnoliopsida; order Rosales; family Rosaceae; genus Rubus; species Rubus idaeus. Next base: position 9,010,135 of record CM057969.1, read on the forward strand.
CTGACCAGAACTTATCATTGAACAGGTAACAAAAGCTGAGCTTGCGCAACTGGTTTTGAAAGCAAAAGAAATCCAGCATTGAATAATTAAAAGAGAGATGACTTAAAGCATATGGAGGATGGAAAGAAACAACAGCCCAAAGCATAATTTGGCTTTTGGTCAAAGCAAAAAATGCAGAATCATTAGGACTGCACAAAAATGAGGGCAGCCAAGACAAATGCTTCCAAACACTACTCTACTCCCTTTTCTTTCCGCAACAATTTTCCCCACTTTTGCTCTTTTTTCTTGGATTAAAAAACAAGAAGGGTGGTTGTTGGAAGTGGGCATGCCACATGTGACAGTTCACTAGCAGATTAGAGTTGGCAATCCTTTTATAGTATTTGTTATTTGGATCACATTTAAGATTGAGATCTACTTGTGTAGTTGAGTGTCACTTAGAGATCACAATTTTTTTTGGCTAAACCGGGATCTCACGAGCTCCGCCCCTAATGGAGCGAGTTTGCGAGGTAAAAAAGATCCGGAATAGGGAAATTCATTTTACACTCCATCGTATTGCCACTCCACGGAGATAGGGAACTCGTTCTTCGATGAGGACCGGGAATGGCACCAATCCTAGGCGGGAAGTTTTACGGAAATAGGAATCGTAAGGCCAAATCCAACCGCTCCGCCCTGTTGCCATCCCTACTTCCATCTTCCCCGAAGTATGATCCAAATAGCATATTCTATTTTTAGTTTCACAAACCATCATTTGAGCAAAGATCATGTAAAGCATGAAAAGCCACATGCATAAAAGAAGCCGTAAATCAAATCCCTCAAGGCCGTAACAAGGGCATTTAGGGCTAAAGTGCCCTTGTGACACTGTATTGACATTAATCTTTTTATGCATTAAAAAAGCATATAAATCATCCATACGAGGATTTAACTAGTCTTAGTGTCTGACTGATTCTTCGATAAGAATAGTAGCATGGCAGATGGCAGATGGCACCTCCTTTTGCCCGGATACTTCGTTCATTTCAAGGCAGATATTCATTTTTTAAAAAAATTATGAACTTCAGAAAATGAAGGGATTGGGATCTTCTCCAGTCACAATCAGACATATCCCATCACAACAGTAATTAGCTTCCTCTTTCAAGGTTACTTTGGTCAGTGTAAAAGCTTGCAGTTTGTTTGTGGATCACCCTCAAATCATTGACCCTATGCTTCAAATCTAAAACAACCACCAATTGAGTCTATTGAGAGAGCAGGAACAGATGGGACAAGGAAATAACAATGATAGAAAAAAAGAAAAAAAAAACACTATTCTTTCAGATTAATTTTTTAATTTTTTTTAAAGGATGGGACAATTTACAAGCATAACTGGAAAACTGGACCTGAAACAGAAGCAGCACATTAACAACTATGCGCAACACAACACTTTGGTCAGAACAAGTTTTGATTCACAAGCAAAAGATGCCCTTAAATCACTGCAATGGAGTAGACAGGACATGGAAGATTTGGTACTCTGCTGTCATGAATCAAACAATGGAGGTTGTACCAAATTGCTAAACAGTTCTTGAACTAAAACAAATACCCAGTTGAACTAGTAACCCATTACTTGAATTTTCTATATTATAAGAAACGTTGATCAACTTTCTGATACATCCTAGCCACTGTATTCTAGTCAACAATACATATAACAAGTTGTTACTGCAGTTGAACTTGACCAAACAGTAGTTGAAAAGTTCACAACAAATGAATAATGGTCAAGAATGAACAAAACCCCAATAGTGGTAAGAGCATTTTGATCTTTGAATGAAAAATGAACCAGTTTTTTTTCCACCCAATTCGACCACATTGCTCATGAAACAATCGAATTTACCTCAGATCCCCCGAGTTGAATCACATCCACCCATGTATGACGAGACTCTGCAACTTTTTAAGCATCAGAAACAACACTGAAATCATCTTCTTCTTGAGGAGCAGGCATGTTAAGATCTATGAAACTCTCCCGAACCTCTTTAATTCTGGCAGCGGTTCTCGAATAACCCGAAGCGCCCGAAAGGTGAGACCTTTTGTGACCCCCAAGAGCTTGTCCGGACCCAAAAATCTTGCTGCAAAATGGGCACTTGAACAGGCTCGCACTACTAGCTGCATTGTTGGCTTCGGCTTCGCTGCGGAAGCAAATCTTCCTGTGCACGCACATTGCTTGATGAGATCGAAACAGCTTGCTGCATTTGTCGCACCGATTCTTGCCTCTTACTTTCTTCAATTTGATCTCCTCCAATTGCTCAAACTCATCATCATCGTCCTTCACTGCAACAACCTGTTTCCCATTTTGTTCTTGATCTGCTTCCCCATTTGTTCTCATCCACACATCCCTCGAAAGCATCATCAGGCACATAGCAACGTCTTCTTCCGGTGAAGTGTCGGAGACGGAGCTCAGCGGCTCCGGCTCTGCCGGTGGTGAGTCAACCGTTGAAGTTGTCAACTTGGGTTTCTTCAGCTCCAATTTCTCTGTAAAACTCATCCTCCGATTCCGCTTGGATCGTCTCCGAGTTGGGTTTCTCGACTCCGTCTCGCTCTCCCTGTCTTGAATAACAACCGACCCGGCATCAACCTGAAAGGAGAACTCAGGATCTGCAAGTCTGAAACTTTTCTTGGGATTCTCCCTCAACCCATAAACCAAAGCCTTCTGATCTTCCTCCTCTTGTTGATGACCCTTTTGCTGTTCATCTTCTGAAGAAGAAGAGGAGGACGAGGCAGAGTGAGTAGACTCGGCGGGAGCCAGTTGGTGGGTCTTTGGGGGTAGAGGAAGCACGGCCATGTGAGCCTTCATGTGACCACCCAATGCTCTGCCATTGTTGAAAATCCTAGAGCAGAGCTTGCATTGGTGCCTCTCCATTAGTACAGAGCAAAGCAAAGATGAGAGCTTGAAGTTGCTCTCTTTCTCTCTCTAAGGCTAAAGCTTTGGCCTTTGAGAGAGAGAGTAGTATGAAGAGATTGGGAACTTAAAAGGAGTAGGTGACAAGCATTCCTTCTCCAAAAGACACACACAACCCAAAAATATATGATTTTAAGTAACATATACTGATATACAAAATATGAGAGATATAAACAGTTGTAAAAATATTTGAAAAGTATAAATACCAAATCTCACTATTTTTTTTTTGTGCCAAAAATTTGTAAAGTGTGATGATGAATGGAGGAAAGAGGGACAAGTAACATGCAATCCTTGCCCATTTCAGTAAATAAGCTTTTCTTTTTTTACCACTTTTTGGATTTTGGGAATTAAACACCTCCCACTCCATGTTTTGAAGTTTTTTTTTTGAAAGGTGTATATGTGGAAGTTGTACTCATTGCCAAAGACCATTATGAATTTTGTTAATTTCAAGATCAAATTCTTTGAGTGCCAAGGTTTTAGTTTAAAATCTACGAGCGGTTATACTACTTGTGCTTCATTTGCAACCTTTCTTAGTGCCACATTGCATGATTTGATCAAAAGAAATTGAGCTTTATATTACCCCATTGTTTTTTCATTGTTTGTAGGAGTTGTAGCCATACTAAATAATATAGAGAAAACTCTTCTTTTTTCTTTTTTTTTTTGTTACAAGAGAAAACTCATATTTGCCCATACATAAAGTTGTTCTTCTCTTGATTCTTTTTCCTCTTTTCCCCCCCCCTAAATGTTCATGATTCTTCTTTTATTCTTTTATGAAAAAAGCAATCTAGATTGTTATGCATTGATAAATTTACCCGATTCACATTTTTCATAAAAAATTTGAAGCCACCCATTTTTTTAGCATGCTCTCAAATACTGATCTTGATTTCAATTCTGCTTTTGCTTCTTGAATGGCCTAAAAGTGAGATTTGAGAACAAAAGGGTTTTCTAAATTATGATGTTATGAAAGTCAATAAAACTGTTGGGCTCGTTGTAATAATAGGCTCTAGGTGATAAGATCATGTGATTTGAAGTACTAAACCAAGATTTTATTTTATTTTTTCCATTTTTGTCAGCTAACAATTTTTCAGGAGTCATGGTGGGCAATCTTTATTTTTCTTCTTTTTCAGAGAAATCTTAATTGTGTAACAGAAAATTAATTGGAAATGAATAGCTATGTGCTAGCTATGTACACAACCTTCCTCTTGGTAAAATTTTGTGCTTACTACAGTTTGATATTTGCAGCAAGTACAAAAAACTGATTACTGTAACATCACAAAATTTATGTTACTACCAACCTCAGAGAAACAGTGATATCCCAGCATTTACTATACTAATTAATATTTAAGAATCTTCCACCTTTTGCCTTGGTTATCAGCACCAACTGTTGCATTTACAATTATAAGAAGCAGCTTGCTTTGCCATGCCGGCCGGTGCTTTTTATAGACCGTTACATCCACTAGCAAGATATAGTTGCATTAAACTTTGATTTCACCATTTTATTCTTCTTTGGTTTAACCCCAATTTTTTTTTTTGTAACAGAAAATTAAAGAGCAGCTTTCATGTAACAGTGGGATTAGTACATAAACCAAGTAACCAACACTAGCTTTTGCTTTTTGTTGGTGCGAAGTGAATCAATTTATTTATGGCACCGAACATGATGTGACTCAGGTTGATGAAGTAGTAGTTCTGGAATTGTATTTGTCAATAAGTAGCATAATTATGACACTTCTAACAAGTTGTCTTCGCCTTTAATCCAACTCTCTTTAGGTTCATGTAAAAGCCACAAACTGTACAACTAGATAAAAGAGTAGCTCACCTAGCAGCAGAATCAAGAGGTTGTCACCAACTCACCATGGAGAAGCCGGGGAGTAGCATGCCTCAATCTTCTCTTTCAGGTCATAAATTTTCTCGCTTAGACATTTCGTTAAACACCTTATATTTTCTCGTTCAAATATGCCTCAACTTTATGTAGCTGAATTTTTTCTCTCGGACATTTCATCAAACATTTTGCGAGCAGAAAATTTGAAAACATTAAAATCAGAATAGTATCTCCAATCCAATTTAACACGTTATGAACCACTGTAAATCTGCATTGTGAAAGGGATCTAGTGGACCGAGTCATAGTAAATGATGATAGAGCAGTGGCAGCAAAGCCTGTAACTGTGTAACCAATTGTAGAATAGGGCAATGCTTGCAGTGTTCAGCCGTAGTACATCCGCCATTACCATCCTTCCTAATTTAGCTTCTGACACGTGTCTCGAGGCATGCATGCTGCCCTATGCAGACAAACTGAAACAGCGCAGGATTGCCAAGAGTTACCCATCCCGCTTATTTTGCAGTTTTCAGTTTCTCGCTGCGCCCCACAGTACAATTCAAGTGTACAAACAAACCCAGAAACAAACTGCTGTACAAGACCAGCAGCACCTCACTTGTATTGTATTCGTATCTGTCTCTCTTTGAATCCACTGGGCTCCATACGCAATTTTTATTTTCTTTTTCTAATTTTATTTGAGGGAGGTGTTCTTCAAAAGTAAGAAGCTCATGCACTTTTTTAGCACTTGGTACGTTTTGTGTGTAGAGGGATTTAAGAGCACTTTTCATAAGGTGGGTCCATTTTCCATATCGTGTGATAACAGTTTTGCAAAACTCCCCATAGGTACGGATTTTTTGGGACCATTCTTTGCCTAGAGGAGGGTAGAGACTAGAGATGCTATGCCCCATAAATTTGTTTAACAAAATAAAATAGTACATACATTTGATTTATTATCGTTATTTTTTGTTGTTTGAGTTTTAATTGTGGTTTTATTATATGTTTTCATGGATCCTCCTTGAACTAGATTAAATTTACTGGTCTTAATGACAATACTTGCCAAAAAATTTCTGTTGGAGTTGGCGATTGTTGACAACAGTGATGTATGATGTATGTATTGTTATAGGTTTTGAATTATCGATTAGAATTTTAGGTTTAAACTCATTGACTAGGCCACTTGTGTGGTCTGCAATGCTCATTCTTATGATGTTCATGCTAAATATTGTAATCATCTATTGATTAATAAAATTTATATATATTTTTTTAATTGTTGTTTTATCTTCTTTTTTATATTGAATTTAAATTAATGTAGTTGTAATATGGTATATGATTAATTGATCTACGACGCATTTGGGTGCAGTCGTGCAACTGTGTCGAACTTATGTTGAGGGGATCATTTCGCCTGACCTTGTGCATGTTGGAAGGAAGACTTTGATTGTTAAGGGCTATGAAGGTTTCAACGAGGACTTGGGCCTTCAATTTCCTTATCGTCGTTTATCTTGGTGTCTTAGTGAAGTAGCTCCTCTTTACTGTACTGTGGCACAAATTTGTGACTTGTGAGTTAACTATAAGTAATGCATGTCGACTCATTTATTTAGAATACAATGCATGTTGTGTGACTTCTTTATTTTGAAAATTTGTAATTAAAAAAAAAGTTTAGAAAATGATATATATAGGCCTCTGTATTTCCGAGAAAGTCTCCATTTACGTACTCGCGGGGAAAGAATGATACTTACATATATAAATTAATCATTCCTGCACTACCATTATATCCCTAATTTTTTTTAAGGAATAGGAAAAGGCTTCAAAGTTCAAGAAATATGAAAAATATGAGACCGGAACTCGGATATATGCTAGGCAAGTCACTGTATTAGTGCAATGGACTACACCCTACTGTTGTATCATCCCTAGATAGCTTCTTGGTCAGTAAGAGTCAGTTACTCGGGTTAAAAGCCAAACCCTTAAGAATCATCAGTATCGTGCCAAACGAAACGGATTGGACCTATAATGGTGGTTTTAAAGTTAACCATAGAAGGATTTGTGAGCAGCACCCACTAGCTTTGTGGCTCTTCGATCTACTTTCCACTTTCAGAATGCTTATTTGGTTTCGTTTAAATGCGGGACGAGGAGATTCCCAACGTTAGGTGAGATTCATCACATGTGTGACACGTACCTCTCTTTCTGTGTCTCTATATATATATGCATTTGCTTCTTGACGTCCAAGCTACACATGAATTAGCACGACTTGTTTAAATGCCTTCGTATCTGTTAACTTTGTACCCTTCTTGACTGTGACAATTCATATCCAACAATTTGAAGGTGTAAAGTATATGAGTTAATTTTCACCAAAAAGAAAGAAAGTAAAAAGTATATGAGTTAATTAGAAGAAAACCCGGAAATAAAATTTATCATACTACGAAGAAAATAGAGCTTTTAATTAAAACAAAAGAATGAGCCGTAAAGAATATAATTCCTAGCTTCTTCCCTTTCATTGATAGAAATTGAGTCCGACCATTTGAATTTCTATCATCATTTTACGAAAATGCTTAAGTTAACATTTTGTTTTGTTAGCGTGAATTTACGACAATATATTCAAATAATAATCCATATAATCAATAGTTCAACTTCAATTTCATTGGATGAAGACAAACATGTTGATCAAACTATTTTTTTAATAAAAAAAAACTAATTTCAATATTTAACAAGGAAACATTTCCTTTAATATGGAATTATTCTCCACCATTAGATCAATATCGAATGGCCTTGCTAATAGTAAATTTCTCCAGGGGTAGACATCTGAACTTGGCTAAAATGCAAGGGCCGTTTGAACGGTGTACACACGTAGTTCTTCATTAGCAACAAAAAGTAAAAGAAAACAGAAATCTCTCTCTCCTCTATATATATGTGTGTGTGTGTACATGCGTAGTTCTTCATTAGCAACAAAAACTAGGTCTAGATCATTTAATAAGTAGACACTTTGTTGGCCAACAAAAAAGAAAGGTAGATACCTTGCTTGATGATTCGCAATTTCGCATATTGTGTGACAATCAGTTTCATTCTTGTAAGGGGTCTTTATCATGCATGACCAATGCATATAATTAGTGTTCAGAAATTTAAATCAAAGCCGAGTGCTGTTGGGTTTTGCATATATATATATATATTTTGGCTTTTCCAGAACATCAACCATTGTTCATGTGTGCAAAACAATGTAAATGAAGGTTTCGTCAAGTATCTCTGAAATCTTATAATAATTTTTGTCCCTTCGGGGACATCCGATAGAATTGGAACAATACAGAGAAAATTAGCATGGTCCTGCGCAAGGATGACACACATAAATTGAGAAATGGTTCAAATTTTTGTTAAAAAAAAAAAGTATCTCTGAAATCTCATTCATAAATCTCTCATATCTAGGTCCTCCATCTAGGATACACATGAGTTTGATGAGCTCGACTTCGATTTCAATCTTCGATCTGAAATTTGCATATCAATTTCATTCGAGAGGCTCATCGTGTGCTTATTGCTTGTAGTCCCTGTTTGGTACTTCTTCTTATGGTATGTTGTTGTGCTTACTTACCATAAGTTTTATATTAGGAAAAGTACAATACTGAGCTGACTGTTCGAGTTTTGCCTAGAGGGAAAGAAAAAAGAAGAAAAAAAAAGAAGAGAGAAAAAATTACACCATCCTCGAGAAGTCGCGACACCGAGTTGTTATATATATATATTTTTTTTCTAGTTAGTTTTGATGAAGAAAACAATGAAACTCGAAGAATATGATTGCTAGAATGTCTCCAAAATGCAGTAAAACGATATCAGTAGTGCGTTACTAGTTTTCCAAAGTCCATTTACAAATACTCTGCCCAGCTAGGGCAGCCCAGACTTCTTAATTACAGTGTACGTTATAACCAATTATCCCAGAGCATTTTTTTTTCTTCTAGAAGTATATAAGAGTCGATACTATGATTTACAATAGTGTTAGATGTTACTAATTTCCTCCTTAAAGAATGTCAGCCCAGAATCTATAAGCACAGAACTTCCAGTAAATATGGCTCTACTTGGAACTATAAATTCTCTGAAGCCTTCCAAACCTAGCTACCTCCCTCCCCTAAATAAGAAAAGAAAGCCCTAGATTGGATATGAAATCTCAGTTGCCCAGATCAATCCTCTTCTCAAGCACCATCTCTATAAAGTGCACAGAAAGAAAATATCCCAACTCATATACACAGCAAAGCAATAAATGTAGTACTAGCCATCATGGTTCTGCAAAAAAACAGTAAAAATGTAGCATCTCTTACTGACTAATATTGAGGATTATTATGAAAAAAGCCTTGTCCAAATATATATATTTGTTCTGATAGATCTGATAGCACATTGCATACGGGGCCATTAGTCTACATCGAATTATCAATTATCAATCCCGTAGAATGATTTCCTTCAATTTTCCTATCTGTTTACCAAAATATATATATACAAACCAGATGATGATGAAACAATTTATTAACTTAAAAGAGGCTTCTCTGCATCAAACGACTCACTTTCAAAGTCATCCCCAATTGGAAATCCTTCCTTTCCTTTAGCCCATAGGAAAAAGTAGAGCCCAGTAAACATGAGGCACATACCAGCAAGGCTGAAAGAAATAAATTCAAATTAAGTTTCTAATACTTTCTCACATATACACTGAGCTGTAAGATAATAATCAGTAAGGAATTAGATATTACTAGATAGTTGAAGTACCTTCCAACACTGATGGATTCTCCTAAGGTGATAACTGAGAGAACAACTGAGCAGACAGTTCCGATGGGGCTAAACATTGACACCAAAACTGGCCCTTTCTTCTTCATTGCCCATCCATTGAAGCTGATGCAAGCTCCACCCACTGTACCTCCCTGTGAATTACAAAGTTACAGGAAAAAACAAAAATTTGACCAAATTATAGATTCAAATTTGCAAAAATTATGTTCACAAAGAGAGTCATACTAATTAATCCCCTAGGCGGCTGGGCCTGACCCAAGTAGCAACTGTTAGCTTGATATATGTTGTTGGCCAATTAACTAGTATCAAAACATTAGTTGTAAGAGGTTTTAGGTTAATTTGAAACCCTCCAATCCCTCTATCCTTTTTTTTTGCTTTTAACTAGTTCATTAATGTTAGTATTGGCTCATTTCCTAACAACGTAAATTAATTTCTAGGAGTCCGATGAAATCTCTAACAAAGATTAAGATAGGTCATGGGTTCGATCTTATATGGATGTAACTAAAATAAGGACAACGAGTCATACTTACCAGAAGAGAAAAGCCAATCAAGTCTCGAGCACTGACAAGTGGCCAACCAATTTCAATTTTGTGATCTTGAATAAATTGTACAGCTGCAGTTATAAACACCCCTATCAAAGATGTTATGGCACACAAGGACATAGGTGCAGGAAAATCACCCAATGTTGTAGCCTGTAGTCAAAAATGAACACAAATGCCACTGATTAATACTTAACTAGTGAAGCAAATGTATAAGTGGAGTTAATAGTTCTATCTCTATAATAAATAAATGATCATCATCACCTGCAACACAATATTGCTGGACAAAACAAAGACTGCAGCAAGGAGATACAAGCAACCAATAATCTTCTGCTTATCGAAGATCACATCCGGAGAATGAGCTCGATATTGAATCTGTGTTGCTGGGGTACGGGACATGGTGCTGTGCATTATGCTCATTGTGAGAGCGCCTACCACACACAATAATGTGCCTAGAATCTTCACTTTGCTGTATAGACAACTAATTTTCACTCTCTCCAATCTGCATATATGTTATTATTAGACAACATCAAGTATGTTCTGTTAAATGTTTTAATATTTTCACTTTGAAAAAATAAGGAAAAGACACAGATGAAAGTTATGCCAGATACCTAACAGTACAAGCGATGACAAATATAAGGCCCGGAGCAAGGTTAGGCATGGCTGTTGCCATTGCTGGTGAAGTTAGCATGATCCCCTTCAGAAATAATACCTGGAACAAAGTTACTCTGCAGCACCAAAAAAAGCAAGAAATATCATTTTCTGTCTATTTTTTGGTTTACGGCTATGATATAGTATTAATATGTTGTATGTCTAGTAGAGCATGTTCATGCATGGTGACCAGCCACCATGGCTGGATTTTCTTAAATATTCTTTTTGCTGGAAAATAGTTTCTTAGCTAGAATATATATATATATATTTTTTCAATTCTCTAAATAACTAAAAATGGTCGAGGGGTTAATAATACTTTTACCATATTATCAAAGGGACCACAGTGATATATAACTAACAAGTAACAGCAAAGATATTCCTTGAAGTTCAAGTTAGGAGACCAAGAATAGCATTTGTATAAAACCATATATGCTTTTCACATTTTCAATTTTTCTGTAGGTTGATATTTATTATTTTATATAAACTCACAAAAGAACAAACTAAGAGTGAGAATAAACTCAAACAAAAAAGCTTGCATATTTACATAAGAGAAAAGGGTTCCACCAAAAGTGTTGGAACTTTGGGAAAGTCTGGGAATAATTAATGGAGGTGAGAAGAGTAGACAAATAGTTTTTAGGGTTGGATAGGGTGGGTGGGAAAATAGGGATGGTATAAGCAACTAGCCAACTACCATTCAAGAGGTTTCACCCATAAGAAACTAAAAGGTTAGGTCCAGAGAGCATTTGCTTGTTTAGGATTTTCTTTCTTTTGGGCTTCTAGTGCTTAATGTACCAAGCAAAACTAGAACCTAGATAATTGATTGTCAATTTCGTCCAAAAAGAAAAAGATAAATTTTTTGGACAATTAAAAAAAATTAATTGACGAAGTAACAAGCCTTGTACTCATATTAAGAAATTGGTTTAATTCTATATGCTTCATTGTGCTTGAATGTTATGCGATTTGAGTTTGAGAATAGATAAAAACTGAAAACTATTAGGCTTTTGCATCCTAATTTTGTTTGGGTAAGTACTAGATTGAACATTGTAACCACCGAAGACATTATGAACAAATATGATATCACAAAAGTACTCAAGATGAGGATATCTTTTTTTTTTTTTTGTGTTTTTGGTTTTCAGGAGGTTTTGTTTGCACCTTCGAAACATCTATATCTTATAAATTTTCTTATATTTTGAACCCTGTTTTGCCCCTATACAAATTAATTTGAAAACTTCGGTACAACATTATCGAAAACCATACAATAATTTGGTGGTGGTGGCCAAATTGCATTTTTTTTCTTCAAATTCAACATTTGGTGAAAAGTTGTCGAATTATTCCATTATTTTCGATGGCTTCCTTCTGCCAATTCAAAGTGAAATTTTAAAAGCGGTAAATAGATCAAATTTGGTGGTGCAAAGAAAACAACCCATTATATAAAACTAGATTGGAGAATCAAAACTTGTATCTTATGATCCGTAAAATATGCATCACAACATAAGAACAAAGTGAAATGGAATAAGGTATTACACTATTACATAATAAAAAGTTAAAATTACGTAGCATAATCCAACTAAGTCTTGCCAATAGATTAGATTAATCTATGATGCTTGTGGGTTGAAAAACGTACAATGACTAGCTAAAGTAGTTAAAATAAACATAAAACAATTCTAAAAGTCAAAATGAAAATGAAAGTGATCTTTTTTTGGTTTGAGGAGAAAATGAAAAGTGATCCTAAGATCTTTAAACTAGTTAAAATTGACATACCCTCCAAAGGCGATCAAAACCAACTGAATCCCAAACTTCAGGCTGATTTTGCTTGGCCATTTGCTCCTGCATTTAACACAAACACATATGAATAATCAAACCCCAAAATCTCAAACTTAAAGAAGAAATGCATTCAAAAATATTATATCAACGATTTCTATAGCATCCATGGAAGAAAAAAGGGTTACCTTTCAAAATAGTAAGCAATGGGAGAGAGGATGACGAAGGTAGCAAAGGAGGAGAGAATAACAAGGGTGAGAGGGTCAAGCCCCAAAGACATAAAATAGCTCAACAACACAGAATTTCCGGCATAAACAAATTGCACCCCTACCAGTCCCCCTACTAGAGCAACATCTTCAATCATATCCCTCTTCAATATTATCATATTTAATTTTCCTTCCTCCTCACCAAACAAACCCTTCAATATGTTTGGTCAGTGAAGAACACACCCGGCCAATATATACAAACTTTGTGCTATCACCTCTTCTTCTTGATATTGTTCTTCTTTCTCTCCTGGATCTCCATTGTCTTCTGGGTTTTTCTTTGTATGAAATAAGGATAAACTAGCTGTGCACGTAAAAAACTTCTCTGTTTTAATTTTGGCCTTTTCTTCTCTACCTGTTTTTGGTTTCTGAGCTAACCTTCACGGGGGTTGGTTAAGAGGGCCGAGGATAGCAATATTCTATACCAGCCAGTCTTCTCCTGGTTCTTCGTGTGCAAGAGCATCTCTCTTGTCCTTTTAATAGAAAACAAATAAATTAAGTGCTCCTTAATTTTCAAATGTCACTCCTCTCTCATTCTACCTAACTTTATATTTATTTGATCTTTACCTAGATTGATGTTGCTTTTCTTATTTTACCCTATCGTATCTCGTTTCCTAAATTTTCTCCTTGCAAAGCACATGGTGGAGCAGCGGTTTCCACGTACATTGGCGTTGCACTTACCCACGAAATTAACCTAGCTGCAGCTACCAGTCTACCACGCACTGGACAAAGCTTTCAACTTCAATAGAAAGTTGAGCCATTACATCGATCGGTTAATCGTATCGGATGCATATAACAACATATCAATCGTTCAACACCTCAACTTAAATATGAGAGTGTTTTGTATCCACCAAAGAACATATGTACTTGAGTGATCCAACGGCTGATATGTAAAGGTAAGAGATCCAACGGTGTGCATGCAGGGGGTATGTGTGGTTGGATAGAGAATTAGCCGATCCAACAGCTAAGAACACTCAAGTACATATGTACTTTGGTGGATACAAGAATTTTCGCTTAAATATCGTCAAATGATCAATACTTTCTAACATATGGTTACAAGACTTGCGATTTAGCTAGGGTTCAAAATGGAGGGACGGGCGGAAGTGGTCTTCTCCCCTATATGGGGAGAGTAGGCGCCTAGCGTGACGACCTCTAATGAGGGGTTGATATTGCCTAATCCTCTATTTTAATTTATAAGAAAAAAAAAACTAGAGTTACTTCAAGGTTCGAGATTCGAGATTATTTATCTTTAGAAGTTGGAATTGTAGAGTCTCAGACGAACAATTGAAAGGGGAACAACAAGAGTTTTGAATCCAGACCCAAAAAAAATAAAAAAATTTGAACACATTCTTTATGAATAATTATTGTTCTTAATTGTATCATATTTATTCAGAATCAATTTAACTAATTCAAGTTTACACTCCCGGGGTAATTGGTGCTGATTGTCTATTTTTATTTTCTTTTTCTACATAACTTATAGAATATACAGTCTTTCACCAGTAACCTCTTTCATTGGCATGAAAAGCACATGTAATCTACTTATAGTATTATAATGCAAAAAGTTAGTTTACTAGTCAAGGACTTGAGGCTACCACCCTATTATAGTATTATATCCAATTTGATTGTGTTGAGTCGATGGCAATTCCAAACTGGAGGTCGGTGCACAGAGGTTGGAAATAAGTGGTGGTGTAACCGCTACGTCGGAATGAGATCCTCTCCTCATCAAGAGGATCTCTTATTTCCCTACCAAGCAATTTCAGCCCTCCATTTTGAAATGAAGGGTCCAGATTTCTTGCACTTTTCTCAAACCTTATACCTCACCCCAAAAGTGTAAACAATCTTGGCCCTCCATTTCAAAATGGAGGAATGGAGGGCTGAAATTGCTTGGTGAGGCAAAATCTTCTCCTCTTGGTGAGGAGAGGATCCGAGTCCCGCTACGTTGGCGTGGAAGTTCTGGTGTTGAATTGTATGCATAATGAGGGAGAAAAAAGGACTACCATACTTAACTTTCTTTTATAGTTTCCTACCAAAGTCAGCATATTTGCTTTCATAGTCTCTTACTCTCTTCTTTGGCATCATTTGGTTCACGGAAAAGAAAAGAAATGAAATCAATTCTTTCTCTTTTCATAGAAAGGAGAAACTAAATTTTTTATTAGTTTTCCTTTCAAGTATTTAGTAAACAGTCTAACACTAAGGAAATGAATCAAAAAATAATAATATATAAAATAAAATTAATATTTATAACTTTATAAATTGTTATTTTAGTTATAAAAATAATGTAATTACTGTTAAATTAGTGCAATAAATATAGGAAAGTAAGTAGGGAAAGTGATTCATTTGGAGTATGGAAGGAACCAATTTCCCCCATATTTTCCCTTCATTCAGGAAAATGTTTAATTTCCTTTTGCATTCCAAACACAGTAAATGATTGAGTTTCATTTTCAATGACCTCAATTCCGCGAATCAAACGAGGCTTTCATGCTCCTTAGGGTTCTTGGCACACAAAGTCTTAAATTTGCAACACATCTAACGTGTATATATATATATATATTTTAACAAATTACGGTTTACTACGTACCCTGTAATTCACCTCTAATAACAATTCACTCCCAAAGTCTTGCAATCTTAGCCGACCGTGCGGTCAAATAATGCTAATTGCTAATGTGACTAGTGTAGAACCGACAGGCTACCATAAAAATTAAATAGAAAAAAAAATGCAGTCTTTAAGAAAAACTAACAACCTCCCACATACTATATTGCAATTAGCAACTATATCCTAACGTTCATAACAATAATAATTGAGTTAATACAAGTAGGAAATCTGTGACACAACAGTATTATTTATGCGCAAATACTGTGGTCACCAACACAGACCAGGCATTTCTTGAGTCTAAATTTATATTTCCTCATATATATTGGTTCCAAAACATTTAAAATTTGTTATAAGATAGACAAAATTAATGTGATGTAAATGTTTTGAACTCATGCCACATTCGTTTACATTTTGTTTATTTTCATCACTATTAATCAACACGAGCTGCTTCTTCTAAAAATAAAAATAAAACGAGAGAAATTAAGAAAGTAGAGTTATGTGATTTAAGAACTAATTAATGCAGAGCCGCTTGAAAAAAATAATGTAGTCACATTTCTATCTTGATTGGACCAACCCAATTGGCATTTTCTGTTTCTCCAAGTAAGAGCATGTAAATGAATTCCTTATTATAGTATATAATTTTTACAAAAAACAGCTTCTTCAAATTCAAAAACCCGACTTGCACAAGAGCATGAAAATATTTAAGAAACATAAAAAAACCGATCCCAAGTACTTAAGAGGACCATATTTTTATTATTTTTTCATGTTCGAAATAAAGGAATACCTTTACCGACGAATAATTCGTCGGCACAAATGTTCTTATATATTTTTTATTTTTTGGTTTCAAATCATGTCAAAGGATTTTCTTCTTGGGCTCGACCACGCTATCAATGCAAACATACTTTGGCAACCACATTGGGAATCAAAATTGGATTCCTCATGGTGCGGATAAAATGTGTCAAAATAAAAATTTCCTCATTGCACACGATTTTCTAGAACAACGATTTCTTTAAAATTTACAAATTCGGCTTGCACGGGAACATTAAAATTACTCAGAGACGTAAAGAAACCGATCTCAAGTACTTACGACCACCGGAAGCACTTATTTATAATTTTTTCATGTTCTAAATAAAATTAATTGTATGAACACCTGTACCGACGAATAATTCGTCGGCAAAAGTGTTCTTACATAATTTTTTATTTTATTTTTTATCTTAAATTTCAAATCATGTCAAATTTCTTCTTGAGCTCGACCTCGCTGTGTTGGTGAATGCGGAAGTTCATAATTTCTGCTTCATGCTCCATAGGGGTTCTTGGCATGCAAAGTGTAAATCAAATTTCCACTGTACCTAGCATCTACTTTTTTTTCTTTTTGTTAACTTCTGTAATTGAAATTTTTTTTCTTATACTTCTTATATATACCAAAACATTTCAATATATCATAAAATATTGTCACGCGCCCACCCTAGCTAGCTAGTTTCTTTTAAGCTTTATTATGTGCATTCATGCTTTTGGAGCATAAAACAAGGGTGCATCTTCAGTGTTTGGAGAAAATGGGGAGGGTGAGGATGCATTTGCAGGGGGAGGGGTAGGGGTAGATTGAGATCCAATGGTTGTCAAGCATGCCACGTGTCCAAACATGGCATGCTTGGAGCATGAGAGAATTTCCCCGTAAAACAATTGTGAAATGCTGATTCCACACGATAATCTAGATGTCCACACTTGTTCTGCTTTGATTCAATTAAGTAAAATCTATATTAACATATGTTGGATCGCACGAGGAGTTTGTGTAGATATATACTAATTATAATTAAAAAGTGTTAAAGTATTTCAGACAAAAAAAAAAGTGTTAAAATATAAAATTTTGGTAGCATTGAAACACTTCTATAAATCAAAGTTCTCCCTAAACAACCTTTCACGTCCAAGTAAATTTCGTAGGACTATGTACAAATCCACCTAACTACTACTTGTGAGTCTACACCTCATTTTCAATGTGGATGATTAATGTGGAATATGTTTTAATTAAGTTTCCATCTAGTCATCTACCTTCTAATTAGTTACTCAAATGGTAAAAAAAATAAAGAAAAAAAAACTTCTACTTGATCTGTTGCCAACCATGACAATAAATTTTGCTTTTGGCTTTTCTTTTCCATAAATTACTCCTATATATGATTCCATATTTCAATCTTCGAGCAGCCAGCTTGCTATAGCTAGTGCACAGATTAGTATTAATCTTTTAGACATATCTATGAGCACATATCGATCAGTTACATACTTACATGAGTAATCGTTTTAGGTAATCAAGTTAGCACGTTCTCTAGCTTAAGGTGATCGAAAGTGTACCCTTATATGGTTTAGAATGATTCAAAGATGCATATCCAAATATATATATATATATATATATTGATTCAAAATGTTTAATACATAGGGTTATTAAATACTCCAACATCGATCTCTGTTGAGCTCGATGTGGCCGTGCATGGTGTAAGTGTACGAAGAATCCCTTTCGGAAAATACAATCTAAAAGGTTTCATATCCAGCCCAAGAGCCCCAAACTCCCAAAGCTCAATTATAAGCAGCACCAAATTAATTAAGTAGCTAGCCGGCCATCATAACGATCTGCCAGAACTGACTACTTGTCTTCTTGATGAAAAGTTCATATGAAATTAATGATCTTTAAACACAAATATGACAAGCAATTAAGCAGGTTTTTCTTTCAATATGGTTATTAATTGTTTTTTGGATTGTATCGACATGCAACATATATTTCTTCCTTTCCATGACAACGTACGTTCATGATCTGTGTGATAATGAGCTTCATATATTTGCAAAATATTGAATCAGACACATATTTATCAAACCACGATTGATTGAATTAGAGATGAGAAGAGAACTTTTAATAAGATTGAGATATTGGAGAAAACAAAATTTCAATGAGTGCTCAAAATTATGAATTTGATCATGTACTGCATGCACACCAAACAGTGCAAGCTGTGTAGCATAAACATAAAGTCCAAGCAGATCATACCAAACAGAATCATAACTAATTAACCTGCTTTAATTTAGAACATAAAGTCATTGTTAGTTTGTTCATGATGAGCCAACTGCATGCAATTTAGTGGTTAGTTTGTTCATTGCGCATTTTTTCTCTTTAGAAAATTGTATGGATATCATGCAATATATATTTCTTCTTTTATTTCATTAATTGAATTTTGTTTGTTGATTAAGGCGAAGTTCCGTAAAAACCTCTGTTCTTGATCTGTAACTATATTTTCGTGTGATAATAAATTTCACATATTTGCAAAATATTAAGTTCATTTTTTTATTTGACAAAGATCAAGGCCCCGGCCGCCTTCAAACCATAACTATTGAAAAATCCGAATACAAGAAGTTCATATATAGGCATGTATTTATAGATTGAAATTGAATTAGAGATAAACAAGATAAGTAAATTTTTTACAAGACTGAGAGATTGGAGAAAACCAAAATCTATAAAATAATAGTAATGTGAATCGTTTTAAAGGAAATGACAATACTGAAGAACATATATCATATCATCTGCTAGGGTTTTCTTCTTGCACCTTGTGACGGAGAATTTCTTGGCCGTTCGAGTTCAAAAGGCTCCGCCCTGGTATAGGTTACACTTGCCTTCTGGGTTGCGTCTGGCGTGTCTTTAGACACTTGCAGTGGCTTGAGAGCTCAGGACCAACTTGATCCGATTGAGTCTTCCCCGATCTTGCCCTTGGATCAGGTTGGTTAGTTTGGTTTGGTGGGTGTAGGATGGGGTTTGAATAGAAAATGTGGAGTATTGTTGGATATTGTGGGAACTTATTGCCACATTGATAATATAATTTGAATAGTATATGCAGTGTGCAATTACATTACTTTGTAAAAAGACGTAGACCCGAACAATGGACTTTCGTATTAAAATATGAGTATTGGATTATAGCAAATTCAATTAATAGTTGTATCCGAATCAAGTGAGTGATTTCCAATCTCAATCGCGTTACTACCGTCATTTCACGAAATGTACAATTTGTTTGAAATCAAATATAATTTAGTTTGAAATCGAAATTCATAACTTCAAATGTAAATGTGCACTTGATGTTAGAGTGGTTTATTGTGTTAAGCTATGCAAAGGTGTCTCTTGAAGAGAATCCAAAATCCCCTCCGAAAACAAAAGCAGGACCTTCCACTTCGTGCAAACCATATTAGCACAACTACCCCAACTCATAACATTAGCAATCATGTTACTGCAATCCCCCAATTTGAAACTTCTGACTCATGGACAAGTATCATTTTTGACCTCGCCCAATGTGGCACCAGAACTGAGGATGCCTTATTTGAGGCCTCTCATAGGCTCAGCTCTGGTACCAAACCAAATGGGTACTTGTTGGTTCACATGGTCCGAGCTTCAGCCAACCTGGGCTGGGATTTCTGCGGCTTGCAGCTTCATAGCTACATTTTACGATCTGGGTTTTGCTCCAATGTCTTTGTCTCCACTGCTCTGATCAATTTCTATATCGGAATTGACTCCTTGAGCAATGCTCACAAGGTGTTTGTTGAAATTCCTCAACCAAGTGTAGTTTCTTGGAATTCTTTGATTTCTGGATACGTGCATTCTGGGCAGTTCCGTAGAGCATTGAGTTTGTTTATTCAGCTGGAAAGGTCTGAAGTTTCCACAGATTCGTACTCGTTGACTGCGGCTTTAGGTGCCTGTGGCCAACTGAGCTTTCTGCAGCTTGGCAAGTCAGTTCACTCCAAGATTGTGAAACTAGGTTTGCAAAATAGCATTGTTGTTTCGAATTGTTTGATAGACATGTATGGGAAATGTGGGTCACTTCAGGAGGCAATCCTTGTGTTTAATAACGTGATAGATAAGGATACTATTTCGTGGAATTCAGCAATAGCGGCAAGTGCTAGAAATGGAAGCTTAGAACAAGCATTCAGTTTTTTTAAGCAGATGCATAACCCTGATATAATCTCATATAATGAACTGATAAATGGCTATTCTCGGTTTGGAGACATAGAATATGCTATTAAACTTCTGTTCAATATGCCAAATCCAAATTCATCTTCCTGGAATTCAATAATTACAGGATATGTAAACAGGGGTCAAGCACAAAAAGCTTTGGATTTCTTCTGCAACATGCACTGGGAGAATGTTGAAATGGATCAATTCACGTTTTCAAGCATTTTAAGTGGAGTTGCAGGTATTTCGGCTTTGACATGGGGAATGGTAATCCATTGTTGTACCATAAAATATGGTTTAGCTACATCAATTGTGGTTGGTAGTGCTTTGATTGACATGTACTCCAAATGTGGGAAGGTGAACAATGCTGAAACAATTTTTCTTTTACTTCCAGAAAAGAATTTGGTGACATGGAATGCAATGATCTCTGGCTTTGCCCGGAACGGCAATTCTTCAAAGGTGATGCTCGTGTTTGAGCAGATGAAAATGGAGAGGGATGTCAAGCCTGATGAGATCACATTTCTTAACGTTATATCTGCATTTTCACATAATCAAATTCCATTGGAGATTGCATTTCGGTACTTTAAGTCAATGATCGAAGACTTTGGGACTGAGCCAACGCTTGAGCACTGTTGTTCTATGATTCGGCTAATGGGGCAGAGAGGGGAGGTGTGGAGGGCAGAGAAGATGATCTACCAGCTGGGTTTTGGAGCATGTGGATCAGTTTGGAGGGCATTGATTGGTGCTTGTGGAGAGTGTAGAGATTTGATGGTTGCCAAAAGTGCAGCTGCAAAGGTCATGCAATTGGAAGGAGATGATGAATATGTATATGTTATGATGTCTAACTTATATGCACACTATGCAAAATGGGAAGATGTCAGGGTAGTCAGGAAGCTGATGAAGGAGAAAGGAATGAGAAAGGAAGCCGGTTATAGTTGCATTGAAATGGAAAATGTTATCTAAAATTCTGAATTATAATGAAATTTGTTTTGAACTGGACTAGTTGGGATTCCAAATTGGGTCAAATCCTGAGAATGGTACGCTTGGCCTTTAAAATCTCAAAGGTGGCCATGACCATGATTTTTCTTTTTTTGGAAAGAAGAAATTTTCATCAAAAAGGAGGAACAAGCCTCTTGAAAAGAAAACAACAGAACCAGACCAATTACACAGTGGGGTCTAGAGAACCCTCATACAGCAGAATTTTAGACAAGGAGGAAGGAGGGTTCACAATCCAGTCCGAAGGACACTTCCCACTATAAGCTAAAGAAGCAACAAGATGAACTGCTCTGTTAGCTTTCCTGCTAGTCCAAGACCAGCTAACCTGCCGGGTTGAAGATTGATATCGGACTTCAGAAACAACAGTTGCTGCTTTCCAATCTGAAACAGGAGCATTAGATTGGAGACATTTTATAAGACAATGTGAATCAGAGGTGATGATTATCTCTTGAATAGGAAAAGCCTGAGCTAGGAAAACAGCTTCTCTAATAGCCATGGCCTCCACCGCCATTGGGGAAGGGGCAGGCACTTGCCGAGCTGAACCGTTAATGACCATAGCCTGGTACTTGCCGAGCCATGACCATGATTAGTGACCCAAATCAAACACACACTCAAAGACCATAGCCTGGGACTAGTCACCTTGGAACTGACAGAACAAGCTCCGGATAGGTGGATAGAATACAAAGACTCAAATTAGGAATACAGAGTGAAACCCTTATAAATGCGACATTTTGACATTTTGACACTCCAAATTCACTAATGAATGGGCATGCTCCAGAAATGTGGTCATGCGGACATTTTGAAATGTCTTGCATTTATATTACCATCAATGTAAATTCAGACCATATTGAAAACATGAGCAAACTAGAAGGGTCAATTTGTGAGATTACAATAGTAAGAACTAAAATGGAGGCACGCCAAAGTGCCAAACTATAAGGCCAAATTTCTAATATAGCGAACTTTGATAGCATGGTTTCCATGAAGCAACTATACCTCATTTATGTTGGTTTGTGGAATTTTGTCCAAAGTCCGAAGTGATCCTCATGCCGATTGTAGTGATATATCATGCAACACTTGTATCTTATTCTCCACATTAGCATGATAACTACATATGTTTGTAGAATAATAAACTAATAGGCGTATATTTGTGGAATGATGAATAAACTAGTAGTGTGATAAATCAATAACAAAAATGAATCAAAGTTTGCCAATAAACAATCAACCCTAAATAATTCTACATATTCAAAACTGTAATTCTTATTCACATACTAGACTATCGAGATAGAGAATAGATTTAGATTTGGATTTCACCCTTAGATAATAGAGTTGCATTTGCTTTTATTGATCTATGAAAATGTGGGCAATGGAGACCCCATTTGTAGAGACAATTCTGCTTTCCATATCCAATTTGTCTTCCCTTTTGAATAATTGAAGAGGACAAGAATAATAAGAATTAGAGCGTTGCCGATAGCCTTCTTTTTGTTTCGGTAGAAATTTTTGCACACTTTGAGCCGTATATGCAACTTTATGAAAGAGATTCACGAGTGTTTGTGATTCCTATTAAACAAACCATACAGATTGTTCTTCGTACTATTGAGAAGCCACTTCCTGAGACTAGGAGAATTGTGATAACAAGGTAGAGTTTTTGATAGAATCAAAATGCTATGTTACATAACATTGGCTTGTTTGAAACCGTTTGATTGACATGTACAAATAATGCTTTAGGAGTCAAATCGTTGTGTGTAAATGAAAATGCTAGAGACCATAAATTCGGGCTCAAATACGTGTTTTTGTTTTTTGGCTATTAAGTCTGTCATATATGCAGGACCACGCAATATCATGTTTGTGTGCAATCTCTAAAGAATCCATGAAACAAATTACAACTTCTCCAACATTATCAATTATCAAGAATGCGACATTGAACTGCTTGCATTTCGATTGAAAGATCGAAGACATTGCATACCAGCCAAGATGCACAAATAATTAGTATTGAACAAGCCAATTGAGTTATTATTTCGAAGCATCCTATCTTGTAGGAAGAATCAAATTTAGCTTCAGTGCTGTGAAATGGTTTGAATTAATGAAACTACAAAATCTGTGATTTTCCTTTCTTGTGAAGGTAACTTCTGGTCATGATGACAGTCTGCTGCAAATCACCTTGGACCTGACAAACCAAGCTCTGGATCATCAAAGAATAACAAAGACTTGAATTAGAACCAAATAAATTGAAGGCCTCCCTTAATTGGAGAATAATTGCATTCCAATTTCAATAACCAAAGGACCCAATCAAAAGGACTCTAGAATTTAAGATGTGTTATGGAAAAAATAGGCTCAATATCCCAGCATTCATTACAGCATTCACTAAATTTACTTTCAGAATACGGTTCAAATGGCTAGGTAGTATATACTCCAATAATAAGTGTTCATCTTAAGTGAGTTTGCGAAATGTTTTAAGTCAGACACAATGAGCATAGATGGCCGGCCCACCTCCATATACAGCAAAGTAGCAAACATGTCAACATGTCTCACGTACCATCAATTCCATCTGGGAAAAGGAGCAGCTATGTTATCAAACCATTTCTATTTGTTTAGAAATAAAATACTATATAAGTTTAACACAAACTCAAGCCAAATGCTTGTATCAAAACTATGTTTTGTTTGCCTCAAGTCATATCATCTTGCCATTTCAGTATTAAACTTAATCAATTAGTTATACGTTCAAATTTTAAGCTAATGATACCTATATAATATTTCTAGCACACAAAGGCTATAGACAACTTACTAAAATATGTCTCAACATGCAAACTTTAGACTCGATAGATACTGGCAATACAAAGCAGATGGAGGAATAGTAGTGCCAATATGGCTAGAAGATAATAGATTAAGTGTACCACAGCCAAATGGAAACTTATCATAACATCATCCTATATTAATTGGTACACATTCCTAATCGGCATAGATAAAACTCAAAGGGACGATAACCGAACGTGGATGCCCATAAAACAGAGGCCAAAAACATGGCTAGTGCAGGTACAATTAACCAAATTGAAAAATCAATCCATAGACATAGACATAGACGGGATAGAAGACCCTAAGCTAACATAGTCAAACATTTCTAAGGTTTTTGAGGGAAAACTCATAGCTCCGTACTTGATAATGAAGCAGCAGGCCATAATTAGCAGGTCCAGTTTATTTCTTTCAAGCATATGGATATTATGTGCCTGCAGGAACCAAATATTCCAGTCAGATAACACGCCCTTTGATTTCCATTGCCTTAAATGTCTTATTCTCACTGGCCAAAAGAAAATGTCTATTTCTATGAACCCCATTGAATACCCCAGACACATCCCATAAGCTCACATAAAAATGTCTCTATGAATGCTTCTAGGTGACACAGCCGCCTAGTTTCAGTTTACTTAGAATTAATACTTCTGTGTCATACTCGAATCATCTCTCAAAGTACACGAGGCAGCTGCTACAAGTTTATTTTTCTTCAGGTTCCACAGCACACAAAATTACATAACAAGAGATGATAATAAAAACCATGTCACTTCCAACAATTACAGGTAATGTAAATCCAATTTGTTCAATGCAAAACTCAATGGCAACAATGAGTCAAAGCCGAATTCCAAACAGAACCCAAGTAAGCAAACACCAAAAGACAGACATGGGATTGAATCATTGAAACAATTGCAAAATGTGGTAGAAGCAAAAGTGACTCACAATTCTAAAAGAAAGCAAAATTTAGAGGCTGGGAGAGGTGCGGCAGAGAGTACCCTGTGAGAGCGCTCGGCAACTCCTCGATGTTGTGCTCAGTGCTGACGTCAGCCTCGCCGCAGCCACCGCGCTGTGGAGTGGCAGTAGTGATTGGACGCATCCCAGTACACCCGTAGACCTGCCCCAAATCACAATAAACATGAACCATAAGAACCCAACAAACTTTAAAAATCAATACTTGAAGCTCGAAAAAGTAGAAACCCAGAAAAAATCAAAGAGGGAAAGAGACCTGGAGATTGAGAAACCGCGAACTGGAGCAGAGGAGGGAGCGGAGGCGGGGAGAGGGAAGCGTGAAGTGGGAGATTTAGGGGCGTTGGATCTGATGGCGGATCTGATGGACGATACGGATGCTCTGTTGGCGAACTGTCTGCAGGCGGAGGCCATCACAGGATGTGAGGGTGGACTGGGGTAGTGAAGTGGAGAATTGAGATCTGAAAAATGCTTGGATCGAGTTCAAAGGGTTTAAGGGTTTTAGCTGCACCGTATGTGTTTCCTATTGGTGTTGCTATTGGTTTGGGCTTGGGCTACTGTGTATCTCATACTTACCTGCCTACTACCTAGTAATGTTGGCCTGTTGGGACCCCAAAAAGTTCGAGTTTGGTTGCTGTTCGACTTGAACTCAATATTAAACTCGACAAAAATAAAGAGCCAAACCAAACACAAACTCTAATATATTCGACAACTCATAAACTTTCAAAAATTAAATCACAAAACTGTGTGTATACGAATATTTAGTTAACCAACACTTGTAGTAGTTTAGTACCTAAAATTTCACAACTATTGCTTTGGTATCTCAATCATATTTCATCATTCACTTTGGTATAATTAGATCAATTGTGTTGTTGTGCTCAATAGATTTTTTAATTAGTTGTGTTCAACTGCATTTAGATCTAAATCCAAGTGTGAGAAATAATTAGACAGTTGAAATGAATTTATTTGCTTCATTGTTTTCCACCATTGAATTTAAATCCGAGAACAGTTGAGCATGATTAAGTAAAAACTTTATTGAGTAGGTGAACAAGACTTTTGGTATATATATGTTTGGCGTCACCGTATCAAAAAGTAGCCCTTCTTTTTATTTTATTTGGTCCAAAAGAATAAATAGCGCTGCCCCAATCTGAACGACTTCCTTCTTCCAAGAAGATGACCAGTATAATCTACCTAACTGCTGCGGGTTTCTGGTCCAAATCAGTTCCTCTACTTCAAAACCATACAGTTTGACTGAACCGAACCCTGCTTATATATCAAGAATATATCACACTTCTCTTTTGTTTTAGCCTTAATTTTAGGGGAGTGAACTTGGGGTTAGGGGGTCAATTCTTTTCCATTGATTCATTTCCAAGAGTAATATATCATACGTCTCTCTGAATTTTCCAGCGGAGTCTTCATCTATGCTTTGAATCAACCAAAGCATGCATACTGTATTTCTTAGACTACTAAGCTAGTAGCCAAAAAAAACCCACCTACCCAACATATCTTCTAGTTCTAGGCCGGAGTCTAACTATCTTATTCAAATCTATAATTATCATCATCTTAGTACTTCTTTTTAGCAAATCAGTGTTAATTAATTAGTCTCTAAAAGAGAGATTGAAATTGGTACAATACATATTCGTGTTTGCCTTCTCAGCAAGCTTCCTCTCTCTGAGACTCTGACTTCTGAGATAGAAAGATAACTAGGCTAGGTACCTTTTATTCTTGTGCTATAAGTGATACTTTAATTTCATCCAAAAAATCGGGTTAAGCATATTCTTTGCAGAGCAAATTGGGTAGGTAGGACTTTCAAATCCCATCCCACAACAATATTCCCCCTAGATAGGATTAATAAGTTCCACTTACATTTGATTTATAATTGACCTCTCATTCTTCATTTTGACCCACTTAAATTCCCATTGAAGGTGTTATTACCTTTCTCATTGTCCCCTTTTTGGTCTCGAATAAAATTCATCTCCTCAAATTTCTAAATAAATGTTGATATAAAAAGAATTCCTATAACTTTTTCTTTGAGTGTTTTGTGTCTACAACTCCAATAAAAAATGAAAAAAAAATTACAAGTATAAGAATTTGAACGAATTAGAAAAAGAGAAAAATCAAAGTCATGAGTGATAGAGAAATCGTCCACTTAGAGGCTGAAGTGGTGTCCAAATTAGTAATCGCGTGGTTGTAAGAATTTTCAGACTGCAAGGAGCTAAATTTGAAATTAGGGTTTGACCCATACAGAGCCTGGACGCCTGCCACGTCATCCATCTTGAGGTCCACCTTCTTAGTCCTAGGACTCAAACTCGGGTACATGACAGCTTCCCTGACCGAGGAGTGAGCCAGCCCAAGCACATGCCCAATCTCATGGGTCGCCACGGACTCCAAATCCACGGCCACCTTCGACTTGTCGGATTCGAAATCGACGGCCCACGATTCCGCCGCGTCCAGGTGGAACCTCCCGTTCTCGGGAGAGAAAGCGTGAGCTAGAACTCCCAGGACGCCATCGAACGGCTCACCGTCGCCGTGATCGCCCTTGTAAAACCCTATTTTGATGTCGGCCGAGGAGTAGTCCCGGGTCTTGGTGAAGTTCACCGGAATCACCGCCGACCACCGCGAAAAGGCGCGGCGGAATATTTTCTCTATGTCTGACGAGCTCACGTAGCTGATGACGTGGTTGGGGTTGAAACCGTACGTCAGCCTCTTCGCGGGAGCCCACCGGGGCTTGCCGTTGAAGTAGGCGTAGCGACGCGTCGTGTGCAGCTTCGATATCGAGTGATGCTGCTGTGGCGCGTCGCTGACGCCGCATCTCGGCGAGGTGATGGCCGAGATGGTTTCCGAGTCGAGCTTTCCGGTGACGGGCAAGCTCAGTTTGGATTGGTAAAGAGTCAGGGCCGATTCGAACTGCTTGTCGAATATATCGGTGAAGTTGGTCGTTTCGGGTACCGGCAAGTAGCCGAAACGTTGGAAGTACTTCTTGAGCTCCGACATGCCGACCAGCTCGCTCCCCTTCCCGGCGTCCAGGAACCTCGTGAAGTCGTGCCACGTGGCGTTGTGGGACGCGTTGGCCGCGGAAGTTATGACGGTTAGGGGGTCGTTGCTGGGTATGATTCTGGCGGGAAAGCAAGGGCGGGAAAGAAAGAGTAATAAGGAGAAGAATAATAAGAAGGAGAAGAAAGAGTTGTAACAGAAAATCGGAAACATGGTGTTAGTTATTTTGGGATATGAACCGATCAAGGAAAAGCTAAGAGGCTTTTTATTAAGGAACTTTTGTAGAATTAATTAAAATAATTAGCGAATTTTTTAATCTGGATATATAGGAAGTATCGAAGGTTTGGTTTAATTTTGGCTTAGCTAGGTAGGGTCGATTCAAGAAGAAGAAGAAGAAGAAGAAGAAGACTAGATAAGAAAATGATGATGGCATGGGGAGAAGAGTTAAGGCAGATTCTGCCGTGTTTGGAGTTTAGTTGGAGAGATTCTGACTTTCAAGAGCTAATAATGGGTAAACCACTTGAGTCTGTTTTCTGTTGGTTATAGTTACATTCATTCTTTTCTTTTCTTTTCTTTTTTCCTTTTCAATTAATATCGATCAGGTGGAGTATTATATATGGGTACGTACTTGGGTTTGGTTGAACTACTTTTTTGGGTTTTTTTTTTATATTATTGAATTAAGATGATCGAAAAGATATAAATGGATATGATTGAAAATTTAATTTGCAGTTCGAGTTGGTTGATCAGTTAACCAATATTATTTTTGGTTGACCAAGTTAGGTGATTGGAAACCCTTTATCACTTTCTAGCTAGTGAGGTTTAGTTTGTTTCAGGGTTTAACTTGTGATGCAAGGTATCTTCACCTTGGACACGGAATTAAGCAATGTATGAACTGATCATCCAGACTTCTTCTTTCTTTTTTTCAAGTGAATTCAAACAAGAGAAAAGGACCGGTGGTCAAACTTAATATTCAAATGACCCGCCTCAGGATTCATGAATTAAAAACACTTGTCATCACTGCTTCATTAAAGTGATGTGAATATGCCTTGGCTTTTGTTTTTTTGGAAAATGATTAATTGAATCAACGATGCTAGTCATGCTACTTACATACACCAATATACTGTATATGCACTTAACTAGGAAAATTACTAAAAAGCGAAGTATCCTATTAGAAGTCGCAATAGGCAAAATTGTAATGCAGCAGGATTGTATATATGGATTTATGTTGTATTTTAATTAGTTATACCCGGGAAACGATATTAATATATTGACAATCTAGTAGTGTTCACATGTTCAGTAAAGTCCATGCTCACCAACTGTTGGATTTAAATCTAATAGTTATTTATTTTTTGTATAGCTGCAATTTAATAAATGGATCGAAACACTCCACTTTTGAGGTCATTCTATAAAGATGATTTTAGCCACACAAAAAATCCCCATAAAAAATCATTCAACTATGTGATTAGCATGATCTTGGATTCTTGGTTTCACTTTTATCGATCAAAAATATCACATTTAATTATCAGCACAGTTTAAACTCTATCACATTTAATTATCATATTTGGATGACGAAACAATCCAATATGAATGGTTTCTTACAAGTATGATCCTTGAAGAGAAATCTAAAAAAAAAATGATGAACGATTATGATTACTAAACCGAAATGCAAAAAGATTGCTCAATTGTCTCACACTTCCCACCTAAAACCAATTAAATATTGATTCTGGGTTGAATACACAATACTTGAACTTTTTACTAATTTTTTTTATATATGGTTCATACAGACATACAGTGCTTTATGGTGATCGATTCATGAGATGGAGTATTTTAACTTGCAGTTAAACAATTTCTAGTTTAACTTAACTAATTAATGATAGATGTGATGGACTAATCACAATCACTCTTTGTGTTTGAAGTACTGTATTTAACTGTCCAAGTGTGTTTAAAGTCTGTCTTCTCACTCTTGGCCAAAACGTCTATCTTCTTCAGTTTGGCTTTGTGAATACGATCTTTTAAATTATTATATGCGGGGGATAGGATAACGACGCAAGCATATATATCTAGCTACTTTAATAAGCCACTATGAATAATTTTCTCTTGGTGATTATTGGTTACTATTTGCAAACATTCCGAATCAGTTGCTTTCTTGCTTAGTGCTTGCCCTATTAATTTCCGCCTTGGCCTGATTTCTGTTTCTTATGTTGGTTCTAAAGCTAATATGATGGTGTTACTTTCAATACAATTTGTTTTAACACGTTGTTTTCACCTAAAGTTTATGTGACAAAGTCAAATCTATTTGAATTGCTTAATTGGGTATCTATCATGAGCTTTGGGGTCGACGAGGCTAGGTCTAAGAGCAATAAACAATTGAAGGAATTTAATTGATTTATTATAAGAAAAATTAAGATTTGTACCAATATTTTTTTGCTTTTAGGGGAGCAATAAAGTTTTGTTATTCGAACAAAAAAAATACTACTTAAAATTGGTAAATATCGATATAATCAAATATATCCAGACAACTCATACATAAAACGATTAAGAGACAAAAGGTCCAAAAATCGAACAAGAAGATTTCACACAACCGAAACTCCCTCGACCAAGCTCACCCCTATCCATCTATCAACGGCCAGAATCCCACAACAACCTCTCCAGTCTCAGCTACACTTTATATTGTCACAATCCCGAAAATTCCATCAACTTCATACGAGTGAAAATGACAACAAACCCAACCCGACCAGAGAGGAAGGAAGAGAGCTTGTCGAAGAGATATTTATCAAAATGATTCTTGAAGGATGACCTAAAATGTAGATTATTTTTATCATTAGTTTGAAATCGCAATAATGATCGATGTTCACATTTTAACTCACGTGTGGATGTCTACACGTGAATGAGACTATATATATAACCAAATCCTAAGATGAAATGATCGAGAAATTGATCAAGAACAATTAAGAACTTTAATAATTAATACCGATGGAGCAACATACCTAACGCTCTCTAGACCATTCTCACAACCATACATGTATTCGGTTAATACTAAAAGCAAATTGAGCAAGTTTATGGGTTGCCTCATTACAGTTTACGAGCTTATTCACAATATATTAAGAACACCTTAATATCAAACGATTAATAATTTAGAAACTATTATTATGGCCACATCCTATGTACACTATACACGAAAACAATATCCACACTCAACAATATATAGAGTTTGACGTGATAGCTAGATAGGTACATTATTGACAGAGATCGAGAATGTACGTTGAACATCATCACCACCACTTGTTAAGCGAAAACAAAAATGACAAATACCATTGTGGTTGGCTGAAGAAGATGGCACTATTGGGGAATGGGATGGAACAGAAGAAAACAAGAACGTACACACTATCGATCTCACCTTTTGATTATCATGAAATATCAAGTACACTATCTGACCAACTTAGTGGCTCAACAAGAACAGATTCAGGTTCAGGCTTCGTTGTTGAAGGATCAACACTTAATCAGCTTTTTACCAACAAAGACAATAGCTCAAGTACGAGTGGATCATTGCCAGAGCGATCGTAGATCGTATCATGTGACACGACCAACTAAACAATCGCATAATAAAAAAAGGGTGGGACGGTTTCGGTTTTTCACACTATGACGATAGAGACAAAGACAAAGGCTATAGCCTATATCTGTATCAAACTTTAAAATGAAAAATCTTTTGTTTTTTAGAGAACTCCTGCGGTATC
Source organism: Rubus idaeus (assembly GCA_030142095.1). Lineage (NCBI taxonomy): Eukaryota > Viridiplantae > Streptophyta > Magnoliopsida > Rosales > Rosaceae > Rubus > Rubus idaeus. The sequence goes on from CM057969.1 coordinate 9,041,864, forward strand.
CTAAAAGATTTATAGGTCCAAAGACTAATCCGCGGTCGGGGATATTGTCAAAACGCTTCCTACCCCTGGCTAGCCACATAATGAATTGAGATTTAAATCAAATTCGCAGTCGGTATGATTCGAATCCAGGTGGGGGTACCACACCTGGAGGTTCTTACCAACTCGACCATCAGTGGTGGTTTAAAAATGAAAAATCTTGATTGGGTGAAACATCTGACCCATGCCATTTTTTTTGTATGAAACATAAATATGAGATAATTATCTTATGCTAGCATCCAAGCAAATTTATTGACTGAAATACTGCCAGGCCCATGATTATGAAAGGCCCAAATGAGTCAAAATTTGGACAGATTCTATGAGTTTCACCATGCACCACTCAAAGTCGATCTCAAACCCAGAAAGATGTGGAACAAATTTCAACTGGACTATAATACAGCACATGCGCAGCTGAAATTTTATTGATTGGGTTTGACAAACCATCTCTATATTCATTCAATCAAGAACCCATCTCTTATAAAAAAAATATAAAAAAAAAACCTTAGTAATGATATATTAACTAATTTTGAAAAGAAACCACTTAATTTTTGAGAGCTAAGCTTCCTCATTTCAGAATGTCAGAAACATATATATAAATTTTTTTGTATAAGTTCATATGATCCAGTTGTGTAGAGGGATATGCTTTAAAAGATATCTGAGTTCAAACTTATTTAGAAACTTGATACTTCAAACTAGGAATTAGGGTATGAATTACATTTACGGATTTAATTCCCAAGAACTAACCTGTATATATGAAACAATTATGTGCTGGAAATCAATGCTTTGAATTAATTAGTGGTTTAAAGCGTTTATGCAATTATGATATTGGAGGTAATATGGGTTAAAGATAAGCTTTTTAAGTGAAAAGCCTTAAAGTAGTTTTCTAATCATCATTTTGTTTTTAGACCAAAGAAGTGGCTAGAGACCTAGAGTCATAGGTAGACCATTTATCATCCCCAACTCCAAAAGGTACCAACTTCACTGAGCACCAATTTGTGTGGACCAATTAGAAATGATTGATGATATATTAATCACAATATCATGTTCAATAATTCCTAATGAAGATTAATGTGTTACATCAAATAATGATAGATTCTTAATTAATCTCATGATGAGAAATATAATCAAGGAAAAAAAGTCAAAAAAGCACACCAAGTCTTATCTTTTCTAGAGAGGCTTTAAATCCGCAGGTTGAGACCACTACCTGGTTAGCTCAGGGGTGGAACTAGGATGAAAATGTTGGCTGGGCTAGTCTTCCAAGTAATTTTTTTTTGTTGAATCTCGACGGAACGAGAGAATTTTATTAAATAAAAAAGAAAGATACACCTTAAAAAAAAGGCAGAACTGGAGTGCTTAAGGAAGCCTGAGAACTTCCACTTGCAGATGGTGACTGAGGATTAGTAGTTCTCTGAAACCAACTACAACATCCAAATTGAACCAAAATGCCAAATCATCATACCAATTAAGCAATTACACACAAAATCTGAAACCCTAAAATAATCCCCAAATTGAATCATAGCCAAAACTAAGCAAACGGTTGAATACTTGAATTTACTTACGAAATTAAACAGCATGAGACTATGCAGAGAGAGTGATTAGAGACCATCTCCATCAAATTTAAATTGCAAGATCCAAATTGAGCATAGAGAGTGAGAATTTTGCTGTTTTAGAAATGGAAATGAAAAACGGTGTCGTATACATATATATATACCATACTTTTTTTTTTGTAAACTATATATACTTGATAATTTTTTCCCCAAAAGCCGGTGCATATATAGTTCCGCCCCTGGGTTAGCTCATAGTGCTTACTCTATCAAGTAGCAACTATATATTTGCTAATTATTTTCCGAAAGTTCTATTATATATGTTTCAAAATGGGGTAGGTTATAGTACGGTGATGCATGTCATATTTATATTTACGACTTTTTTGAATAAAAAAATACATCGAATTAAACCAAAATTACTATAATAACAACAAAATTACCACATTTGAATTCCTTTTACACTATTTTACATAAAATTAAACCAAAATTACATATTTGACAACAAATTATTTACAAACTTGTAACAATATCGTAGATAAAGTAATTATCTCTAACAAAACTAAAATTACACAAAAAAAAGACTATCGTTACCATAACGACAACAAATTTTGTTGATTATCTGTAAGTGGAGGTATGACATACATTTAAGTATTGTAAAATTTTCCATTTCGAAATATATAATGACAAAATATATGATTCAATTTTTTTAACCATTTGACGTTGATTAAAAACAATTAATGCTTGAAAATTTAAAATATCACATGTTGCAGAACATAGTAGCAATTCAATTTTGTTGTTTTTTCTTTTTGGATCGAAAATTGTGTTGCTAAAATAGGTGCTCCCTAGGAGGGAAATAGGGAATGCATACATGCAAACAGTGCAATTATGTGGTCAATAATTAGAAGTTGGCAGCTTTTACTTTGTATTATTGTGTCTCTCAACTTCACAAGGACCTACCCTTTCTTTTTCTTTCTAGAGACCCCTGAAAAAGAAGAAGAAGAAGAAGGAAGACAAGGACATATAATACATTCATGAGCAAAAACTTCAAGCAGAGGCATAAAGGCTCTTAAACTCATTATTCCATTAGCAAAATTTCAAGAGTATATATAAGAAAAAATTAAACATAGTGCCCAAATTTTGAGGAGGAGGTTACATGAACATTGTATTCTATATAATTCATGAATCATTATATTTTCTTTCAAGTTTTAATATACAAGCATGTATGATATGCATCCCCAATTTTTACTTTTGAATTAGTATACTTTAAGAATGCACGCGATTAATAACATAATATCATTTGACGATTTTACATAAAAATTTATAACAAGCATAGACGTTTAAATGTTTAATATATATCTTTTTCTTATCCTTTGGAAGCTAGAATTTTCTTCCATCACTGATTCATTGTACTCGCACATCATACAGAGCCCACACGCCACGTGATAACACGTGACAAGGGTAGCTTGAGTGAGACTGATATGACCTAGCTCATATCGATCATATATTAGTTAGCAACTTCCATTGCATGTCGCTATAGTCGACAGTAGAGTACACTACTCCATTATCGATCTGTATGTACACTTGTTGAGCCTGCAGCTAGGTTCTCTTCGTTCTACCACCAGCTCTCAGCTCTCTCCAGAATGCCAGGTATACGGTCTTAACTGTGTTTTAATGGCTGCAATATTCAGAAGCATTTAATGATCTGTACGAGCTAGCTATATATCCAGTATGATTAATGGTGAAAACTTTCACCATGTTCGATTTGATCAAATGACCAAAGCTGGGGCCGGAGACTATATGTGTGATAATCTATAATGGTATGGGTTCCATTTTTTGCTGTTGTGTACATGGTATATACATACAGCTCGATCATGCAACTATATATAATCGAGTAGGGTTTATACTTTATAGTCTTGCATTAATGTCTGAAGATCCCTATTCAATATTGCTGCTGTAATCAGTAAACTTGTACCTAACACTGCCTTTTGCTTTTAATTCAGCAGGCTGCTGCATACTGGCCACCTAAGAGTCTACCACTAATATAATGGTGATAGATCAATTTTACCTTAACCTACACCTTAATTTCATCGATCAGACCTAACCCTAGCTTCCTTATGATATATTAATTAATCCACACTTTAATGTGCTTATGATGATAAAGTGTGGATTAATTAATATATCATAAGGAAGCTAGGGTTAGGTCTGATCGATGAAATTAAGCTGTAGCTTAAGGTAAAATTGATCTATCACCATTATATTAGTTGTAGACACTCTTATATATGTGGCCAGCATGCAGCAGCCTGCTGAATTATGATTAAACCTTCAGATTCGACTAATTAACAAGTCTTTTTTTTTGTTACACTAATTAACAAGTCTTTAGTGCTAAAGAAAACAAATTAATTAAAAATAAAGAAATATAAATAATTTAAATCAAATTGTTTTTTTTCAGAGATGAAATTAAGATATACATAGGACTATAGGAGTCTCTTTAATAAAGTAAAAATTAAGAAATATCAATAAAGTAAAAAAAAAATCTCATTTTTCACTAGTGGTAAAACATGTTTTTTAAAAGATGTTTCAATTTACATAACTCAAAAATCTTAAATCGTTTATTTTTTATGAATATTTTAGTTTTACGACTTTGGAAAATAGTAGAAAATAAATTAGTCAATATTTTTGCATTTTGTCAACTCGAGAAGTCCTTTAAATTCATGATTTGAGTGTGCGAAGATTTTGATGTGAAAATAAGAACATTCAATTTTGGGCCAAAAATCGTGTGTTATAACCCACGGTTTTGAGTGAAAAACCAAGGTTTCGGCAAAAAAAATAAAATTCTAAAACTTCACCACTGGAAAAATATTTATTTTTAAAACGTGTTCTAAATGACAGAATTCAAAAATCAAGAAATCATTTATTTTTTTATGAATTTTCTAGTTTCCGACTTTGAAAAATTGCATGGGAATTGTAGGCATCCTCAGCAAGGGCATAAACATCGTTGTCCTCTCTAGCATTGACATGCATTGTTAGTTAGTCTTGCTGGCATGGGCATCGTTAGTTAGTTTCGCTAACACGGTCATCGTCAGAAGTGTCGGGGGCACCTCAGAATGCTTCATTATGAAATGCACTTTACCCTTCAACTTTACATGTGTCAAAATTTCATCATTAGTAAAACATAATTTTTAAAAGGTATGTCAACTGACTTTGTTCGAAAATTCGACTCGTTTTTTAGTAATAATTTTTTAAGTTTTCCTACTTTGAAAAATTATAACTCACAAACGACTTGAGCATTTAGAGCAAAGTCAGTTGGAAAAGTTTGAAAATTATTTTTTAACATTGATGAAGTTTTGACAAAAACAAAGTTGAAGGAAAAAGACGGTTGGCATGGTTTGACACCTTTGGAGGTTCCACAACTTTTCCTAGATGCAAAACCTTGTTAACTCCTTTTTCTTTAACTTTGTCCATTTCAAAACTTCACCATTGGTAAGACATGATTTTAAAAGATGTTCAAACTGACTTTGCTCAAAAATCTCGAATCGTTTATTTTTTAATGTATTTTCCAGTGTTCTGAATTTGAAAAATCGTAGAAATAAAACACGTTGATAATTTTGTATTTTGTAACTCGAAAAGTACTTAGAAATTATGGTTTGAGTGTGGGAAGATTTTTATGCGAAAATAAAAACATGCAATTTTGGCCCAAAAATCGTGTGTTATAGGCCATGGTTTTGAGTTAAAAACCAAGGTTTCGGCAAAAAATAAATAAAATTTTTTAAAAACTGCACTGCTAGTAAAACATATTTTTTTAAAAAATATATTTTAATTAACAAAACTCAAAAATCTCGGATCGTTTATTTTTTTATATAAATTTTCTAGTTTTCTGATTTTTTAAAGTAAAAAAAAATAAAAATTTCGATATTTTTGCGTTTTATCAACCTCGAAAAGTCGTTAAAAATTATGATTTGAGTGTGGGATGATTTTAGTGAGAAAATAAGAACATACAATTTTGGCCCAAAAATCGTGTGCTATAACTAACGATTTTGAGTGAAAAACCAAGGTTTTGGCAATAAACAAATTCTCAAAATTTCAACATTTGTAAAACATGTTTTTTAAAAGGTGTTTCAATTGACAGAACTCAAAAATCTCGGATGGTTTATCTTTTATGAATTTTCTAATTTTCCGAATTGAAAAATTATAAAAAGTAAACACTTCGATATTTTTTGCGTTTTGTCAATTAACTAGATTTTTTTTTAAAATCATGGTTTGAGTGTGAGAAGATTTTTGTGCGAAAATAATAAATGCAATTTTGGTAAAAAAATTGTGTGCTATACCCACGGTTTCGAGTAAAAAACCAAAGTTTCGGCAAAAAACAAATAAACAATTCTCAAATTTTGAACTACTAGTAAGCATGTTTTTTAAAAGGTGTTCCAATATACAAAACCCAAAAATCTAGGATAGTTCATTTTTTTTAATGAATTTTCTAGTTTTTCGACTTTGAAAAATCGTAAAAAATAAACGCGTTGATAATTTTACATTCTGTCAACTCAAAAAGTTCTTAAAAATCATGATTTAAGTGTTAGATGATTTTGGTGTGAAAATAATAATATGCAATTTGGCCCAAAAATCGTGTGTTATAACTCACGGTTTTGGGTGAAAAACCATGATTTCGGCAAAAAAAAACTTCTCCATTGGTGAAACATGTTTTTTAAAATGTGTTTCAATTAATATAACTCAAAAATCTCAAATCGTTTATTTTTTATGAATTTTTTAGTTTTTCGACTTTGGAAAATAGTAAAAAACAAATGAGTCAATAATTTTGCAGTTTGTAAACTCAAGAAGTCCTTAAAAATTATGATTTGAGTGTGGGAAGATTTTGGTGCCAAAATAAGAACATGCAATTTTAGCCAAAAAATCGTGGTGTTAAAACCCACAGTTTTGGGTGAAAAGTAATGGTTTCGGCAAAAAAAATTCAAAATTTCACAATTGGTAAAACAATTTTTTTTAAAGTGTTTCAATTGACAGAACTCAAAAATCTCGAATTATTTATTTTTTATGAATTTTCTAGTTTTCCGAATTTTCTAGCACATGTCTGTTACTCTCTTCCATTCTCTCTCCTTATCTTTTTTCCCTTCAAAATTAATAACACAATTAATTATTTTCCTCCCAAATTTTTCTTTCAAAACTTCATTCTTATCTTCTTCCTATAATAAATAATTAAGTAGACTTTGATATTTTTTTTAGGGTATTACTTTAATTACTTTAATAAATATGAATTTAAGTATTGACTAATGCAAAAACTTGATTATCCATTCGTTATATTTCAAATGCATTTTATGTGCATCATCCATACATGAGAAAATATTTCGGTGATATTAGATTCAGTCTCTCATCTCGGTGGGAGTCAAAGAGAGAAAATAAGAGCATAAACAAAACAACAAACAAAAGTGAAAAAAAAAACCATAGAATCCTTGAAAAATATCTCACATAACACATGATCTAATTTAACTGAGTTACGATGAAAAATTGACTGAGGTATCCCAATGATTTGTTTTTAGAAGTTCATGTCTTTTGAAAGATGAGATATGTTAAATAACTAATATGTTCTCATAATTAACGTTCAAGTAACGGAAAATGGACCGAGGTATCCCGATGATGTGTTTTTGAAAGTTCAGGTACCTTATTGACCACTTTTGAAAGTTTGATACATTTATGTCAAATACACTAGAGTTTAGACCCTGCTGGTGATAAAAACTCATATATAATTGTAATTATATAGATGTTCTCTATCAAATCTTGCCTCTTACATCAACCCTAACCCTAATGAAGGGTGTTCTCCTCTCAACCGAATTCGCCTTTATGCATTGGTTACGAATGATGTTCATCCCTCTACATGGATGAGTACGTGCAAGCAAGAACTACAGTTAAAATTAACAAATTTATAGAATTATAGTCCAGTGGTATTTTTCTTCGATCTCCCTTATTAAAGAAGTCACAATCGAGTTCCAGCACCAAACCCCTAACCTCCCCAATCAAATCATTCTATTTAAAACTTTCATAATATAAAGTGACGACCTATTTGGTAAATGACTAAATGTCTAGTGAAGATTATGAAACGTACGGAGATTTTTCTAAAGCTTAATTGTCAATTTTAGAGTTGGCATTAATATATAGAGCCAAACATTGACTTGTGACTACGTGCTATATATATATGCAATCCACACGTTCATACAATTTTTGACTTAATTTTTTGACAACGAGAGATCGATGTCTCAGAGTCACTGGATAATTTTTTTATGGATTAATTTGATAGTGTCAACTAGCTTCAAGAATATATTCATCATGTAATTCGTGTATCGAGGCAGCCAGCATGACGTTGCTTAAGTACTCAGCGATAGCTTCATAAAATTCAACACCCCACGTTTTGCGTACGTTAATTAATTTCTGGGTTTTGTTAATTTAATTAGTGCTTGAAGATTAGTATAGAAGTAACCAAAATCAACTTGCAACAAGATAATAATGAAATGATCTAGGGGAAGAAGAAATTAAACCTAGCTAGCTTCCTCTCAATCACGTCTGCGGTCTGCCTCTAGCTGCTAGCTTCATGTACAGTAGTTGTTGTAGAAAGTAATGATTTAGGTTACAATCCCCTACCTGCTTAAGGAGGAGTTATGAACATGACTTGGTTTTTAGAGAAATGAATCACACACACAAAGCTAAGATTTTATTTTGTACATATGCATGTTTAGTATATATAGCTTCAAGCCTTCAAATGATCGGGGTGCGCATGTGTGTGGGATAGAAGTAAATTATCAAACCCATGTATATATAATATATTAACCAGCTTTTGCGTACAAATTAAGGGGTATCAGATTATATATTCGAGCGGGCTCGGACCATGCTTTGGAATTTAGAATCTCTTGCAATCAAAGTGCATGGAGTTAGTAATATGAATCGTGTGAGGTGATTTGGAGAAATTAAGTAGCTTACAATTCCAAGGCCTTTTGATAAATTCTCATACTTGTTAGTATTAGGGTTGCTAAAGTGATGGTAACGTATCATTTACCAAAGAAAGCGCTCGTGGTTGTAGTATGCACATCTTCCTTGTAGGTGACTTGAATCATGATGAATGTACGTGACACTATATTATTGGGATCGATCCATGTTCATTAACGGGTTGGCAATCACTTAAGGGTTCATCTACTGTACATTGTGTGCCGATACATTAAGTAAACTAGTTTGCTTACTAGTATACTTTTGTATCAAACTAGTATACTTCTAACTCGAATTAATCTATTTGATGTATCGGTACATTAATGTACTGTAAAATTTTCCATCACTTAAAAGTGACTTAAATCCATATACAAATTTGATTTTTTTTTGAATCTTTTTAGATGTTGGGTGGACTGATCAAATTCTTGAATGTATTAACAAGCCAAGTTTACAATTTGCAACATATTCATTACAAATATGTTTAGTATACCAGTCAATAGCTTTAAAAGTAATGAAGAGATTGCATGGTTTCTTAATATAGAGAATCTTATCAATGATCATCCTTATGGGTCCAACTCTACGATGTATTTCCAAGCAATCCCATCATCCTTTCCCCAAAAGGCCGGCATTTCAATTTGTTGTTTAAGAACGAATCAATCTAGCTTTCAAAAAGACTCTGCTATCTGCTAATTATAAAGACAATTCTTTCCATTTCAATTTAGAGGTGGGTGAGGGACACCACTTCGTCACTTCTCTGGAGAAATTAGTAACAGTCACTATAACGGTGTCAATCATGATGTACACCTTTTTGTTCTTTTTTCTTCTTGCTCTTCGATCTTCTTCCCTAAACACTAAACTCAAACCTGCACAAGTGTGCCTACTAGTGCTGCATGCATGTGTGGCTAAAAACCGAGTCGATGTGGGTGTATTTGGAAAAGGTGGAGGGAAATCTAGTGGACCACGAACATATATATATACCGGCTTGTATTTGCCTTGGTAACACTCATTAGGGTTTAGGACCACGTAACCTTTTCCTAGCTAACACTCCATATGGGTGGTTTCTGAAAACGATAGTGCATTATATAAGTTTACATCTAACTCCCAGACACAAACAATGTATGTAATCACAAACCCTCCAAAATATCCAGACTTTGAAATTCATAGTGCAAGTTCTTCTTTTGGCTTTCGGTGTTCCACTTCTAGTATCAAATATGAATAGTTTTTGTTTTATAAGGAGTCATCAAATCCCTCCAAAATATCCAGACTTTGAAGATTCATAGTGCAAGTCCTTCTTTTGGCTTTGGCCTTTGGGTGTTCCACTTCTAATGTCTTATATATGTGAATAGTATGTGTTTTATAATGAGTCATCAAATATATAATTATCAGTATATATATATAATTATATATGAAATAAGGCCAGGGACCAGCATTTTCTAACCCATTACCTGAAAATTCTACAGTTAAACGTAATATTTTAGTACCAGCCTTTACCCTATTAACCAACCATTGATTTCATCTGAAGGATATATATACAGTATATATATATATATATATATATATATTGGAAAGTCTCTTATAAAATACCAACCGGTTAAGTGGGTTAGCTACACATATTGTCTATGTTTTTTTTTTTTTGGGTTACATATTGTCTATGTTTTTGTTATATTGTGATCTGCTGTATATGTAATAACAGAGATGAAATCCTTGGGTGGAATTGAGAATTAGAAACTACATGCATGTAGCTAGGTGACATTACTCGACAATTCAAAATAGTTGATTACCTTAAATAAAGATAAAATATAAGCAGTTGTCGAAACGTACTAAATTTTCATACCGACTTCTAAGAAGAATTTTATATTTTTTGGAATGGTAATCTAAATACTATGATATAGTTAACTTATGCTAGCATAGTGAGTATTGAACACTTATTATTACACTATTAGTAGGTAACAAGTCCACATCAGAAATTTCTTGGTCTCTCAAGAATATATGCCTTCCATCATGAGTAGTTGAACTTGAAAGATTCACAGCATCAAGTCTAGCATGGCAAATATCTCATTAGCCAAGAAAAAAAAAAAGCATGGCAAAGGGAAGTAGGGAACAATTGTCTAAGTTAATTAGTACTATTGAAAAGAGGACAAGCACAAAGATTTAAAACACTTAAACTAAATTATATTAGATATAGAGCAGGACATGCCCTAATTTAAGATTTAGGGTAGGGCCCTAAACAACACACATTGAAAGCAAATGTATACAACAAAAATCCAATTTAGAAAAACTTTATTAAAATACACACACCAAATTATATAGATCCCTTTTTGGTCACCGGATACTCTACTTGGAGTCTTGGATGATGGATCGTTGGATCTCATCACATAAATTCCCCCTTCAATGCACCTATTATTTTTTCTCTCCCAATTGTACCCCTCTAAAATTTATGATATTACGAAACGGAGTCAGTCAGCATTTGAGCCGCCGTTATGCTCCACAAATCCCGGAACGGAACAGCCCAGATTTAATTTCCTAAATAAATACAGTAGTCTTCAAACACAAACTTACCTTGCTTCACTTAAAAGTTTTAACATTTCATTTTCCTCATTTTTCTTTTTCCTTTTTTTTTTTAATTTTTTTTTCCAAAAAATCCCAGTAATTTTCTTTAATTAATTTTATTGTTAATAAGTAAAATAAAGCAACCGCTTTCATTCTCTTCCTCATTCACACTCTCACTTTCTGTTTCATTCTCTCTCTGGAAAAGTGAAAAGTGAGAACCTCCACTCTCCCTTTGATATCTCAAAAGCAGCACAGTGATTGTTGTCTCCCAAACCCCGCACTAGGGTTTGCGCTTCGAAATTGAGCAGATTTGACCTCGGCATTCTGGTTATTTACACAAAGCACCCTTCTTCTTCCTCTCACCGGTCACATTTTCAGAATCTGATCAGAGAGAAAGCGAGGCACGATTTGGAGCAAGGATGGCATTTCCGGAAAATAAGCTGCGAAAGTGAGGGCGGGAGAGTTCTGGATGGGCGTGGCCAAGTCGTGGAGGTTCAGCTTGACACCGGCGGCAGCGAAGCTGGCTCTGTTACAGCACCAAAACGGCTACAATGGCGGTGGTGCCAAGCACGTGCAGCCCTTGAGATCGGCAGCCAAAACGACGCCGTTGTCGCCTCTGCCGCCGCAGAAGCTGCAGCAGAGGAAGCCGCCGCCGCCGGCGAGGAGGTGGTCCTTGGTGTGTGGTCTGATGCTGTTTGGGCTCGGCCTGGTTTCGCTCTTCACTGGACACGTGGTTTCCGATCTCGAATGGTGGTACACTCAGCGTGTGGTGAATCACGGCTTCTACTTCAAGCTGGTACCTTTTCCTTTACCTTTCAATTTTTGATTTTGATCAACTTGCCAAAATGTGAAATTGAATGTGAATAAAGGTTTTTGCTTTGAATTTAGACCGGGAATGGTCGTGAGTCAATTGATGTTTGGAAGTCCAAGTACTCCAAATTCTACTACGGATGCAGTGAAAGAGGTCGCCATTATGCTCGTAAGAAGGCATTGAATTTCTCATATTTGCATCATCAATTTGTCATTATCATGTTTTTGTTTCTAATGTTTAATGAAATTTTGTTGAATTTAGCGGCCAAAAAAGAGCGAGCATCAAATGGATATTTGCTGATTGCAACAAGTGGGGGGTTAAACCAACAAAGAACAGGAGTAAGTTTGGATTGTTTTTATGTTCAGCAAAAAAAATTTCTGAAGTATTACCCAACAAAGAAAATTAGACTTAGCTATCTGCAGTTTCTTTATTTAACTCAAGTAATTACTTGTTTTGACATTGCCTAAAATGGAATTTTTTTTCCTGCGTTCAGATAACCGATGCCGTGGTTGTGGCCCGAATTCTTAATGCTACCTTAGTTGTACCTGAGCTGGATCACCATTCCTATTGGAAGGATGATAGGTAAATGTTGTTCTTTTCAATGTTTTTAGCCCCACAATCTAATCTTGATGTTGGTAGTGATTGTGGAAATTGTCTTGCAATAATCATCCTATTAAATACACTACTTTTATATGCAGTGACTTTGTCAATATTTTTGATGTCGATTGGTTCATTTCGTCTCTTGCGAAAGATGTCACAATTATTCGGAGAGTTCCGGAAAAAGTCATGAGGAGCATGGAAAAACCTCCATATACCATGCGCGTTCCGAGGAAATCTGAGCCTGAATACTATACTGATCAAGTTCTGCCAATACTTTTGAGGAGACGTGTAAGGCCCCTTGACTAAGCTCACATATTTCCTTATGTTATCTGGCTTTCATGTCGTACAGAAAATTCTGCTACGAAGGATGATGCAAAAACAAACTAATTCTTGGGCAATTTTGCAGGTTCTGCAACTGACAAAGTTCGATTATAGACTTTCAAGTAACCTTGACGATGAGCTGCAAAAGTTGCGTTGTCGTGTTAATTATCATGCACTTAAATTTACAAAATCTATCAATGAACTTGGTCAGAAACTTGTTATGAGAATGCGACAGATGGCAAAACGTTTCGTTGCTGTTCACTTGAGGTTTGTTTGTCATTGCCTATTAATAGGGCTGATAGCTTTTAAATTCAAATTGCTTTTAATGTGCCTGGAACATAGACATTCACTAAAGAGCATATTGTTCCAGTTGCGCTCTACCCTCCATAATCTTACTTTTGTTTTGGGGATGTGTAAAGTTGTTTATGTTGTCTTGGTGAATTATCCCTTTCTCCTTAAATTGTCTTTTGTTGCTTTAGTGAACATATCAAACTTGTTGACACTTCAGGTTTGCCTTTCGAAATCTTAGTAAATGGCCACAATATATCACAACTAAAATAAATGTCAACAAGTATATAGTATCTGCATAATATATAGTTTGGTTTATTGGAACTACTGTGTATGTTTTGCTCGGAAGCAACAGACACGTATACTCAGAGAAGCTAGGAGTGAGTATAGACCGCATCTGCTTTCTGTTTCCCATGCTTACAAGATCTTTAAGAGTGCATCTTAGATAATTTTGAGCAATTTGAATCTCCACATTCAGATTGTGGTAGTAGTTTTCATTTTTGGTTTTGTTCCTTTGTCGTAGCTAAATAAAATGCTTGCATATGTGTGTCAGACAGTCTTCTCAAGTGAACTGCTATTCATTAATGATACATATGGTTTGATTTATGTGGATGGTTTTTTGATTAAGATGATACTCTTTCTTGACAGGTTTGAACCAGATATGCTAGCATTTTCTGGGTGTTACTATGGTGGGGGTGATAAAGAGAGATATGAGCTTGCTGAAATAAGAAAACGATGGGCAACTTTACCTGTGAGATTGCTATTCTTTCTTTATTAGATCAAATAATATGTTCATATTCAACTCACTAGAATTATGATAGATATGCATTGGATTATTTTGTATGTTTTTGATAAGATATTTATTGAATTATTGATGCCTAGAAAGATTTGATTACCATACTTGTGATGATGGTATTGGGCCCAATCTCTGTAATTTTTCTTATGGTGTAATTTTTCTCATTATTCATATAGGATTTAAGCCCTGATGGCGAGCGAAAGCGAGGAAAATGTCCACTGACTCCTCATGAAGTGGGTCTAATGCTGCGTTCACTTGGTTTTGCGAATGACACATACCTCTATGTTGCTTCTGGTGAAATATATGGAGGAGAAGAGACTCTTAGGCCTCTAAGAGAACTGTTCCCAAACTTTTACACAAAGGAGATGCTTGCTAACGAAGAGCTAAAACCTCTTCTTCCTTTCTCTTCTCGTCTTGCTGCAGTTGACTACATTGTCTCTGACGAAAGTGATGTGTTTGTCACTAATAATAACGGGAATATGGCCAAGATTCTCGCAGGTCGAAGGTTAGTAATCTAATCCATTTTTGCATTAGGCCTCTCATCTGTGAACTGATGCATTTTTAAATGCATGTTTATGCACCAGTAAACTGTATCTTGATTTGGGTTGTAAAGAATGCTAATGCAGTAATTAATCTAGTAAAGACTTGACAGTAACCTAACAAAGTTTGAACATATTCCACCACATAATTTTTTTTTTTGCACAAGCACAAGATAAACCACTTAAACTATTAACTTAACAACTGGACTGCCTTCTACAAATCAAAGTTATGTAGCACTAAAGATAATTTCACATTAATGGTGCTGTGTTCATTGTCAGAGAGTTCGAGGAAAATGTTTTGCTTTTCTTTTCCTGTAAATTTTTTTGTCGATTCTTTCTTCTACTTTCTTTGCATTTTCTTTCTTTCTTTCATTCCTTTAGTACAAATGTTTGAAAGAAGATTTCTGCTAGGGAGATATAGGAATACATTGTCTACCTTCATCAACTGTCCAGTATTAGGTTATTCTGCATATTTAAGTCCATGTAACACCTGATGGCTTGCTGTAGAAATATTGTTGATATTTCGAGTGAAATCTAGTTTTTGTTAGATATAGGCTTCTCATCCAAAACTGGCGGTGGATCATGAGTTTGCAGACTAACAGCTGCTCATTAACCAGTAAGGTGCTTTTGAACTTATTGCACCGGCTATTGTTTGTCTGTCATCTATACTATCCTAAGTAGTACCTGCCAGTAGAAAGTTGTATGTTGTAAGTGAACTAAATTTAAGTACTATATAGAATCTGAAACTAGATTCCACTCGATGATTTCAAAACAAGCAGGAAAGAAGTCTGTGACTATCAAATAACTTTATGGTTGTTCCTGTAACTAGTTCTTAGGTTTTGTCACGAAATTTGACAATTTCGTCTACTTATGGTTAATTGTTATACTATCAGTTCCCTCCTCTATTTGAATTGTAGCAATCTGAGCTACGTATGATTATTCTAAACCCAAGCCAAAACACATACAACTAATTGATGTCTAGTATTTTGTCAATAAATCGTAGAGACTGAAAGATCTTGCTCTGATCATGTAAACCTTCTACATTTTCTGGCATTTGTTCAATTGCCTAATAACCATTGGTTAACATCCATTTGTGACCAAGAAGATTTTTTGCAACTGAAGGCTGCACTGAGAGAAATCTTCATGTTTAATCTATAGATCTTATAATTTTTTTTGAATACTTTGACATCATGGTTATTGTCATTATGTTCATTATCTGTATACTATTATCACTTGTTTCTGTTTATTTGATTTAATTTTGTTGTTCTTTTTGGGAGATACTAATCTGTGTTAATTTATCCGTCATCCATAGGAGGTATATGGGTCATAAGAGGACCATCCGGCCAAATGCAAAGAGGCTCAGTGCTTTGTTCATGGCAAGGGATCAGATGGATTGGGATACATTTGCAAAAAAAGTAAAGTCATGCCAAAGAGGATTCATGGGTGAACCCGAGGATATGAGACTCGGACGAGGTGAATTTCATGAATTTCCATATGCTTGTATCTGCGAGAAACCATCGAGTAGCATTCAAAACAAAAATGATAGAGATCGCCACTCAAAACAAGTTGCAAAGGACTCGACAGGGAAAACCAAAAATACATATAATGAAGAGAACCCAAGGGAGAAGGCTCTGCACATATCTATGAAGAGACACGTGGGAAAATCTGAAGGAGACAATGAGGATGATGAAGTTTTCCCAGACTAATGGCATGAAGAAAGGAAGCAAACTGAAAAGAAACCTGTAAGTTGGTGGTGGGAAGAATTTCTTATCTAAATTAATGGGGTATGACAGTGGCTTTGCTGCTTCCTTTAAGATCATAAGATCGGCAATTTTTTCATCATGCCAAACACAAATAGGCGTGCGGCATCTAAGGGACGATGTCAATATCTTTGGTTGGATTGGATCCATGTATAGGAGAGAGGTTCAGTGAGCTGCAATTGTTTATATTTAGTGTTGCTAGTAAATAACTTGTAGGTTTGACAGTCGCTCATTGTTGCCAGCTTTTGCATTAACAAAGGTTTATTGTGTGCGAGTGTATTTTCCTTGGTTTTAGTTTCCACTTTGACAGTAAGATGTACATGTCAGAAAAATGATGCTCCAGTTTCCAGGTATCGAACCTGGAACAATGATCGTTTACTCCAGTTTCTCTCTCTGTACATTCAACTGATTCCCATGATCGAAGCCGAAGCCGTAGATGAAGCCCCATTATTCTTCCGAAGGACGATTACGCGGACAATTGGAAGTTTCCATGGCTACCAAACCCCATGAAGACCTGAACTAGAAGGAGCACCACCATATAATAAGGAAACAGTACATAATGTTAAGAAAAAGCTTATGAAGGGCAAGCGCGACGGGGCACACATTGATAAACTGAACTGCAAAATTTATGAATATTGGGGACATTCAACAACAATCATTGAAACCAGTCATACGCATCGAGTTACTATTAATAAATTATTATCTGAAAAACTTCCTTGCTTACAACAAGCCAAACTACATGGGCAATTTCCATATACAACCTATCTGCGCGAGACCACCTAGGAAGACCATAAATTGTGAAACAAAGGCTAATTTCACTATGAACATCTACTTGCGACTGGTTCATTATGACCAACTTCAAACCAAGGAAGCAAGAAATTCCATCCTACACTTCTCTATGACAAATATACACTATGCTGGGTATGTTTCCCTTGCCATGAAAAACCCATGTTCCTCGGACTGGAACCTGTCATTGCAAGAGCTCCTCTCAATCATGGTTACTCCCTGTCACAATCTAACAGTCAGATTCACAAACGAATCCCAAACAAAACAAAACCCTGGGAGGATCATATTAACCTCTAGAAGCATTTCTATTCTGACTTCTGGCACCCTTGTCATGTGAAACGGAAGGAATCTTTGAGATGCTCAGCGAACTTTGCAGTCCTTCTAATAGCTGTGGCCAGCAACATCAACAACATCAGTCTTAAAGTAGTGAGTATAGAAAAGAATGCTTACATTGAATTCAATACAAGCAAGGGAGCTAGTATATACATAATATGGCAGATGGATACTAATGAAAAATGAGTGAAATAATATAGATGAATCTGTAGCTGGAATTACAAAACCAATTTATATGAAAACATACAAGGAATTAACTCCAGAAGTCCCATGTAACATAACCGTCCCGCTAAATCAATATAGATGAGAAGCAAGCAAAGCACCCTTAGATTAAACTAAATACTCAGACCAAAGACTTGATGCAACAATTTCCACAATAAACCATATATAAAAAAAAATGAACATGGAACATCTATATGCAAAACAAATTAGGCAAGGCTATATCCAAATACTTACTCTTGATGTTGGCTGAATTCTGCGATTCGATCTACGAGGCTCAACAACTTCAGAAGTTGAATTTGCAGGATTACTACTTGTACCTTTGTCCTCCTCAATTTTTCCCAACTTTCCACCAGCAGGTGCAAAATTCCCTTTATTCCCCCGTTCGGATTTAGCAGTTGAAGAGGAAACTTTCTTGGATAAAGGAAAATCTGATGGAGTTCGTGAAGAAAAAGTGACTGGGCCCTGTGCTCTTCCATCTGATCTATAACTTGATCCAGTTTCTAATATGTTGCGCTTTCCAGATAAACCCTCTGCGTGTCTTACAGAATCTCTGATCTTTCTTGTATGGTCCATTTTACTGGAACCATCAGGAGCAGAAACTAAATCTGTTAAAAGATTGTCCTTCTGAGGAACGGTTTTATCCAACATACTGCGCTGCTTTTCAGATTTAAGACCCTTCAGCTTGGATTCAGCCACCTCTTTGTCCTTTGTATCAATTTTAGATGTATTTTTCAATGCACGGAAACCTGATGCTTGTGGCATCAAGTATTTCGCAAATTTCACTGATTCATTAGCCTCATTAACCTTATTACTCTGATTAACCACATAATGCTTGCTGACGTCCATAAATTTTCTTTTAGGCTTCGGAATACCAAATTTCACTGATCCTTCCTTCTGCAACCCTGTACGATTTGTTCTGGCTGCATCAGGCTTATTCTCAGTTCTGGTATTCTTACCGATATTAAATACCTTTTCATTTGCAGATAAACTCAGTAACCTTGGCGCTTCAGGTTTTCCTGAATCAACAACATTGCTTTTTAAGGTCTTATCCTTCCCTTTTCCTTCCACTGTAGGACTGCCCAATTTGATTCGCTTTTCCTGTGGCATACCATCCTGAATACCAAATTTGCACTTAAGTGAACTACAGTAAAATCAACTCAGAATTTTACAAAACCACATCAAGCACGAGCGCATATAGAGATGGTACCTCCATGGAAGAGCAGTCATTCCGCACACTGGACCATTCAACCCATTCCCCATCCTTCCAAATGAGAGAAGGCCGAAGATGCCAAGCTTTAACATGTGATGTTTCCCCTTGAGCTGTAAGAATTAAAAACCAGAGGATCATATATTTTCAAACAGAAACTTTAACATAATAAAATGAGAAGCAATTAGATGAGTCGTAATCATCATTACACCCCCCATCCACCTCTTCCCCCACCCTCAAAGAAGAAAAGAAAAAGGAATTTATACACACCTGGAAAGTGGACTTTTAGTATAGTTTCATCTTTCTTGTTTTTCTCAGTGACAACTCCTTCCCACCAGCTGTAAATATAATTTGATAGTCATGAGATGAGTTAAAGAACCAATAGCTCAAAAAGTGAAGAGAACTCCAAGAGTCGATGCGGAAACCAGAGAAAAAAACATCAAAGTTGCAGCACGTAGAACAGAAAGACCTGATGCAAGTATAATCACCAAATGCATCGATATCTACTATACCAACACTACGAAGTTGCTTCATCAACCAGAAGAAGACTAGCTTCAGATAATAAAGAAAAATACAAAGAAATATAATCGAGAGGGCCTATCACCCAACTAGAGGATTGCAAGAGTAATTTCAAAACAAGTTTTGTTTGATATTCTTTAAAAAGCATTCACAAAATCTTTTTGAGCAGTCTTGAGATTTCACACATGCAAATTTCTCAATGAACAATAATTAACTTTTGAAATTTTTAACTTGTGGTTACCTGTTTTGTATCCATGCATCAACTTTATCTCCAACAGACCAAGTATAATCTGCCATTGCTTCTCTGCGCCTTTTCCTTGTTCCTTCAAGAGAGGGGGTGAGAAGGCGTGCAACGCGTATTTTTGGTGGCTTATCTTCTTTGCCATCAAGTGACACCCATTCCTGTAGTTTCTCTGAGCCTATGTCAATGGGAAATCAAACATACAATAAGATAACGACATGCACATGAAATAGGCTTAACATATTCTTTGAAAAGGGAGTTCAGTTATGAATGGTATGATTAGCAAGGTGCCCATGCCAGCACAGCACATAGCCAAACTAGATCATAACTCTAACAAGACACCAGGACTTTATCACTTGTAAGAACAACAGTAACACATCTGACTGAAGCTCAGTGTAACACATATAAGCAGCATTGAGGCAAAGGATTGATTGTTTGTTTCTATCTGGCAGCATTGAGGGAAGTATACCTTCATCCGACTGAAGCTCCGTGTAACACACAAAAGCATTACCATCCAGCAAACTCAATACAGTAGCTGTAAACCAGCCTACTCCAAACCCACCCCCATCTTTGAAAACCTAAAAAGAAACCAAGTGAATAATATGTTAGAGACCGTACCTTCCCTAGCTTCACAACGAAGTGGCACAAAACCACAGCATGAAAATAGGCTCAGTGAATGGCAACAGAAAAAAAAAGAAGCTAGTTTAATATTAGAAAATTGACTAGAGAGATTCTCAGATCATTTTTCAGCTTCATACCTCTACTTGAGAACCCTCCAGGATGCTGCTATCTTTGGACGCCTGTGCTGTTTCTTCAAAATCATTCTCAGCAGTGGGCGAAGCAGACTTTATAGTCTCAGTAACCTTTTCACCGACTGTAGGCAATTTCTTATGTTCAGTGATCTGTGTTTCTTTCTTTTCTGATGGTCTTTCTTCCAATTGCCTTGCAGAAGTATCTGAATCTTCTCTGAGAGTGTATAAATTCGACTGTTCTCTCATTCTGTCATTTGATTTCTTAACCATCTCTGAAGATACTTTAGGTACTTTCCAATAACCCTCTGGACCAGCTTTTACCAACTCACTCAATGGCAAAGGATCACCCATGGCAACAACTGTTCCAGCTTGTGATACAGCTTCTGCCGCCAGCTCAGCAGCTTTTACTATGGCATCCATATTTTCAGCTCGCTTTGAGGCTGCAGATGCAGCTTCAACCCTCCTTCTAGCAGCCTCCCTAGCAGCAACAAGAATTGAACTTGAACTGTTTGTTCCATCCTCAACCCTAAAAACGGATGCAGGAGTAGCCAATCCCAATGCATTCACCCCATCAGTACCGAAATTTCTCATACTCTCACTAGGATTCCCATAAGCTTCCTCAGCCATCAGTACTGCTTGCAAAGCAGCATTTGATGCAACATTGGCAGCTGCAGCTGCTGCTTTTGCAACAGCAGCAGCAGCAGCTACAGCAACAGCAGCAGAAGCTAATTTGGCTTCAGCATCTGATATCAATCTGGAATTTTTCTGCTTATCCAACTGATTCCATATTTCCTGGCTGTGAGAAACGGCTGCTGCAGCATGAGCAGAAGCTTCCTCTGCCTGTTGCCTAGCCACCTTAGCTTTACTAAGAGTCTCTTCTGACAAAGTTGCCTTCTGTTCCAAACCTAGATCTGCTTTCTTGAGGTGATCAGAGTAAGGCATAGGGGATACCGACATAACCAATTTTTCTGGCATGGCCTTAGGCACAAAGGTAATTGGGGTAGTGACGGCAACAGATGTAGATACACTGCTAGTAACAGCGAGAGTTGAAGCTGACTCAGGTTGAGATAGAGGCTGCAACGTGATGTTACCAAGTTCCTTAGAATCTGAAATCTTTTTTCTTTTTCTAGACCTAGGTTGGGAAGAAGGCTCCCCAGGTGATGCTGCTGCCACCTTCTTTGGGTCAAGCAGTGGAGAAGCCCCTGCAAAAACACTGGTTGTACCCCCAGTTTGACCAGCAAGACCAGAGGGAGTATGCTTTATACTTGACACTTGTGGTACAGTTGTTTCTTTTACAGGAGTCAGCAGCACAGACTCTGTACTAGGAAATGCTGAAAAATGAATACTGGCTTCAGCTGCAGATGACTGTGGGGAAGCAACCCAGGGACCCCGGAACGAGGACTGAGACATCCATGAAGAATTATGTCCAACAATGTTCCTTATGGGTGATGTTTGGAAAGAATGCAATGCAGTATGGGCCTGCTGATACTCCATAACCGAACCTCTTGGCACCACACTATATTGAGGGGCCTCACAAGCAGGGGTAGGAATACTCCAAAGCGGTGATGAAATAGGTATCATGGGACTCACAGTAGGTAGAATACCCTTGGTGCTGGCCCGACCAACCGGTGAGGAGATAGCTTTACCCTGGAAGGCACTTTGTTTAACTACTTGATCAGGAACCCTAGCACCTGTAAATCTCACATCTGAAGCACAGTTACAAACTCAATCAAATCAATAGAGAATCTAACAGCTTAGAATTCAAAAAGAAGTACCGGAGGATGACTGCAAAGGGGTTTCTGGATTAATAGGAGTGGATTTTTGACTGTGCAGCCTCTCAATGCACACACGCCAGGCATTCTCCCAGATGCTCCTTCCACCTTCTAAAAGAACAAAAATTCCTAAGTTACTATACATTTATAAAACTGTGAAGACAAATAAAATAGAGACAACAAGATCTAACCAGGTCCTCCAAATGCTGACACCATATAAGCTTCTTCAGGAGCTGTTCCTTGACTGTACAATAAAGGAAAAAAAAGTGTTCATTTACCATATAAGTTTCTTCCTTCGCAGTAAAATATAGCAAGATCACTCTAATGTCTTCTACATTTGTAATATATGCAATGATCCCATAATTGAAGAGTTCTCCATTTTCTATTATTTTTCCTGTAACATGCCATGCATATAATAATGGTCCCCCCCCCCCCCCCCTCTTCTCTTTCTCAAAACTCTGCTTTCTTACTTTTTTTAATATATATATATATATAGGTTCAAGCTATCACATTATCATTATCTCTTTTCTTACTTAAGATAAAGAATTTGTTTCTTCTTATTCTTAGTACAATCTAAAGAGCAGCCCAAAAAAAAAACCACCCCTTGAATGATTCCCCTTCATTTTATAGAAGAATATGTTTCTTCTTATTTTGGTTTTTGCCATTCTTCATTCTAAGAATTTGGTTCATATTAAATAATTTTCAATCACATGAAAGAAACATAAACATTAGTCAAGAAACATATAAAATAAGCAAGAGGACTCACATTAAAGCTCCATATACAAAGATCTGAGCACGTAATTGCACTTGCTGCAAATCTGTGAAAGGCTGTTGAAATACTAAAGATGGTGGTGCGGAAGAATTCAGATCCGGCAGAGTAGATGTTGAACTAGTAAGAATGGAATAAGTTTTTGAGCTGCTATCCACCAGTCCATAGTACTGTATCTCACTTGGTTGTGCAAACTGGAAAATTCCAGATTTGCTCAGGGACACACTGCTAGATTTGTCTCCTCTTTCTGCTTGTCTCATAGGAGTTGTCGCTTTCACAGTTCCCTTCTTAGCACTCTCTTTGCCCATTCCCTTGCTAGGTGCTCGCCTTCTCTTCCGTTCTGTGGTACCTTTGGAACCACCAGTTGCAATCTCTCCATCAGATACTTGTGGACCTCCACGAGAAATTTCTTGTGAGATCTTTGCATCCATCTGGCCTGAGCCAGAATTTGTTTGAGACCCCTCTACAATCTTCAAAGAAAAAAAAAATCTAAATAAGAATTTGGAACAGTTGATGGTGACAGAAACCAATAATTCTAAAAGTTTAGGTCCATTGGAATAACTCTCCAATACCCCCAAAATGAATACATTCTTAAGAAATATAAAGTACCAAAAACACAAAGTATTAGTTTAGTATAAGCATGAGCAACAACAATGGTTATAAGTAATACTTTGGGAGCTGGAAGAGCAGGAAAGGCCTGCGAGCTGTTGGCATCATTCCCTTTAGGAAAATCTGCAAAGGAACTGACATCCGAGGTGCCATATCTCTGATCGTTGGAGAGATCATTTCCTGTTGGATTTGAGGAATTAGAAGAATGTTTGCCTCCATCCCCAACAATGTTGGAATCTGGGGCATTCTGAATCGTCAACCCCTTGATATTGCCTTTTTCACGTTTAGCCTCAGGAGTCGCAATCGTTCCACAAACTTCAGGAGAACCACAATCAGGTTGGTTGGGATCAGTGGATCTCTCACCACTTTCAAGGGCACCAAACTTAACATGAGTTTCAGGCAAAGGAGCTTCAAAATTTCTGAAAGCATCACCTGAATAATGATCAAAACAGAAAATTAAACCAAGTTGACACGGAAGTAACACCAATTGATATGTAAAGAACTATCTTTCACGTGTGCCACGTCCCCCCAGTTAAAGACTTACACCCAAAGATGGTTGATCAATTACATGGCAGGTTCTATTATCTTTCACATAACTAAAGAATCCCAATCCCATCAAAGCTCAACAGCCCATAAATCAAGAGTAGGACCAGCAAGCAAAAACAGAATGATCTAGCAACAAAAATATGAACTCAGGGCTATTTCATATGCCATAGTATCAGACTCTCGTTATGGTATTATAAAGGAGAAAGAAAAAAAAAACTGACATAAACAGAGAAGCCCAGAATTTCATCTCATTGCCTTCAAAATTTATTCATCCTTTTTGTTTTTCTTGATAAGTCATTCAAAATTAATCATATCAGATGACTCACTATTAATGTTTGGTACAATAGCCTCAGCACAATTCTTATCACCAGAAACTTCCGTGGTGCCACTATCTTCCAGTGCTTTTTTACCAGTACTGTCGCACATTAACACCAATGGTGAAGGCACAAGCTGTTTTACATTCCCGTCGCAATTCATATTTGGTTCTGCATAATAGCAGAAATCATTATAAAACACCAATATCACAGATGAAGTAACAAAAGTAAAGACAGAAACTAAATCTCATAACTTTGCTAAATCAACAAAAGTAACATTATTAAAAAAAAAACAGGGGGCACCCTGTTAATTAGCATTGGAGATTTCACAAGGAGGTCCAGATCTAGCCACAAAAGTAGATTTTTGTTTTATGATTTTGCGAAGGAAAAAGAATTAAGAACCTATAGAAAAAAGGAGTAATTGAAAAAGTTGAGTTCGCATTAGTTCAAGTGATGAAATATGATGGGCAGTGCAACCCTTAAACTGTCAAAAAAAAATATCTACGAAAACTCGCAATGATCTTATAATGTTTTAACTTCAAATGGTTTCTAAATAATGGAAATGATTAATCATAACAGATATATTGAAATTTATCACCTGTTATATCTGTTGATGCCTTTTCCGATTTGTTTTCTGTTGTTGCTCCATCATGAGCTTCAGCATCATCGACCTTTTTAACTGAAAATTCACACTGAACAGAATTATCAGTTGTGCTTCTCTTGCTAATTTCATCAGCACCTGCAGTTCCAGGTTCTCTTTGGCTTTCTGTATTGCAACTAACTGAAATTGGCAGAGACTGATCAAGCTTCTTGCAAAATAGCTGTCCAGCAGTTTCACAAGAAGCACCTTTTTCAGCTCCGCAAACAGGGCCTGGCGCAGTATCTACTTCTACCATAGGTGATGACACTGTACATGACAAGTTTGCATCTTTGGATATTTTGATTGCAGTTTCTTCTTTATTGTCCGAGTGAGATCCTACAGCAGGAGAAGGTGCTGCCTGAACTACTGATAAGTTATGAATATCTGAGGTTGCACCACTCTCAGAAGACACGGGAACAGCATCAATTGTGCCACAAGAAGCCAGATTACAACTTTCCCAGGGAGCATCCGCCACTGAGAGAGAGAGAGAGAGAGAGAGAGAGAGAGAGAGAGAGAGAAAGAGAGTCCAAATTAGTACATTTGAAAAATTTAAAATTTCTATCTATCCAGTCTCAATTTCACAGCATACCTGATGCATTGCCATCAACTTCATGTTTTAGTGTTGGAACAATTAACTCTTTTTCTGTGGTATCTTCACAAAACGATGAGGACCCGACCCCCTTACCAACAGATCCATCAACCTCCAAAACTATACTATTAGATTCACTAGGAAATTTTGTACTATCCTTTTCACTGTGAGAGAGATCCTGGTCACATTCACCAGATTTACCTTCTTCGTAAACTTCATTTTCATTACATGTTTGTGAAGACTCCCCCAGAATAGAAGGTGATGCACGGCTGTCTGCATTTAATTCCTCTGCAGAAACTCCAAGACCATCATGGGGACTTTTAGAAGCTCCAGTCAAGTGCACTTCACTAAGCATTTCAGCTGAAGAGCCTGTTGCAGTCAAATTAGAGTGAACTTCCCGATTTTCATCACTTCCGCCTTTAAGAACCTCAATTTCCTCAATAACTGACATAGGAGCCTCAGACGTTCTGTCAAAAATCTCAATATCTGGTTGGCTACCACTTTCTATTGCATCCTCATTGGTGCTCTTTCCAGAAGTCATCTTCACTCTAGGGTCTAGACTGGAAGAAATTCCAGAATTGCTGTTCCTGACTTCATCTGCATACCCAGTATCACTTCTGTAGGCCATAGGTGATGAATCATGTGGGCTCATGTTAGATTGATCACCACCAGTATCTGTACCTTTGACTTCACATTTGGTGGTCTCAGCAGCAACGTCAGGACATTTCCTTTCACTGCATCCATCCACTGTAGGTAAGTCATTATCTGTTCTCAAGATAGGATTTACAGAGGATGAAACACTGTCAACTGCATTCCCCGTATCGCTTCTGTAGGCCATCGGTGATAAGTCATGTGTGCATACTTTAGATTGATCACCACCAATATCTGTATCTTTCACCAAGACCATATGTTCACATTTGTTGGTCTCCGCAGGAACTTCAGAGCATTCTTTGTCACTGCATACGTCCACTTTATGCAAGTCAGAATCCCCTTTCAGGATAGGATCTAGACCAGACAAAAGTCCTGCATTGCTGTTGCTATACTCAAAACCACTGTCACTTCTGTAGGCCATCTGGGATAATTCATCTGTGTTTGCCTTAGATTGATATCCACCAGTGTCTGTGTCTTTAACATCTTCATATTTGTTGGTCTCATCAAGAACTTCTTGGCTTTCCATGTCACTGCATCTATCCACTGAATGCAAATCAGAATCCCCTTTCAGGATAGGATCCAGACCCGAAGAATTTCCAGCAAGGCTGTTCATAAGCTCAATTGCATACCCTGTGTCATTCTTGTAGGTTGTTGGTGATAATTCATGTGTGTTTGATTTAGATTGATCACCACCAACAGCAGTCTCTTTAAACACCACCATATCTTCACATTTATTGGTCTCAGCAACAACTCCAGGACATTCCCCATCTCTGCATCCACCCATTGTATGTAAAATAGAATCCCCTTGCGGAATCATATTACCCGCTTCCTGCACATCAAGAACACTATCTTCATTTGCAATTTCTTTTTCCACAGACTTCGCCTCTGACACTGAATAATGAGGTTTTTCCAAATGACAGGTAGCCTGTTCAACTGTGTTTTCATTCCTACATCGAATATCTATGCTTACCACATTACTGCCTGGATTCCCTTCACTAGTTTCCATCATATTATGTGGAGCATCTTGATTATTCAATTCATCACTGCTTGTAATAATATTTTGCACAGAAGTCAACATATTATCAACTTGCATCTCTGAAGCAGAAGAATCTTCATGCGGTTTTTCGTCTGGAGGAACATCAACCAAATTATCAAATTCCATAGTATTTACATCATTGCATTTCTCATCAGCAAACAGGCTCCCTCTAGTTACATGCAGCCTATCCTGATCACTGACAGAATTTGGATCCACAACACTTGCATTTCCATCAACTGGTAATTTAACTTCCTGAGTTTGTGAAGAATCCTCAAGTCGAGGCTGATCTCCGACATCCTCTAAGACAGAAAGGTTTCCGGTTATCTCATCTGGCAGTATAGTAGACTGTAGATCTGTAACAGCCCCTATTTCAGAAAGAATGTTATCATCATTCTTCAAATTCGGCTCCATCTGCTTTATGCAACCCACTTCCTTACCGGCATCTGATTTCTCAAAGATAGTGTGAGCGGGAATAATTTCTTCCTGCCCAACAGATTTTAATAGCATTTCAACAGATTCTGAGGACGTGGCCTCAGACCAAACATTGTTCCGCCTTGATATAGAGCAAGATTCTACCGCACTTGAACTGAACTCTATCCCACTACTCCCACGAGAGAAATCCTCAATCCAGTTGTTAGCTTCGCTACTCTCAATGCCAAGAAAAACCTCAGTTTCAACCAAACTATCAAACCTCAAATGCCCCTGAAGGCTGTCATCAAAATCAAACTTGGGAAGACCATATGGCTGTAAAACTGGAGGACAATTGGTGCTACCTTCACCAGCTAAATGAAGATTCTGGCTTTGAAAATCATTGTCATCATAATCCATGGGTGTATCCCTACAAAATAAAAATAAAAAAATCAGAGAGATGATTGATGCAAAATAAAAAAAAAATCAAAGTTCCCCAGATAGCTGCTA
Source organism: Rubus idaeus (assembly GCA_030142095.1). NCBI lineage: Eukaryota > Viridiplantae > Streptophyta > Magnoliopsida > Rosales > Rosaceae > Rubus > Rubus idaeus. Next base: position 9,069,997 of record CM057969.1, read on the forward strand.
TAGTGAGAGAGAAAACTATGTGCAAGTAGACCGCCAAAGCTTCACAACTATCATCTTGCAAAGTAAGAAAATAACTCCTTGTCACACATGCTTACAGCATATTAACAATTAACAAAAAAAAACAGATATGCAGCTACAACTTAAAACTTGAGCAATGTAATACTTGCTTAGGGAGGCATCCTTCAGAGGAGGGGGGGGGGGGGGGGGGGGGGCAAACAAAGGGCTGTAACACTTTTGTGGTGCACTGTGATGGGTCCTATTTGACACGGACGGTGGAAGGAATTTGTCACGATTGGGAAGAGAACATTCGTTTCCTTGGGCAGTGGTCGCGTCTAAGCAATTTAGGAACATTTCTTACAGTGCTATTCATATCAACTGGGTAGGAGTTCTTCTTAATTGTTCTTTTCCAATATTTGGTTATGATTGGCTTGTCCTCACTACCTACCCATATTCTTTTTTATTTCACTTTCACTTTTCATCAAAAGTTTTGTTTCCTATATTGAAATAAATAAATCTAGTGAAGGACGGGCATCTGCTTTATTACGTAACTTCTTCTCATTGCGTTAGAGAAAATTATGACACTCTTTTCCAGTTTACCAATTTCACTCTTGTTCTTACTTTCTCCTCGCATAAATTATTGTCAAATTTTCGTTACAAACTCATTTATTTTTCTGATGTTTTGAAATGTAAGAACCTATTAAAAAGATACAAATGACTTGATGTATATTAATCTAAACAAAACTATATGATAACCTGAGTGAATTTCAATGATAAACAAAGAGCGATTCACCTAGTCAGAGCGAGTAATTGAACCTACACTATAAAAGGCATCTCTATAAATATCTTGTTGCAGAGAATCAACATACTGCTTGCTATTGATTAACTATGTGTCGTTCATACTCCAAAAATAAATACATCTCTATATAACGATAAATACTTAAAAGTATGATATTTGTTCAGGGTTGATTTGCCAATATCCACAACATCAGGGCAGTATGAACCTACAATCTTATCAACACGAACATAAATTAGTTCTGCTCATCTCTTATTTATATATATTATAAACCTAATTAATACGTTTTGTATGGGTTACAGACTTACAGCCCATGTTGCTCTCTTAAATTATCCGTCTCTGCGAGGCACTAACTTGATACAGGTAACAAAAGATTAAGACCAAGTTCAAACACACTTCAACAGTACCTTAAAGAAAATGAAATGAATGAATACACCTAAGATGAATACATCACCTAACAACAGCCATGCAAAACCAACAAGTAGCTTGATCATTTTAAACAATGGTGTGAGATGTCGATGAAATATAATAGCATATAACATCATATATCCCAGAACCTGTCGTACAAGGCCACAACAAAGGTGTCCAACATACAAATCAGTGCCAATATACTGAACTCAAGGATTGCCTATATATACGGTTAAAGCACATATATCAATAACTGTTATTTACCAAAAAAAAAGGCTTAGTTATCCAATGGAATACCAAATAAATGTTCCACTTGAAAAGATTCTTGAAAGCATATTTTTTCAAGCAATATTGCATTAAAAAAAAACAAATGATCACCATTTTGTAAGATCCAAGAAATCATGCAAAAAATAAATCCAAATAAGAGAAAATAAAAAGTTTATAAGGAATAATTGAAGCTATGCAACAAAAAGAAATGATAACCGCATGCATACTCAATTACTCACTGACCTCATAAAATGTTATATTTCTAAGTTTGAAAACAAGATTGTAAAGACCTCAGACAACATATAAACAAAAGGAAACATGGCAGAAAACTAAAACTACATTCTAGAATAAGTTTCTGCATATCTAACCGCTATTGATTCTAACAAGAGACAGCTATCTCAAAAAACTACAAATGAGAAAATGCCTCCAGAACTGGCAACCAGACACTATTTCGATTCCCTAAAACTTGCATGACTCTGAAAAAGAATCCACCTTTATGTAGTAAACAGTAAGTAAAGGATAAATATACCTTAACATAATGTATAAAACTAAAAGATACACAAAATGATTAACTTCTAGTCACCATGCCATTGATACACATAATGTATCAAATTACACAGATATCACCATTAACGAAAACGAACACATATAATCATTATAAGCTATTATCATAAATTTAAAGATTAAAGCTTCGGCACTTAATCCGTCTCCTGGTACCGAAAGATGGGGGGAAGCAGAAGTTTTTGAATTAAACTCACCATTTCTTAGCAAAGCAAGGAACAAACTTTGGCCTAATTTTACAAAGAATCCCTAGACGGAACCAAATAGAGGAAATGAACAGTACCAGACGAAGTAAGAAGTCTAGAGACGCTACCTCCCTCCATCCGGTGACGAAATCCAGCCCGGTTGATCTCTCAGCTGCTCCCCAATCGTGCGGTCATCTGCAAACCAAACCCTAAAACTCAGTCTCTCTCTCACTCTCTCAGTCACACCTCACCTAATTGATAACTACACATGAGCGAAGGAAGAATAACAGCCCTAACTATCAAAAAAAGCATAACGTCGCCAGAGGTTTTTGGTTCCTTACCGGAGTCTTCGAGTTTCCGGCAGATCGAATTAGGGTTCCGGCAAAATCAACGGCGCTACAGTCTGAGTTACACGAAGAGACAAAGAAAGAGGGTGTGTGTGTGATGATACCAACAACTGTGGCCTTTTTTTTTGTTTGTTGTTTTCTCGCTCTACCGCTCGTCTTTTCAGAGAGAGAAAATGTTGAATGCTGATCGATTTTGAAAAAAAAAATATGAAATTGAAATAGGAAAAAGATCCGACGGGTATAAACAACGGAAGGACGCGTGGCGTGTTATGAGTAGGTAAACCCATAGACGAAAGATTCTAAGGTTAGATGAAGGTTACTGGCGGTTATAGATTTAGGTGACAGGCACTTAAATCACCGTTAGATATGGAGGTAGACTTAACACTACGGACTGGGACGCTGGGTCGATTTCAAAACGAGTTTAAAGTGATTATCCGAATTGGACGGTGAGGATGGGAGCTTGAGGGAAGATGTGTAACACAAGAGGGATGGGATTTGAAAACAAACAAGAGAGCGACACGTGTCGGGAACTGTTTGATTGGGTCGGAGGGGTAGATGACCCTTCCATTAGAGGACAATGGAATGTGATTATTATGCTCTGCGGTCTATATTTTGTAGACTTCAGTACTAAAATAGTATTTAATGGACCCTTAATGATGTGAGAATTTCAGTTTTTATTTTTTGATCATTAGAATATTTTCAGTTTAAACCAAAAGAAAATCTAAAAATATTCAATCTACTAGCTGCACACCACCAAAAAAACCCTACTCATGAGTCATATCGGCCACCTCTAAAAATGTCATCCGGCCACTTCTGGTAATATGACATTTTGGTGTGAAGTCACGTCATTAATGTACAATTTTGCGGTACTCTCTCATTAAATTATGACATTTTTTCTGAAATGAGACCCATGTAAATCATGCAATAATCTGATTAGAAATGCAACTACTGAATTATTGCATAATTTTCGGTGTGGTTCTATACTTTAGAAAATTGCAATTGCACCTTAAGATTCGATTTAGTTTGCAATCAAGGCCAAAACTCAACTGTTTATTATGAACCTTGCTGCCGTGCATCATGATAATGACTTAGTCTCTGCCCATCAAGATTCTTCAGGAACAGATTATGAAGAAATAGCCAGTTTCTAAAAAAACTTTATCATGCTTGCCCTTGTATAAAGGAGCCGTCTCTTTCAAGTTAAAGCTGCAACTTTTCCCTAGAGAAACCCAAGGAACTCGATACATTGCTGTCCATTAGAAGCATGGAAAAAGTTGAAATGTTGAAATTTCGATTTCATTTGGGAGGACCCTTTTGTACGGCCTTTACTTTCAGACCAAGGTAATGAACAAATAAAAGGAGAACAAGAATAAAAAGATCAGCTAGTGCAAAAGTGTTAGGAAATTGCGTAGATGTAGAATGGAATTATAAACAACTCAATACCACACCAAATAATAATGAGAAATAAAAGAGATAGAGAACACCGAAATTTAACGTGGTTCGGCGATGTGCCTACGTCCACGGGGCAGCGACAACAAAGAAACTTCCACTATACGAATAATGGGTACACCAAGAGATACACGACTTCAAGATGCGACACTTGAAGGAAATCACTCTCTTTCTCACACTTTGTTTGCTCCCTCACACACACTCTCTACTTGGAGTGTTTACAAATATAGAAGCACACTTGTGCTCTCACTCTTGTGTACTCTACACATGTAAATTGCAGCAGCACACAAATATATATGGCAGGACAATTTTCTGCTCTCCCTAACTCTATTGCTTCTTCACTCTCGGCTTGCTTAAGTCTCATGCAGCAAACACATATATATATAGCTGCATGCACACACAATCTGCCAAGGACAGCTCATTAGGGACAACTCAAAAGCCCTTTGCTTTCTAACAGCAAAGCCTAACAAACCTGTTGAACCAGCCATACCTTCCAGGCCTGCCATGGACCAGCTGTCCATTTTCTTTTCTGCCAACAATACCAGCCTTCACAAGGACTTGTACCTGCAATACCAAGCTGCACAGTAGCTAATACCTGTAAAAGTCTACCTCCATTTTCTAAAGGAGGGACAACACAACAATCTCCCCCTCCCGACTTAGGTGGAGAATAAAACACGAACTTACGTTGTGATGTATATGACACAGAGATAGAATATGGAAGTCCAATTCCGTGTCGTATAGATCACAGCGTGACTTCTACTGGCTTCTCATTCCAACAGACCTAATGCAGAACTCCAGCTTCTGCTTGGGAACAACTTTTGTTAACATATCTGAAGAATTCTTATCTGTATGAATCTTCCGCAACTGAAACACCTTGTTCAGTATTGCATCTCGTATCCAATGATAACGAAGATCAATATGTTTGGTGCGCGCGTGATACATTGTATTCTTGCTTAAGTCAATTCCACTTTGACTATCACAATGCACCACGTAACTTTCTTGCTTCACACCTAATTCATGAATGAACCTTTTCAGCCAAACCATTTCTTTGCCAGCTTCATTTGCAGCTATGTATTCAGCTTCTGTGGTGGATAAAGCAACACATTTTTGCAATTTTGATTGCCACGACACAGCTCCCCCTGCAAATGTAAATAAATATCCAGAAGTAGATTTTCTGAAATCGAGATCACCTGCCATATCAGCATCTGTAAAACCTTCTAGAACTGGTTTTGATCCACCATAGCATAGACATAATTTTGAGCTGCCTCTCAAATATTTGAGAATCCACTTAACAGCTTCCCAATGATCTCTTCCCGGATTAGAGAGATATCTACTCACAACGCCAACTGCTTGTGCTATGTCTGGCCGTGTACACACCATAGCATACATAAGGCTTCCAACAGCTGATGCGTAAGGAACATTCGCCATCTTATCTTTCTCTTTTTGTGTAGTTGGACATGATCTCTTGCTTAAATTGAAATGATTACCAAGAGGTGAGCTTACAGGCTTAGCTCCTTTCATGTTGAACCTTTCAAGCACACGTTCAACATACTTCTCTTGTGACAGCCGCAACTTCTTATTCTTCCTGTCACGAGTAATCTCCATGCCCAAAATTTGCTTAGCTGGACCTAGGTCCTTCATTTCAAAGGACTTGGATAACTCTGCTTTCAACTTGCGAATCATAGCAACATCTTGACCCACAATTAGCATATCATCAACATACAACAGTAAGATAATGAAATTACCTCCAGGGAATTGTTGTATATACACACACGGATCAACATCAGCTCTCTTGTATCCTTGACCCACCATGAATGAGTCAAACTTCTTGTACCATTGTCTTGGTGCTTGCTTCAATCCGTATAAACTTTTCTTTAGCTTGCAAACCATATGCCCTTTCCCTTTGACTTCAAAACCTTCTGGTTGGTCCATGTAAATTTCTTCTTCCAAGTCACCATGAAGAAATGCAGTTTTCACGTCCAATTGCTCTACCTCAAGATCCATGCTTGCTGCCATGCCCAAGATAACTCTAATGGAAGTCATCTTGACAACTGGAGAAAAGATTTCGTCAAAATCAACTCCTTCCTTCTGGCCGAATCCTTTGACAACTAATCGAGCCTTATACTTTGTCAATTGTTGGTTTTCATCTCTCTTCAACTTGAACACCCATTTATTTTTGAGTGCTTTTCTGCCTTTAGGAAGCTCCACCAACTCGTAGGTGTCATTCTTTAATAAAGACTCCATCTCGGACTTCATGGCTAGCATCCATTTGTCACCGTCTTTATGTGCAATCGCTTCCTTGAACTTTTCAGGCTCTCCATCACTAGTCATTAGGATATATTTTGTGCAAAGATCATCTCCGTCACAAGTAACCAAAATGTACTCCGATGAAGGATACTTGATCGGTGGTTGACGCACTCGATTACTTCTTCGGACATTTGGTTGCACATTCTCTCGCTTGGAATTGTGCATTCTCCGGCGCTCCCCGATTAGGCTCCCCGATCCGAATCGGTTCGAAACCAATTCATCTTCGCTCGTACATCGGTACAACCGCACTCTACCGCTTGTCAGGGTTCCTTATGTGATAGTGCGTTTCATAAGTCAAACCGCCGCCGTCGTGCCACTTGATCGAGCCCTTTATCGAAATCGCAACCGTAAGACTTCATGGAACACCACTCTCCGCTTCTTATGAATTTGTTGAACTTTGGATGCCACACCGTAGCCAATCTTCATCGCCATAGCCCAAAAATGCAGGCGTCGCTTTATCATCTAGCTTCGATCTCTCGCTCTTTGGGTACAGTGCAAAAGCTTTACATCCGAACACCTTCAAGAGAGTAGGACGAACTTTTACCAGTCCGGACTTTCTCGAGTCTCAAAGTCCAACGGTCACATGGGACGTGAGAGGTAGCAGGCTTCCGGCTTCACCCCAAACGTTGGATAACTTCGGTCTCGGCAACTTTCTCCATAATGGTCCGGTCACCTTTCGGCTACGCCATTATGTCGAGGGGTGCTAGGGACGTCTTCTCTGTCTCGATTCCATGTTTCGAACAATAATCTCTGAACTCGTGGGAGGTGTATTCGCCACCATTGTCACCGAATGCACTCGAGACTTCTCCCGCCCCCTTTCCACCATCGCTGGAAATCCTTGAGGTCGGTACACCGGCTTTTGATTTCAACAAATAAACCCAAACCTTTGTGAAACATCATCAATATATGTAACAAAATATTTACTAGACCTAATGATTCAACTTCCATAGGTCCACAAACATCGAGTGCACAAGACTAAAATATTTTGTTTTCTGTGAACGATTTAGTGAAGCTAATTTTCGTTGCTTACCAAATAAGCAATGATCACAAGATTTAGGGAGTTACCTTTGGCAAAGGGAATTAGGGACTTTTTGCCGAACTTGCAGCCTTCTCACTCAGTGGCCAGTCGTCGTGCCCAAACTGGAGAAGAATTATCCACCGCGTTCAACTCACTTTTACAAATCTTGCCATAAGTTTTGAGAGGGTGCAACACTTTTCCTCTAGCAACAACAAGAGACCCTTTGTAAGCTTCCACTTTCCATCACCACCATGATGATGAAAACTGTCGATCCAATACACCGTCGACAAGAGATGAGGCGAACCGAACGCCTCACACTTCAGATAACCGACGCCAACATCGGTTAGTAAACAAAATCTCCAATACCCGAGATTTTTGAATAGCTTTCGTTGCCCACTTCGCAGTACCAAAGTCACCGCTTGTAGTTGTGAAGAACTCTCAGAGAAGTGGCATGGAAGGCCGAATCAACAACCCATTGAACACCCGAACAATTATCAACATGTAGGCATTCATTACCAACCAAAGAAACTCACATTCTTCATGAGACACCCGAGGGTGTCTTCCTCTCGAAATTATTGCCACTTTCCTTCCCCTTTTTCAGCTTGGGCATTCTTCTCAGTGGCCCACGTGCCACAATGATGGCACTTTCCGAACTTGTCCCGGACCGCTTACCTCCTTCCTGGCCTTGGGACCTCTCGCCTGCTTCTTCCTCGTTCTCTACAACGAACACTGGCTACCACTGAGCGCACCGAAGACTTTCTTCTAGTTTCTTCATTCTGCATATTATCTTTAACATTACTCATAGATAATACACCATCGGAGCGAGTTACTACGGTACAACAAAGGTCTCCCAACTATCCGGCAACGATCCCAATAGCAACAGGCTGCATCTCATCATCGACTTCATTTCATCGTGGTCAACGGTGATCACACCTTGGAAATTATTCAGTGCTGTCACACTAATACGTCTCGACTTCATGTTGACGGTTCTTTAAAGAGAAAGCTTTTTCGCAGCTTTTCTCGAACAGACTGAGCTTCTTCCACAATTCCGAGCGTTAGTTTCATTCGACACATGATGAAATACGCTTTCATCCACCCTTCGCATGTGACCGATGGCTTTGCGTTCAACTTTGTCCAAGCATTTGTCATATCCGCCGTCCGAAACTCCTTCAATCGGCTCATGCAAGCTTGCAGAGAGAATATCCTCCTTCTGGCCCACGTGATCCGGGAGTGGTTGGTTGATCAGGTACTTCTTCCTCCTTCTAAATATAATTACAAACCAAAAGCTTTGAACCCCGTTAGGAAATTGCGTAGATGTAGAATGGAATTATAAACAACTCAAACCACACCAAATAATAATGAGAAATAAAAGAGATAGAGAACACCGAAATTTAACGTGGTTCGGCGAGCCTACGTCCACGGGCACACAACAAAGAAACTTCCACTATACGAAAAGGGTACACCAAGAGAACACGACTTCAAGATGCGACACTTGAAGGAAACACTCCCTCCACACTTTATTGCTCCCTCACACACCTCCACTGGGTGTTTACAAATATAGAAGCACACTTGGCTCCACTCTGGACCTACACATGAAATTGCAGCCACACAAATATAATGGCAGGACATTTCGCTCTCCTAACCAGCCTTCACCTGGCTTGCTAGCTCATGCAGCAAACACATATATAAGCTGCAGCACACACAACTGCCAAGGACGCTCATTAGGGACAACTCAAAGCCCTTTGCTTCAACAGCAAACTAACAAACTGTTGAACCGCCACCTCGCCCGGACGCTGTCTTTCTTTGCCAACAAACCCCTCACAAGGACTTGACCTGCAAACCAAGCTGCACGTGCAAACCTGTAAAAGCACCCCTTTCAAAGGAGGGACAACACAACAAAAAGTGCAAAATCACACTCTTACATTTTACTACCTTACTTCATAAACTAAGGGACGCTGCTACATTTTATACATTAATATTCCATATACAAATTAAGGTCTGAAATTTAAACTACAACAGCTGCAAGCCTGCTAGTAATATTAACATTGTTAGACTGAACCTATCAAGTTCATACAAAGCTCTCATGAGAGGGTGGATTTCAGGGCCACATAGTGGTATTCGAAACAAGCAAGAAATAAGAGAGTACGTGCGTAGTTTTAAATGACCAGTGTGATGAGCTATTAGCACCCTCAAAAGCCGACAAAGATCAGATTTTTTTGGGATGAATCTCACAAGTCACAACCACCATGGCTTCTCTGCTAGATCCTTCGGGAACACGTACCGGAACCTTGAATTGTAAGGCAACCACTCTATGACCTGAGATGCCTTCTTGCTGGATTTATGATCAGTGCATTTTCGTATTGAATCCTGCAGCTTCTTATCAACATTCTCAGTGACCCATTTGAGAAGATCATCAGAGCCAAAAGACGCTTCCCTTGAAAATCTTTCAAGCATCTTCGGTAGAAAAACTTTCCTCGACTTCTTTACCACTACATTTGCTTTAATAAACTCTTTCTTTGCTTCTTCAAGCTCATCTCTAACGTTTGAGGCAGTGTAGACTTTTAACTACAAGTAATAAACAAGCATCAGTAGCCTGAAGGTGTTTTGAAGAATGATTTAATGATAAATAATAAAAAAATTGATGGTAAAAAAATCCCACCAGATGCTTGTTATGAACATGGTACAAAAGACAAGCGAGAAATTAAACAGAAATTTCAAGGGAAAACCATGCACTATAGCACCAAGTAGACAAATACAGCTGTGTACCAATAGGGAATAGAGTAAAAAACTTCAATCAGAACCTAATTCTTTAGACAATTATACTCATCTGCTCTATCATGTTAAAAACGGGAGCAATAGCAGCAAAAAGTTACCGCAGGATCAGAAAAAGCTCCAGTACAAAGAGCAAAGCAAACAAGGGGTTCGGAAACTGGCAGACCCAATTTCGAATTGCGAAACTGTCTGTCTTCCCCAAATTTTTTCCTCATGGCAGTTGAAAGGAAGGTTTCAAGCCACTGTAAACACAGAAGCAGATTAGATGAGTAATAAAAGATGGTGTTTCTACAATATATATATATACATATATATATATATCGAAAAGAAGAAAAAAAAACACTGATTAAGCCATCAGTCATAAGAGTGAGCTAAATGACTTGCCAAAACAATGTTTATGAATTTAAGGTATAGATCAAAGAAGTTTGTATTCCATTTACATTCTTAGATAAGAGTTGGTGAGTACCCGTCCAATCCTGGGTGTTTGTAAGCCAAATATGGATTGCTCTATGGCATTTGCACTGATGACAAGGCCCCCAATGTTGTAAGCAGCCTGCACTATACCAAGAAGTTCATCATCTATATTGTTCTTCCTAAATCCAATACACACCAAATGGGCCAAAGAGTGGAGTCTATTCGCTTGCTTCAAGAGAAGTATCAATTCATAAAGAGATGCACATGTGTTTTCTTAAGCTGGCAGCAAAACCCCTTGTACTAGCAAAGAAGTGAACTACCTTATGGAACAAGGCCAACCTTCTTAAAGAGCTGTTGGGAATTCCATATGCTAAATAAGCCTGCACAAAAGTAGGAGAAACTTATAAACATTTACAATTCCAATAAGAGACAACCAAAGGTTGGTTTAAAAAATCATTACATGCATAATAAGTGCATTGTACACGTTGATCCAAAATGCAATTTGGGCATTCAATTCCATCTGAGTGACATTCACCCTCTCCAGTTGTTCAACCAACATTCTGAAATTAAAACATGAAATACATGTCAAGTCAAAACTCAGATTAGGTAAACATAAGAGGAAACTAAGTGCAAGTGTTTCAGATGCACTTATGTACCCAAAACTATATGTGCCCTACATAACAAATAATAATGTCTGTCGGGTCATCGCTACACATTACACTCCAAAATTCATGAATCAATTGTTTAATTGGACAGTGCTAGATTTACGGGTTGCACTGTATTATTGTGCTCCATCACCATGTTCTGAGAATGTTTTCTTCATAGTGGATTTATTTTTAAGCCAAAGTAGCACCGACAAAAGGTCACAATCTGAAGTCAAATAACCCCACGAGATTTGTAATGCTAGTCACCAAAACAAACGTTCCAACCTGAATTTAGAGCAGTTTACAAACACAGGGTCCAAATTACTGAAGTCATACTTGCTCCATTCAAATCCTCAGTGAATAAAGAGAAAGGACAAAACACTCCCTCCGTTCATTTGTACAATAACAGTTTTGTTATGGCCGATTATAGATGAATTGTAGATGAATTGTACAATACAAAAAAAAAAGATTACAGATGAATTGTAAAGAACCAACCTATAGTTATTGATGGCATAAGAAGCGTGAGAAAACTTTTTCTTATCAGTTGATATCCACGATATTTCTACCATTGATTTGCCAGACCAATCTTGGGCATCTTCAGTACCATGTGGAGGTTGTAAAACATTAGGCCTTGACAACAAAGGCGATTGGTTCTTCTCAATCTTCACAGAGGCTGCACTGCAAAGCCAACAATAAACAAGAGACATACACCTGACCATTTCCTCAGCTAACTTGCTGGGGCACTGGTGGAGATGATCTTTAAGAGTTCGCAGCATAGAAGTTTTCTCCAGGGCTGGAACCCTTTCACGAACCTGAAAAAGAAAATGATATGAAGTGGCTTCAACATATAGCATATATGGCCAAACAGTTAGATGAAGCACATACTAACTGGTAACTTCCTGTCATATAAAATCACCATACACCGCCTATTAAAAACTCGCTTCATCATTCTAAGAAAGATTGACAAGAAAGTCGTTATTTGAAAAGGATAAAAGAATGACATTATCACTGAATGTGTTATATGTTAGCAAATTCAACATTTTGAACATACAAATCATGTGTGTTACCCCAGTAATGATCTTCAATTAGATGACACGGATACATTAACAGATGTCCAGCAGTAAAACAAGAAGAATAGACTTTTATTCTACCTTTTCTATCTTGGAAAGGTTTGGACGAGTCTTTGCAAAATCAATATCACTTTTGCCATAGGATAGTGAAGTATGACTAGTCTTGGAAGTTCTTTTTCCCAAGTCATCTATAGAAACTAGAGCTCTCAAATGTCGGAAAGGAAAATTTTTTGAGGAACAAAATGCACTTGAAATGATACTGGGATGTTTCCTGGATCCATTCTTCATATGGGCAGGGGAAGCAACAAGTGAGTTCTGCTCAGAAGGTGGCCTACTAACGCAATGTTCAAAAATACTCCTGTAGAGAGAGAGAACATGCTGCTCGCGATTTGCAACTTCTTCTTCAAGTACTTCAATTTCAGAAATCAATTCCTTTGTCTAAAGAAAACAATTTGTGGTTATTTTCTGCTTCAGAGTGTAGTGACAGCTAAGAAACGGAAGTAGATATCAATAAATAGATGTTGCAAATTTGTAATCATACAGATGTAATATACAAATATATACTGTGAGTATAAAGGAAAAATCATATACTATACAGCGGAATATATTGGAATTAGTATTGATAACGCCTGAGCTACAAGCTACAAGATACAATTGTAGACGAGCAGAAAATAAAGCATAGGACCTCACAAAAATCCGCTTACAAGGAAAGGGTTCCCACATGTTTATGTACTAAAAATTTTAAAGGCATCCAAGCGATTCGAGATGCTAACACTCCCCCTCATGCCAGGGCTTGGAGATACTCGGATCTCCCTCTCCACACACAGGGCTAGAGATAGTAACCTGACACATCCTTGCAGTACACCTGTTCTGGTACTGTTAAACCATAGATATAATATCCTAGCACCACCAGTGTTATAAGGAAAGGGTACCCTTGTGTTCATATACTAACATTCTAAACATACCAGACGATGCGGGACTATGCTAAGAGGCTCTGAAAATATGTATTTAAGTTGAAATAGGAAAGAAAAACCACAACAAAAAGAGCATGGGTCAAAGTTTTACAGCAGTACACCAAAGTTCAATTATATGCAACGTAAGCATAGCTATAAGATGGTTGCTTAAATTTCACAACAATCAATCACGAACTTATTCATTACACATTCACTTAGGGTTGACGAAGTGCATTACATCATTATTCCAATGCTGGATGAATGCGTAAATTTCTCAAAAATCAATCATGAACTTAAACAAGCAACAAATCTTGGTGTCTTAGTCAATACGTCAATTACTAGCAAATTCTGGCACAGTTCTTCAAACTAGAGTAATAAAGGCTAGTAATTACCTGGACAGAGAAATGTCTATGTCCAGGTGATAGAGTACTTGAAGCTCGGCCCATTGCCCTCTCAAGCATGTTACGCATAGATTTCTCTTCCTGCAAACGCAACTGCAGCTGTTCGATCTGCAAAGTTGCATCGTCATCAGTAAACCATATTACGGTCGGATCACAAATTACATGCAAAACAAATAATTATAATATATAGAGAATTGGTGACCAGCAGTTCAATGCTTGCAACAATATTCCAGTAAAAGATACTTAAATATACTATAGCTATATTAATCTGATCCCACGCTTCATGCTATAGAAAGATTCATCTAACACACCGCTGAAAGTGACAGAAATTGAATTCCATTTCTTACATCTTTTTCCAAGGAAGCTCTGTGGTTTGATGACATATTCTTGTTCATATAAGTAGGATTGTCATGCCAAGGACTTTGTGCCGTATTTGCGCTTGTTGAAGGTGATGAAACCTGTTAAACTCGTTCAGAAGACGATCAAGTATTTCAAATTTTATTATATTAATGATAAGAACGAAGGTTAAATCTGCGGTCATTTTATGAGCTAACACATGTTCAAGGTTGATCGTAACAAGATAGCAGGAGTCCTATATACACATATAGCATGAGAACAATACTATTTTCATATCAACTGACATACGTGGTCTTACCTGTGTTTCATTCCGGTCCTTCTTTGTGGAACTTGAAACTCGACCTCTTGGAACACCAGCATTCCTGTCGGAAGCACTGAAAGAAAAAGAGAGAATGACAGATATGTGAAAAGTGACTGATTCTAATGTGTATGAGAAGAGGAAATGCTCAATATATTCAAACTTGGAGAGCCTTAGAAGTTACAACTGCAGAACTCAATACAAACAGCCCAGCCAAAATCTTCTGATGGTTACTAATTTCTTACTAAAAGTCTAAAACACAAATCTACGATCATATACTGATTTCAATATGCCAACATTCTTAATTCAAAATCAAATAAAAAGTCGCAGGTAAACAAAGAAATGAATAGATGACGGACAACACCATGTGAAATACTCTCTAATCCTTAGTTCCTTACAGGCTTGGAAGAAAGATATATATTTTTCCTCAAACATTTGTTATTAAGGATTAGACATTTATTGCTCATTGTAATTAACTAATTACCAATAAAATAAGTTCCTGACATTCAAATTTCATATACAACTTAACTTATCTCCCTATATCACAATACAGACATTCAGATACCCTCAACATGTCAGTTTGAGATGAACCAATAAATGATGCCAAAGAACTCAAACAGTTAAAACCCTTCAAGAGGTTTTGAGTGTTTGAAATACAGAAATCTTAAAACCCAACTAAATAACATACAAAAGTCCATGCAAACAAAATCCCCCAAACTCCAAAAGATACATATTTACAAAAGTAACCACAACAATTATCAGAGTAGTAAAGACTAAACCTTTTGGAGCGCCTGTGTTGGGTGTGAACATCTGAGCGTGCCCAAGAATCTCCATTCTCTCGTTTCCCACCTGCTTGTTCTTGAAACCCATCTTTTTCTCCTACTTTGTTACAGATAAAACCAACCATTCTTTTAAATTTTTATTTCTCATAAAACCCAAAAAGCACTCTTCTCATACACTATTCAGCTACCTAATCAATCTATCAAGAACAAGTCCAGGTGAGACAAAATGGAAACCAGACATAGATTATGTGATAAACATATGGTCAAGTGGGTAAGAAGCAAAGAGAGAATCCGAGTTAAAAAAAAAACAATTGGGTGTTTCCTGAATGGGTATGACTGAATTTAAGAGCTTGAAACTTTGAAGGATTATGGGTGGAATTTCAAATAATAGTTAATTTTGAACAGAAAATAAAAGTGTGAAGAGTCAGTTACCAAGGCAGCTGCACAGCCACAGTTCCAGAATTAAATTAGTTCACTTGAGGGTTGTTGAGGGCATTCAATTTGAGTAGTTAATTCGCTCCTGAGTCCTGATCTGAGGAGTCAATTCTCTCACTCAGTCACTCGTTTTTGCATTGAAAGGCAAAGGGGTTGAAGACTGTGTTGTGGGCCGCCGCTGATGGCGACTCAGCCTAGCTACTTACAGCCAGAAACGTACATGGCCTTGCACAACAAAATTTGTTTTACGAAGGATATGCTTAAACCCAATGTCCCAATGTTATCAAAGAATGAAGACAAAACGTACTATAATGTCTTGGATAGTATTAGGCCAAAAAAATGTCATATTTGCCCAACAGTGTTTTATAATTTTCGAATCTCCCTCCACCATAACACGTACGTACTTTTGAGTAACCAGCTCTAACAGCATGTCTTAGCTCATACATAGCGGTCAAGACAATTCACCCAGTACTTGGTTTTTCTGACGCTCGATCAAAGTCATTTTTCATTTAGAAATATTGGTCAAAAAGCTACGTACAAATCGTATTTCTATCTAGTTTGGGACTTGGGGGTGATATTCAATGTGTGAAATAAACATGCATGTATCCTTGTGATCGATTTGCTCCACTATTAAACAAAAATGGTAAAAGAAACTCAACAAAAGGTCCATACACACACCCGAAAAACATAGCCGGCGCCCTGCAACCCAACCACTGCAAACAGAGAAAATGCCGCCACCATATATATATATATATATATATATATATAATCCTAATAGCGTATACTGGTATATATGGTACTAGTAACTGATCGAGATCTGGCATGGTACATTGTTTATGTGGTTGGTGGCTTGGTGCAGTCATCTATGAGATCTGGTATGCTAGAATTTTTTATTCCTTTTCAGAATCGGGTCATTTCTCATATTCGTATATATGCTTTGTGACATTAATGCAGTTAGTAAAGAAACAATTAATGTTCAATTATGCTACCGATCGAGCTTTGCATTTTTCGATCCATTTAACCCTGAATTAAGTGGGAATAGAATAGATTGACATACTAATCACACAAATCCCAATACAATCTTACCATAGTCACTTACTATTACGATACAAATTCATATCCCAATACAATCTTACCATACTAATCACTTACTATTACCATACAAATCCATATCCCAATACAATCTTACCACACTAATTAAACACTACTACTTCATAATGTTTATTTTTATCTTACCAGCTTTAACAGCTACTAACCCCGTTAGCCTTGGTTTCATCTCTTATTCCCATCTCAACTCTCTCCTCCTATTTCCCTAGTTCTAACCGGCAGTCAATGATCAAATTTTCCCCTCTAAGATCTTCTTAGTTTTGTTCTTCTTATCTCCGGCGGCAGCTCCGAATTCCTTTGGGAGCTTCTTCTCGGCATGAGCTTTCTCGACGACGGTGTGAGTTTTTTCTTCGATTTGCTTTTACAAATGATATATAAACGAGAATGAATGATAATTTTAAGGGCTCAAATAGATAGATTATCGACTGTGTTGGATTGCCTTTTTCTTTTTCTTTTTTGATCGGGGGGAAGGAAAGTCGCCCGAGGACGTTGAAAAGCTTGCCCTGCAGCTTCAATTCGTTGAGCTTCACCTGCTCCTTGACCATTGCTCCACGTGTTCACCTGCTCCTCCACTTTTTGGTTCTTCATAATTCATATACAAGATTATGCAATTTGAATCTCAATCAACAATAGCCCAAGCCACTCCACCAGAACTTGCAAATCACCATCATCAACCTGCAATTCAATCCCAATCCATTACTATGGACACCCAAGGCTGCAACACTGCACCACCTTGTGCCTCACCTGCAATTTATGAGCCGCTAATTGGTTAGAAGTTTTTTACCTACGTCATTAATTATTACCTAAATTCCTAACAATTGTCGTTGTAAAGTATAATGGGAAATAAAGGTTTTTCTCACAGAAGATTGTTATATTTACTTTTTAATGTCACGAAAAATTAAATTAAATAAAAAATTATTATTAACAAGTATAAAGAATAAAGAATATATATATATACAAAATTAAATGAACTATACAGTATTGTTTCTATTTACAAAAATATACATTATATACAAAAGTATTTTTTGGGGGTTTTTGAGATTTTTGAAAACAATAAAAGAAATATTTTTGGATTTTTATTATTTTTGAAAACAAGAAACACACACACAAATATTGTTTTGAAGATTAACTAACTCCCTAGCCATGAATCCGAAACTAACATATGTAAGATGCTGGACCACCATACATCTCCCAAATAAAACTTTCTCTAACAATTAACTCCGAGACCACTCTGTCAGCTAATCACTAGAAAAAGAGTTGTTAATTCAAGTGCACGACCTAGCGGGACCGCCCAACTATCCGTGATCCTTATTATTTAGTTTCAACATTAAAGATAAAACCAAACAAACAAAATTCACATAAGCTGCTAGAAGAATCAATCAACTTCAATCCAACAATTATTATACAAAATAGAAAATAAACAAACAATAACATTTCCCAAAATTATTCACGAATAGTTAATTAAACAAAAATAAATTATAATAAATAAACGAGTTTGGGAAAAATGTTACTGTTGTGTCCATGAAAATGGACACTGTCTGGCAGGCGAAGGTGGCAGACTCAGCTATAAAATCGGACAATTTGGATGTGGCGGGTGTTGAGATCAAATTGGGCCTTGGGCTTTTAGTTGGTCAAAAGCCCAACTTTCTTCTTCTTCCGGTCAAGCCCAAGCAATTGGCCTTGGTTGACTTTTCAACCAATCAAGCCATGTCAGCATTAGAAATTGCAGTTCCATTTCTTCTTCATTTCAACTTTCGCGAATTTCTGAACACAGCAGAGGAGAGCAGGGAGCTGCGGCTGGGCATCACGGCGACGTCGTCGGCGTCAACAGCAGCAGCGGCCGGCGGAGAGAGAGTGAGCAGCGGCGACGCCGGGAACGACTCCGGCAGGAACTGGACTTCACGGCGGCGTCGAACAGCGCGAGGGCGCGAGATGGCGGCCGGTTGGGCGAGGCGCGGTGGTCACGGGATTGGTGGCTGGACTGTGCTCGTGGAAATTGATGGGCTTTGCGGGTGATTCATGGCAGTTCGAGGGCAACGCCGGCGGCGATAGGAAGAACCACGGCAGTTTATTAATTGGCGAGAGAAGTGGCATCGATTGGAGAGAGGCGCGGGCACCGGGTTCTACGTGATGGGCTGTTGCGATGGTACCTGCAAAAGAAAAACAAGAATATTAGAAAATGATTGATTTAAATTGCAGGTAATTTGAGAATTGAAAGACGAGAGAAGGTTGCCATGGTGGTGGTGGCGTTGGGTTCCCGAGAGAAGAGGCGCGGTGGCTGAGCTTGGCTTATGATGGATTTGGTTGCGGGGAGAAGCCATGGTTTTGATCGATGATGGAAGATGGGCTTGTGAATGAAATGGTTGCGGGGGCTCTCTTAAATAGAGAAGGGAAGGGGAAGAAGCAGCCAAGGAGCAGAGATGCTGCAATGGAGGAGTGAGCTGTAGATGCTCCGTAGTGCTTGCCGGCAGTGGATTGGTGATGGATGAGTGATCTGGAAAGGAGAAGATGCTAGAGGGAGTGGGAGGCTGAGTGGAAGGAATCAATGGAGAGAAAAATCGTGAACATGTGAAGGAGGAATGGACTGTAGATGGTGTGCTCGGTGGTTGAAGTGGAACAGCTCACAACTGGAGAAAAGCCAAGAGAGAAATCAGTGGTAACATGTAGGCATGTAGCTGCTGCAAACAGAAAAACGAAAGAAAACGAAGAAAAGAAAAAGTAAAATAATAAAACAAAAGAAATATAAAGAAATAATAATAAAAGAATTTAAATAAAATAAATATATAAAAGAATAATTAATAGAGAAAATAAGATGGTGGTTAGCATTGTGTTCCACCACCGCGTGTGGTGGTTGCGCCTCCGTATGTGGTGGTTCACCGACAAAATTGCCGGGATTCGGAACGGTTTCCGAAATCTTCGTACAATATTTAATTCCACATATATGAAAGTCACGGTTGACTTTTCGAATTACGCTGAAAACCTCCAAAATGCACCTATTCTGTGCAGATAAACATTTTCCTGGTATTTTCCCTAAAAACACGAAAACAAACATTAAACATACAATTAAGCTTTCGGAATAGCAAAATCCAGTAATTAAAGGCACTTTGTGAACGTATTTTACGTTCACATCACTAATAGCACCCACCGTGTTTCAATCAAAGCCATGGCAGTCCTTTGCAATTCACAGCTCCAGTTCTCTCACCCAAGTTCACATGAGCCACCGTGAACCTTCAATTACAACCACCCAAAGTCTTCGAGCTCCTCATCAGCCAGTGTTCAACCCAGAATCAGATTTCAATTTCGACCTGAAAATCCTCACCGGAGCCCCAAATTCCAGAATGTCGTTTTTCCTCTTCTCTTCGGCTAGCCACAACCAACAACAATTGTCACTCCTTCAAACCCCAAATCTCTTTTAGAAAACCCAACAATCCCCAAATTCGTTTCAGCAAACTCAACAATCCCCAATCCTTTTCGGCAAACGCAGCAGTTAGAACTGGGGAAATAGGAGGAGAGAGACTGAGAGAGTTTTTTGTTTTTTTTTTGAAAAGATGAGACTGAGAGAGTTGGGATGGGAAGAATAGATCAAACAAAGGCTAACGAGGTTAGTAGGGGGCTTCTCTGAGTAGTCTTTCAATGAGTGAGTAACACTTGAAGACTTTTCGATTAGACATACTTTTTTCAATATTTAGATATAGATAGAATGACATATGACAAGCTTTGAGGACAGGATTTTGAGAACAGAGGATGTGAAACCGGAGCGGTATAAGAACTGTGATACAAACACTTGCTATCTCTCCGTGTGAAGACCAAATAAAAGGCTAATTTTAATTAAACAATGAGAATATAAAATCCACATCTCGTTAAGGATTGGGGTTTCTCTAATTACAAATCTACTTGAGTGGATCCGCGCGTCTTTACTTGCCGGATTTGATATTAGGTAGGTTTCCCCTTAATTAATTAAAATTTCCTACCTTTACTTGTTCAAGCTAGCTAGGAACAAGTCTATATAAAGTCACATCCGATCCTCAAAGCTTTTCTCTCAACCCTGAAATAAGAAAACCTCCTAGGGTTTAGACGGAGGCATCTAAGATCTATCAATGGCTCTCTCAATAATCTCAATGCTCAAGGAGGTGAAGAAATTTGTAGTGACAAAAGCTCGTAGTTGGGATTCGTGGAGATGGTTTTTCCTTATGGAGTTAGCAGACCTCTACATCCAAAATAAATTTGACAAGGTTATATGTGTAAGCATCGGTTGGATGCTATTATGCAGGATTAAAAAAGGGGACGCTCTTAGTTGGATTAAGAGGATGCAGCTTTGCGTTACATATGTAAGTATAAAAATGTTGGCAATCCTTTATTTAACAAAACACATCCTTGTCTAGGAAGTCAAGTCAAATCAAGTGAAGTCTGAAGACTCAAGTCCAAGAGAAGACCCAACATGATCACATGGTACTCAGGTAAAATCATGCATATGCATCTCATTGTTTTTCACAGAGGATAGAAGAAATGTTTTCTATCCTGTTTCCCAGAATACAGTTGGGATGGTTGTACACTCTTCCATCACGTAACCCAGTTCTCTAGGGTTTTCATGGCTTAGTTGATACATGATGCATTAGCTGACCTATGCCTTTGCTAGGGTTATAATTTGTGCCTAGGAAAAGTTGTTTTGTCATACACCTGTCATATCAATCATTTGATAAAGATTGAAAAACCTTTTGCCCATCATTTGAAAAGTAATATATTTTTTTATTGGGAAAATTTTCCTTTTTATGGGTTTGGTTAAGTGGGCAGGCCACTCAGATCCTAAACTTCCTGATCACATGGGCTGCGTGTTTTGCTTCTTTATGAGTTTCACCTAGCCTATAAATATGAAGTAAGGTGCTCCTTGCTTGGTTGGTTGTTTTGGTTGGTTGTTTTGTGTGAAAATTGTCATAGCACATTTTCTTGTTCTGAGTTTCATTCATTGCATGTTCAGCTGTGCTCTAAGTCTTCCTTGTTGATTGTAAATCTTAGAGCTTGAACAAAAACTCTTTTCATAAAACTCATATTGCATTTGCATACCATGAGATTGTGATTGGTAGTGCAACAACCCGAGAAGTCTCCATGAAGAATTAGTTAGATGATAGCTAAGTTCTGAGGTTGGAACTTCTGGAAGTGTAAACACTTAGAGACAAGTGTGGTAGAACAGCTCGTAGACTAGAAAGAGTCTAGGAAGGATAGAAGCGCGGCTAACTATCCCAGGTTGCTACAAACTTGTAAGAGGTGTTGAATTCCTTCTGGAAACTTTCATGTGTAAACACTTAGAGACAAGTGAGGTAGAACATGTCGTAGACTAGGAAGAGTCTAGGAAGGATAGAAGCGCGGCTAACTATCCCAGGTTGCTACAAACTTGTAAGAAGTGTTGAATTACATAGTGGAAAGTTTGCCCTTCAAGAGTTATGGGCACACAGTTTTTCTCCCTGGATGCAGGGTTTCTGCGAGAACAAAAACATCTTTGTGTTGTTTATATTTACTGCAACTTTACTTTATATAATCTTTCAATTGTGATTCAGGATAGACTCAACCTTTTCTATCCCTGAGAACAATTTAATACGAAAAAGTTGTCATTGTCCTATTCACCCTCCCTCTAGGACCTTCAACATATGTGCAAGATCTTCTCATTCGATTTTTAGTAAAGTTAACCGTTTGGAAATTGCACAAGGCCCAAGCTGATTCTTATTTGGTTTTCAAGGCAGTTAGCATATGTTCGATGCTATTATTCACGATCGAAGTGATTGTATGTGCACGAACGTGATGCATGCATGGAACCATCGGTAATTAATTGTATGCTAGCTAGTAATTCGCAGCATGCAGTTGAATTTTTTGTTAGTTTTCAGTTTTCACAGCCTTTTCTATGTAACCTAGCCTATTTATCAAAGA
This sequence comes from Rubus idaeus, assembly GCA_030142095.1. Lineage (NCBI taxonomy): Eukaryota > Viridiplantae > Streptophyta > Magnoliopsida > Rosales > Rosaceae > Rubus > Rubus idaeus. The sequence goes on from CM057969.1 coordinate 9,092,481, forward strand.
GTTTTTGATATGCATGGTGAATAAAGTCTTAATTTTCTTCCTTTTGAAATCTGGTTACTTGTGGGAAAATTTTGTTCTGGGTTTAATACATGTTTAATTGTTTATGCAGCTAATTAAGAGTAATAAACATTTGGATTTGATACTTAATTTGATAGGTACGTTATTTGGTTGTTATCATCTGTACCCTAAAAAGTGATTGACTGATTGTGCTAGAAGGTTAAAGTTCTGACTGAATTTTTCTACTTTTAATTAATTTGGTCATTTTCCTCCCCCGCCCTCTTCAAGTCTTCCCAACTCCACATTGATCATTCATATTATTCCCAATACACGTAATTATAGAGTAATATCATTCTCTAATCTGACGAAGGAAGAACCTTGATCGAACGTATCTTATGAAGTCATTTGGATGTGACACAAAAGACATGGACCACACTATTAGGCCCATGTCTGTTAAAAGTCCATCTAAATTTAATTTAATTTACAACCAAACTCGGTCGTATCACATGTCTATTAAGAATCCATCTTGCCTCCTCGGCAATTGGACACGTAAGATAGCGCCATTGATGTCTCATAAAAATTACATTTTTTCCCTTATTCTTCAAACCCGTCTAGGTAATTATACACACAATCATACCATAGAGGGCATTTCAATCCAATCGCGCGTGGTTAATTGTGAAAGATCAAAATTTTCATTTACAATTCGTGGCTACACAATCCAATCGTTGTTTTATCCTCTCCAACAACATATGATCACACTATAAAGTTTTATTCATTATTTTGATATGAGATATCGATGGAAATTAATCAAGTTTGGGTTAGAACTAGCTCTTCGATCACCAACAAATTAAACACATATACGGATATACCTCCACTCCACTATCGAATCTTCCAGTTGGTCTATGATTCACAAAGTCACTTCCATAAGAATTAAGGAAAGAAGTTTGCCTAGATAACAGTAGTTTGATTGTACGTTATATATTATCCCATATCAACTATAGAGTCTCCAAAGATGATTAGTGCTGGAACCATGTCTAGCTAGGTCCCCTGAACCACGTACCGAGAAAACCAGAACAATTAGGGACAAGGGAACCTCACTTGAGAACTCCATTTCTTTAATTACCTTCGTTCCAATAGTGAAACTCACTGGTTATAGATAGGGGACATATATGAAAGAGGCCGGTTTATTTGGGTTAAAGAAAATAAGATGGCTGCAGTTTCCTCTGATTAGTAATTACGTACCTTCTGTGTCAAAGACGAATTCTTCTATGCATATGTAGCAGCACCATCCATATGCTTCCATTTAGCATTTGTCCACCAATCAGAAAACACAAAGGGTAAATCCAAACTCCGAAGGAAATACATTCATATACGAATCCATCACGTACATTTAAAAAATTATGGCTGTGTAAAGATACAGGAAAACAACAATTGAATTGAACCAAAGAAAAATTTGATAGGAATCTTACCAAAAAAATTAAATAAAGGGAAATGATTGTAGACAATTTTTATTTTATTTTTTCAATTAAGAGCCCCAATCTTCGAGAGATAAGCCAAGAAGGAGAAGAAAAAAAATGAAACCCTTGTCAAAAGCCAGAAAATTGATAGAGGTAAACCATGCCTTTTTATATTTTCTCTTGGTGAACTTCTTGGCATGGTATAATCATGAGTGGTGACTCCATAGGAAAGAGAAGAACGTCTTCTGCTTATCAATAAGAGCGCGGTTTCTGCAGGGTCTAGAAAAGGTGGAAGGATAACTGCAAATCAGTTTTGATTTTGCTGCAAAACGTGGGAGAATAATAACGTCTGATCCAAGGTTTTCTGTAGCCTTAGTTACTCTTTTGCCCTTTATTTATTAGATCTTGTTGTTGTAGACTTATATGAAGGGAGGGGAAAGGGGTGGGGGTGGAAAAAAAATTTTCCCCAAAAAATAGAAAAAGGGAGGGGCAATTAAAGGGTTTATGAAAATTTAACCTTAAGACTTGGATCTTTTTTTTTTGAAAGAGACCTTAAGACTTCAGATGTAAAATTTACTAACATCGATCATAGATAAACACAGAAGATATACATAGATATAAGTATTGCAAAGGAAAAATGAAGGTCCTAGAGGGGGAATAGGACAATGACAACTTTTTGTATTAAATTATTCTCAATAGAAAAGTTGATCTATCCTGAATCACAATTGAAAAGATTATATAAAAAAGTTCAAAATATAAACAACACAAAGATGTTTTTTTCTCCAACCATCCAAAAACCCCTATCTACAAACTTTCCACTATTAATTCAACACTTCTTACAATTTTACAACCAAATAACCCTACCTTCCTACCTTCTACTACACTACCATTCCTAACTACACATAAATTTCCAAAACACACCTCTTACAATTTTACACCAAGTCACATTCCTAACCTTTTACTACACTTCCACATTGTCTTAATTTTCACTTCCATTCCAACCTCAACTATACACTAACTAATTTCAACTTCCCAACACAACCATACAAACAAAATTTAAAAATTTTTCACCTAAATACAACAACAAAAATTAACACACAACACAAAAAACCACAAAAAATAACAATTTTCACACAAAACAACCAACCAAAACAACCACCCAACAAGACCCTACTTATATTTATAAAAACCAAAAAACAAAACCCACCCATTGAAATTAATCCCCTAACCAAACCCATAAAAAGAAACCTTTCCCAATAAAAATATATATACTTTTCAAATAACAAAATTTTCAATCTTTACAAATATTAAATACAAAACAACTTTTCTACCAAACAACCCTACAACAACCAAAAACAATACCAAAAACCCTAGAAAATAAAGACAACCACCCACACAAACAAAAGAACATTTCTTCTATCCTTGAAAAACAAAAATTCAACCAACACTACTCCGATTACACTCCCAAATTTGAAAAAAGACCAACATTTTACTACAAAAAAAAAACGTATTTGAGAGAGAGAGAGAGAGAGAGAGAGAGAGAGAGAGAGAGAGAGAGAGAGAGAGAGAGAGAGAGAGAGAGAGAGAGAGAGAGAGAGAGAGAGAGAGAGAGAGAGAGAGAGAGAGAGAGAGAGAGAGAGAGAGAGAGAGAGAGAGAGAAGAGAGAGGGAACCCTAGCCAAGGATAAACCAAATTACAACAGATCTCAATTTTGAGAGAGACAGACGGTTAGATTTAGGGTTAATTAATTAAGTTTAGAGTTTTGATTGACAATCGTGTCAATATTTATCAATCCTCAATACACTTGATCTGTTTCTCATCTTAGAACTAATTAATCTTGTAGGTGCTAGTAATATTATCCAAACCCATTCCATACCAATCCTTACCATAGCTTCGAACTTGGATGTTACTAATTGGTAGCTTTAGAACTTCTCCCCTAAGTGGATTGACTAAGAAGCATGAACCTCCAATAATCCTTTTCAAGCAAAACAAAGTCTACATGGTAGTAAAGCCAGTTTCGGAAGGAAATTGACCTTTGAGACAAGAGCAGACTGTTTGGTTTTTGTCAATGTGTGCTTGCCACCATGCATGGTAATTGAATGACTGAAACATTAACGTTTCCCGATCCTCATCACGCGATTTAGCAAGAAGCATAAGCCGAGGTACCGGTGATTCAACAATACCGGAGTTGGTAGCAGAGTCAAGTAAGCGCAGGGTGTGCAGTGCAGCAAAGCCTGGGCTGCCAGCTATGTTTAAAGAGGCCTTAGACACACATTGAATGGCACCGAGTGATTTTCCCGGCAGCCTCATAAGGATGTCGAGGGTGAGATCTCAGGTAGGTCTATTATTGTTGTTAAATCTTTGGGTAAACCCGTCCGTGTGCGTCTCCCCAATAAGTAATTGACAGTCTTTATCAAATTAACTCATTAGAAGATCGATACATCTGTTTAAAAAATTGCTTCCAATCGAGAAACTATGCATGAATATTCCCTGATCATCAATGTTATTTCCAGCCATAGTTTTCCAAAAAGTATACAGGAGAAACCACACCCCACACCTCGTGTTATACATTGGAATGATCGAATAGGTCTCCATGAACAATAAGGAAATGGACTTCTTTTTTTGTGTTGGAATAGGAAACTAATAACACTAGGAAATTTATAATAAAATTGATCGATTCGACATATATGCCACGTACGTGCCGACCCGGTAAAAAACTGAACCGAAACCTAATCCCCCAAAAAGAAACAATTAAGGATCATCATCGAGTCGACCCCCATCACAGGAAAACCTTCATTCTGTCCTGCTATGCTTTTCATTTTTGTTTCAGCGTTTCTTTATGAATATTATCTGCCTTCATGATGCATATATAGCCAAGTCGTAAATGTCTTTGCATTGATCTGCAGCTAGCTCTCTCTATATATGTTTTTCCGAAGATTCATTTTTCCTCTTGTTCCTTTTGAGATATCCTTTTTATTCAATGTCATGTGGTCACACTACTCATCATCTTTTGGTTTTGTCACCATCATCACCCTAGCTGATTTTTGTTGTTGTTGGTATAATGAGGGATTTCTCTTCAACTTAGCTTAGCTATTTCCAAATCAAATCAAACTAAGACGAAATTCAAAAACTGAGGGAGCCCCCAATAATCTTCGATCGTCACAAAAGAAAAGCATATCATCGCTGTCAAGGCCGTCCTCATCCGAGTCTATGGCTGTGTTTTCCTGAAAATACCCTTGAAAAAAAAGTCACTTCGGGCATGGCTTAAACAGAATTATTGCTTGGGTCGGGTTTCAAATATTAGGTATTAAGTGAAGTTATTGACTGTGGACACCAAAACTGGGTCGAATTTTAAATATCAGGTACCAATATGATAGTTTTAGTATGTCAGGTACCAAAGTGATGAATAGTTCAAATGTTAAATATTATTCATGATAAAAGTTCAAAAAAAAAATGAGTCTAGATTTTCAAGGTTCGTCAATTGAAACATCTTCTAAAAATCATTCTTTACCAATGGTGAGATTATGGCATGGGTAAATTTCAAAAAAAAAAATTGTTTTGACACGTTTGGAGATTTAATGGCTTGCCGAAACATGCCAAATTTTGTCAACACAATTTTTTTCTTGAAATTTTTCAGTGTCATAATCTCACCATTGGTAAAAATTAAATTTTAAAAAGTGTTCCAATTGGCGGAACAAGAAAATCTCAACCCTTTTATTTTTTACGAATTTTCTTTTATTCTCACTTTGAAAAATCGTAAAAAAAAAATTAGGTCAAAATTTTTGCGTTCCGTCAATTTGAGAAGTGATTAAAAATCATAATTTGAAGCTAGGAAGATTTTGGTGAGCAAATAAAAACATACAATTTTGGTCAAAAAAATTTGTGTGCTCCATAGTTTTATGTGGGAAACCTAGGTCTCGTAATTTTTTTCTCCACGGTGTTAGAACATCGTGCTTTAATGACACCGTGTGGTTAGACCACCAAAATTAGACACTATTAGTCTCGATTGCATGGACATGGTTCAGGGTACGAGTATGGAAATGACACGGAATAGAACTTTATTTCCCTTAAACTTTTTGAAAATATTATTTTGGTCACTCAACTTTAGTGATATTTTCGAAAGTTAAGTACCAAAGTGTCGAACGAAGAAAAATTTAGAGACTAAAGCTGTTATTTTCTCTTTACTTTAATTCCGTTCGAGATTTGAAATAATTAACTTTTTTTAATAAGAATTTTAAAAACAAAAATTATTTGTTTTCTCGAAAAAAAAAACTATTTGCTTAAATGTTGTTGAAAATATGGTCCATCACTAGGCTGCTATCCAACCAAAAAAAAATGTCCCATTACAGTTGGAGGTGAGTCTTAATGAATTTGGATTGTCAACCAGTATTTATGATTACGAGCTTAGCATTTCCCTTACAGATATATACTTGCAAATGCAGAGGTAGGATAAAATATTAAACATTGAATAATAAAATGTGTACCCTCCAATCCCGAAAGGACATCGTTTTGGATATAAACACAAGATAAAGATTATAAGATCAGTAAGTATAAAGATTATGACATTAGTAAGGAACCTATTCTGGCAAGGAAATGTGCAGCGTCTTAAACTATGATATAGTTAATTGACCTTCTTAATTGGTAAGCAATATCTAGTATGATGAAATAGGAGGAGAATACTATCAGGAACAAAAAGAAAAACATCCAATTTATTAATCAGTTGGCCTACGCTGTTTACAAGTTGAAAAGGAAAGAGAAAGATAAGTACTAGAGCCTATATTAATCATTCATCACACTGATGAAAGATTGACTAAAACAATCATTTTTTCTACTGAAGGTTGAGTTGAAGAGGGAATGAAACCACATTAATTATCTCCGAGCAAAATTGTGTGTCTGCCTGATGGTAAAAGGTTATAAGCTGTATAATCAACAAGTCCCAAGCTCTTGCAAACATTGAATACAAAGTTAACCTTCTCAGTTTGTCCAGCTTTCACAAACACCCTCTTAAACCCAATAACCTGCTTGGCATGTGTAGAGGCAATGCCACTTGGGGGCTTGGAGTTTACCATATATAATGACTTCACTTCCATCCCTTCTGCCCACATTTTGTACTTCAACCTCAAACTTGAAATCATGTTTGCATTGCAAGTCACCAATAAGGACTGAAGGGCAAGATGGCTTGTATTCCCCTTCCTTGTACTCCAAGTCACGGCGCGCAGTGTTGGGACTTCTCTAACTTTATATCTAGATATCTCTTTGCAGATGGTATAGCTGTGAGTTGAATTTGGTGTAGCTAAGCCCATAGCCGAATGGATAAACTGTTGAGCCATTGTAGAACTTGTATGTACGGCCGGGATACCCAAGGCTATCAATTGGCCTCAGTGGCATGGCTGTTAAGGGTAGCATATCCACGTAATCAGCTGGGTACCATGTAAGAGGTAATCTTCCACCTGCATGGTAGTGAACAAATAAATGTTATTAATAATTGTGAGTTCGTCACTTCATTGTGAAGTCTAAAAATTTGAATCCTCTAGCATTGTCATACTTACCAGGATTGTAATGTCCAAAGACAACATCTGCAATGGCACGGCCGCCTTGCTCACCCGGCCGGGAATCCTGCCCACAAGATGGCTTTGATGTTATTATTTTTCTTGGCAAAGCTGATATCAACACCCCCTGCAGACATGATCACAAGAATTGCTGGACCCTTCGACACTTGAGCGACTTGGTTGATGAATTGAGTCTGGTAACCGGGGAGAAGAAGATCAACTCTATCCTTGCTCTCTGCCTCAACTGATAAGTCCAATCCAGCCAAAATTATTGTTACATCTGCTTCCTTTGCAGCTTTCATGGCTGGGAATATCAGGCTCTCATTTGCACATTTAACACCATCACATCCCATTTCATACTTCACTTCTCCATATTTCGAAAAGGCATCAAGAGGTGATCAGATGAACTTGCAAGGAATACCTACAGCGCTTCTTCAATTGCGACCAGACCATCATTTAGCTTAACATTTTGATAGTGTTTTAGGACAATCCAGCAATGCATTAATTAGCTCAAAAACCAAAATATTTTTATTTGACTAAAATTTCCGAAACCCGGCCCCCATTGCTACAACAAGTTATAAGTGACTTGATTCTAGCAATAATCCAAAACCCCCCATTCGAACAAGTTATAAGTGGCTAGCATTTAACACTAAAAGTCGATTATATCTCTAGTGTACGTTGGCTAAATTTCTATACCTTACATACGTATAAGGTTGATACTGATAGTTAATTAATTGCATGATATTCTTGGTCATGTAATTGATATTTCTGATTTCCGTGCATTATTGATGGTATATATGACCTCACACGTTTATTAAGCTGAAATAGTCTAGTTGCTTTGATGCTCGATCATTGAATTAACTCATGAGCCACTTCGCTAGCTTTCATGTAGGCGATTCCCCCATTTGAAAGTTTAATAGGGCGGCAAAATAAGGGCAAATCGTGCGCACTGGCTTTCTATATACTAAGATCATACATGTGCGATGCATGTATTATTTAATAAGGAGAGAAAAAAAATGTGAAAATCTCTACTTCTTACTTTTTTTTTTCTTTTTATATATATATTTGTTTACCTTAATGACCATTTTAAATGATTACCATGATAAAAAAAATATTAATCTGAAGAGTATTTGTGGCAATCAAAAACTTGGTGAAACCTTTGACACCAAAATCTTATGCCTCCATTTATAGTAGTGAAGATATAGTAACAACTAATTAACAGTAAGTGTGGATTTTGAAAATACAGAGAAGCAGCAGCTAGCTAGCTAGCAATTTCATTCATGCATACAACAAAAATGAATCATAATGTATGTGTTCTTGCTCATAGCATCTGTTCTTGCTTAGTTGTTTGTACTAGAACCAAAAGCAAAGTGTATATATATAGTCCATGAAATTATGAGCATGAACAGATGGTCCACTTTATGTCTCTAGAGTTTCTCATATCAGACACAATTTCACCAGCACATGATCAGCCTACCTGTAGGAACTTGTAGCTTTGGTTAAGAATATTTTTTCTTGCACATACACGAAGTCTCAAGTTTAAGTAGTTCTCCGGAGTGTAAACGAGTTGAGCCAAGCTAGGTGAGCATATCAAAATGTGCAAGCTTGGGTTTGATATTGGATGGAGCTACATAATGTGTCTTTTAAAGCTCTAGCTTAGTTTGGCTTTATTTGAGTACGTAACGGGTCTCAAGCCCTAAGTTTCATGATTGTTTCAAGCTTAAACTCGTAATAAAATATAAAAAATAATCAAAAGAGCATCTATTTAAAAATATAATATAGAAAATACACTATTTATTTTCTATCATGAGATTCTTCACCTGAAGTAAAGCTCTTGAACAAAGGAGCTAGTCGTGCTCGATCAAGTGTGCCCAACTTATGATCGATTAAGTTACGAGCTGCTCACGATCGAGCTCAAATTTGACATGTTTCCTTCACAAGCTCAGCTCAAACAAGCTAAAATGGAGACTGCTAGCGATACGAACTCAAGCTATGTAAAGCTTGTTAATTTACAACCATACCTCCTTCCAACATCATTGATTATCGTAAATATGATAGAGAACATACATATATCATCATTGAAGAGTTACGTTCTCTCATCTTTTTTATACATAGCTCCTTAATTAAAGTGCTACTCCATAATCTCAATCCTCAAAACGCACTTATAATTAAGAAGTGCTTTGAACACTTTGAAAAGCGTTTCCAAAGCATATGTGTCTTGATTAATATTGTTAATAAAGAAAATGATATGATGAAGAATTATATTTTTTCGACATTGTCAGTACAGCAATCTATGACTTATACACGCCATGCCAATACTCGATCCACAATTCTAGGGATCAGTATGGTAATACAACTCAAACTCTCAATATAGGATAACAGAGAGAAACTACAATCCTAATCTAGGATATTACAATTACTTCATTCCTAATTACACGGGATTCGTTCCTTCAATACTCCCCCTCAATTAGTTATGTTAATCACTCCCAACTTCTCTCATAGTAACTGGTTTGACTGTTTAGTAAAATCAGCTCTTTATTCGAATGTGATTTTTGACAATCCTCTCACCTTCTCACGCACAACATGGCAATCTATTTCAATGTGTTTTGTGCTGTGAAACACGATTGGACGATGTATGCAGCTTGTTATCACAATAGTTGGTTTGTTATCCAACATTTAGGTCCTTCATTTTCTCCACGTTATCTCACAACAAGTCGTGCCATGATCGATACTCCTTCTCACTTGACCTTGACAGTATTTCTTCTTTTTTCCACGAAATAGGTGTTGTCCAAGAAAAATCAATAACCATTGTACCTCCTTGTATCTTTACATCGAGCCCAATCCGCATCACAATAACCTTAACTCTAATGTCCCGTCGAAGCAATATGCCTTGTCGTGTCCGTTTAATATATCTCGCACTCTATCCTGCTCAAAGGCTCCTTGGTGTCCCATGTATTGACTCAAGATGTGAACGGGATATACAAGATGCCTTGTGATAGTAAGTAATACCCCCTATACCTTCTCTGTGGATCCTTCATAATCTTCCCTCTCCTTGTGTAAGACTCAAGTTTTGTTCAAGTGGGAACCGTGAAGGCTTGGCCCCCAAGAATCCGGTATCTTCAAGAATTTCCAAAGCGTATTTTCTTTGACACAAGGCAATCCCTTGTTTAGATCTTGCTACCTCTATTCCAAGAAAGTACCGTAGTGCCCCATGTCCTTGAGTTTAAATTGCTTCGACAGAAACTCTTTTGTCTCTATGATGGTCTTCAAACTGTTTCCAGTCAAAATAACATCATCCACATAAACTACGAGCTGTGAAATGACCTTGTGTGTTTCGGACGAAGAGAGAATAATCTGACCAAGACTGTTGAAAACCGGCAGACTTAAGAGCTGTAGAGAGCTTCAAAAACCATTGTCTTGAGGCTTGTTTCAGTATAAGGACTTTGAAGTTTACGACACGAGACTCCCCTTTGTCCGAAACCTGGAGGATGTAGACATCTTCATAAATCACCATTCAAACGTTGTTGACATCTAACGTGGAGATCAACCTTGTAAAGCAAGACTTAATAGAACTCAAGCCACCAGGCAAATGTTTCCTTTAATCAACACCCTCAACTTGACTATATCCTTTACGACGACCCCTATATCCTCAAGTCCATCGATTGTACTTTATTTTGTACACCCATTTACACCAATGTTTCTTGTGAGGGAGAGGTACCAAACTCATGTTCGATTGTCTTGAAGTGTAATCTCATTTTGCATGCCTTCGCCATTTTCTCTTGAACACTGTGAGAAAGAATTAGGTTCTCGTGCAGTAAGTTGTGAAGGTTTGTGAGCGGAGAAAGCTTATCATAACAAGGACATGAGAGAGAGAGTGATTAGTACTGTGAAGGAAGCTACCTCGTTCGAAGAAAGAGGAACGTGAGGAAGAGGCCCAATATGAAAGTTGCAACTTCGTGGAAATCTTGTACGAGAAGATTTGGAGGTGTTATGAGGAATGTAGAAGTGAAGTTGTGTATTGGTGGTGATAAAAGTGGACATGTTGTGAGGAATAGGATTGGTGGTGTATCAATGATATGATCTTGTGTAGGAGATGGTGTAGAGTGATTCAAGTCAGCGGAAGATGGGGAATTGTGCTGAGGATTAGATGAGAGATTTGTGGTGATAATATCAAAGTCAAAATTTGGTGATTGACTCGAAGAAGGAAAAATCTCAGATGAATTATTATGGATAGGATTTGAAGGAGAGAAACGTGGAGAAGTGTTTTGAAAAGGAAAGTCATCTTCAAAGAAAATCACGTCTCTTGATACAAAAGCTTTCTTACTCACCAAGTTGTAAACTTTGTACCCCTTTTGCCCATGTGGGTATCCAATGAAGATGCACTCAGTAGACCTAGGATCAAACTTGGAAGGACGAAGAGGATGAGTTGACACAAAACACCGACACCCAAAAACTCGTAAATGTGAATAAGTTGGCTCTTTGTGAAAGAGTTTTTCAAAAGGTGATTTCCTTGAAGAATGGTGTTGGTGTTTGTTATGACATACACATAGTATAGCTTCCCCCAAAAAGGCTTAGGTAAATTGGCTTGAAAGCAGTGTCGACCATATTCAACAAGTGTTATGTTTCGCCAACAATACCATTTTGTTTTTGATCAATGGTTTGGTCAAAATTCCCTTGATGAGTAAAATTCTGTGAGTTTAAACTCTGCCCATTTCACTCCTAATGACCTTGACTCTTTTCCCAAATTGAGTTTCCTAAATGAACAAAATGTACAAGAAGTGTTTCGATTTGTGTTTCATTAATAAACCCATGTCTTCTTGAGGACACAACAATGTAGAAAGTATTTCCCAAAATGTTGGGACATGATAACCCCCCGATATCAACATGGATGAGATCAAAACAAGATTCACTCAATGTAACACTTAATGGAAAAGTTGCAATTTCCAAAGACAAACTTACTTCATCCAAGTTTTATTTCAAGAAAAGGAAATAATGAAAACACTTTTAAGGGCCTAGTTTTCAAAGTTTTAGGTTTGAAGCATGTTCCTTTCTTATAAGAGCAAGCCTTCACTCTCTTCCCATCCCAATCTCTTCCCCGATCGTATCCGTCAAACAAACTTGTCTAAGAAAATGGTGATGTAAAAGAATCAAATCAAGGCGAAGAGATTTAGGAAAACAAAGAACCAAAGGACATTATGGAGGATGAAAGTTGAGAGAAAACAATCCCAATTGAGAACAACAATTTTCACTAGTTTTACAAAACGATATAACACTTGACAGGAAGAAAATGAGGATCAAAGATATTCCACCACTATCTAGTATCCAGTGTTCATTACCACTCGAGAAACATTAAAACTTTTACCGAAACCCTCATAATGGGAACATTACCAACAAGCAATGACTTAGTTGTTCAAAGTTACAACGATATCTTCTTGATCTACGCTTTAAATTTGCTAAGACCAACATTTGATTCACTCCTCTTTGAAAAGAAAGTTCATCCCTTCTTTGTTCCAAGAATACCCTCCCCTCCCCTTGTTTTTCTCCTCGACAATATTCATAGTACCCTTTCCATTCAAAATACCATTTGTGTTTCATTTCATTCTCACATTCACTCTCCTTCTAATCTTGAGAAATTTCTTCCAGCCATCCTTCCCCTTGTTCCCTTTAAGTATTCCAATTATTTACTTCAAAACACCTACCCACGAAACTTCAGTTTCTAATGACTCACTCCCCCGAGAAAGCCTTTCATCCCAGACTCTGTTTGTGAAAACCGAAGAACCTTTCCGATATCTCAGTGAAATAAGTGGGAGAACCCCGAACCCCCCCCCAAGCCCCGAGATTCCTGACATCTCCAACCAACTCAAAGACCCACTCATTCCGAACCCATCGAGAAACCTTCTTTTTTGATACTCAGGCCCAAATTATCTTCCACCACGAACCGGACCGAAGAGGAGAAAGAGGGGAGATTTGTCTCCCATTTCCGGAGGAGAACCTGTCGCCTATCTTCAAATCTCTTCAGAGAGTTTTTTGTTTTTTGTTTTCGTCCCAGCTCTTTGATCCAAAAAGAATGGAATTTTTTCTTCCCTTCCCCCCAACTCACCACAATCTACAACAACCAAACCCAATAAAAACGAACACCTTCAATTCATTACTCATTCCAATTCACTCTCTAAACTTAATTATATCGCACCACCTACAACATCAATATAAATTTCCGAAGAAAATGACATAATACCTCAAATTAATCACTAATTGATTAACATGGGAATTAACATAAATATTCCATGGGAATTAACATGCTTATCTTCTTAAGATTATTATAATCATTGTCGGTTCATAATTAATACTAATTAAAATTTATTGTCCTATCTTCATAATGCCAACATTATATAATCTCTAACCCCCCAAAAAATATACAAATGGCGGTTGGTCGGCGACCAATCGGAAGGTGCCAACCCATCCATGGGGTCCATCCTATATGATTGGCGCCGGCTAAGTTGGCCGTTCTTACATAGTACCGACTATTACTAAGCGCTATATATAGAGTCCATTCTAATGGGATGAAATGCAGCTACCAAAAACTTGATCGACCTCTTCTGGTGTCTAAATTAGCTCAGAATTTTCATTTGATTCCTTTCCTAAGCAACTTTCCAGTGACCAAACAATGGTGAAGATTGCTTTTGGTAGCTTTGGTGACTCTTTCAGTGTTGGCTCCCTCAAGTCCTATCTAGCCGAGTTCATCGCCACCCTTCTTTTCGTGTTTGCTGGTGTTGGCTCTGCCATCGCTTACAGTAAGCTCAATCGGAACTTAGTTATCGTTAATTTATAAAGAGTGGTGATGCGCGCTACGTAGGCCCTAAAAGAATCACAAGTGTCGTTTGCAATATTTCATATGTATTATGAGAAATTCTTACATACAGCCCTTGTATATAAATGATTTTGATAAAACTAGTCATCACCGGCCTACATAACTACGTTTGTGTAACGTATCAAACATGCATGGGGAAGAACTAAGAAGTTGTATACAATTAATGCATGGTTAACGGTAGTATGAATCTAGCTATATATATATAAAAAAGTATTGAAGAGCAAACCCCTTTAAAGTAGTGCTTGATTTTTTTGAGAAATAAAACCCTCTTGTATATATGATCAACTTTAATGTCTTTGATATGCATGTGTAGGTAAGCTGACTTCAGATGCAGCTTTAGACCCTCCGGGCTTGGTAGCGGTGGCCGTAGCCCATGCATTTGCTCTGTTTGTAGGGGTCTCCGTCGCTGCAAACATCTCCGGTGGCCATTTGAATCCAGCTGTCACGTTAGGATTGGCTGTTGGAGGCAACATCACCATCCTAACCGGCATTTTCTATTGGATTGCGCAACTCTTGGGCTCCGTCGTCGCTAGCTTTCTCCTGGAGTTTGTCACCAGCGAGGTATATTTTTTGAAACAAATATTTGGGAAATAGTAATTTTGGTTCTTATACCCAAACAAGCACTGGTGAGTCCAAAAGATTTCTTTCATGGCGAGAAAAATGAAAAAATGTGACACGATCATGTTTTATTTGCTAACTTTTTATTTTACAAATCTTACACATTAATCCATCTTAAATTCCAATTTTCTGACTTGCCTTTTGCAGAGTGTGCCAACCCATGGACTTGCCTCAGGTGTTGGAGCTATTCAAGGTGTTGTGTTTGAAATCATCATAACATTTGGTCTGGTCTACACTGTCTATGCCACGGCCGCAGACCCCAAGAAAGGTTCACTAGGGATCATCGCACCCATTGCAATAGGGTTCATTGTTGGTGCCAACATTCTAGCTGCCGGCCCTTTCAGCGGTGGATCCATGAACCCGGCTCGCTCATTTGGCCCGGCCGTGGTCAGTGGAAACTTCGCCGATAACTGGATCTACTGGGTCGGTCCATTAGTTGGTGGAGGGTTGGCTGGTCTGATCTATGGTGGCGTTTTCATTGGTTGCTACTCCCAAGTCCCAGCTTCTGAAGATTATGCCTAAGACTCCTAAGAGCTTGATCATTTGTTTTTGTTTGGAGTTTGTTAAGTTATTTGCTTTCTTGCTTAGTTGTTTTTGTTGTTGAGCACTTGGATTGAACTTGTTTGCCAAGGGGAAAAGATACTTGGAGCCGTTAATAAAATTGTAAATAATGAATCATATCGGTTTTGTGAATTGTGGATCTTTTTCCTAATTTTCCCATAAACTTTGTTACACTTGTGTAGAAGTAGAAGTAAAGAAAAATCTACACTAAGTAATTTAAAATTTATTAGTTACAAAATTTTAAGATAAACTCTAATTACATGAAATCACTTGTAAGTTAATTAGCAAGACAAATAAGAAATTATAAATGCTTTGTGTCCATCAAAATTAGTTACTATATTTATGTCACTTTTACCATCCAAACTCTGAAATTCTTTGGTTATGACTTTTTTTATATAAAGATTTGAACATCATTGCTCGAACTTAAAATTCATCTGATGCACACCCTTCTACTATTAGGGTATTAATTCAGTCGAAAAGTTAGTACGTAGTTGTTTCTGTGTAGAGTAGTTGTTTATGTGTACAGTACTTGATGGTTCGAATTTAATACATCATAGTAAAATTTAATATACATCTTTGCTCGTAAAGGTTTTGAACATAATGTTTGAATTTACAATTCATCGAATGTGCACCTTTTTACTATTACTGTACTCATTCGGTTAAAAAGCTAGCAATCGTTTGCATGTTCCTATCTTGATGGGGTTGAATTTAACACATATCATAATGAAATTGAGGAGGTCAATATCAATCTATCATCTACTTTATTTGATGCAAAGTGCTGTGCTTATATAGGAGGATATCATTACAATAGTAGCTTTTAATCCTTTTCGCTTAATTTGCTTCCTTTTTTCACATCTTTTGCTATATTGTGGATGTTGATTTGCTATACATCTCTTCTGTAGCATGTAAAGTTAGAGCTTATAATTATTAGATGAATGTCAATGGGGGTAATGGAAGGTGGAAGATGACAGGACAACCATATTCCTTTTGCTTTCAGAGTTCTTTTTCACCATACCAGTATAATTGGTTTTACTTTTATATCAATTACAATGGCATTGGCTAATCGAATGAATCATCAACTATCTTTCCGATTCGTTATGATGATGACATATAACATTTATGTTATAGCCTATAAAGTGGGGAATCTTAATTCAATGTGCGAGATGTACGTACAAACTTATACTCGAGCGGACATTATTTATTTAGCTAGTTATCTTTGTTTTAGTTTATTTGAGACAATTCGTCGAACACATTGTCTTAATCTCTTTTGTGCGCTTATTATTTCTCATATGACTGGGCCTCTTTCAAACATTAATTTCAAGAAAATATCTTACCTTACAACTTTAAAGAAAATAATAGGCATAGCAACGTCGCTTCAAATGTGTGCAAACAATAATGTCGAAGCATCGAAGCATGTCGGTTGTATAAAATTTATGCAAAAAATTTGTACACTCATCGCATTGTGCAAAGAACTTGCAATGCGTTTCTCCAAAAGCTTTTGGGGTTATTTTCAATTTTAGCTTTTAGAATCCATCATTCATCGAAAAAAAAAAAAAAAAGAGAGAGATGTGAGTGGGAAATAAACAAGATGCCTTTGGTGATATTTGACATGTACCTTCCCACAAAATTTCAAATTTAGATGACTTCGAATTTTCGGTAGGTAAGAACCTAAGAAGGCCGGTGATCATACTCGGAAGATGGCTAGCTGTGACAAGGAAATAAAGGGCACCATACTAGTGCTACCAAAAACTCGAGCTGTCAAAGTGGGACATTGATCAATACATTGGTAACATAATTGTGTATGGTAGCACATGCATATTGTCCTTGGGACAATTTAGGTACCATATGCATATGTGAAGCGCAGCCTAGCTTGACCAAACTGTTTCCTACATTGCCTGGCCAAAACAACATTATACATGTTATTATTGTGATCGATTATGAACATCTTGTACGTGACACCTTACCAACTTCATTAAATTCTCAATCTGAGATTGAGGATGTGATCGATCTGGCAATCATATTGATTCAACTTTGGATTTGGTCAATACCAAGTTATAAAGACATTTATGTGGAAACATTATTCGGTGAACAAATTTGACGATAACTTAGATCTCCCGTCCTCTCCCTTGAAAGTTGAAACAAAAGTCAAACAAAAAAAGTAAGGAGTGCTTTCACATATTTATAAGCAAGGGAATTTTGTTCATGTTACGGTTGCTATAAGATTCTCACTCTTTTTGAATTTGAGTTTATCAAACGAGGATAATATAGTATTTTTATTTGTTTTTAGCAAACATTATTGATATGATTTTGACTGAGTATCTAAACGAGAAAGAATTAGGTATTTTTTCTTTGGCGAAAATGATAGTTCTATAATATCGAAATGAATTAGTGTTATTTTTGGTTATCCTCCGAAAAGAAATCGATCTCAGCCATCCATTCCAACAAATGTTCAACATGTACTTGAACCCAAAAATTCCATGCGACCATCGTATACATTCTCCGTAGCAAACACCGTATAAGGCACTGGATTAGAAATTTGATACTGGGGTCTAGGGACAGGGGCCTAGGAAGAAGCAACATAAGAAAATAAAAGAGAAAAGAGCCCTATCCCTAAACCTAAAAAAATCATCGTCCCCACCGTCCAGTCAATGTTCATGCATGGTTATTGCCTTATTGGTCATAGCCTCATAGGTGATCTTATATGATCTACCGAAAGCTAAAGCCTGAAACCCACAAAAAACAAGACACGATTCCATTTCCATAGTCCATATATTGTTGTGTACATTTTTGTATTCCAATTTCATATCGATCTCTTCCTTTGGCTTTCATGGGAGGCCTTGGCTCTTGTTTGCATGTGTGTTGAGAAACCATTCCCTCTTATCCTGGATTGTGTTCTGTCCCCCTGTTCCTTAAATCGGAGATTCCTAGTTTTCGAGTTTCGTGAATTCCATTTCTTATTTCCTTTGTTTTCTGCATTCATGGGAGTTCAAAGCACTAGGTTTCTGAATGTGTTCGTGTAACATATCCTGTCTCTCCAATCCTGGGAGACTGTGCCTCTTTCTCACATATATATAAGGAGTTCTTTGCAAGAGAGGAAATGGAGCTTTCAAGATTGGAAGGTCAGTAAAGCAATCTCTTTAATCCTCACCTGGTTTTTTTTTTCATTGTTTCTATGGATAATGCCTATATGATTTTAAACCAAAATTTTCAAGCCCCATTTTATAATTCCTCCAATTGGGTTTTGCTTGTAGTAATTGATTGTTCCAGCAGTGTGTTTGAATTATGATAAGTCAAGGTGCTACCTTTATAGTATTTGATTATTCATTTTGGCATTTGGAAGCATTTTGCTTTATATAAAAAAACAAAAGCAGAAGACTTGAAGAGTTGAAGTCTTTTTCTTTTGCTTCAAGAAGCAAGAGAGTAGTTTCTAATTCTACCTAAAAGTAACCCTCATTTTGTGGTTATCTGAACTGGATTAGAGTCTATTAGGCCAGTTTCAATTTGCTTTTGGTTGAACCACCAAACCAATTTGGTAGTGATTTTTTATAGCATGATACTCAAGTAGTGTACAGGGAGTTTCTAACTTTTACCTTCAATTGATGTCACAGGAAAAAGGAAAAGCCATCAATTGTGGAGATTTTGATTAGGAAGAAAAGCAATATAACTGACCTCCACCACCAGTCAGCACAAAGAAGAAAAGCTTTTTTGTTTAACTAGAAACATTTCGAATTGAGAAATGGAAGGTAGTTGTCATAGTTCAGCTCGGAAGATTCGTACTAAGGTTGGTTCTTTGCATGGGCTAAAGTTAGAGGAAGCAGAAGACACAACAATGGCGCCATATTTGGCTGCGATTCCTCAACCACAGACGCCCAAGGAGCCTATGGAGTTCTTGTCAAGGTCATGGAGTATTTCTGCTTCGGAAATCTCCAAGGCTCTCGCTAAAAAACAGAAGCAATGTCCCCTTTCCAAAACTCCTGATACATTCCCAGAACCAATTGCTGTTCCACAACTAGTAAGGCCACCTTTCCTCTCATAACTCCAAACATGTGCATGTGAAGCAGTAGTATTCTACATTAAACTATGTTTGAATTTTGATTTGTAATATGCCATCTTCCTTTGAATTTTGTTTACTTATATAAAATCTTCGGCCTCTCCACCTATATCCAATTGGTTTTAGGTTGGACGCTCTAACTTCAACACTCAATGTTCACGAAACAAAGGAATGATCGATAACTTATAAGATACTTGATCATTATAAGTTAACAAGATAATTCTAACTTATGCTACTTCCACATAACGTTTTCTTGACATCTTGATCCACCACAGAAGTCTCAGTTGGATGGAAGTACATCTTTCTGTTTTCGTTTTCAAGTGTTTGATTTTTATTTTTATCTTTTTGCAGCCAGGCAAGGTCTTGAAATCTGTTACTATTAACTCTCGGAGAACGGGGTCAATTGGAAAATGGTTCAACAATGAGTTCGCTAATAGCACAGTGAAGAAGAAAGATAAGGAAAGGGTAGAAAGGGCGCGACTGCATTCTGCGGTCTCCATTGCAGGAGTTGCTGCAGCCTTGGCTGCTGTGACTGCAGCAGAAAACACCAGTGGCTCTCCCTCGAAAACGAGCATGGCGTTGGCATTGGCTACAGAGTTGCTGGCATCGCATTGCATTGAAATAGCTGAATCAGCAGGAGCTGACTGCGACCGTCTGGTATCTGCTGTCAGATCAGCCCTTGACATTCAAAGTTCCAGTGATCTTATGACCCTTACAGCAGCAGCAGCAACAGGTACTTACTTGCTCAATACATACATATTACAAAAACCAAAGTGCTATACAACACCCTTGTCTTCATGTTTTGATCATTATTAATAGATAGTTTTTCTTTAGCTTTGCGAGGAGAAGCAGCCTTAAAAGCGAGATTGCCAAAAGAGCCAAGAAAGAATGCCGCTATTAGTCCCTATGATAATAGGGGAATGGCTGAAATTCCTTCACCTTCGGCTTTTCATAGTCACATGGCGAAGCAGGATGGTCCCTGTGTTGGAGATTTACTGCAACTTATGGGAAAAGGTAACACGATATGACATTTTCAAAGAAAGTGACATTGGCATTGAACTTGCAGTAGTGAAATTTTTTGTACATAGAGTCTGTGAAGAACCAGAAACTTAACTGTACAAATGCTTAGAAATATAGAGTGAAATTAAAATGTTCTGCATGCCTCATTTAAAAGCTGCTAACTAATTCAACAATTGATGTTGACAGGCATTCAACAATTGAAGCATGTCTCCGTCTACATCAACAAAAAATCTCAGGTAAATAAACGGGGAAATGTTATTCGAATTAGCCTCTTTCACTCCTCGTGTATGGTCTCACACAGGACTAGATGAGGCTTCTCCATGTGTGTTGGATCAGTGAATAATCAGGAGAAAGTGTCGGATAGAAGAAAAATAAATAAAAATATTCTGATTTGGGATCTTTATCTTTTCAGGTCATGATTAAACTCAAACGTAAAAATGTTGGGGGAGCCTTCTCCAAGAAGAGTAAAAGTAAGCTTGTTGACTGTTTAACTCGAAGCTCAGTTTCGTGTTACAATTCACAGAAAAGTTTCCTTACCACTAACTTTGTGAATGTGCTATCTGGTTGGTACTAGGTGCTGTTTATGGAGTCTGCGATGAGAATTCTGCCTGGCCATACATGAAGGAAAGGGATATTCCAGAAGAGGTCTATTTTGGCCTCAAAACCGGACAGGGTTTAATAGAGTTTAAGTGCAGGAGTAAGGCCCATAAGCAGCAATGGGTTGACGGTATCAGAAATCTTCTTCGTCAAGTCAGCTCCCTTGCTGAAACTGAGAACTCTATGAGATTTTTAAGCATCAACGATAGTATATGATTCACTTGTGTATATGTACTCCAAGAACAGAACATAAGACAATTGGATCATGCAATATACTTCTGTTACAAGTGAGAAGATTTACGCGAAGAACACAACTCTTTGGACCACATTATGTACAAGAACACAACACACAGCACTCATATATACAAGAGGATCGTAACTGCATTGACTAGTTCGTACATGAATGTGATTCATGTAACACTACACATTCACAAGGGTCGAAGGCATGAAGGAATGTGAATTTGGGGTCATATATGAACATTTGTACAAAGGTCTATGAGAGATTTTGTGTGTTCTATGTGAAGTTCGTATTCTGTATTAGCCAGAAACCATATAATAGAGCATCGTCGATAGACTGGGAGTGGCCTTTGTTGCTTGTCAATATTTGTACACCTTTTTTTGTTGGGCGAGTTAATTTCAAATCTAGAGTGTGGATTACATTTTATGAAACCAAGATTTCACAACGAATTACATAAAAACGTACTTGCCCAATCTCATAAGTTGATAATCCACTATTGGATTACATTTTATGATTCTTATAATTTTTTTAATAAAGGCTGGAACTCAACCAAGAAGTTTGGCCGAAGAAAAATCATAGTAGGTGGGGGGAGACATCAAAGCATTCTCAATACTATTGATACAATGATAATAATAGAACATCTGGAATTTGGAATCCAAATCATCTTTAGTGTCTCTATAGGTTTTCTGTATGGCCATATTTGATAACGATTTTGGATTTATAAGTTGAATTGCTATGGTTTTTTCCTCGGTAGAAATTTATAAGGGAACAAATGACAAAATAGCGATCTGTAATAAACATTATACATCAAATCAGGTTGCCCAGAACCATAACTGCACAACTTTCTTTTCCAGCTCATGTATGCTTTTGAATTTTGTTCAACATGCGTAAAGGGTTAAAGTATACTATCAAATATCATTCTACAAATCTATAAAATAGGGTAGTGGAAAATATGTATTTGTCAACTTTTCCAAAGAATACTAGAGTGCAAACAGATTTGAAGAACCAACCAATTTTTTTTTCTTTTTCCCTCAAAACACAACAGTCTTGTTATCCTCATAAGGTAATACCCGCAGTTCACAGTATGATTTGATAGCCCTTAAAAGGCATAGTTTCTCAAGGTTCTCTGACTTCTGCACAAAACTCTGCAAGTTATCCCTGTGGGAAACTCTCGCGACCTGCATATCGAATTCAGATGTATATTAAACTCTATAAGATGCTACAATTACACATCCTCTAACATCAACCCTTGGTAATAAAATTCTACAAATCTTTGTCGAAATGTAAACAATAAGCTACATGAATTAGTATACAATGACAATATCATGGTATCATAATTAAGCTCTTATTCAAACACCATAAAATGTACTACCAGGATATTTAATGTGAAGGGTCAAGCCATAATGAGTCAGTATTACCCTAAACCTAAGCCCATAGGTTCTTAATGGACGCTATAACTAAAAACCCAGAAAAACATAACTTCAGTCAAAATAAATATGATTTGTGCCAGTTACACTTTGTGTCAATTTTTCATTTCTAAGCCTATCCCACCTCACCATGTTCTTGGGTGTGTAGCAAGTTCATTCCTTTCACTAGATGCAGATTGTTTCAGCTGTTTACTAGATCTCATCATCTTCTCATCTAAACTTACCAAGAAAAAACCAAAGGTTTCTATGGAAGTCACAATTAAAATGGGGGCGGCTTCCAAACAGTAGCAAGCATGAGAATAATGGCTCATGGAATAAAATCAGCCTATATGGAATCACAGTCAAGCATTACAAGGATGTCAAAGACTAGGGGACTACCATCTGTTCAATAATAGGCCCTGAATCAAGTTCTGGGGTCACAAAATGAGTTGTTGCACCAATAAGCTTCACCCCTGCATCAAAAGCCTGCGAACATAATCTAGCAAATTAAACATGTATAGACAGTTAGGATGAAAGCATAGATATACATCTAAAGGTAACAATATATTTTAACACATGGAATGAAAAAAAGAGTGAACCTGTTTAGCTGGTTTTCCACCCTTGAATGATGGCAATAGACCATGATGAATGTTAATTACATCCTTTCCGTAGCTATTTAAAAAATTGCCAGATAATATCTGCACAAATAAGAAGAATGTTTTACTTTCTTTGTTCTGTTGTTTTCTTCCTTAAAGTAAAAAGCCAGAATAGCAGATACTAAAGGATTTCATAGTTTTCAAGATAACTATCCTTTGACTTGTACAATGAAAGAACAGGAAGAAGCTATTTCCTCCCTTCAGTAATGCAAACTTCAGTAGCAATACATTTTGAAATGGTGAGAACATATATAGAATTCCATAATCAGATTTACCTGCATGTACCTCGCAAGGACTAAAAAGTCAGTATTTTGAACCAACTCCAATATCTCCTCTTCTCTTTTATTCTCTTTGGTTGTATGGAGATAATGATATGGTATACCATGTCTTTCTAGAAATCGAAAGACACCAGTGTTTGGACCTCTCTCGTGATTACTGAAACCAAAAAAGAAGAGCAATTCACTTCATGTTCAAAGTTCTGAGAACCAAAAATATGAACTAAGCCGGTGAAATGTCCAAAACCTCACCTTATTACACAAGCTATATCTACTGGAAGTTTTCCATCCTGCCACTGATGTAACAAATCCATCAGGCAATGATCCTGCAGCAACATAAAGATGGAGTTAGTATGCATAACATTGAAACCTACGAAAAAGCGAAATAAGGTGTATAAACAGAAGTGGAAGAAAATTTGCAATGCTTACCTGCTTTGAGGCAAGGACACCAATCTTATACTTTGGGTCTTGATCTGGCACTCGGACAACAGATCTCATAGCGCCGTACATTTGCGATAACTTGTTGAAATCCTCATCCATTTGTGATCTTGTCCATTTAATAGGATCAAAAATGAATTCACTGCCAAGTTACAGACACTAAGATTTTTATTTAAACTAAAAAAGTCCATCAAAACTAAACACATTGCATCCAACAATAGTGGGTTCTGAACAAAACAATTTCATTCGTCAAACTAGCACACCCCATTAATCAAATTACTAGACTTTGAATCCTACCAATCAACGCAAGCAAACCAGAGAAATGAAATCTCAGTTCTTTGGCAAAAGGGTACCTTCTGGAATAGAAGACGTGATTGTTTTCGGGGACGAAGACATTGGCAGCGAGTATGTTACCTCCTCTAGAAGCAATGGATTCCGAGAGCTTGGCCACAATCCCAACTGCATCCTATTCATTCCAACACCCCATTTTCGATTTCGAGAAACAGA
The DNA here is from genome assembly GCA_030142095.1 of Rubus idaeus. NCBI lineage: Eukaryota > Viridiplantae > Streptophyta > Magnoliopsida > Rosales > Rosaceae > Rubus > Rubus idaeus. The sequence goes on from CM057969.1 coordinate 9,116,719, forward strand.
AAGAGAGAGAAAAACGAAAACCCAAATGCTGAAATGGTTGTAGAGAGATGGAGAGGAGGACTTACTGGGCAATGGAAGACGTGGATTCCATAAGCGAGAGTCGGAGAAGATGAAGAGTCGAGGGGCTCGCCCGGGAATCTCCAGGACCTGAGGGACCGCTTTGCAAATCCGAAAAGTTTGGGGAGCCTCGGTGCGGCTCTTTGGACGAGCGCCATATTTTGCTATCTATTAAATCTATCCGTGTGTGACTGTGGATGGTGGCGCCGCGCCTCCACACATTTAAGCTTTGCGTTTTCGTTTTATTTCCATATTCAATGTGATAATGAAGGTCAACCAAGTAACCAACTATGAACTACCAAATGGTGAAAGATGACAAAGGAATGCAGCATCATGGGACTTTTATTTTGGAAATGTTGAATTTTGTTTTTGTTAAAAAAAAAAAAACCCTCAACTACCATAAAGCATAAAGCATAAAGCCAACGCTCTGTTATTATTTTTTTTACCAAGTTGTTTTTTAGAGGGAAGTCAAAACATTTCATTCAATAAGCGATATCAACATTACACTGTGACCCGCCCCTGCGGGGCTGTCAAAAAGAGACACTGTTACACGTAATATCACTCCACCTATTGTGTTAAGCACATGGGAGAGTAAACTAAATAGAGACTAACAATAAAATTTCTTCGCAGAATCTAATAGTAGACTCGTTGACATCCCCAGACCAATAAGCCCAACAGTTCCTCGCGGGTATTGATCCCACGAAAAAAAGATAGTTGAAATCCAACACGAAACTCGTCCTGGGTCCCACACTTTTATACAAAATCCACCTGGATCCCAAAAGCGAATCCATAAGCCAGTAGACCCAAAGTCCATTTTCTCAAACCCACCAGGATAGCCCAAGCCCAAACCAGCAGAGCAAATCGGGACCCTGACCCAACAGGGGCTACTCCAAGCAGTCACTCCGCCGCCACCGCCCAAGAACAGCTGCGAAGACCAACAGCCACCCAAAGCTCCAATACCCAGCCCCGACCACCTCAAAGACCTAACCCACCTTCGGCGAAGAAAACCTCGAGACGGCCGCACCAGACCATGTACGACCCCGGCTGCCATGGAACAAGACCATATCGGAGAAAGGAGGTTCGATCGACAACTATTGGCCACTGGAAGGTGGATCGGATCCGACCCTTCCCAAACAATCTCAAGCGCTGTCGACGACCCCAAGGCCCCAGCTTCTGAAAACAACACACCCAGCCACCATGAACCATATCGCAATAAAAACCCTTGTCCCAAAGGGGTAGAGACAGAGCTCGGATCCCAGATCCGACGAGGCTCTCTCAAAACCTTGAGAGACCACCTTGAAGCCATCAACCCAATAACTGAACAAGGACCATCTTCCTCACACCGATCAGAGACAAAACCAATGGATTGAGAGGAGGAGAACCACGAGTCCAAAAGACTCGACTTCCAGGCGCCACTGACGTAGGCCGCAATGCTCGATCTAGCAAACCCTAGGGTTTGCCGCCGCAATAGGCCAGAGAGAAAAGCCATCACTAGTTCAATTTTGATCCGCTACCCTTAATCATAATCTATTACCAAGTTGTTAATTTAATGGAAATATATTAAACATACCGGCCGTGCAACAAAAACATAAAATTAATGTGATACATGCGATTTATTGAATAAAATTTTTTATTATAGAGTTTTATATATGAATTATCAATACTATCGTCCTGTCAAAAACGGAAAGAATGAGTCTCTTTTAGGTCCCATGTTACTATGTTAGACATCTCAAATATGTTTTTATCTCATTTAATGATGAGGCTATTTAGACTATGGTTGCTCTTTTGCTTTTTTATTTTTATTTATATTTTTTCTTTCATAATTGCTTTTTTGTTCATTACGTGACAATTTAGTTGAAATGAGAACTTTCGAGGTTCATAAAAGGAGACTTATACCACTGATCATGGTGTTCGGTAATCCCTGATCTAGCCTAATCCTGATCTAAATTTCTACCCTCTCTCACCACTTGGGCGGAGACTTGTAAATTTGTAATACTTTAAAGAAAAAGAAAAAAGAAAAAAAAAGAGTTGCCGGATACCGGGCCTTAGTATTGGGCTCAGACTTCGCCTTTGCTTAGTGGGTTTGGCTTGTCCAACTCAAATCAGAGCGACACATTTTAGCAAATGACGAAGTCGCGACTCTGATGAGCAGATACTGAAACAGGTTGAAGTCCGATCCTCTTCTTCCCGTCATCGGACACAGAGAAAGGAAAAGGCCTTCCACCGCCGTCACAGTCTTCCAGAGCTGAAGCTCTAGAGCTCCAACAATGCCTGTAATTCTCTCTCTGTCTCTTCTAATTATGGATCCAGATCTATATGTTTGTATATAATCATTAATAATTGGCTGCGATCGTGTGCAGTTGAGGAGATTGGTGGAGGTGGAACCGCCGAGCATACTCAGATTCCTAATCGGAGCGGCCATCATGATGATCGGAGTAGTCTTACCCGTCGGTTACATGATGTTCCGTAACAAGCGTGTTCCTTCTGCCTCTTCGTACTCCAAACAGACGTAGGTGTGCCTTTTTCGAGTTTTTCATTTTTATGATTTTTCACCCCCAGCCCAATTTTTTTGATATTTCTGAAATTGCCTCTGTTTTCTGATTCGACTGTCATAACAGTCATCAAGCATCAGAGTGAAAGTTTAGGAATTGATTAGAATCTGATTTAGGAATTTGTGTTGGTATTTCAGGAACAAAGTTTTGATATAGAGATATTGAGGTAACAAAGAACTCCGGATTTGATTTTTCGTGCCATTTGAGTGTTGAGAAGTGATCAGCAGGCAGGCATTAATGGATCCCTCCTTTAGAAATGTAAATTCATTGAAACTTGAATCTGTTATATGGCTTGTGTGGAATTCTAATTAGATTTTGTACAATGATATGGATGTGGTTCGACTCTGTATTTTTACTGCTGGATTTAGTTATGCAGCTAGATTGATGCTTATCGTATACATGCCCTTTTGACTGGAATAATTTTTCCCTCTTGTTCTTGGTGTCTCTTAAGAAATAGTCATATTTATATAAAGTTGAATAGAACATTTCTTGGGGATGTTTTTGCTTTGGGCTGTATAATAAATCAGATTTAAATGTGCTTGCATATAAGAAACTATATCTCCAATCCACAATATGTGCTATTATGTGATTACTTAAGGCAGGACATACTCTCTGAGGTTCCTTGTGTATTCTTGTATGCTTTTACAAGTTGTAGTTTGAATTGGTTTATTATCAGAAAAGCACATTCGAATGATAAGTGATTTGTATTTGTGAGAAGAATGCTTTTTGTAATGTAGAATATAACTTAGGTTAGCTGTTGGTTCAGTTTATTATAAAGTTGGGTGGGGGGTGCTTACCCTAGTTACACCAGGAAAATTGCTTGTGGTTGGGTTTGGGTTTGTCCAGCTGGTGGACTGAATGGGTATCCTATTTGTTCACGTGCCTAGTTATCGACATATTGAAATGGAGTGTTCATAATGCTGGCGTTAAGCATTTCTTTGAGGTCCTGTCATAGTGTCATCTCCTGCATTTTCTGGCTTTTGGTCTGAATGCTAGAAGAGGTTTACCAAAACAAGTTGAGTCGCCCTTGTGGGGAAGGATAACTTCTTGCTGTGACAGGTGTAATGACCTTTTCACATCCAACTCCATGAGGTTGTCGAACCACCAGTTATTGTGAGAGGGGCACTACTCAACTTGTATGCAAGAACTTTTATGGGGGAAGAAGAGTGAGAGACCAAGAACCACCATATGGGGTTCTTAAATTTGTCTATTTTATCATGTTTCTAATCATTTTGGTAAAGATATGCTAATAAGAGCTTGAATTATTTGGTAAGTAGTCAACACACAATGTAAGATCTGCAGTTTGAATTTGAAATGGTATTGTAAACATGGATGCCAGAGTGTAATTTTACTGTTCTTAACGTATGAGATACACAGCATGTCCTATGGGGGGCGTCAATAAAAACAAGGAGTATTGTGGTTGATGCCGCTTGAAGGATTAAAAATACTTTGGGGAATTTGTTCACCATGGATCTGCATGGTGAAAATCATAGCTAATTAATGGAGCTACATCTTCATTATATTGCTCCATTTTGTTTTTACATTCATTATATTTCTCTGAGCTCCCAACTTTCATACAAGCTATATTCACACGAATAGAGCAATTTAAATGGCAATTGGAAAAATATAAATCTGCAAAGGGCAACATCAAGCTAATATGCTCAAATGTCTCCATTATATTGCCCTATGAACACCCCCAAGTTTCTTACAATACATATTCACATGAATGGAGCAATTTAAATGGCATTTGAAAAGTTAAATCTGCAAAAGGCAGCATTATGGTGACATTGGCCAAGAGATTGTCTATTTGAACGCACCAGATAATAAGACTACTAGTGCCTTACTGATCTTGGCACCTCCCTAGGGCTTCTCCGACATGGACTTTATCCCCACGTCGGACCAAGAACTCGAAATCTGATGAGGAATCTCCATTTTTTTGTGATATTGATGTGGGAGCCTGGAAAACAAGCACCACGGTTGACCCCATGTTGAATGCGGCTACCTGGAGTAACAGACAATATAAGAATCCTGAATGGAGAGAGCACAAGTAGTAACACAGCAAACTTGAAAACCAATGGCAGAGCTCACAAGTTCAGTGATGAGGAACAAAACAATCAATGTCACAAATATGGTTCTGCTCAAAATTCATTTAACAATCAACAAAGAGGGTTCAAGGGAAGTGGAAACATTAAAAGAAGTACAAAAGAAGATTCTATGGCTTTGCACCGGTTTTAAAATCCCCAAGCAGTTTTGTTTTGTCATCTTTAGTATCTTGGACAAGAAAAAACTAAAACCAAGTAAAGCCTACAACTTTTGGAAGATATTCGGGTGCATTCTGACCTCATCGCCTTTCTTAAGCATCCTACCAACACCATCAGGTTCGTACAAACGTTCTTCTGGACGCTCGGAGTGCAGTAACTTCTTTTTTGCCTGGTTTGTCCGAAGTTCAGGTTCAATGGAAAGCTGCACGTCCAAATTCAGACCAAGTCAATAACATAGCAAGACTATCAGAGTAAGTAGTGCTGCAATTACAGCCAAGTCAATCTGTGGTTGTGTCTGTGGTACACGAACTTATGTTTGATTTCTGTCAGTGTGTTCATGCATGCCCTAGAAACTCAACTCATCATCTGCAAACTCTACCTCAATTGAACCAATATTTGTTGCACCAACAGCAGCAAGTGCCATAAATCCTTCTTGCCATAGACCTTCAAGCACAACCTGATGACAAGAAAAAAATAACAAAAACAATGTATCAATGAAAGATCAGGGAAGAATGCACATTGACCCATATTTAATTCTAGCCTGAAAAAGATGAGAATTGTAAAAAGACCAGTGCAAAGCATGTTCACGTATTCAAATTATCTGACAATGGGAGAACTGTGGAACATTACAATGCACTGAGGGTAGAGGAAAATGCCATATATTGCCATTGCCAAGGAATTCAAGTTTTTATTTGTAGAATGTAACCCCTCGTTGATATCCTTTTATAGGCATTCCAATGTAGCATCCAGTTTAGCTAACCTCATACAGACCATTATCATTTTCTTATGTTCATCGCTTTCAGGCTGGTCTTTACATATTTTCACATAGATTAGTTCTTGCATCACTCATTATACCATAAACGATTTTTTTTCTTTCTTTCAAGGATTTAGTTGCTCCAACTAGTAATGCATCTCTCTTACCAATAACGAAATTGGGCTCCCACTCATTTAATCACTTGCTTGTGATTGCAGCCATTCCCCAAAAAGGGAAAATAGAACAAATGAACATAGCATTTCATAGGACTACTGTCAAAGCCTAATAAGTAACAACTTACCCGTTCATTCTCAACATAAAGATTTCTGATTGTTCTTGTCGAACGTTCATTTACGGGATATAGACGACCTACAAAGTAAATTGCATATCGTCATGATAACCAGTAAGCAGAAAAAACAACTATATATTATAAGTCATAACTGATCATCAATGAGAATAAAAACTAAACATGAGCAACAAACCCTGTAGTTACGCTTGATTTGCTACAACATACGCAAATAAACAGAATGGTCTATAGCATATAGCAAAGAAAGATTAAGATAAAGAGCTTATTATTAAAAGAAGGGAGCCAAATTATTTCATGATCTAGAGAATTATTAACATGATGTGACGTCAGGAACCATCCCCAATGTGTTTAAGATACAGGTTCCTCAGCCTTGAGTTTACCAGCAAAATGCCGGCGGACAAGAATATTCCAATCAGCTGGTGCATGTACCCGATGATAGTCTCCAGGCTTCAAGTAAATTACACAGTAAAAAAGGCCTTTCATAGGACTGCAATGAAAATTCATGTATTTGTTATTCTGCATCATATTCACATTGATACATGACAAATGTGACACAAATGCATAATCTCATTACCGTGCTGTGACAGAGTTCCAAACTTTAGGAGATGCCAATGAAATACTCCACCATGACTTCCTACTCTTCTCCCCAGAAGCATTTTCTGGTTCACTACTCTCCTCATGCATATCTCCTTTAGCTATAGTAGGAAGAAACGAGCTTGCACCAAGAAGAGAAAAGACTGAATAAGAAAACCCTTTGACTTGCTCAATCATAGCGCCTGCTCCTTTAATCTCCCCAAATCTTAATACAATACCATCCACAGGACTAACCTATTAACGCATAAACACAGTTATGTAATGGTGAAAAGTAAAGATACTTCATAGTGGAAAAATTGGACAAATAGAAAGTCCAAAAAGCTGGTTACCAGTTACCAGACATCTTGGATCAGGGTCAATAGGCCTGGAACCTTCTTTCAAGGTGCGAACAAAGAAATCCCGTAATGATGCATATTCATCCAGAGGTAGAGCTGCTTCATCTAAGTCTTAAATGCAAACAAATCATTTCATTATATGTCAAGCAGTTGTATATGTAACTATTAAATGAAATTCTATAGCAGCAAAAGTATTATCCAATTAATGATGCATTTATAATAAAACAGGTAAAACAATCATACTTGAATGGAATGCCCGAGCCCAGGCTCCATAAACATGCGAACGTAATGAGACTGGAATTTCCTGGAAACGTTTTTGAATAGTGGGTAAATTAACACAATACAACACAAACTCTTTCTCTAAACAGGGAAAGAATATAAACAACACATGCAGCTTGAAAGTAGGAAAATCTTACCACACTTGTCAACACTCCCCAACATCTTGAAATGGAGCGCAGAGGCAGCAACCTTAATAAAGTAGACTAATATTGCCATTGTAACAAAAGGTGAAGTCAAAGTAAGCAATGAAGAACCATAATTGCAACAAAAACATAGCAGCTATACGTGAATTGAAGAAAATTGTAAAACATCAGGGAGGGTAGTGATATATTACTCTGACATCAGGCTGGAACTCAGATTCAGTTCCCTCCTCCTGTGACTTCCCACCCTATCAATCAAATGGAGGGAAATATTTAGACATATAAATAATCACCACAACTCCTAGAAACCTTCATATTGATGATCAGAAACATCCGTACGTGTACCCCGTAAACTACACACACTTTGAAATCCCATAAAATAGAAATTTCTATCCAAAAATTTCAAGTGCTAAGCACCAAACAGGTAGAATATTCATATAATCCGTTGAATCACCAAAAGGAAACACAGCAATATGTAATTAGACATTCACATTCTGAAGCATTGTTTCAATAATCTGTTCCTTTGACTCTAAAGACATCTCGAGTTCATTATTCAACATATCCGAACTCGCAAATGCTGCTTAGCTCATTCATTCATTCATACATGTATTATTGACAAGTTGAATGAAATTCACCCAAATGTACCTTCAAGTCCTCATAAATATGATGACCATGAAGAACACCCAGCATAAGTAGTGTAGCCACCGTTGCGCCGGGCAACCGAAATGAATTACCTGCTCCTGCATACAGCATTACAGCCAGTAATAACTTTCAGCAAACACCCTAATTTTTAAACTCTCTTCATTCACCAAACTTCGATGTCTCTATTGCTACACCATGTGCCAAATTTTATACATGAAGAAATCGGGGGACTACTTCAAACCAAATAAAAAGGTTCATTAATATCTTTTTCCTCAGTTTTTCGGCAAACAAACAGAAATGAAATGCAGGAAGTGAATCACTGACCTTTAGAACTGCCTGTTCCGCCATTGGGAGAAGCGCGAGCTTGAGTAGTCTTTTGGAGTTTCTTCAGGAGGGAAGTGAAGCAGCGACGCTGGTTATGGAGGTGTGTGGAGCGAGAGAATATAGGGACTTCATGTAAAACCCTAAATTTCATATCGTGAAGATTTAGTTTAGTTCAGTTCACAGAGGGTTTACTGCCTCAAAGCGCGGTTTTGTGGAGTGCGATTTGTGACTTCATAATTTACGACCGGCGACTGTTTGGGCCGTTTCACTCGAAATTGCCAAATTCCAAATTGGCTTTGCCAAAGTAGTCCATTGGAATTTAATCTTACATTTGTAAGTGTGGATATGTATCCGCTGAGTTGTGACATATTGGTTATCGGTAAAAATTAATATTGTCGAGCTCACAAATTTGAATATTACTGATATATAGGGATGAGTGGGATGAATTGCACTTTTTCTAACAACTTCTAATAATAGAAGAAGTGTTGTAGTAGCCAGTGTCATATTAGGGGTGAGAACTGAGAACTACTTTTTCCCAAACTGGTGGAATTTTGGTTTTTACTATGGGAAGCTATATTAGGGGTGTTATTACAATTTTTTTTCTTCCAATTAATTTAGATAGGAACTCATTTAGATATTAGTCTTAATTAATAGTACGTTTATTGACAATTATGTTTTGAATAATCAATGCTAACAAGACAAATAAAGATCACTTGAGCATGTGTAATTTATTTTATTTCTTTTGCATTTTTTGTAATTTTTTTGCAATGTTTTAATATCAAGGGGGACCTCAAATTTTTTTTTTTTTACAATTCCAAATATAGTTTATATCTCTACCGGTGAGGTTGTTTGAGCCCAAATGTAAATTTGGCTATTTTATTGTATTTATGCAGCCCATGGGCCGAGAGCTGCGGCTTAAATATCTTGGAGAATGTCTTTTTATTAGATTTGCTTCGTGTTTGCCTTATCTATCAAGAAAACCTAAATACACAAGGTTGCTTGCCTATATTCAAACTCTTAAAGAAAAGAAATCTATAATCCTGGATCGATGAGAAGGATCGACACATCTTTACAAGCAATCTTCTACAAACTCAAAGCCTCCTCGAGCAAACTTACAATCTAAGCCTCTCCGGAGCACCCTAGCAATCTTACAACGAAACTAAGATCACGTCTTAGCAAACTCATTGCTTTCTCCTTTTCCCAATTGTTAGCTCTGATTTCTCACATGTGAGCGAGTATCGACTTTTGTGTTGACTAGAGATCACTTTCAAAGTTCTAATCTCGTTTAGGCAAATTGCACGTACGAGCCGGCAAAGTTTTCATCTGTCTCTGTCTACATTCGTTTAGTTTAGAAGCAAGATCATGAGCAAATCGACGACAACAATGTACCCCTTGGTATTGGCACGCCCACACACAAGAAAATAAACCGTTTGCCTCTCCAAAAGTGATTTCCAGCACGAATAGAGGTTGCCTGCATGCCCTGAATTCTTATTCAGTTTTAGGTAGTGTGACATTTCACTGGATTCACAATGTTACATTGCATTGTCCTAATTTGTACACAAAACTTGAGGAATTTTGCTCATTCTTTTGTTTTAATTTTCTCCAATAACTCACTTGATATTTGAATGACTTACTTGAGGTGTAATTTGTAATCCTTCGATGTAGGCCAACAATGTTTAGAATGTATAATATGTAAAATCATTGTATCTAACCCATATACAACGAGCATTTCAATACAAAAGTTGTGAATATTAATTGCTTAAAATCTTGCAAAACACACCATGAAGAGCAGACAAACATAGTGAATAGTTTCTTTGCCATGTGATCAGTATTTACTAACTAAGTAACTATGAGAACTTTTTTTTTACAATACATATATCATGTTAGTATCTTTGGTCTTTTCATTAAGTTTACATTTAGTAAACGTACAATAGCACCGAGACACTTGCCCAACAAAAAAAAATCAACGTCAAGTTGATGTTAGAGGTGTGGTACTCTTTTTAACTTGCTCTAATCAAGCAAGGTTTTGACAAAGCCACATTTTGCCCATTACATTGTAATTGGCCAAGATTATTACAATGTAACGTTATATAATCGTCAACAAATCATTTTGAATTATGTATTTCTTTACTTTTGATTTCTATATCAATGTAATATAATGGTATTAACTATTTATACATTAATAGACTTTCTGTCCACGTACATTGATTCTAAAGAATGAAAGAATCTTACTTTTTTTTATGAATAACATGAAAGAATCTTATTTTTTGAACAATGAAAAGAATCTTATTTGATTTATAGAATAATAAACTATTTATAGAAGAATCAACTAGAATTAATTATGACAATTTCTTTCTGCTTTTAACATTATACATATATATAGACGTTGTAACTTCATCAAAATCCACAAGAGAATGAATAAATTCTGGCCAATATTACCACAACCCTACCTATTCAGTTTCATTTCATTTCTTCAAGGAACTCAGGATCCCAATTAATTAAAGATGATCAACCTCGTATAAATTGATAATTCCTTCATTCCAATATCTAGAAAAAGTTGAAGGTTATATATTGTTTGTGGGTGGCTCTCAAATGTGTCTTACAGTACTCTTACAGACTTACAGAAATACTTTGGTCATTGGATTGGCCTAATTCTTGCCACCTTGTTTCTTTAATGCCAAGAAATACATGGCAAGGAATTATTGATCGGAGATGAGAAATGCTGGAGCCCTTATCATGGCATATCTGACTGGCCAAATGAGTTTTGTTTGGGTTTAATTACCCTTGCGTGGGTTTTGTTTTCTCCTTTTTACAGGATTGTAACGTGTTTTCAAGTTTCGATGTAATACTTGACTAATTGTCTCCTATTAATTCAAATTTGCACATTTTTCGATAAATAAAAAAAGACTGACCAAATGGCAAGAACTTCACATTTGGAGATGTCTTGGGTAAGATGCATGGATATTTTGTTTAATTTTCATTTCATTTTTCTTTCTTTCTTAAACTCCTTAATTTTCATTTCAATTTAGTTTTCCACTTTCCCTCCTCATCACATAAACTCCAAGAGCTTACTCAAGTTCATTGTTATTTTATTTTGTTCACATGATGACCCTTATTTTGTTCAATTTATGATAGCGATATTCTCCAACCACGAAATTTTAGGTCTAACTATGAATCTTGGTTGGTCACTATTAAATCTAGATTTAAGGGTAAAAAAATAAATCAAATTTATATGCATATCTTTTCTTCTTTCATGATATCTAATGGTCTCGAAAAGAAGTCTACGACTTTAAAATTGATGTTGGTAAATGCTATATCTCCCATCTCATTAAACATGTGGCAAATCAGATATACTGATTCAGATCAAACTCTAATATATGAATAACTATATGTTTTATCCAAAGACCCATACTTGAAGAGTTCTTATCATAGGTATATCATTTGGACATATGGAACTAATTAAGTTATTTGATTTTTAATGACAGTTTTCAAGTACGACAACAAGAGCACCGTGACGTGTCGTATAGTCTAGCTTATAAAAAGTGCCTATATGCTTGTCAAAGATGTGTGGATGTATAGATTAAGACCGGGGAATGTCGTACCCAAGGGATTGGAAGGCCCAAGACCCATATAGGTGATGCATGAAACTAAATGAATTTAGCACTAATATGGTGAGACTAGAGATGGCAAATGTACTGTGAAATGGATTATATGCCGTGTGTGAGTATAGTGTTTTCAAGTGGTGTCACTCTTGAGTGACAAAGATCAACCCAACTCAACAAGGAACACAAACTAAACAAGTAAGAACATAAGTAAAAACAATGAAGTGAATGAAGTGTTGAGGGTGTCAAGCTCAACAAAGATGTGATTTTTGTTTGGTTTAAATTGGAAAACGATTGAGGTTTCGGGTTAACTCCAACCCAATCCGATGAATAACAACATTCAAGAACATGCACATTGATTTAGCCTAGGATCAAACTCCTTATCCCTTTACCATCTTAAGGTTTTAGGATCGATTCTTAAAAGACAACTTTGAGCCGTATTAAGGACATCAAAGACTTCCTAATTCAACTACCTAAGCCTCGTTAAAGGTCCCCAAGTAATTAAACAGGCATAGGGTGCCAAGAATCAGAATTCAAACAAGGTAAGCATTACATTCAATCTCATCATGCTCAAAGCCAAAAACATAAGAGAATAAGTTGATAGCAAATACTCTTAACCAATTAAGTCAAACACATGCTCAAGAACTATCAATTCCTAAACAAGCATCTAACAAAATTGTATTCCAGCAAAGAACAAATCCACAAACTGAATCAATGAGCAAGATATGTTCAAGAATAATCATCAAACATCATCATGGGCTAGAGCACACAACCCTAGCCCCCAACCTTAAGGACTACTCACACATACTTGAAGTATACATCATGAATACAAATCTGAACATATGGAAATGATAAATAAAAGTAAAGAGAGAGTTGAGAAATTCTCAGTGACGAAATCCAGCAGCTCTTGATGTCTCAAGTATGATGCTAGCTCCCTCCTCTTCACTCCTTTTAGCTTCCAAGTCTCCCAAGGTTTGCTTCTTGGTACTTCTTGATGTCTCCAGAGAAAATGTGTGATGGATGAGGTGGAATGTTGATGAAAGTTGGCTTCCTAAACAGATTAACGTCTTAGGAACAACTTTCGTGAAAGACTCCAGGTGATTTGGATGATGGAAGATGGTGAAAATTGAAGATTACTCTCGGTTAGCAGACTAGGGCGTCCGGGCACTATAGGTGGGTGTCCGGGCGGATGGGACGTCTGGGCAGATTTTGGAAGGCTTGGTTGAGAGAGTTTCTTTGCAATTTTTCTCAAAGTTCGTGAATGATCTTCCTCCAGGTCCTCTCCCCCCCCCCCCCCTTCTTCTGTCTTTTGTCCATTATTTCTTCCCCTTTTCAGCTGGGAACCCCCCTCCCTTGTCTTCACTCTTCCATAGTCAAAAGTCCCCCAAAACATGTCTCCACCTTTAGGAAAAGATGGACTTTCAATTCAACATGGTAGGCTCCTAGATGGTGATGGCTGCATTGATTGCCAATGTGGACAGCTGATGATTGATTTGCACCACCCTAGGTGGTGGTTGTCCGGTGGTTGTGCCGCCAAATGTGGTGGTGGTTTGTTGGAAAATCGCCGGAGTACGGAATGTGCAATAAAACCTTCCAAAATGCAACGTTTGAGTGTAGATAGCCACCGCACCTTTATTAGACCTATTTACACAAAAACACATGTTAAACAAAACAATAAACTCTCAAAATACTATAATCCAAGTAATTAGAAATGTTATTTAACATGTAAAATACACGCTAAACACACCGTCGTATGGCAAGTAGATCCCACCTTCCCGGACTATGTGACATATAGGCTATAGCTTTGTGCCTGGACTGAATATAACTCCGGAAACGATCGTGTGGTGTTAAAGGAGGGACAAAACTACTTCCAATCCTCCGACTACGATCGCTGCATCCAAGGATTTAAGTTCAAAATTTGCGCTCAGTTTGAAAACTGTGTTTAGTATAAACTCAAAATCTTAGTCGGCGCAAAACAATAGAGATTATATTTTTATATTTATTTGAATAAAATAATTGGAGTTTCAATTCGATTTTCTTGTTCATTTTCTTCAATTTTTTTTTAAAGAGAGAGTTAAAAGTGACCTGCTGTTATATAACGACCAAGTAACCAACCCCAATAACATCCAAACTAACACAGTAGGGGAGTGAGAATTGAGAAAGTGATAGTAGAGGAAAAGAAGAAAGCAAAGCTCCAGAATTTCATCTATGGCTGCTGCTTCAAATATAGTCAAGTATGGGATTGTAGGGGTGGGTATGATGGGTCGGGAGCACCTCATCAATCTGTACCATCTTCGCACTGAAGGTGTGGCCGTGGTAGCCATAGCTGACCCCCATGTTCCTTCCCAGAAGCTCGCCTTGGACTTAGCTCAGTCTTTCAATTGGCCTATTAAGGTATGAGCTTTGATTCACCTCCAAAACTTTAATGTAGTAAATTGAAGTCAATTGTGCTTTAGATGATTAATTTAGATCATGGGTCTGGAATTAGACCAATGTTTTTGTCGCCGAGATTATCAATTGAGGGTATTCAATGTTTTTGTGTTTTTCTAATTACATACTGATTTAAAGTGTTCAAGTGCCGTGAATGATTTAGTTCATGCGTTTCAAAGGTTTTTTCAGGGCATAAGGAGCTATTGGATAGTCTTGTCTGTGATGTGGTGGTTGTGTCAACTCCAAATATGACCCATCATCATATTCTAATGGATATAATTAACCACCCCAAACCCCACCATGTACTGGTGGAGAAGCCATTGTGTACCACAGTTGCTCACTGCAAAGAGGTCAGTCAGTTCCACTCTCACCTCATTTTAAGAATCCAATTGGTTCGAATAGAAGGTTTTGGTAATGTCTTTATTTTTGCTGTTCTGAGTGACTAAATTTCGGTGATATGGATTTGAGTTAATTTGTTGTGTTATGAAAGGCTCACGACGTAAGGAATGAATGCAGTAAAATTACACCGAAAAAACACGATACTCTGAGGAGGCCAGGGATTTATGTTTTTCCATGTTGCTGATTTCTAGGTTCAGTATCTATCTAATGTGACATCTTTTGTGTTATCTGATTTGGCACGTAATATTGACAATGGCTGACCCTGTAGTCTGGTTCTGTTTGTATCTATGGTCATGAGTAATGAGTGTTCGTCAATGATTGAGTTGCAATTCAAGTTTGTAGAACTTGTAGCCTGTAGATGAATTGCCTCCAGTTAGAAGGAAAAATGCAGTAACAAGAATTTAAATGTGCACCGAAGCATATTAGGTTTCTCGCAGTATGTTGATGCCCAACCTGTTAAAGGATCCTTTGAAACATTTTGATATTTAGTGTCTTCACAATGCCCACTCAGACGCACATTTTTGTACATATACGCAGATGTCACAGAATAAGTACTAATGCAATACTTTGTCTTGATGTCTACAGCGCTTTCATTCATGTACCATCTTTGTTATGTTTTGTACTATAGTACTATACTTATTTATTGATTTGTATTGTATAATGTGTTTGGAATTAGGTTGTGGAAGCCGCTAGAAAGAGGCAGGATATATTGGTACAAGTTGGATTGGAGTATAGATACATGCCACCTGTTGCTAAACTGATAAACATAGTGAAGGGTGGAGGTCTTGGGCAGGTCAAAATGGTGGCAATCCGAGAACACAGATTTCCTTTCTTGGTTAAGGTATGTCATGCAACTGAAGTTTCAATTCTCATGTTGTAGTAGTTGATCATAATGAATCATGTTTGTAATAGGTGAACAATTGGAACCGGTTCAATATCAACTCTGGGGGGACACTGGTAGAGAAGTGCTGCCACTTCTTTGATCTGATGAGGCTATTTGCTGGAGCTAATCCTCTTCGTGTGATGGCTTCTGGTGCCATTGATGTTAACCACAAAGATGAAGTATATGATGGAAAGGTATTTTCATTTGGTTGAGGTTTGAAATATGTGATTGACATGATATGCTATATTATAGGCTTTCAACTATGGGTGTGTGTTTTGAGGACTTCAATCCCGTAAGAATTACAAACATATGCCTTCCTTTATTATAGCCCTATTCGAGACAGAAGAGGTATAAGGAAATCAAACCAAGCATGCTTTTAGTTTAGCCATCAAAACTCATCCAATAATTGCTGAAAACTAATAAGTTTTTTGTTTTGTTTTGCCTATTCAATGGAAATAATACAGTTCACTATTTAGGAGAAGGGTTTTAATCAAATGGTGCAACCCTGTCTTGGCTGAAAGACCACTATCATGCTTGCAAATTGAACCTGATAATCTTGTTCCATTATGAGAACTGCTTTTTGTGAAAATTACAAAAAAAAAACCTTGGAAATTGTTTTATACTATCCAATTATGGAGCACTAGACATTATTATTTACACTGTAGTCTCTTTTTTTGTTTAGGTACCGGATATCATTGACAATGCATATGTTATTGTCGAATTTGATAATGGTTCTCGTGGGATGCTTGACCTTTGTATGTTTGCTGAAGGGAGTAAAAATGAGCAAGAAATATCTGTTGTTGGTGACGTTGGAAAGGTAGTTCTCTCTTTCCCTCTCCCTTTCTTACACACTCACTGACACACACAAAAAGATGCCCTCTGCATTATAGGTGGTCTGGTGGTGACCATATTATTGGGAGCTTTTACATGAATTTCCGGTGGATAAAGTATGGACGTATCCCCCTATTGGCTCTTTTTTGTACAAACATTAGTTTGCAGTTTCTCTGACCTTATCCATGGTGGCTTTTCCTTAAATTTGATCCAACTAACAAGTTTATATCAGGGAGAGGCCTTTGTTCCTGAGAGTATTGTACGTTTTGGTCATCGAATGGCGGGGAGAGATGGTGTCCAGACTTTAAAAGCTGACAATGATCAGATAAAGTATGAATTTTTTTCCCTCTTGGTGGTATCAACTGTTTCATGTTCTCTCAACATTCCCTTGGACATTTCTCTATTCATTCTGGGAAACTTTTCAGTTATGCTTTAATGTGATGCTGAATCAAATTACTTTTTAGATATGATGGGCTGCATCATGGTTCTAGCTATTTGGAACACCTCCACTTCTTATCTGCAATTAGGGCTAAACAAGGTCCTGCTGTTGATTTGCATGATGGATTAGTCTCCGTCGCCATGGGAGTTGCAGCACAGCTTTCCATAGAGAAGGGCCGTTTCGTCACAATTGAAGAAGTCATGAATTAGTGCAACTGTAACATTTCTGTATAGGTCTTAATATTGCTGGTGGGTTGGGGAAAAACCGTATTATGGGTGTTCTCCTTCCCAGTTCGACATATATACGAATTAATGTTTTCTCATGTAGTATTAAAAATTCACTGCCTAGCCTAATGAGATGTGCCTAGCTATAATTAAGCAAGGTATTACAGTATTGGTTGTGTCGTTGGAGCATAACATGAGGTGCAGAGCTTAAGTGCAGTACTAGTATAATGTTTTCGTGCGACTGTGCGAGAGAGCATGCACTATATATCAATGTCTGAAAAGAAACAAAGCTGCTTCTTTTTTGGTGGTTGTAATTTGTATGAACATGTTTTTTGTTTTACCATTTCACCATCTTCAAATAAGTTTTTCTTGTTTAAACAATTTAATCTACGAAAGCAATTCCTGAATTTTGAAAATTGAACCAATAAAGGTTCTCTTGCTTAATTAATATGATACAGGGATACAGATACACCATTCCTACGTCTAGATTTAGGTAAGTTCTTTATCTTCCTTCATACGAAAGAAATGTTCCTTGAACCCTAACCCTATACTCCTCTTTTATCTTCCTTCCCTTTCCTCTTCGATCTGTTCCAATCCTCTGCTCCTTCTTTCCATCTATTAAATGCTGATTGACACTGGTATAATATCCATCAGGAATCAGTCATTAGAAGAAAAATTGCATTTCTCAGTTGATGCAATGAATTAACGTACTGATAAAGTCTTGCATTCTCCTACTTTTTCGAAGTAAAAACTGTTCTATCAATTAACGGAGAAAGAAAAGAGCTAGCAAGGGACACAATACCATCCACATTAAAAGAACATATATGCGTGCTATCAATTCAAACCAAACACGTACAAATAGTATATATCTGATACCATATTGAACTAATTAATTAGAACACGTCCAAATAGTAATTTCTTCCAGTTACAAATTGGGAAAATTTGGTGTTGCAGCTAGACTTTCATATACTATATGAGCAAATTAACACAAATTGCCCTAGCTAGCTATATCGATCACAAATGGCCTCTTAGTTAATTAGACTCCCAGTATTGGCTGCATCATTGATAACTTTGTTATCTTCGGAACCACCTTGTTCGGTGTATGTGTGCAAGAGGAGAACCCAGGTGGTGGAGCCTTGACAATATGGCCTCTCTTGAAGAAGGGATGCTGGAGAGCTTGTGCTGCACTTGGCCTTTTTAGAGGGTCCCAAGAACAAAGGGAGCCTATCAGATCGATAGCCGAATCACTCGCATAAGGCATCATTGCTCGAAGACCAACACCATCCAGCGGAGGAAATCGGAATTGGAGCTGGCTTGCCAGAAGCATCCCTTCCTTCCATGTAGCCCTGGTTGGAGCCCCTATCACACTGCATATCTGGTACAACTGATCTGCCGAATTCACACCCGGGAAGAGAGGCCGCATCAGAAACAGTTCAGCAATGATGGCTCCCATTGCCCACATATCTACTTTCTCATCGTAGATGAAGGATTGAAGCAGCATCTCGGGGGCTCTGTACCACCGCGTGGTGACATAATCTTGGAATGGTGGGCCGGAGTTGATCTCCGTAGCACTACCAAGATCCGAAATCTTGATCACGCCTCGATTCACCAATAAATTGTCCGGCTTCATATCCCGGTGCATGTAACCGTGTCCGTCGTGCATGAAGGCAAGCCCTTGCAATACTTGAAAACTCAGTGATCGGATTTCGGCTTCCGAGAAAGGCATTCGCCTGGTGTTGATGAGTTGACAGAGGCTGCCTTGCATGTACTCAAACACGAAGTAGACGGTGTCGTGTTGACGTTGGACTGCGTTGAGGCGCACTATGTTGGGGTGTCGCAAAGTACAGAGAGCCCGGACTTCTGGTAGGTCTACATACGACGACGAAGAATCACGTTTGTGCTTCAACTTTTTGATCGCCACGTATTCGAGGGTACTCTTGTCGATCGCTTGATACACACGCCCAAAAC
The DNA here is from genome assembly GCA_030142095.1 of Rubus idaeus. Classification (NCBI taxonomy): domain Eukaryota; kingdom Viridiplantae; phylum Streptophyta; class Magnoliopsida; order Rosales; family Rosaceae; genus Rubus; species Rubus idaeus. The sequence goes on from CM057969.1 coordinate 9,135,740, forward strand.
TTCCCTCGCCAATTTTCCTTACGAACTCGTATCGCTCCATCGAACAAAACCCAGCAAAGAAAAGCTCTGATCGATCTTGGACTACTGATAAGAGATCAAAATGGGTGTGGCTATTCTTTCGCCACTGATTTCTCACACACTCATCAGAAGAAGAAAAGGACCCAACCCAAGAAGGCAAGAAATGTAAACCCTAGCAGAGAACACTTAGATGCTCCACTGAAATTGGCAACAAGAGAAGTGGATTCATTTGTGGAGTCCCAGGATACTATATATAGTGTTCCATACTCCATTTCCTACTGCGCTACGGATAAGGGCATTTACGTCATTTTACATTCGTTGCTTGAGCCCAAAGCTTTAATGAACTCTCCTAATCTTATGAGGAACTGAGAGATCGAAGATTATCCGAAACAACGCGTCAACTCTACATAATTAATGGTTAATTATTTTCCTGCAAAAAAATTAAAAATAAAGAAACTTTTTTTTTTTAGAAGATAAAAATAAAGAAACTTCTTGTGTTTCTTTCCTTTCTCATGGTATTAATTAGTAACAACAATCGATCTATACATTTAAACTTTTCGATCTCCTACCAAATAGATCCGAAAATAGGGAAATAATCTTATTTGATTTTACGAGAATCAACTATATATACTGTTAAAATTTGGTAATAAATCGAGCATGACAATTTCTTAAGGAATAAAATCAGGCCAAAATTACCTGAACCCGATTAATTATTAATTATTAATGATCGGCCCTGAATAAATTGATCTGACCTGAGTGTGGTTTTTGGCACTAAACCATCCTTCCAATATCTAGAAATAGTTGAAGGTTATAACATTGTTTGTGGGTACGTGGCTCTCAAATATGTCTTACAGAAATGTTTTGGTCATTGGATTTAGCCTAATTCTTGCCACCTTGTTGCTCCAATGCCAAGAAATACATGGCAAGGAATTCTTGGTAGGGGATGAGAAAGGCTGGAGCCAATATCCTGGCCTATCTGACTGGCCAAATGGCAAGAACTTCACACCTGGAGATTTCTTGGGTAAGATGGATATTTTGTTTAGCTTTCATTTCATTGTTTTTTCCTTAATTCCTAATAGATCGATTTTCCCACTTTCCTAAACTACAAGAGCTTGCCCAAGTTCATCGATATTTTGTTTTGTTCAACTAATCAGTCTTAGGCTAGCAATAAATTTGATAATGGTGTTCTCCAACCATGAAATTCTTGGTCAGGAAAATCTTGCCCATTTACCATATATAGATCTAGATTCAAATGTGGAGAACAAAGGAACTCAAATATAAAATAATCATATCGATCCTTCTACGTACCCTCAAGACCCTGTGATGACTGACGAGACGAACCCTACTCATGAGTTTGATCTTTAAGTTACATCCATATATTGTACTACTAAATCATATTTGACAATTCAAATTCATATTTGTGGCTTTAACTTAACGGGTTGAACAGATTCATTTGGAGCATAATTGAATTATTAGATTCAGATCAAACTCTAACATATCAATGGTTCTTGCCCTAGCTATATCAGTTTCTCCAAAACCCCATACTCAAGAGTACGTCATTGATTTGTTTTTGCTCTCAATGACAGTTTTCAAGTTCGACAATACGAGTTCCCAATTATTGCGACTGGAGTTCACCCGCCCCGGGTACTCGAAGAACTGTTACGAGAAATGTGATCCTTACACTTGTGGCTTTACTAGATACGACACAGGAAACGAACGTTTAGAGTTAAGGGTGGGAGAAAACTACTACCTATCCTCCAACCACGAGACTTGCATGCAAGGATTTAGGCTCAAACTCTGCGCTCAGTATGATGGCGAAAGGACGAAAAAGTGTTATGAGTATAATAAACTCCAGTCTTAATTAGTTGGCTCAAAATGACTCATATATATATATTTATGTTTCTTTAAATAGAATAATTGGAGTTTCAATTTGTTTCGCTTTCCTCTGATGCTAAAGTCAGGCCAAAAACACTTCAACTCTACCAAGTCTTATGTATTTCCAAGGGGAGGATTCGATCCTTTCTGTTTTTGTGTTTGAAAAACATGCAGACTGCAGAAAACTGAAAGAGAATGGAGGAAACACAATGTTTTGTTAAAAATTGAAATAATCACTATAACAATTAATCAGATATTAAACAATTTCGATTTTATTGTTTTCTCACGAGTATGATTTTTTTTTAAGTACTAGTGGTCACTATTCATGTTACATGTCTTATAAGTTATATAATAGAGACGACACTTTGACACTACAATCTTGATAGGTGTGAGGTGTCGGTTCAAGTGTCATTTTGGTCTTCCCAATTCAAATAACCTAAAAAATCTATGAACTTAATTAAAATTATAATCGAAAAAAACGTAACAATTAGAAATGACCTTAGAAGCATAAGATTATGTTTAATTAGTTTTGTCTCTCGAGTCTTTTAATGACAGATTATATATAGATAATTGGAAATGGTTGGCCACAGAGAACAAGGTTAGAGAGCTAGATCTCCAGTTCCTACATAATTGGTTGGGGCACCTTTGTAACCATTTGTTTCATACAATAAAGGGATCCGGATCCGGATCCTCTTCTTGGTTGGTGGTTATTCTTGTTTATCCTTAACTTTCAATTTCAGCCGTTAATTACATATCTAAGGGCTAGTAACAATCCACATCAACAAAATGCAAATTAAATGCAAATTTCTTCCATTCCACCGTTGACAGAACTCAAACTGGCGTTAAAGATCATTTAATTTTTCTGTTCACAGAAAACCATTCAAATAACTTATGGTTTGTTACCCTATACTCCTATAGGTTTACTAGTTTACTACCTTCCCTTCAAAAAAAGAATCTCGAATTCTTGATTAGTTAGATTGTATCATCTTAACCTAGCTACCAAGGATTTCGTAAAGTCCCATTATGAATATAAATAGTAAATTGGAGACAATAATTCAATAATAATACCTTCTTTTTTATTTTATTTGAGCAATAACCAAATACCTTCTTTACTTTGTTGTCTAAATTTCCTTTTACAGTTTACTTCTAAGGAGGTCTTATTTATTTATTTATTATTTTTTCTATCTTTAGTTGTATCTGCCAGTTGGGCTTGATGGCAGGCTCCTTTGTTTACTTTGGGCCATGGTTTACCTTTCTAGGCCCAGGTTCAGCCGCATATAAATAGCAGCCCCACTCCACTGAACCTGGCGCGGAATACAAAACTCAGTTGAAGCAAAGAGCGAGAGTGTTGGTGGCACATGGAAGACGACGCAGGAGAGAGATCGAGCTTCGTTATCGGTCTCATCGAGAACAGAGCTAAGGAGGTACGCTCTTCCATCTCTCACATTTTTCTTCTCCGTATTTTCTTGATCTATTTTTTCTTTTCCCCCAGAAATTTTAGAGGAGAACTCACATTCCTAAGCTTAGTTACCTAACTATTTGGCACCGAGAAACCTATCTCGGCCTTATTAACCCCCGGAGATTGAAAATAGAAAGCACAGGATTTCGATTTCTGTTGCCGTTTGCTCCCTTCGGTTTGCTCAGCTTCGAAAACCAATTGCATTTCTCGAATTGTGTATGCGTTGTGATCACACTTAGTTTTCGTTGTTTTGATTTTCAATTTCGTGCAATTTCTAGGGTTAGGTTGAACTCTTTGATTTTCAATCACTGTTTTTATATGAGCTGAATTCATACTGGTGCTTCATTTCCTGCTCACTCTTGTAGGCTGTAGTGGTGCTAAATGTCAAGATACTAGAAACGGCCTTGAAATTAGCTTTGATCTGTGTTGAGAAAATTGGTGTAGGTGTGATATACATTAATGAAGCGAGAGGATGCTCAGTTAAATTGATTAATCATGTGTAACAAAGACTTAAGTTTGTGCCAATCGGTCTACTGTAATTGAGGCTTGAGATTTGCTGGCGAAATCAAGCTCTTGTCAGTTAGATGGAATAAAATAATGGATTCAGATATAATTTTTCAACAAAAAGGAAAAACAAAAGAATTATGTTTCTAAACCGATGCAGTAACTTCAATCGCAAGCATCTCCCTATGGTTAAATACATAGTACTCATTTATAAAGGCTGTCGACTCAACATTATTTCTTTGGTTATATTTTATAAATGGCTTGAAGAAGTTAGTTTGTGAATTGTGATAATGTGTACCTAAAGTTAGAAATCATCTTTTACTTTTGATTTATGGTTGACATCTGAGTGGATGAAGGTTATTTTGCTAGAGACCAACTAAATTGGAATGCCTAACTGAGACCAAATATCCTGACAGGTTGGAGTGGCAGCTTTTGATTTAAGGTCGGCTTCTCTGCATCTTTCTCAATATATTGAGACTAGTAGTTCATATCAGAATACAAAAACTTTGCTGCAATTCTACGATCCTATGGTGATTATTGTTTCCCCCAACAAACTGGCACCTGATGGGATGGTTGGAGTTTCAGAATTGGCAGATAGATTTTATGCCACAGTTAAGAAGGTCAAAACCACCCCCCCCCCCCTCTCTCTTGCTTGTGGTGTACTGTACCGGATGCCTACGAGGTTTGCTCACATGTATTATTCACTTGTTCAATCAACTGAATTCTTGTGCTGGTTTCTGCAGGTTGTAATGGCGCGTGGTTGCTTTGATGACACTACGGTAATATTGGATGGTCCTTGTTCTCTAGTGTTTTCATCAAAATGGTCACCAACTCTTCAACCTCATAGCTTAGAATTCCAACAACCTCATAGCTTAGAATTCCATGGTTGGGTTTCCAGGGTGCTGTGTTGATTAAAAACCTAGCAGCCAAGGAACCTTCAGCACTAGGATTGGATACGTATTACAAGCAGTATTATCTCTGCTTGGCTGCAGCAGCTGCTACAATTAAGTGGTACTTTCAGAACTTGAGCTTTCTAACATTATCACATAGGAAGTTCACCATACTTGGAAATTGGGTTTTAAAAAATTTCTGTACGAAATAAATCAAAGTACATGACATGTTTTAATACTGTCTTTGATGTCATTTGGTATTAATTTAGATCTATCCAGTTAGAGCACTTTTCACCTTTTCAGTTCCCTTTTGAATTTCTTATAAAACTTTTACTGTTATAGCATCTGTTGTCCTAGTCTTTTATTATGGTAATGAATCAAAGGCATGATTTGCAGGATAGAAGCAGAGAAAGGTGTCATTGTTACAAACCACTCATTATTGGTACGAGTTTAATGATGCATGTATCTTGATGAACTTTAAAATAAAAGTAGAAGAAAGTTGGCATTTGTATATTATATACCTGCCACTTAAAGAAAGATACAAGTGAGCTGCCTCTAGGCAGAGACAGAGCAAAAACAATAAATATATTTTTTCACCTTTCTGTTTGAGCCGAGTGCTCTCAGGTTGTACTACTAGTCTACGATCGAACCCTGCTTTTATCTTTCCTAGGAATTGAGCATTTACTTCAATATTGATTTTTACATTCCCAGGTCACTTTTAATGGATCATTTGCCCATATGAATATTGATGCTACTAGGTACTTTTGCTTTCCTTCTTATAATTTATTTAGCGTTAAGATCCCTTTCATGGATCAAATAGATGATTTTTAGTAATGGTTTTCTATGCTTGTATAAGTACTTATCAAGCATGTTATCAAGACAAGTCTAAAACATGTTGAGATAGATTTATCATGGGTTAAATTCAGTTTTATTTTTTCAACTATGTGGTAATAACTTTTACAGTTGAAATTTGATGGCAGTGTTCAAAATTTGGAAATCATTGACCCACATCATTCTACACTTTTGGGTACAAGCAATAAGAAAAGAAGTTTGTTGCACATGCTGAAGACAACAAAAACTGTTGGGGGGTATGTGTGGTTGATTCATCTAATTGATCATCAAGTTTTTCATATATTTTTATAGTTTTGATAATTTCCAATTACTCTTCTGAACTTATATAGATTTTTGGTCCATATAAATCTTATATGCAGCGATTTATGACTTCAGGTCTAGACTTCTTCGTGCCAATCTTTTGCAGCCATTGAAAGATATTGAAACTATAAATGCTCGTCTAGATTGCCTGGTTAGTTTTGAATAATTAATCTCAAATATCTCTTTTGGAGCTATGTAAAATTATATTAAGATACTTCTGAGCTTGTGAACTTTTATTTCTCTGTGTTTCCTCCATTAATCCTTAAACCAGTTTTTTTTTCTTTCAATTATTTTAGCTATAAAGATGAAAGTTCTGTTATGAGCTATTTTTTTTTTATTAATTTGAAAGATTGAAACGTGGCATTTCTAATACTAGCTATATAGTCCTGTTCAAGCATGTCTTTGGCTTTCAGTTTAGAGGTCTGTAAGACTTCATTTGAATGCAGTACAGAGGTCTGGCTTAATAGTACCTCATCTAAAGTTGAAAAGTTGCCAAGTTGGATTGACATAGACCATGAGTGGATTATTTTAACGTCAGTATAGATGTCAAAAATAAATTGCAATGATGGTAGATGAATGGCACTTTTAAAACTGATGTACAGATGCACATTGTGGTCTGCTTTGGGACATACAATGCCCTGAATCTTGAAGTTCCTGAATATGATGCTGCATTTATTGTTTTTGATCCTCAGTCTCATTATTTTACTTTAGGATGAGCTCATGAGCAACGAACAGCTATTCTTTGGACTCTCTCAGGTTCTGCGCAAATTCCCGAAAGAGAGTGGTATGAGGGGAAGAATAAAGCAAGACAATTGAATCCTATTGAAGTTCAGTCATCTTTTCATAACATTAATACGTGAACTTGTTTATGCTTGTCATGCAGATAGGGTACTTTGCCACTTTTGCTTCAAGCAAAAGAAAATTACAAACAAAGTCATGGGTGTTGATAATGCTAGAAAAAGCCAGCTGTTGGTATCAAGCATTATTCTTCTCAAAACTGCTCTAGACGCTTTGCCTTTACTCTCAAGGGTAAATTTATTTTCCTTTTCTCATATACAGGTAAGGTTACTTCGCTGCATGTTCCAAAGTATAATTTTTTGTTGAATTCTCAGGTTCTCAAAGATGCAACGAGTTCTCTTCTTGCAAATGTTTACAAGTCTGTATGTGAAAATGAGAAGTATGCTGCCATTAGAAAGAGGTTTGTTGCCAAGCATCGGTAGTGCCGGTGGATCCTCTGTAAATTTGTTTCTATTGACATCCCTAACTGGTTTATAGTTTTCATTTGAATGTGGCTTTGTCTTGAGTTTTCTTATTCTAATAGTGTTGAATAAACTGACCAGAAAATATTCCAGGCATTTATTCTTAATGACTTAATTTCTGGTTGACAACCAATTTGGAATTTATTCTTAATCACTTAATATGGATTTTCCTACATTTACTGCATGTAAAACGTCAAAGAGATATGCACTTAACCCAAGTGTTAGGATCTAACATACCTGATGAGATTCAAACCCAAGCCATAAAGTAGTTATCTTATTTCCATTAAATGACATATGATGTTATAGAAATCGTCATTCTTTGTCATTTTAGTTTCAGTATCATCGTATCATAGAAACTTCCATGCTTGTAGTTTCTTACTGGCTGTGTTTAATATCCCATACACATTATTTGTCAGAATAGATTTTAAGTATGAATGATATTGCTAATTCACACAAGAAGCTGTATTTGCTTCAGGATTGGAGAGGTGATTGATGAAGATGTGCTTCATGCAAGGGTACCTTTTGTAGCCCGCACCCAGCAGTGTTTTGCTGTCAAGGCTGGAATTGATGGACTTTTGGATATTGCACGGAGATCTTTTTGTGATACTAGTGAAGGTTTGTCTCCACTCATAGGTAGCTTAAAATGATGGTGTTTTTCCATTTCATTATGTTCCATTTGATGTCTTCTTATATTTGAGATGAAGTAATAAGCCAACTAAAATACTTGCCAATGTCAAATTCACAGCAATACATAATCTTGCTAACAAGTATCGCGAAGATTTCAAGTTTCCCAATTTGAAACTCACATTTAACAATAGGCAAGGTTTTTACTTCAGCATTCCACAGAAGAGCATTCAGGGGAAGCTTCCTAGCCATTTCATTCAGGTTCAGAATAGACTTTCTCTTAAAGTAGTAAACATCTTACAACCAAAAAGAGAAAAAGCAGTAACATCTCTTTTGTAGTTATTTCTGATTTTAATATGCTTCTTACGTAGGTGTTGAAACATGGGAACAATATACATTGCTCAACTTTGGAGCTTGCTTCTGTGAGTACTTTGATCCAATTTTTAAATTGTACCAATTTACTACTCTATGTAATGATTGTGCTATTTTTAAAGTCAGTTTGTCAATTATTAGTTTAAATTTATAATTTTAGGGTTCTATTTGCATGCCTTTATTGTGGACTGATGGAATGGCATCATTTCAACTACAATAAATCAATTTATGATTGTCTTTGGGATTTACATATCAATTTTAGTACAGGGTGAAGATGGTGATACATTTAATCTGAGTATGTTAAGAACTTCAATTGTGAAGTACACTGACTTCCCATCATTAACCTTGGACTAGAGTTAGGTGAATCAGTTTGACGGAGATCATCCTCAGATACAAACATGCCTTTTAGGAGGTGTAACGTCGGGGGATACATCTCTCCAAAGAACATAGCTAACCAAGGGGATGATCCATAATATCATAGGAGACCAACTCAAACAATATTCTTAGATATAGGTTCCATCTTTATGTAGGATGTTTTTTTTTATCAACACAACATTTATGCATTATAGTTTCCAAGTTGAAAGATGTTTTGTCTCAAATAGATTTTTGTAAGTCAATTTCTGTTTGGAAGGCAAATGGAAAAATGATAATTGGACCTCTTTTTTATGGTGGCAATATATTTGACTTGAAGCTCATTCTTCTTCTGTTTTGAGATGAATCAATTCAAGTTTCGTTATAATGATTTTGTATGTGTCTATGTTGTTGTCAAAGTATAAATAGCATTTTATATAATTATAATGATATTCTGTAGTTTACATTTATCTTGCTCTATTTCATGAAATTTACAGCTAAACGTTCGAAATAAGTCTGCAGCTGCAGAATGCTACATACGGACTGAAGTTTGCCTGGAAGGTTTTGCTAACTTTATGATAAGCATTATACATCTTCTGTACAAACCTTTCCGTACATTCTAAATTGAGCATCTAGGTGCCTCTGTGGTGATTAGGTGCTTAAATCTTAACGTCAATGAGCATGGGTTTTTATATTAAGCAACGACAAAATTAATGTTTGAGAGTGTGCTAATGATTTGGTGGAATGACATATGGGAAGTCCAGTCATCCCAGTTGACTGGCACTGGCAAGCCATCTTCCTTGTCATTTCCAAGTTTCTTTATCTGAGAAGAAGAAGGTTGGTTAGATCTCAGCAGCTAAGTGACCATCTTTCATGAGGGTCCTCCAACCATGAGCTCCAAAATCTGCTGAAAACATGCAATTTTCCTTGTAGTTGGACTCCAAAAAGAAAAAACTTCAATGCATGTTTTATATTGAATTGTACCATGAAATAAAGAACATTAATGTTAACTAGGTCATGAAACCCCAAGTAACTTTTCAACAAAATAATATCATAAACAGGAAAGTTTTTCTTGTGCTGCTTTCTGTGATACTGTGATTTATAGAATGTTTAGCATTGTCGTAGTTGTAAAATTCGTTATTGCTTTACTACTGTTATGTGAATGACAACATCTTATCTATGTATGGGTGACAATACATCAATACTAGCTTAGTGCTGCTGCCACTCATTTTAAAAGTTACATTGATCATGCTGAACTTTGTGTTCTTATTGTTCCATTGCTTTAATCCCTTCTATAAGCTTGAGTATGTGATCAAGTTTTGTTTGCCTGTTATGTTTCAACAGTTGGAGTTCTGATGTAAATGTAGATCACTGATGTTGATATTTTATGTGCAGAATTAATAGATGCCATACGAGAGGATGTTTCTGCACTCACTCTACTTGCAGAGGCCTTATGCCTTCTAGATATGATTGTTAATTCATTTGCGCATACTATTTCCAATAAGCCTGCTGATCATTATACTAGACCTGAATTTACAGGCAAGTTACTTGCTATTGTCCGGCATTAATTCTCATGAATCTGGATGTTCAATAAGGTAAAATGCTTGATTCTGTCATGTTTACTTATAGATGATGGCCCAATGGCAATTGAAGCTGGAAGACACCCTATCCTTGAGGGCATACACAATGATTTTGTTGTATGTATTGCTTTATTTTGTAGAATTGCTGCGTATACAAGATTATACTATTATGTCACGTGTGTGAACCTTTGTAATACTCTCTCTCCTCATGAAATTGCTTAAAATTTTACCGAACATTTAGAGCTCATATGTTTCCCTTTTTCCTTGCAGCCCAACAACATATTTTTATCGGAGGCATCAAATATGGTGCTGATCATGGGCCCAAACATGTAAGAAATGCTTTATTCAAACCAGATCCTAATACATGGAAATGTGTATGCATTGTGGCTATTCGTTGATATCCATTCAAGGTTATCATTCTTCTTGAGTTTAAATGTCCACTGTTTCCGTCAGGAGTGGGAAGAGCACTTATCTTCAGCAAGTGTGTCTTATAGTTATTCTTGCTCAGATCGGTTGTTATGTTCCTGCTCGCTTCTCAACTTTGAGGGTTGTTGATCGGATATTTACAAGGATGGGTACAGTGGAAAATCTTGAATCTAACTCTAGTACGGTAAGTTTTCTAAATTCAAATCAGAAATATTGAGCCCTGATATATTTCTATTATGCATCTTATTGCTATTTAATATTGAATATTTAATTATTTATAAAGACTGGTTATCATCTGTAACAGTTCATGACAGAAATGAAAGAAACAGCTTTCATCATGCAAAATATCTCCCAGAGGTAGTACATCACAATATTTATTTAACCTTCTGGAATATACAGTTATATCCAGTAATATTTGGTTTACATTGGATACAGGAGTCTGGTTGTTATGGATGAACTTGGGAGGGCTACATCTTCCTCTGATGGATTTGCAATTGCATGGAGCTGCTGTGAACATTTGTTGTCACTAAAAGCGTAACCTCTTTGCCATTTTTCCATTTACCAAGATTCCAGTGGGTTACCTAAGAGCAGCTATATAAGTTTTGATAACTTTAGAATGTGGTTTTTAACAATTGGTACATCACATATACATACAGTTTTCACTGTATGAAATATCCATCTTTTATCTACCCGAATAGATGTCTAAATCCCGGGGACTGGTGTTATGTCAATCACTTGGGCTTAGGTGTATCACAAAACGCTTTGTAATCCTCCCAGGGATTAATCCCACAAAATACCTTTCCCAGGGATTTATCCCGATAATTGCTTTGTATTTCTGGGATGGAGGGATCATTGGTTATATGTACAGTTGCTACCAGAAAAACCAGAAAAGGAAAAAGAAAACAACATACCTGAATTCTTTTACGGGGACGTATGCCATAACTAGCCCAACTCATCTTCATAGAATTTTAAGATGTGTGTGTGTGTGTGTGTTATTGGTCCGTTCACATTTATCTAAAATTATAATGTCATAGTTACTGTCTCGAACAACTGAGGCTTCATATATCAAGTCTTTCATACTAGCATTCGAAAATCCCTGTCACACGGTTCCAAACTTGTGGTGGAATCACTGGAGAAAGAAAGCAATAACTGTTCTTTACATACTAGACTACAAGAGCTTTTTCAATTACTTCAGAGGCTACTTCATGAATCAAAAACTTTCAATTGAACTTAACCTTTCAATTGGTTGGTATTTTTGCCTATCCTCGTATTATATGCCAACTTGGTCTAACTTTCTTGCAAAAATCCTGAAAATTTTTGTGCATTGTTCTCTCTGACACGCATTTTAATCAGGGTTGGTTGCCATCAATATAAAAGATTGCAGAAAGGGAAAACAAGCACTTGATATTGGCTTTTCATCATTATGAACGACTGAATATTAAAGATTCTTATTTATTTTATTTCCTATGAAGACTGTATAGAAGTTAGATGCATTATTATTTAGTTCTCTATCGAGTGGTAGGAACTTATACTATATAGGTTATGTTTTGATTCTGTTATTACTGCTTATCAATTATGATTGCTAGTTTACATTTTTTGAAGGTGCTTTCTTGTGAAAGATGGTACACAGCCTGGTGGCCAAATTTTATATGCAGAAGCTAACATATCATCTTTCAAATCTTTCTCAGGTATACTATATTTGCTACTCATATGGAGAACCTATCCGAATTGGTAACTGTCCATCCAAATGTGAAAATACTTCACTTTGATGTTGACATAAAAAATAACCGTCTAGATTTTAAGGTATAATTTATGAGATTTGATTCAAAGATTCTTTCATTCTAATCTTGGTTTTAAGTGAGTTTTTCTGAAGCAAAGTCTCGTCTATTTTCGTAGTTTCAACTCAAGGAAGGACCAAGACATGTTCCCCATTATGGGCTTCTATTAGCAGAAGTAGCAGGATTACCCAGCTCGGTTACTGAGGCGGCCAGAAACATCACATCCAGGATCACAGAAAAGGTGAATTCTTCTGAGTAACCAAGCATTCTAAGTTGAGAGTTAATAGTAGTTAGTGGATACATCTCTACATGAAAACATAGTCTTCTGTTTATACTGGTATCATTACCGACAGTAACAGGAAAAATGATAGGCCCACAAGGCCACGACTTTTAGACGTTGACAATAGTCTTCAACTTAAATATGATTCAAGGTATAATAGAGAATTTCAAGAAAATTGAAACACAGAGAAATTGGTTTGCGCCAATTTCAATCTCATTGAAATCCATATTTTTTAATTATACTTTTGGCCGTCATTTATCACTAGGATCTAAATTAATTTAAGAGATTCTGATGTCCAGTACTCCTGTATTCAATGGGAGCCCGTTCCTGATGAACCGGTGAATTGACAATTTACAATTTCAATCTTTAGGAAGTGAAGAGGATGGAAGTAAACTGCCTGCAATATCATCCAATCCAGATGGCTTACCATGTTGCTCAGCGTCTCATATGTTTGAAATATTCCAGCCAGGATGAGGATTCAATCAGAGAAGCACTGCATAACCTGAAAGAGAGCTACATTCATGGAAGGCTGTAGCAAATGTGCCCTATAAATCATCCCCGCATTTTGTAAATACAATACAGAACTGCTAGGCTGACGAGAACCCAAAAGAGACAATAAGTTACCAGATAGATTTTCACTTCAGTCACAAGTTATATTCCCCCTTCCCTTTTGTGCTTTATTATGTGTTGATAAACAGAATACTGGAACCTCATGAACAGCATACAACAACTGATAATAAATAGAGCTGGTAGCACAAGTATATGAACAACAGAACAAGTGCAGTTGTAGGCATGAAGTTTTGTCAAGAGGTAGCCTTCAAGGTTGAACAAATTGGACACATTACTCTTGCCAGCCTTGGCATGTGCTTCTTGATCTCGACATTACCATTAAATCTCGATAGGAGACTAAAGACCATTTCATAGGGTCTACAAATTCGAGATGTATTTTTTTCCCTTCAATTTGTAAAGAATTTCCGATTAACTTTTTTTCTTTGGATTTCAAATTGTATAGCTTGCTTATATTGAAAAATTAAGGGAAGCTGATCTCGGTCAAGACCATGACCCCCAATTCCAATTACAGATTGGCATCACCTATAACTCATGAGTTCGTATTCGTATACTCAACTAGAAAGTCCTTCATTTACAAGACGTTCTACTTGGAATGTATAAAGCACACATTCTGTTATGCATGAATCATTTAAATTTTTTTTTGGCCAAACAAGGATCAATTAAATCCACGACTCCACGAGCGAGGTTTAGAAAACCTCAGCAGCATGAATACGAAGAGATAAAAAGAGATGGCGGGAGCTGATACCACAACTATTTCTTCAGCATTAGCATCCAATAACCTCTCCAATTAAAAGCAACACAAGACTCAAGTAACAAGATAGTAAATCCTTCAAATGGAACATGATTCAAGTGATTCGCATACATAATTAAAGTTTTGAACTGCAAAATCTTAAACTCATAACAAAACACGGTCTTGTTGAAAATACCAAGAAAATAACACCAACACCTAAGATAAGAGGACCAAAATCAACGGTAGCGACGAAGGGAGAGGGTGTTGTTTCTCTTCCAGGTTGCCCGACGAGAAGGACGATTCTTGTGGTACAAATGCCCCTTTCCGCGCAGACCCCTGTATTTCTTCCCAGCAGAAGTGAGCCCACGAAGCTCCCTGTGCTTGTGAACAGGATTGCAGAGCCAGTTGATTCTTGGGTCGTTTTTGATAGCAGCATGAGCAACATCAACAAGGATAACCTCAAAGTACTTGTAGGTTGAATCCTGCATCCATATATTGATAATATACAAATGTAAGCAAAAGTAAATACAATGACACCAACAATAGCTCAGAAAAAAAACTACAGAAAAATAAAATTGATTTCACAAACAGACCTCATTGATCCAGTAAGAATTGAGAACCCTAAGGCCCCCCAACTTGCGACCAGCACGCTCCTCAGCAACAGACCTCTTGCTGCGCTGGAACTTTAGTTGTGTAACTCCCTGGTTTGTGGGCTTCCCATACACAATACCCTTGGAAACAGGCCTCTTGCGACCACCACGTCTCACACGGACACGATAAACAACATATCCCTGGATAAAGTTTTACAAAACCCATCAAACAGAAGAGCAACAACTAGACACTTACAAAATGCAATGGTGTCATAGGGTATATGAACAACAGAAGAAAGAAACAGACGACAGGATAACAGGTAAAAACAGAAATAAAAGCACACAAAAACGGTGTCAAGGCTGCGAAACAGCGATATGTTGCAGTAAGCAGTAAGCAAAGACATGAGACTAACAGAACACTCAATATGCATCATCGAATTAGGGCCATAATCAGGTGAAACAAATCGATCAAATCATTTATACACAAAATATGTGATAAAACAAATCAATAAGCCATGTTCACTATAATCTACACCTAAAAAAACATAACTGCAATCAATTGTTTATATATACAAGGAATTGTTATAACCTGCTTGGCCTTGTAACCCAAACGGCGAGCCTTGTCAGGGCGAGTGGGCCTGGTGACTCGAACAATCGAAGGATGCTGACGGTAATCCCAGCAGCGAACCCTCTGGACGAACCCCATCACATCGGATTGCTTCTTCCGCCATAGCTCCGACACGTACTTGTAAGCTCCTAATATCAGAAAAAAGCAAACAAATTTCACGTGTTATAATAGCATACAAGCACATTAGCCATCACTGCGATTTAACATTCCAGTAAATGATTCAGAAAGACGTAATTCAAAGGAAGACTCGGGGAATAAGAAATCAAATGTATATGAAACAGATTCGGTGCAGAGAGATAGGATCAAAGGCATGAAACTGTACTAAATCTAGGGTTAGACAGAGAAAAAGCGAGGGAGAGAGAGGTACCCATCGTTTCAGAAATGAGCTGCGGCGCACAAGCTTCAGCAGTCGGGGCTGAGGTTTTCGACTAACAGACTAGGGTTTGTGAAGAAGCTCGAGCTTTATAAGCTGATACTTCAAAATCTGGACCGTCCGTTTTTCTTAGAAACCCTAGTTTTAATCTGACGCTACACGTGTTCTTAACTGAGAAACGACGTCCATTTACATAAGGTGATTTTCATTTTCAGCGCGAGGTTTTTTTTTGTGAATATTCTCTTTTGTGGTTAAAGAAATAACATTTTCTTATTTCAATAAAAAAAAAACACTTTCTTTATTGATACAAATTTTACATGGACTGATGGACCTCCATATTACATGTCTTCATTTTATCTATCATAATTTCATCCTTAACTAAAAAGAAAATTGACTCTCTTGTACTCATATCTTATGTAATTGTATCTCACGTGAATAAAAAATTCACTTTCATTTCTAAAAAAAATATGAGTCTATAATTATTATTTAGTGACATACAATATGTCTTTCTTTTATATGCGGAAGATCATGAGTTCGACTCTTTAACAATTAGTTGTATAAGAAAGTTGAAAAGACTTTAAAAAAGCTCTAAGACATGTAATTAGTAATACGTCATGGTGACAAAATTAGGCTAGCAAATGAGGATTCGACCCCATAACATATTACTAATTACATGTCTTAGAGTTTTTTTGTTAATCTCACCATGACATATTACTTATTATATGTCATGGTGTAATTATCAATTTTATCAATCAAAATTGTTTTATCTTGTGTCATCTTCGTACTATCATGGAACATATGAGACATAGTCAGAGAGCCAAATCATGCTTCAAAAAGTCATCATATATTTTTTACCCAAATAAGGCCACCAATATTTATAAAAATGCCACCACATCAATATTTACAAAAATGCTACTGCATTTTTTTTGCTATTATTTATAAAAATGTCACTACATACGAAAACAACAATAAAGTTATTGTCAAAACACACTAAAGCTACTGTTCAACGACACTAAAGCTACTGTTCAACGACACTAAAGCTACTGTCCAACGATAATAAAGCTACTGTCAAAGCATACTAAAACTATTGTCCAACGACAATAAAGATACTGTCCAACGATAGTAAAGCTACTGTCCAACGACAATAAAGCTACTGTCAAAGCATACTAAAACAAACGTTAAAGAACACAAACTACTATCCAAAAATAATAAAGCTACTGTGCAACGACAATAAAGTTACTGTCCAAAAAACAATAAAACGTCAGTGGCATGAATCGTAATTTTGAAAAAAATAATGTCAGATAGAAATAGTTAAAGCTACTGAGTGACCTTATTTGGAAAACAAAGCTATTGTGGCCTTTTGAAAAATATAGTCACCCAAATTGGCCTTATGGGTAATTGGCTCTTTATCTTATGTCATCTTCGTACTATCATCGAACATATGAGACATATAGTCACGGAGCCAAATTTATAGGTACTAAACAAAAAATAATTTGCTTGTCTCATACAATAGTTTATCACCATTTGAGATAAATCTTCACCCCATCTATTTTTAAATATCAAACAGATTTGAAAGTATAATTTATACGGTATTAATTTTTATCAATAACCAAACGACCACTGTTCACAAACTACAAGCAAATGATCATACATTTATACTATGTTATAGTATTTTTTGGCCGAACATACTACTTTTTATCTTCTCAAGAAAAAAATGCTACTATATATTAGAAAGAAAAAAAAATCACATGCTTGTCGTTTTGATAGCTTCCGACTAGTCAACAAAGCAAAATCATAAAGTTGGAAAATTTACAGAACATCACCAAACCCAGGCCGCCTCCATTTGCTCAAACTGAAATCCCGATGGCTACCTCACTCTCCGTCTCTCCAAACCCTAGCTTCACCACCACCTCTCACAAACCCTCTCACTCTCTCTCTTCTCTCTCAACCCCAAACTATCTCAAATTCCCAACCACCTTTCCCATCCCCGCCAAATCCCTAACCACCCAACATCCCTATCCCTCCCAAACCCAAGCTCCACGCTCAACATTCTCCACACGCGCCGCCGCCTCCACCACTCCTTCCACCACATTCCATGGCCTCTGCTACGTCGTCGGCGACAACATCGACACCGACCAGATCATCCCCGCCGAGTACCTCACCCTAGTCCCCTCCAACCCCTCCGAGTACGAGAAGCTCGGCTCCTACGCGCTCTGCGGCCTCCCGGCCTCCTACTCCACGCGCTTCGTCGACCCCAACGAGACCAAGTCCAAGTACTCCATCGTCATCGGCGGCGCGAACTTCGGGTGCGGCTCGTCGCGTGAGCACGCCCCGGTGGCTCTCGGCGCCGCGGGTGTGGCGGCGGTGGTGGCCGAGTCCTACGCGCGCATCTTCTTCAGGAACTCGGTGGCAACCGGCGAGGTTTACCCGCTGGAATCGGAGGCGAGGATTTGCGAGGAGTGCAAGACCGGTGATGTGCTGAGCATTGAGCTGAGCGAGAGCCGTCTGATCAATCACACGACTGGGAAGGAGTATGTGTTGAAGCCAATTGGGGATGCTGGTCCTGTTATCAGAGCTGGGGGGATATTTGCTTATGCTAGAGAGGCTGGGATGATTCCAACTTTGTCTGGTTAGAATTTTACTCTGCAATTTATTAGGTAATGCTACTGCTATGGAATATTGATAAGAATGTGCTATGCTTCTCTATTTAGGCTGCTTTTGCTTTGTGTTTTGTATTATGCCAATGAAGAAATAAAATGAGTTGTCTGGTGAGATACTACCCTACAAAATGAGTTACTGAGGAAGGTTGCAAATACTTTATGATCTTTTTGTTGCAAATTTGGTTTGCTAGGTTTAGATGTTCAAGGTTCCAACTCATTATGATTTGAAATGAGTAGTGGAAGTATAGAGTTAAAACTCAGAAGAGCAAGCCATGCACAATTGAGAATGGCTGCAAGAGAAGTTTCTGGGAGGGGAAAGCTCGAGTTACGGAATAGTGTATAATTTTGTATCATGATTCATGACATGAGCTGGGTGTCTTATTTGATAATAGCCTATGGCGATATATCTTCTACACGAAATTATGGGGAGCAGATGAGTTGTACAGTTAATATGCCGATGGAGTATACTACCAGATGTGAAGAGGATGTCCAAGATGGGTTTAGTTGAGGTAAAGGTGAGTTTGTTATATCAAAATCATTATATGTATTAGTTAGTCGGATTTATACAACATTGAATCCAAACGCTGAAAGCATCCCTTAGATTGTATTACTAGAATTTCCGATATTCTTGGTTGTTGAAAGGCAGGATGGGAAGGAACTGTCATGTAGGAGTCATGTTTCGTCTGTCCTTTAGTTGGTTGGATAGGTGACAAGAATGCTACCCTCCTTAGATGGGTCCCTAGTCACTAATTTGCCTTGCTTCTATTCTCTTGAGTTGTGTTTCAATATTGCCTTAATTATCAGATGCATTATGCCATTATGGCATTTTATCTAGCTTCGTTCTTAGCAAGTATTCCCATGTCTATATCTTTTAAAGTTCAACTCTGTAGTAGCCTTGTGTCTAGCCAGAGAGAAATGAAAATAAAGTGAAGGCAAACGACTTGAGTAGTTTAATCCTTGAAAGAGAGGGACTGATATCGACTTTTTGCTGATCATTTATAACCTTCTTTTGGCCCTTTGGATTGGGTGTGGTTGTCAATCTACCGATTACATCAGAGTAAAATGAGGTACTTCAATGAATTTGGTGGTGGACTTCTTCATTCGAGTCTATAACTGACTGTCTAACAATATAACAGGCTGAGTGACTATATCGAACACCCAGTTGATATGCAATGAAGGTTTAAGCACATTCCAGTTGACTATATCCAAATGCTCGGACTTTTCTCCACCACATTCTAGTTGCCAAGCATATCATGAGATGATGAGAAGGACAACCATCGTGGGTTTCATTACTTTTCTTCCACTCTATCCTCGCAGAAGTTCAATGACTCACCATTGTGGTGTTTAAACAGTGGCAGGCACATAATCTGATAACTGAGACACTGAGTTGATGCGGCCAGCGGAGCCATATTCACATCCTCCTCTTGTATGGCAGGCTTCCGTAGGGCTTCTTCATTTATTTTATATTTTGTTCTAAATTTATCTCAACTACTAAAATACATGTTAATTACAAGAGGAGGATGTGAGGCTTCTCAATCAATCTTTTAATCATTTTTTGCTGTTGAAAACTTGAAATTTTCACAAAACTTCACCAATGATAAAAATAATTTTTAAAGCTTTTTCAACTACCTTTGCTCGAAAAGCTCGAGTTCAAAGTCGGAAAACTTAAAAAGTCATAACTCACAAATGAAAAGAGTTTTTCGAGCAAAGTTAGTTAGCACACATTTTCAAAATAATGTTTTACCAATGGTGAGGAGGCATCCTGTGGCGGCCCTGAAACTACAAACGATGCCTATGCTAGCGAGGCTAACGATGTTTATGTTAGTGAGGCTAACGATGCCTATGTCCATGCTAATGATGCCCACGATGTCTATTCGATTTTCCAAAGTTGGAAAACAAGAAAATTTATAAAAAAATAAACGATTTGAAATTTGAGATTTTCAAATTCTTTCAATTTGAACACCTTTTAAAAAACATGATTTACTAATCGTGAACTTTTCATAAACTTTTATCTTTTTTGCTGAAACCATGATTTTTTACTCAAAACTGTGAGTTATAACACGATTTTTTTTGTCAAAATTGTATGTTCTTAATTTCGCACCACAATATTTCCACACTCAAATCATGATTTTTAAAGATTTTTTTTTTTGCCGAAACCATGGTTTTTCCACCCAAAATTGAGGGTTATTAGTTATTTACACACGATTTTTGAGGCAAAATTTTAGGCAATTTCTCAAAACCCATTCTAGATCTTCTGGATAGAAGTCAACCAATGTACAATCGTAACACGAAAAGCCCAGCCAAAAAGTTTGCAAATTGGACCGATTTATGTAGCTACCAGAGAATCACAATCTCTCCCGTCGTCCTTAATTAAGGTCCTTAATTGGCAGGGAAGACACCAATTAGAAAAATCAAATTCCAATGGCATTGTTGTCCACTCGAGCATGCATGAACAAAAAATAGACAAACATCCTTCCAAGTTCTAACAATTAAACTACGTACTACTTTTCATTATATGATCAACTCGTAATTCTTAGCCACTTCTATAGTTCTATCATCCATGGCCACCATGCCAACCATATTAGGAGTAGTACTAGCTAGCACCCATGTACATCTCGGTAAATATGCATGGGAATGCAGATGTTTTCAAGCTTTGTCATCTTATCCTTATATTCTTCACATTCAGCAAGTTGGTTTTCATTCTCATCAAGCCACCGAATGGTCTTTGCAACCGCATCCACAATTTTCTTCTTGTCCGCTCCGTTGTGCTTTGAGAGATTAGAAACTGTGTCCTTCATGTTATATGCATAGTCGAACAAAACAAGCTTAGCCTCCAATTTCTTCTTATTCTCCTCATCCTCTGACTTGTACTTCTCTGCCTCCTTAACCATCTTCTTGATTTCCTCCTTACATAACATGCCTTTGCTATTATTGGTTAGTGTGATTTTGTTCTTCTTCCCTGTTGATTTTTCCTCGGCAGAGACGATCAAAATTCCATTGGCATCAATCTCAAAGTAAAGGTGAACCTCAGGCACTCCCCTTCGAGCAAAACCAATGTCTCTGAGCGTAAATGTACCCAAAAATCTGTTCTCTTTGGCAACTATACTTTCACCTTCATACACAGGAAAAATTACACCAGTTTGTCCACTAAAGATGGTTGTGCATAGTCGTAGTTTCTTGGTTGGGATGGTAGTGTTTCTTGGGACAACAACACGCATCTGTCCTTTAGAATTTTCTATACCAAGAGATAGCGGAGTGACATCTAACAAGAGTAAGTCCTGAACCTTGTCAATATCGCCCTCGCCGCCCAAAATTGCAGCTTGTACGGCGGCACCATATGCAACTGCTTCATCAGGATTGATGCTTTTGCAAAGCTCCTTACCATTAAAAAAATCTTGCAGTAGTTGTTGTACCTTGGGAATTCTAGTGGAACCACCAACAAGAACAACATCATGAATAATACTCTTGTCCATTTTAGCATCTCTCAAACACTTTTCCACAGGCTCCATGCATTTAATTTGTAAAGAGATCCATGTTGAGCTCCTCAAATCTTGCTCTGGTTATTGTGGTGTAGAAGTCAGTATCCTCAAATAAAGAATCGATCTCAATGGTGGTTTGAGCTGTGGAAGAAAGAGTTCTCTTTGCTCTCTCACACGATGTTCTCAATCTCCTAAGTGCTTTGGGATTACTGCTAATGTCCTTTTCGTGCTTCCTCTTGAACTCTTGTACAAAATGGTCCACCATTCGATTGTCAAAATCTTCACCCCCAAGATGGGTATCACCAGCAGTAGCTTTCACCTCGAAAACTCCCTCTTCAATTTTGAGAAGAGAAACATCAAAAGTACCACCACCAAGATCAAAAATAAGAACGTTCTTTCCACCAACAGTGGAGCCTTTTTTGTCAAGACCATAGGCAATTGCAGCAGCTGTCGGCTCATTAATGATACGCAAAACATTCATACCTGCAATTACACCAGCATGCTTTGTACGTAGCCTGACGTTGAAGGTCGTTGAAGTGTGCTGGGACAGTTACAACGACATTTTTTACAACCGATCCAATGTAGGCTTCTGCTGTTTCACGCATCTTGATGAGAACCATTGAAGAAATCTCCTCAGCAGCAAACTTCTTCTCTACATTCTTGTAGTTGACCATAATAATGGGTTTGTCCCCTACACCTCAAACTTTGAAAGGCCATAACTTCATGTCACTTCTGACAGAGGCATCACTGAATTTCCTACCAATTAACCGCTTTGCATCTAAAATAATGTAAACAAAAAACAACGTAAGAAATTATCGGATATCAAAGTTGTCTGTGAACAGAGATATTCTACCAACCAAAAGTTATACGCGACCTAAGACAAGGTCAGGTTTTTGAGCAAGAGTAGAATAAGTATGTATAGTAAGTGCAGTAACTATATATGAACTTATATATATGTAGTCTAGTTTCCATGAAAGACGTCAAAGACACAATTTTGAATTACCACTAGATCATGCATATATTTAACATATTAACACACGGGTATCTATCAAGTATTCAAGTTATAACAAAATACTTATTATATAACAGCATCAATATATTAATTAAATTGAGATAATTAAAAATATATATGAAGAACAAACTCACCAAAAACAGTATTGAGGGGGTTCATGGAGACACTACTAGAATTTTCCACATATACATCACTTCAAAAACATCGGTCAGAATTGCGCCTGATGTAAGATATTGAGTTTACATCGGTTTGGAGAGTAACTGATTTCTAAGAGGTTTATTAACATCGGTCGTTAAAATAATCGATTTCTCCAACTTTTTTTTAAAATTGCGCAACCCCCAATTCTTCAAAACGGAGCGCGCTATATTTTTAACTACTAGCGCCGAACACTTAGTATTTTTTTGTCTTGGTTTTTTGACTTCTCTCTATCAAACTCAACACTTAGTTTTTTTTTCAGCCTAAAGCCATTGACCCTTGTTGACTATCAAACTAATTAAGTTAACACTTTGCTTTTTTTCGCCCAGCCCACCAAGCATTTTGACCCTTATGACTCCTCCAAAGCTCGATCTTTTCCAAACCCCCCCCTCACTCTGACTCCTCTCACCCCCGACTCACCGCCACTCTCCGACTCACTCCCCCCCTCCCCCTCCTCCCGCTCCTCCTCTGCGACCCTTTCCAAACCCCCCCCTCCTCTGACTCTCACCCCCCCGCCTCACTCTGCCCTCTCCCGTCTCACTCTCCCTCTTTCCTTGACTCTTCTTCTCTCCCCCCTTTCTTTCTTTTCGAGAACACAACCCTATTTATAGCACATTGGGTCTTACCTCTTAAGATGTTTATGAATATAGTTTATTGATGGAAAAGGGTATTCAATTAGATTTGGTTTTTTTTATGGGTGTTCTTTAATAATCATATCCTTGAATACAGCTATTGAAAGAAAGGTACAAATAGAGGAATTGAGCTTGATTATGATGGTTAATTGTTTTTTGTTTAGGTAGAGTTCTTATTTTAAGGCGGTTTTGATAAAAGGGAGAAAGAGAATCCATTCACGTGCTTCACATTTCCGTTTTTGTGAAGGTTGAAAAGGTTGCTTTTTTTCTTGAATATATACAGGAAATGAACAATCTGAAAGATGAGACTTTTTTTTTGATTATATATGTATCTATAGGTTTTTTTTTTAAAAAAATAACACATAGCTTTTGTAAGTTTGCTAAGCGAAGCTTTTTTGCAATAACACTTTTGAGAGGCTTTTTTAGCATAAACAAGTAGAGTTAATAACATAGCATAATACCATAGGGACCCGCTGAAGTAAAGTAGGTAGGTAGATGGAAGTAGGGCCTTTGGACTTTTTTGTAGAGAGAGGACAAAACGTTTGGGTAGCACCCAGTCCAACCCGCGAAGAAGAAATTGTACTCTTATATCTTATAGTTTGTTCGCTTAACGTGTTTAAAAGTTTCTTAGAAGCTCGAAAATTTTTTTTTTTTTTTCGTTTATGGCTTTTTTTATCTTTTTTTTTTTTTTTTTTTTTCGAATTTATAGGCGTTTTTGTTGCTATCTCTCTTTGTGGTTTTTTTTTGCTGTTTGGCCCCCTTCGTGGCGTTTTTCTTTTTTTCTTGGATTTAGTATTGTTTGGCTTCAGATACTTTGTAATCGTAAATTTACAAAAACAAACGGACGCTATTTGAATTGTTTATTTCAAGGCAAGAGGGGGTGGCCACTAAGTCACCGACCACAGAGTCCAAGACCCTTCGCTTGTAATAAGGAAACTAACCCGAAAAGTGTCACTTGTAAATACATGGAAAGGGTGTCAAAGGTGGGTAGTCCGATTTTCATGGCCAGTTGACATACAAAGAACAGCTCAACTAGATATGAAAACTATTTCTTACATTTGATTGTTTCAGTTTTCAAAAAGAGGAAGAGGAGGAGATCGAACGGAGAGGACACCTAGGTCGATCGTTTCCAAACGTCGCCCCCAACATCTTCTCCCTCTCGTCGCCATGACCGGGGTTAGGTATGCCTTGACAAATTAATTTGTGAATTGATTTCATCTAATGTCTCGATTAACTACTCGATTGATTGTGTGGAACGGGATTATGTGAAAATTTAGGGTTTAGGTTTGAACCATCTACTTGGGGCGTTTAATTTATGCCTTTATTTAGCCTTGGTATTCTTGTAGATCCTTATCATTTGGCTTTTGCTAGGTCTTTCTCGTTGGTTACTTACTAGTTGTTTACATTTAATAGAATGCTCTTAATGGATGTTCTTTTAATGAATGTACTAGGAGTTACATCAGGTAAACTTGGATGCGAGAGGTGAGATACATTAACATAGAATGGGGTTGAACAATTTTTGATTTTTGCTGAATCAAATGCTAGTAACCCTAAAAGAATACCGCCCTTGCGTAAGATGCATAAACGCAAAAAGAGTCAATTAGAGTCATCGGGGACATTTGTAGATAAGGGTTCATGTTAGGATATAAAACGGATAGGCACGAGAACGTGCTTCGGCTGGCAGGTAGTGATCCAGACGAAACCTTTTGGGAAGGAGTGTGGGTTGGGGGTGAGGGGTGTTATGTTTGTGAGGAGGAAAGATGTTTGATATAGGAACACCCAGTTAGTTCACTAGTGAAACTTCACTTTGAAAGCTGGTTTGGGAGGATGTTTGAGGTGCGTTAGGGCTTGTTGAAGGTAGGGCAAAGAGGGCAAAAGATCACCATGGGGGGAATATAAAAAAAGCAGCTAGGCATATTGTATAGGAAAGAATTTCTATGCAACTGGTCCCAGGGGCCCTCGTGAACAAAGAAGGACAAACGAAAGGGGGCAACCCCAGGTTGGGTATTTTCCTACTTCCAGATTTAAACGCTTGTTTAAACTCTTGGAACTCGACTTACTTGGCGGATAAACGACGAGTGGACCGCTCTGGGGGTTGGGTTGCAGGACCCGACTTGGTTGGCCTGCGGAAACCGCCTCGTGTGGTATGTTGTGGTAGGTACTTCCTTCGGTGTGAGGTAGTTTAGTGTTACTTTTTTTCGGTCCGAAAAAGAGTTTTACTTGGACTTGATGAGACTGAAAGCTTGGGGAAGGGTTAAGAGTTGGTTAGGCGAATTCACCTTGGCGTTTTGTGGGACGACCCGCGGAACTTATCGGGGGCCGGGTCAAACGCCAACGGGGGAAACGGGGGATGGTAGGAAGCCTGGGCCCAATTGGCTTTGAGGATGAGGAAGAATTTAATAATCCGGTGGAAGCACCAACCCCACTAACGGAGAACAGGCTCAAAACGGAAGATACAATGGAGTTTGGGGGAAAAAAACAAAACCGCTACTTCTTGTGAAAAAAACACTTTTTTAACTTGGGTATGAAACTCTCAGTGAGCCTTGATGTTGCACATGAGAAGAATGTTTGTGAAAGTTTGATTGGTACCTTATTGAATGCCTTTTAAAACTAAAGATAGGCGGCGTTGCTTGTTGAAAGGGGTTAGAGGTGGGAATGGGGAGAAAAGAAAATTTAGCGCCATAACTTTGCTAGGGCGAAAATCGAGGCTCTTCTTTTGTCAAGAAGGTTCGAGGCTACTAAACGGTATCAGGAGTTTAAAACGTGGGTTAAGCTCGTGACCTTGAACATGTTGGGCGTGCCGGTTGATTAGGGCTTGCTTCTTTAGTTTTGTGCCCGGGGTGGGCAAAATTGGATAGTTCCGGTTGGTGGATTTGGGGGGACTTTCCCCTTTTTTTGATATAATGGTTCATCTCGTGCTCTTGTGAGGAGTCCGATGGGGCGTTTTTTTAGAGGAGACTCGAACGTTCTGAAGTATTAAAAGGGTAGTTGGATTCCGGGGGCTGGAAAGTTATTGGGGAGGAAGGGGTTTTGCTCGGTTTTTAAAGCAGTAGTGCAATAGGGTTCCTAAGGGTCCAAGCGCCCACCCCGCCGGGCTTGTCTGGGGGGGGAGGGTTTCAACAGGGGACTCGGGTTTTGTTTGTGACCTGCGTTTTTAGACGAGCACGTTTTATTTTGCATAGTATGCGCCACGAAGCCGGGCGCTCGGGAAAGGGAAAAGGTGGGGCGAACTTTTGCCAATGGTTTGAATCCAGGTTGTTATTGTACTCTTTAGATATTTGATTTGTGACCTACTTCAACGTGAAGGACGTATGAAAAGCTTGAGGTTGGGGGAAAGGAGTTTGGCCGGGTATTACTTTCCCTTTTGTTGGTTTTGAAGTTGGTTTGGTTGGTGTTGTGTTGGAAATCAGTGGACTGAGCGGACGTGCCTTGTACTCGCTTGGTTTTTTTTTTAAAGGGATGCGAATAGGAGCTTTGTGCTGCACGCCACCTGTTTTCCTCGACTTTAAACGTGGGAGCTTGGAAGACTGGGAGGAAATTGTCAGTGGAAGACAAAACCCCATTACAACCGGGGATTCGGAAGAGGGTTAGGTTTTTTTTCATGTATTGTCTTTATTGTCAAAGTATTTAAACTATGGATAAGACAAATATTTATTTGTGGTATAGTGGGTTCGAACTTTCAATGCTGAAAGGGTAGGGGTAAAAGCGCCACTGAAGAACTTTGTAAGTATTATTTCATCTTGCTACAATATCCAATTTGGTATCTATCATGGTGTTCACTTTAGTAATGTCAATTTAGGGTGCACCAAAACAACGGTGGGCATGAAGGGATATTATGTTAGGGTACATGAAAGACATTATAGATGATGTTTCGTTAGTTTCCGACTAGGTAGTGTTATAGTTTGAAAAACTATGCATTGGAATATTATTACCTTGGGCTGAACCAACCTTTATATTGTTTTTAGGGGCAGCAAAGAATCGAAATCATACACCCAGGCCTTGGAGGTGGTTGAGTGGGATGCAAAACGTTGTGGGGTTTGGGGAATGGCTTTTGTCTCGGGTTGTTTTTTTGGTTGAAGTGTTGGATTAGCTTGGTTTTTGCTACTGGCAAAAGTGTGTTATTTTGTGCAAAGGGGGCACGTAATTTTGCTTTCACTTGTGATGGAATGTCGATCAAACTCAAAACTATCGAGTTGATTTTAATTGGCCTTAATTTATGGTTAATTTGTTTAGAAATCTTGATTTGATTGAGAAATATTGTGGATTTGGTTTGCTATCATATGGAATCATTCCAACATAAGCGATTATAATGGTGTGGTATATAAGAATCGAATAAACCTGAATAGACTTTAAAAAAACAAACACCCGCAAACGTTGTTGCAACAAATTTGGGACATCGAATTGAAAGCCAAAAAGAACTACAGGATGGACACGAAATAAAATTAAAGAGCTCTTAAAAGGATCACACAAGAATAAAGAAAGAACGAGATATTAAAACAGGAACGCAACAACAAAAACGAGTTCCTAAAAAGGACAGACTTCAAAAACGGATGTTCTGTAAAATAGAACAACGAATTTTGGAAAAAGATTTGAAGGGTAACAAAGGATTCTTTCCAAAAACAGAAACCGCAGACTTCAAGAGGAGCCAAAACAACCAAACAGGGTTAAAGTAAAAAGAGGAAGGTAAGTTGTTGAGAACTTAAAGTTGTAAACAGTTGACAATTTAAAGCAAGAAACTCGATGTTTG
Source organism: Rubus idaeus (assembly GCA_030142095.1). NCBI lineage: Eukaryota > Viridiplantae > Streptophyta > Magnoliopsida > Rosales > Rosaceae > Rubus > Rubus idaeus. The sequence goes on from CM057969.1 coordinate 9,163,924, forward strand.
GTTTGTTTCATAACGTCCAAGGAGCAAGGAAGGAAAGACTCCACACCCACAAAGGCGAAAAGTTTAGTTGAGTTAGGAAAACGGGTTGGTTCTTGGCGGCATCACCAATCAAACGGCCATTGTTCGTAAAAGCTACATAAGACGGTGTTGTTCTGTTGCCCTGGTCATTCAACGCGACCGTGCTGCCAAACACCAACACATGAGTAAGTTGTTCCGAGGTCTATACCGATAGCTGGACCCTCGCCTTTTGCAGCCATAGCGATTGACGTTGTAGAAAGCTTAAACCAATTAATTACAAAGAGCAAAACTGTTTGTGTTATTGTGTACGTTCGTGTGTCATGGATGTGATATAGGTTAATTTGATTGATTGATGCAGCGTGGGTTTTCCATAAGAAATACTACATATCCGGTGGTGTTTAGCATAGAAAATCTAATCCATTTGTCACTAGAACAATTAGGAATCCTTATTGACTTGGGAAATCGACTTGTAATTGCCATGCGCAATGGCCAGAAACGTACTATTGGCTTATTGGGTTTTTGGTCAATCAGTACGTACTCTAATACACACTAGAATACTTGGTGAGAGCTCAAGTTGAGGATTATTGATAATCCCAGTAGACGATAAGAGCAAACTTGGACGAAAAGTGTCCAGGTACATATGTAATTCAGTATGCCTTGGGTTATTTTACGGTGACTATATATATATGTATATATGTATATGAAGTTAATTTGCTAGAGATATCAAGATTGTATTCTGGGGCCCATTGAAGAGGTCATGACTAGCTCATGAGAGATACGTTTGATCATGGAAGAGGAAATGGAAGATTTGTCCAACTTGTGCTATAAAAAGGATAACTATAGCTCTATTCTTCTCCAAGCATAGTTGCCTAGCCTTATTCCACATATAACACATATTTGCTCTATAATTTGCAGTATGGCGGACAACAAAGGTTGTTATAACAACCCTCCGAATCCCCCAAAGCCTAAGCCTCCACAAGATAATAAGTCTAAGGAAGCTGAGCTGAAGGCTCAGGAAGCGTTGAAGAAGTCATTAATTAGGCAAGAATGAGGGTCGCATGCACTTGATCGATCTAGCTATGAGCTTGCTGAGGATCCCCATCGTACTTTCATCGTACTTTCAGTAGTGTACATGTGTGTCTTCTACATGTATGATCTATATATGTTTGTTGTCTTTAAATTTTAGGTGTTTATTGTTTTAAATTTGAAATGTTTATTTATGTATTATGAATCAATCAAGTGGGATCCTTAATTTTAACTTGATGTCTTCTTCAAATTAACCATGTTACTATACTATGTATGCTTGTTCACTCTCTCTCCTCCCTCCACCCCAGCTCTCTAGCCTATAAGCATGCATGTTAATTACGTTTGAATGAAAGCGTGTGGGAGTGTTGAAGATCGATCTCTGCAAATAATGTAACATACAGAGGGTGGGTGCTTCACATTATAATTATGCTTTAATTAATTTGTTCATTTCAATATTGCAGTTATCGATCGAGTCTTTAATTATATATATGATGAGGCTTACCCTCCCTTACATACATACTCATCATTTTCCCATCGTTTTTTCTCTCACGAGCTAGGATTTGGGGCACGACGTCTCAATCCCAAACCCATGGCCCCTTGCCTTAAACTATTTTCGGCTCTCATAGCGCGCCGTGGATGTAATCGGAGAAAAAAATTAGGTACATATTTTAGTGACGAATTATTCGTTGCTCAAGTGTTTCAAACTAATAATTTTTTTTTAAGCTTGAAAAATGTAAAAGAATTTAGTTATAAAATCTCTTGGCCTCTATGTATAAACAATGCGAACAAGTTTGGCAATACATCGTCTATCAAAATTAGATTTTCGCTTATTTTGCCACACAATTTCTCTTCTTAAAAAAAACACACAATTTTCTATGAAAAATGATATTTTTGAAATTCTTAAGACCCATTTTGCATGGGTTTCTGAAATTATTTTAAAGTATCAATGAAATCAAAAGTGAGATCTCATGAGGACCGGAAGAGTTTTAAAATATATATATATATATATTTATAAACACCTTGTAGTAACGAATAATTCGTTGAAGCAAGTGTTTCGTGATAATAATTATATTTTTTTTCAAGTTTAAAAAATATAAAAGAATTTAGTAAGAAAAGCATGAAAATGACACAGATTATGACACATAGTATTTGCCCTTAACCCTAAAATTGATAGAACAAGAGAATTAAAAAATTGGCACATTCGTTTGCATTGGCTTGGCCACAAGAATCTGCGAGCTTGGCTGTTAGAAACTTAGAACTTAGAATGAGCAAAGACAAGGACTCATCCACTAGAATAAAGTCTCAGTTCTCTACTTTTAGGACTCATCCACTACAATACTGGCTTAACCACCACCGCCGGAACAGAGAAATATCGAGAGAGGAAAATAGTAAACTTTGTGAAGCATGTACAATGAAAGGGGGAGATGGACCTAACAGCTATGCTGACAACTCCACTTACCAGGTTTCTTCTCTAGTAGTCACTTCATCATTAAAACTATATGTAGGTTTGATGCAAATGAACCAAATGTCCAAACATTATAGTTATGTTTTTGGAAATTTCATAAACTTCGTACTAATAAAAAAACAGATAATTTTTATTCATATTCGTAATTGTACCTTTAATAAGCCAAAAACATGAAATTCCAGAAATGTTCCCGAAACAAGAACAAGGAAGACATAGCCAAGGCCCATGAGCCAGTTACATATACATCAATACAATCGAATCAAGCCCAAGAAGGCCCAACAGAAGGCGGAAGCAGAATGCATGGACGGTTTTGCCCTTGGCGTTTAATCTATCTATCTCTGCCGTCGATGATCCCGATCTCGATCCCTGGAACCTCTAGAGTGCCTAGACGGCTCCTCCTCAGGCTGCGGCGCCGGCGGCGAGACCTCGGCGTACCTCGAGGACTTCTTCTTCCTCTTGAAGTGCCTATCGTCATCGCTAGACTCATAGTCCAGAGCAGGAGAACTGACAGCACTCGTCGTCTTCCTGCTACTCACAGCCGCCGCCGCCGCCCCAGCAGCAGCAACCTTGGTGGACTTGCTATACTCATGGTCGTGGAATCCATTCGCCAACTCCTTAGAACCGGCCGCCTCCTTCGCCGCCGGAGAGCTCTTCCGCTTCTTGTTCGCTTCCCCCTCGGGAAAGCTAATCCGCGAGAACACGCTAGCCTTGTGCTTCGCTGACGCTGTTTCAGCGGCGAGTTTTGCGGAGCTAGACTTGGACGGTGCCGTCTCGGTGGCAGCGGGTTTCGAGGAGGACGACTCGGAACGGTGCCGTTTCTGGCGGGGCTTCTCCTCGTCGTAGTAGTCGTAGTCCTTGGCGTTGTCGCGCAGTGGTTCACGCTCTCGATCGCGGTCGTGGTGGTGCTCCGACTTCCTCTTCGGAGGACGAGGCGGCGGTAGTGGCTCGACCAGGTCACGTGAGGGTCTTCGTTCTCGTTCGCGTTCGCGTTCCGGAGAGGACCTCTCGTATCGGTGGTGACGATGGTGGTCGCGATCCCTGTTGTTGTAGTCTGGGCTCGGAGAACGGCCTAACTTCTGCACACACCAACCACAAAAATAAGTAAAACTAAAAACCTTAATATTCCATTGGCACACGTGGCAGCCAGCCAAGTCATAATATTTTACCAGCGTCAAGTAGAACATTATTCGGTTTTTTACTATTACAAAAACAGATAAACTCTTGGGAAGTACAGGCACTTACATTAGTTTTCACATTTTGAATGTATAATTTAAATATGACCATTCATATATTATTTTTCTTTTTCTTGAAAAAGTAAAACAAAGCATCGTAAAATCGATCACCAAAAGAGATTTTTTTTTTCTAGTTAAGAACATCCAGGACAAGTGAAAAATTCAAACATGATCCCAGGCTTGAAGTGAAGCACTTTTGGTTCAGTAATTTTTTTTTTTGTGGGGTCAAATTTCAAGTCCTGGCAAATATATAGTAGGAATAATGCGATTCACAACATAACTCTAATCTGACCTCAGTTTCTTTCTGCCAAGCTATACAACACAAACTAGAACAGGTTCTCTACATTTAATCTCCGCATGATCAAATGGAGCATTATGAAAAAAAACAGAAAAATAAAAATAAAGTTGAAAGTAAAAATTGATAACTGGCAAGGAAAAACGGTTTAATAAACCCTAAACCATTTGCCCCAAACTGCAGCAACAATACAAATTTTCTCTTTCTTTTTTCGTAAAGAAAAGAGAAAGGCATTATCTGGCCAAATTGGTGGTCTATTGCCAACTTGGCGTCTCCTTGCAAAATTGTTGATAAAAACCTTAAGTACCTGCTGCAGCAGTATACAAATGATAAGAAGAAGAGGGGGAAATTGGCACAATAAACACGTACAGATTTGGCTTTCATTGGAGGCACATCGCCATCACCGGTCACTTCTCTTCCATATTCCCGATCTTTGGAGAACTCCCTGCTGAAAGATAATCATATAAATAAAGATATCTACCCCCCTCCACAATTCGCAAGTCCAAGACGAAATCAAATTCTTCAAACTTACCTTTGACCCCGTCTCTCATTTTCACGCTTCCTCCTCAGATCAGCTTTCCGAGCCTCAAATTCCTCTCTGCTCATGATAGGAGGAGGTCCGACATTCATTCCGTTCATACCCATACCCATACCCATACCAAAGTCCGCGAGATCCCTATTAGAAAAGACACACATTAGCCCACAAGATTGAAAGGACTTCTATCAAGGGAGGAAAAAAAAAAAAAAGGCATGTAATTGCTACTTGGGGCATCTATGTTTATTTTATTTTGGTCTAAATAAAATGGCACTCTTAGGGAATTGTCTCCAATAATAACACACACGGCTATAAGCCCTCTCTAGGATTTGGTTCCCAGCACAATCTTGTCCACCAAAAAAAAAAAGACTCCAAGGGGGTAAAAAAAAACAACATGAAATTGCAACCAAAGAAGGAAACACTGACACCGTTATCATATCCCACCCATCCATCCAGAGAGTGAGTGGGAGACAGAATAGAGACGGATGCATACCTCTGAGGTGGAACCATAGGCATCATATAACCTTGACCACCAAATGAGTCCGGTGGGAAAGGACCCCCAAATGGCATGTCCATGGGGCCCATTCCATACCCCATATATGGCACAGGAGCACCATATGGTGCCATATATCCATCCATGCCCATGCCAGGTTGCATGCCATTCCAGTATGGATTGTAAGCAGAGGGGCCCATATGCATCATGTAGTTCTCAGCTGCAAGATCTTGAGAGGTCTTCCATTGCATTTCTGCATTGAATGAAAAAAGCACGAGGATGAAAATACTTGAATCCAATTTATCCGGTAAGAGAGATTAAATAGATCACAAAAACCTAGCCGTTTACAAAACAAAGAGGAGAAGTCATACCGTTTGCAGGCATGCGAACTTTTTTCTTTTTCTTTTTCTTTCCTGAAATGTACAAACAACAGAAAACCATTAAATAACTGCCACAGCTCTCTCTTTAAGAAGAAACAACAACAAAAAAGATGACTTAATTAAATGTTTGCAACACATCCATCCAACTGCTATAAGTCAAGCAAGCAGAACAAGACAGGGAATTGGATACACACAAAGAAGGAACATCCAAACAACTTATTTGCCCAACATAACCATGGAAAAATAATAAAATCCGACAGATACATTACCTGCCTCAACAGAGGCCAGCCTCTGCTGCACTTCTTCCTCAACCAGCGGAGCACTCCCTTGGGATGCAGGCTCCTTCACACTCATCGACTCATGTGTGGCTTCAGATACATCAGCTACTTTCGTATTCCTCACTTTCTCTAACATCTGCTGTGGGGCAAGAACAGGTTTGACCTCGTCTATAATCTCCTGTGTCTTCAGAGTTTCTTCATTCAAAGGTAAAGGTTTATTTTCTCCCTTTGATGCAGCAGATAAAGTAGGGGAAGGAATCTTCGGTTGTGGGCAGCGTGCAGACTCCATATCTGAATATTACAAATCACAATTGTGATAATGAAGGTATATGACTAGTTTAGTGTAAACAGAATACAAGGCACATCATAAAAAAACAAACCTTGAACTTGGAAAGCACTCCCAGCGTTATCAGTACTACTGTTACCAGACTCCAAGATTCGATTGATTGTATCCCTAAGCGTCTTATTTGGCAGTAGATCATCTGCAAGCGTATTTGTAGCCCCACAGACACACACTGACTTTGAGGTAATGTAATTCCTGATACCTGATTATAAATGTGAGCTAGCGTAAATCCAAACGAAATTCATGTGATAAACAAAGAAGCATAAAACAATTAGGTGCTCTAAATGCTAAAATGAGCCAGAATGCCAGATAAGGGTAAGCAACAAAAATATTTTCAAGTGATAAAAGTTAAAGTTCTTCAATTAACCTCAACAGAGGCAATGAAAGTTGCACTATAACTTACACTTATCACAAAAGCTCTTAAAGCAACACTTGCTTGTTAAAACAGCATCTTTCATCACTTCCTTGCACAAGGGGCAGTGTAGCTCAGGTGGTAGATCACCAACAGAACGCGTAGATGGTAAACCTTCAATCTCTTTCTCAAAAGCAGCCCTGATTTCATATATCAAAGATTATAGTAAGTTTTCATATCATCAACTGACACACAAGCATAAAAATTATGAAGTCTAGATCACCAGATAAGCTTACTCATTCGGCCTCATTACAGCTACTGCACCACTCGGCAATGCATATGAGCCATCTGGGGTTGCTATCAACATGGACTTGGGAATGCCAGTGGGTGGCTTCACTCTTTTGATGTCAAAGTTTGGATCACCATTTGTAGGGCAATGCTGAATATAATGCCCTGAATACACATAAAACTGTCAAACATAAAGCACTGCCCAGAATAACCATTCATCAACAAAACAAGCTAATCTCTTGGAAAAAGGAGGTCAGATGAACATACCAGGAACCTTACACCTGTGACATATATAGCCCTGTGGAGGTGTTTTCTTCTCAAACCCTCCTGCTCGACCTCCCAAAAAAAAATCAGTTTCATCATTTAAAATAGAGAGAGAGAGAGAGAGAGAGAGAGATGTTTATAAATGAAAATATATAACCATAAGAGACTCACCAAAACCACGTCCACCCATTCTTCCACCCATACCCCGGCCAAAACCTCTACCAGGACCAAAGCCATCAGAACCTTGACTGCACATACAACACAAATATCATTCACCACTAGAACACCCCCAATTATTATGATATCACATGGCATAATAATAAAACTGAAAATATCTTACTGTTGCCAGTCCAAGGATGGAGTCTCAATTAAAGCCTTAAGCTTGCTATCTTCATCAGCTTTATTTGTTGGTGGAACATCCGGAACCGCATAACTTGGCTGCACCGGCAGCACTTCAGGAATTTCATACAAATCACCCCCAAGATCATCCCAGTCCGACTCATCAGGCTGTAATGTCAAAATAAACAAATCGCTGAAATTTTGATTGCATAAAAGCAAACTCAAAGGCTCTATTATACTAAAGCTTACATTCACAGAGGAACCAGCTCCCAGAAAGTTAGTCCTTTCTGGTTCAGTGTTCTCCACAATATCTTCCACTCTATGCCTGAAATGAAATAGATGTAAATGGCCCAACTCAACCAACACTCAAAATAGGTCCTAATGGTCATAAGTAACACCCAAACCCTATAAAAGGTACTACTTTGGAACACTACGAAGGAGATACAGTAACAGGAATTACCCATATCACAGGTTTGTAAAACACAATGACAAACTATCCTGCGCACTTAAAAATTCAAAATGAACCTTACAGCAGCAAAACTAAAGTCAAGTATTAAAAGGATTGAAAGGATCTGAGATAGTACTCTGAATCAGTAACAATGGGCATGCGAGGGCGTCCAGGTACGCGGCGAATTAAAACTGAGGTATTTTTTGGAATCAACGTTGCTTCATCAAGATACTCTGAAATTCCACAACATAGAACAGGAGTCTATAAAAACACTGCAAATACATTAATCTATGAAAACAAGGATAAAAGCTACCAAAATGCGTTTCCCAAAGGCGTAATCCATTGTTCCTAGGAAGTTAAAGTCAGATTAACCGTTTCATCATAACCCAGATTTCAATCTCCCACAACCTGTCCCCTCTAAGAATGATCCAAACTCACCACAACAATTTTGATGGCCAAATTTTGTTCATTCAGGACCAGCCAACAAAACTTTGATCATTCAATAAAAACTGAAAAGACATACATATGAATTCACTCTAAATTCAAGGCACATGGTGGCAATTAGTGACCTAAATGTGAAGAGAAGTATAGCAATTTAACATCCTCCTTAATATCCAGATAATTAAATAGCTATCTACGATCACCAAAATTTAAGATAACCCCAAAAACAGTTTTGAAATCCCCAAAATCATAAATTACCAATCAACTCACACTCATATTAACTTCCAGGACCCATATTTCAATTCAATTAGAAAAAAGTTTAGAAGGGAATAACTAAAACTAAATCGAACCAACCTTCATTGGTCTGGGCGTTGGTGACCACAAGGTCGAAATCAGTACCCCTCCCTAAATGCTTGGATTCAAATATTTTTTCTTTGAGAATACCAACTGAGATGAAAGGACCGTCCATAGGAATTGAATCATAATCTCTTGCACTCTTAAATTTATAGTAAACCGCCATGGTAAATATTTTTTTTTCCTTCCAAATAAGAAATAGGTATAACACCACAACAAGAACAAACACCCAACGATAATCAAAGGCCTTTTAAAAAAAAATATAAAGGCCTTATATTAAACTCCAAAGAAAAAATCAAACAGTACAAAAATTCAAGCTCTTATTTTCTTTTTTCTTCGTTTACTCTACTGAGATCAAACAATTCAAACCACCGCAGAAGAAGAGAGCTCTTCAAAAGCTTCTTAGACAACGAAAACACCAATCTCGCCTCGCTTCAATTAAACGCCGAAATCCAAACTCTTCTCCGATCACCGATTGGATGCTTGGCACCAGATAAGATTCCGAAAAGCCTTCTGATGCAATCCTTCGCCGATTGATTCGATTCGACACAAATCAAATCGAATCTCAGATATCTGGGCGAATATAGCAAAAGCCCTCTGCGCTTGCAACGAACAAAGCCTTCGCGATCCTTCAAGAAATCTGAAAGAATCAGAAAACTCTAGGTTGCGGAATCGATCGATTGAGCAAATAGACGGCGAGCGGAGGTCGGATCCTTGTCGCGAAATCGCCGATCGGTTGGCCGCACGGATATCTCCACGAACAATCGCGAATTCAAAGAGTCACCGATAACCCCAAAACGAGAGAAATCCACCGAGAAATTTTGAAGTCGGTAATGGAATTCAAGCCCTGTGGCGCTTATATAGGCTAACAATCATGGTTGAACAGCTGGGCTGCTAGGGTTTGGTTTGGGAAATTTTGAGAGAGGAAGAGAAGCCTGAAGCCGAAAGAGAGAAGGAGGTTTTGAGAGGGTGGGATTTTTATTTGGGAAGGTTAACGACACCGTTGCGTTATTAGTAAGTAGAGTGACGGTACTCACTCGCTGTCACAGCGCGTTTTCACCACTGGCGCGGCCTGACCGCCTATGCAGTGTCGACGCGTTGTCTCGGATAATCTTCGTGGGGCCCAAGTCAATTAGGAGTCCATTAAGACATGAAGACAACCGGGAACAAATTTGCTGCCCACCTTCATAGATGATTGACACGTGTCCCTAACTATAGTTAGGATAAAAAAAAAATTCTGCTCTCGAAGCTTCCTCCTGTGATTGCTTCGTCGTCCGACCACCATTGACCTCGATACAGGTCCCATTCCCTTCGTCTACTCGAGCTCTTAATCCCTATATCGTATAACGGGTTGAAGCTCGATTCGGCCACAAATAGCTCGAATTTGTATCGAAAACTCCGAAGCTCTAGAATTTCAAATCCGAAAATCTCTCAATCTAGGAAGAATTGATGGAGGAGATTAGTGGCACTGGATTCGCCTTGAAGGGAGCTTCAAAGCCCACTAGTTCTAGCCCGTCGATTTGGCCGGAAAACAAGATCTCTGATCGGAAAACAGTCCGACTGTTCGTGTTTCTATTCTCTTTCTATACTTATCGTTGGCAAGTAAACTTGGTATGGAGATGAAGATCCTGAGGAGACGAAGACAATGGGACCGGTGTCGAGGTCAATGGTGGTTGGACGACGAAGCAATCGCCGGAGGAAGCTCCAAGGAGAGAGCATAATTTTTTTATATTTTATCCTAACTATAGTTAGGGTGGAAGGACACGTGTCAATCGTCTATGAAGGTGGGCATTGCCCACCCCAACAGTGGGTGGGCAGCAAATTTGTTCCCCAAGACAACCCGTTAAGTTTTTCTTTTTAACAAAAAAAAAATGGAACCGCTTTGTTAAAAGTTAAAACCTTCGATCTCTCAGTTCCTCATAAGATCATGAGCGTTGATTATAGCTTTGGTCTCAAGCAACGCGTGTAAAATGACATCAATGCCCTCGTCCATAGCTCATTAGGAATTTTGTTCATAGCTCAGTAGGAAATGAAGTATGGAAAACTATATATAGTACCCGGGACTCCACAAGAGAGACAAAAACTATATATAATTTAACTATTTTAAAACACTCAAGAGACAAAAACTAATATATTTTTATGCTTCTAAGATATTTTTTAAATGTTTTTTCGATGGGGAGATAATTTTTAAATGTTACACTTTTTATTATTACAGATTTACAATTTAAATCCATACATCTTTAGGTTATTTGAAATAAAAAGACCAAAATGACACTTGAATTGACACCGCACAGCTGTTAAGATTGTGTCAAAGTGTCGTCTCTATTATATATCTTATAAGACATCTAACATAAACAGTGACCACTAGTACTTAAAAAAAAATCATACTCGTGAGAAAACAATAAAATCGAAATTGTTTAATATCTAATTAATTGTTATAGTGATTATTTCAATTTTTAACAAAACATTGTGTTTCATCCGTTCTCTTTCACTTTAATTTCTGCAGTATTCATGTTTTTCTGCAGTATTCGAGTTGAAGTGTTTTTGGCCTGACTTTAGCATCAGAGGAAAGCAAATCAAATTGAAACTCCAATTATTCTATTTAAAGAAACATAAATTTATCACAGTCGTTTTGAGCCCACTAATTAAGAATGGAGTTTATACTAAACACAATTTTTCCTTTTGCCATCAAACTCAGCGCAGAGTTTGAGCTTAAATCCTTGGATGCAAGTATCGTAGCTGGAGGATAGGAAGTAGTTTTCTCCCTCCTTTAACTCTACACGATCGTTTCCTGAGTTGAATTCAGTTAAGCCACAAAGGTAAGTTTCACATTTCTCGTAACAGTTCTTCGGGTACTCGGGGAGGGTGAACTCCAGTCGCCATACTTTGGTACTCGTATTGTCATACTTGAAAACTGCCATATAAGACTAAAAACAAATCAATAACGTACTCTCTTGAGTATGGGGTTTTGGAGAAACTGATATAGCCAGCTAGGGCAAGAACCATTGATATGTTAGAGACTTAGAGTTTGATCTGCTCCAAATTAATCTGTTGAACCCGTTAAGTTAATTAATGGCATGCACGTACAAATATGGATTTGAATTGTCAAATATATGATTTAGTAGTACAATATATGGATGTAACTTAAAGATCAAACTCATGAGTAGGGTTCATCTCGTTAGTCATCACAGGATCTTGAGGGTGGAATGATCGATATGATTATTTTATATTTGAGTTTCTTTGTTTTCCACGTTTGAATCTAGATATAATGATAAATGACCAAGAATTTCATGGTTGGAGAACACCACTATCAAATTCATAGCTAGCCTAAGACTGATAAGTTGAACAAGACAAAATTAATAACGATGAACTTGGGCAAGCTCTTGGAGTTTAGGACAGTGGGAAAATCTATTAGGATAAGAATTCAGGAAAAAAAAATGAAATGAAATTAATGAAAACTAAACAAAGTATCCATCTTACCCAAGACATCTCCAGGTGTGAAGTTCTTGCCATTTGGCCAGTCAGATATGCCAGGATATTGGCTCCAGCCTTTCTCATCCCCTACCAAGAATTCCCTTGCCATGTATTTCTTGGCATTGGAGCAACAAGGTGGCAAGAATTACGCTAAACCCAACTACCAAAGCATTTTTGAAAGACATATTTGAGAGCCACCCACAAACAATATTATAACCTTCAACTATTTCAAGATATTGGAAGGATGGTTTAGTGCCAAAGACCACACGCAGGTAAGATCAATTTATACAGGGCTGATCATTAATAATTAATAATTACTCGTGTTCAGGTAATTTTGGCCTGAATTTATTCCTTAAGAAATTGTCATGCTCGATTTATTACCAAATTTCAACAGTAGATATAGTTGATTCTTGTAAAATCAAATAAGATTATTTCCCTATTTTCGGATCTCTTTGGTAGGAGATCGAAAGGTTTAAATGTACAGATCGATTGTTGTTACTTAATACCATGAGAAAGGAAAGAAACACAAGAAGTTTCTTTCTTTTTATCTTCTAAAAAAAAAGTTTCTTTAATTTTAATTTTTTTGCAGGAAAATAATCAACCATTAATTAATTATGTAGTGTTGACGCGTTGTTTCTGATAATCTTCGATCTCTCAGTACGTTCCTCATAAGATTAGGAGAGTTCATTAAAGCTTTGGGCTCAAGCAACGAATGTAAAATGACGTAAATGCCCTTATCCGTAGCTCAGTAGGAAATGGAGTATGGAACACTATATATAGTATCCTGGACTCCACAAATGAGTCCACTTCTCTTGTTGCCAATTTCAGTGGAGAATCTAAGTGTTCTCTGCTAGGGTTTACATTTCTTGCCTTCTTGGGTCTGGTCCTTTTCTTCTTCTGATGAGTGTGTGAGAAATCAGTGGCGAAAGAATAGCCTCACCCATTTTGATCTCTTATCAGTCCAAGATCGATCAGAGCTTTTCTTTGCTGGGTTTTGTTCGATGGAGCGATACGAGTTCGTAAGGAAAATTGGCGAGGGAAGTTTTGGGCGTGTGTATCAAGCGATCGACAAGAGTACCCTCGAATACGTGGCGATCAAAAAGTTGAAGCACAAACGTGATTCTTCGTCGTCGTATGTAGACCTACCAGAAGTCCGGGCTCTCTGTACTTTGCGACACGCCAACATAGTGCGCCTCAACGCAGTCCAACGTCAACACGACACCGTCTACTTCGTGTTTGAGTACATGCAAGGCAGTCTCTGTCAACTCATCAACACCAGGCGAATGCCTTTCTCGGAAGCCGAAATCCGATCACTGAGTTTTCAAGTATTGCAAGGGCTTGCCTTCATGCACGACGGACATGGTTACATGCACCGGGATATGAAGCCGGACAATTTATTGGTGAATCGAGGCGTGATCAAGATTTCGGATCTTGGTAGTGCTACGGAGATCAACTCCGGCCCACCATTCCAAGATTATGTCACCACGCGGTGGTACAGAGCCCCCGAGATGTTGCTTCAATCCTTCATCTACGATGAGAAAGTAGATATGTGGGCAATGGGAGCCATCATTGCTGAACTGTTTCTGATGCGGCCTCTCTTCCCGGGTGTGAATTCGGCAGATCAGTTGTACCAGATATGCAGTGTGATAGGGGCTCCAACCAGGGCTACATGGAAGGAAGGGATGCTTCTGGCAAGCCAGCTCGAATTCCGATTTCCTCCGCTGGGTGGTGTTGGTCTTCGAGCAATGATGCCTTATGCGAGTGATTCGGCTATCGATCTGATAGGCTCCCTTTGTTCTTGGGACCCTCTAAAAAGGCCAAGTGCAGCACAAGCTCTCCAGCATCCCTTCTTCAAGAGAGGCCATATTGTCAAGGCTCCACCACCTGGGTTCTCCTCTTGCACACATACACCGAACAAGGTGGTTCCGAAGATAACAAAGTTATCAATGATGCAGCCAATACTGGGAGTCTAATTAACTAAGAGGCAATTTGTGTTAATTTGCGCATATAGTATATGTAAGTCTAGCTGCAACACCAAATTTTCCCAATTTGTAACTGGAAGAAATTACTATTTGGACGTGTTCTAAATTCTAATTAATTAGTTCAATATGTATCAGATATATACTATTTGTACGTGTTTGGTTTGAAACATTGAATTGATAGAATGCATGATCTTTTATTGTAGATGATATTGTTACTTTGGTGATTGACTCTAGTTGGTCATGCATGTTTTCTTTGGTGCAATGTCATAGCCCTGTTACTGTGAAATAAAAATGCAGCAGGAAACCTCGTTTACACGTTTGCAGATACTACAACTGTACGTATATATGTGACTTTTAAAAAAATGGCATCTGTATCCTGTATTAATTAAGCAAGAGACCCTTTATTAAATTAGTAAATTAGAGCTAGGCACATTTCATTAGGCTCGAACCATGATGCAGGCCATCATATCTGAAAAGTAGTTTGATTCAGCATCACATTAAAGCATGTCTTCTTATATATCTGAAAAGTATAGAAATGTCCAAGGGAATGTAGAGAGATCATGAAACAGTTGATACCAAGAGGGAAAGAAATCATACTTAATTTATCTGATCATTGCCAGCTTAATTTTAAAGTCTGGACACCATTCGATGACCAAAACGTACAATACTCGATCTCAGGAACAAAGGCCTCTCCCAGTCTCCCTGTTAGAAACTTGTTAGCACATTGGATCAAATGAAAGGAAAAGCCACCACGGGTAAGGTCAGAGAAACTGCAAACTAATGTTTGTACAAAAAAGAGCCAATAGGGGGATCGATATGTCACATTGGTCCATACTTTATCCACCAGAAATTAATGTAAAAGCTCCCAATAATATGGTCACCACCTATAATGCAGAGGGCATCTTTTTGTGCGTTTTAGTGAATGTGTAAGAGAGGGAGAAGGAGGAGGAGGAAGAGAGAGAGAAAACTACCTTTCCAACGTCACCAACAACAGATTTTTTTTTTGGACGGAGGTATTTGGACAGGGGGAGGCAGACCTTCCAGTCCAAAACATTATGAACCATCTGTTGCCCGCAGGAACCCAACTAACATCTGGGTTCAGAGCCATTTACCAGTGGTGGGAGTAGACAGACCCCGCAACATCCCAAAGCCCACACTACCACATTGTGTGGCAGGTGGAAGGACTCGCAGAC
This sequence comes from Rubus idaeus, assembly GCA_030142095.1. Lineage (NCBI taxonomy): Eukaryota > Viridiplantae > Streptophyta > Magnoliopsida > Rosales > Rosaceae > Rubus > Rubus idaeus. The sequence continues at coordinate 9,179,124 of CM057969.1, forward strand.
ACCCATAAGTCGAGCTACTTTGAGCCCAGACTCCCTTGGAAGTTGACACTTTCACCAACGTTCGCATAAGTCCCGCAAGACCCCAACACTCAGCAACCTACCAACAAGAACATTTAATTGGTAAGTGTTGGGGATCGAACCTTGGATGAGGGTACCAACCAAAGCACTTTCCTTGCCACTTTGCCAATCCTGCCAACCCCTGCTGGCCAACAACAGATATTTCTTGCTCATTCATTTTTTGTTTAGATATCATGAAAGATAGAAGGATATGCATGTAAATTTGAGTTTCTTTATTTTTCACCCTTAAATTTAGATTTAGTAGTGACCGACCAAGATATTCATAGTCAGACCTAGAGTTTTGTGGCTGGAGTACACCACTATCAAATTCATAGATAGCATAAGACTCATCATGATCATATGAAACAAAATATAAAAAAACAATGAACTTGAGGAAACTCTTGGAGTTTATGTGATGAGGAGGGAAAGTGGAAAACTAAATTAGGATTAGGATATGCAAGGATTTTTGCTGTTTGATTTGGTAATTGAAGTTTTGTTTATTTCTAGAAAAAAAAAGATAAAGAAAGTTCAAAATTGTAATTGTTGTTTTTGCTGCTATAAAACACATTAATTTCTTGCGACTTGCAGTAAATTCGAACACATATCATTTTTCTATTTTACCAATGACATCCAAACAACAAAAATTACAAATGATGGGAGTTTTAAATGATGGAATTATAATTCCATCATTTACTAATTTATATGAAAATTAGAAGTGTGTCATCCAAACGCACCCTTAATGAAGAAGACATTGATTTTCCTTAGTCCCGCATATCTTTCATCTTTTCTCTGATCTCTCTAATATCATTCTTAAGCAAAAATAAAAACATATATTAATGGCTTCTGCAAATGAAAAGCACCCACTAACTAAATTTACAAACCATCCTTCCAAAAACAAAATTTACAAAACATTCCCACCAACAAGTTCTCTTCTAAAGTCCTGTGTTTCTATTGATCTGGTCATATTGAAACTGAATCGAGCTACAGCAACCATCTTGTCTGAAAAAGAGCCCATATGGTACCAGTTTTCCAGTAAAGAGAAGTAAATTCATACATCGGTCAAGATTAATGAAGATATAATCACTACATATGCCAGGAAAAAGAAAATGGCTATCTGCATCACGAACTTTGGATTTTCCCTCATGTTTGGTGATGTAACTGCCCTGCAAACGAGAAACCATACATTTTCTTTTTTAAAAGCAACAACGCAGAACTAGATACTTGATAACAAGAAAATAACAGAGGGCAAAAAAAAATTCCTTAAAATTTGTGTTGCAAGAAGACGTTACCTAGCAATGCGCTGAGAAAATCGATGAAAAGGTAAACTCTGAATGAAGACAATGCCCGGTCCGGTTAGAACAGCTGTTACTAGATTGTCACCCTGATTTTTTAACAAAAAGTTAGAAAAACTTGATTCTTGGAAACAAAAACAAAATAAAACGAAAGGAGATGATTAATGAAGTAAAATATGGGGCCTAAACACATTTAGCACAGGGTTATCAAAAGGAGGTACGCCCCAAGAATAGGATCACTTGTGACCAAAAGAATTTCTCGGCACCGTGGAGGGGCTCTATTTGGTCATCCACTGTACGGTTCAATGAAATCACCTAACAGGTCACTCCCCCAGTCCTAGTAACCCAACTCAAGAGTAGATAATATGCAACAACTTTTCAATCTTATGGACATAATAGGGCCAAGTTATCAATATAGAAGCATTAACAAAAGACTGCAAATTTCCAGAAATGGAAGCAACTTACACCAAACACTGCTCTTCTCATGGGCCCATTGTATTTGATTTGGACATTGACTGTTGTAGTCACGGCTGCTATACAAGAAACATCAACAGATAGTACCTCACCCACCTCAAGATTTTTCTGTACAACTAGCAAAAGGAGAAACCCATGAAGACCCTAGATTAGTGAAGTCATGATTGCCTAATAAATAACTTAACTACATGATAATCCCAACTAACTAGGGTGGCCACGAAGGAATAATTATTCCAAAGAGTTTTAAACAAAGCTAGCAGAACTTTGTCCCTTCTATTTATGAATAGCACATTTTATAGACATTTTATGAATAGCTAAAAATGAAGTGCAAAAAGCCATTTGCATTTCCCACCTAATTGAATGCGCTGTGCATCTCCGTATTTACTATCACTGAAAAAGTTCTATGAAAGAATTCTTGAAAAGAGATACTAAGGTTTTGCTCACTTTGTTTAAGAGACTTGATCAAAGAACAAAAATTCTTTCTTGCAACAACAGAAACTACAAATACTTTTAGTTTTAGGATCTGAGGTAGCAAAAGGGAAAGGGGTAAGGAAGAAAACAAGAAAGGTGGGCTGATTTAGAAAATAAATCAAACCACACATATTAATTGATACCTAAGAACTATGAAATGACTGAACAGTGCCCTAACTGCAGAACTTGGGGCAGAAATAAACTCTTAAGAGTGCCGAATCTGAAATTTGCTTAAAAAGACATAAATGCGTCAACAAATGTTTACCAGATCCACCTGCAACTATAAATGCAAGCCCTTGGCCAGATAGCTTCTGTCTTAGAAATCCCTACAGTAATATTAACACTGCAATCAGATAAACAAAGAAAAAACATGGAACTTTGAAAAACAAATTAAGATGACAAAATTAGAAAAAGAACAAAAGAAACTGATTAATGGTAGAAGCACGCTAAGAACACAAAAATAAAACAATTCCTGAAACTCCCCAGTATCTCACCTCTGCACCAGGAATAATATTACGAGCCCTTTGATCAACGGTATTATTGACTTTAACATCATTGACGGAACAAAGGAATGCATCTGGCTACAAAAATTTAACAAAGTCCCATTAAAATCCAGATGATGAAGACAAGAAAGGTACAAGTTCATTGTAACAGATGAAAGCATGAACAACCCAAAATTGTTAACTGCAAACTGGGACACTAACAGAAACTGACAGAAAACAATTAGTCAAACAATGAACGAATCAGCTATACCTGGCACAAAATCTCTCCACCAAATATTGCCAAATCAATCTGTCCAAAAAAAAACAAATGACACAGATAATGGTAAACTCAATAAGTTACATATGATGATTGGGATCAACATCTATGCAAAAGTAATCAAATAAATTCCTGAAATTTGACATGGCTAGGATCACAAACCGGGAGAATTCTGGCAAGAGAAGGTGCAGCAATTCCAACAAACCCATCACCCTGACCGTTATTGTGAAAAACTATGCTACTAACTGTCTTGCCAAAAAGCCACTGCCACACCCCTACTTCATTTTCAGGAACGAAAACATTTTCCATTTCAATCGACCCAGACATGAAGCACATTGAACCTAACATTTATTCATCAATCAGTTGAAATGTGATACTGATAACAACAAATTACATGTTCTCTACTTTTGTTGGTGGAACCATACAGAAAACACTCAAAAGCATTATGAGCGGAGGTTTGCTGCAACTTACCAGGCTTCGCTATAACCTTTTCTTCCGGCTTCAACATTATCTGACAAAGAAAGGGGGAGAAGTTTTAACTTCCAATTATAAATTATCACAAAATACAGGAGCAAAGAGACACACAAATAAAAAGATATAAATTGCGATTGTATAAATTATACCTGCACCAGTTGAGCTTCACCGCCCAAAATTTGAAAAGGTATCATAGCATCTTGTGGACTCTACAGGACATAATCAAACATGAGTTCACATGTGATCGAAAGAAAATACATCATATATTTTCAAAAAAAAAAAATTTGCACAAGCCAACTCAATATAAATATGGATGCCTTGGATAAAACCAGAGCATAAGCTAGAGATAACTACTACCAATACCCACCAACAAGGAGAAATTTAAATTCAAAGTTTATTATTTTTATATATCGAAACTACAATGCTTGTGCAAAAATAATGGAAATAAGTAAACAAACTTCTCTAATCCAGGGAGAAAAAAAACTTGTTACTCAAAATACTGTATTTTGTCTGCTATTATATGTGAACTCCCCTGATTATGTCAGTGTAATCAGTTGCTATAAACCACATGTCCAGTGGCAGCAATAGTAGGAGACCTATGATAAACAAGTAGAAGTCTGTAGATTCAGTCACCATTGATTCTCAACAGTAGTGCTGGTGGAACTTATGTTAGCGGTAGAAATATGTATGTCAATTGCCTAATTACATATTTTCACAACCATGTTCTCATTTTTGTTTTCCCAAATCATATTACCTCAAAAATACAATAAAGAAGAGATGCATGCCTTTCGTATAAGTTACTGAAAAGCATATCAAGTACACCTTGCATTGATCTTCATATCTTATGTTGACATAGTTAAAAATTAATAACCAGTTTTTGTATGGAAACTAGGGCTTCTCAAATGATGAGAGAGAGAGAGTAATGTTTTTTTTTTTTTTTGGGGGGGGGGGATTTAATAAAAGCTATAGCAGGAGAAATGTTAAGTTTGCAAGATATCCCTGAACCCAACAGCACCATACTCAACAGGCATCCCAAAAAGTAAGTTGGAAACTCACGATCCCATCATACATATATTGACTATTAGGAGCGAGATGAGTAAAATAACCTCGAAGAAATCAATTTGTTTTTTTTTTCTTAAATAACCTAGTAGGCGTGGCTTTCAAGTAATGTGACAAGATTAGAAGTTTTATATGTTAGGAAACTCAGCTTGCATCTTCGTACCAAAAATTTAGCAGTGCATTTACTGCATAAACTAAAATTTGCAATATTTCTTCTAATGCAATGAAATAAATTAGTGATTCCTGATGGATTATCCAAATTGTGCCAGCCAATCAAGATTTGATAGATGGCCATCTACGTAAAACAAGTAAGGAATATTGTTCTTTATCTTCTTGATAGAAGTATCCTTTTCTTATATATGTTGAACTTTATGTAATAAGAACTGAATAAAGTATCCATATTCAATATGTGGCATGCTTATTTATCTTATTTATCATATATAATCGTGTAATGATCATTTGATAACCATTATTCAAACAACAGTCCAATAAAATTGATGTTATGCCCACTAATATTCCAGTGATCAAAGTTGATGCAAGTTAACAAGTGATTATAGATCAAGAAAGCAAGTAGTTACTAGCATAGGCACTAGTCTCTCAGTTACGGACATGACAGGCCTATGAATGTGCAATCTGTGCCAAATTCGTGAATAATTATTTTCTTGTCCGAAATCCATTCAAAATTTCAAAGCTGTGTGTGCATTCTGGAAATAGCAATTTCTGACTGGGTGCCTTAATCATGCACATAGACCAGAGTTGGCAGCCATGTAATATCAATAATTATCCACATGGTCACATCCTGAAGCAACACATGGATAATACACACTTTTTGTGGACAAAGGACAGCCACCAGGACGGATATCCAAACCAATCGGAAACAAGCTCTCATGCCTAACGATAGTTCCCATCATCTTTCAAACTCAACATCCCCACACCCAAAGTCATCGTGACTCATTACTGAGACCCTAGTGCTCGACTAGCCCCAGACTCCAGTTGAGAGCAAAGAGATTGCCCCAAAGTCATGTGTTAGTTCTATGGCAAGCCACTGACTGGGGTAGCTGATGATCTTGGTTTCTACGATGAATATATAGATTAATGGCACAATCATACCATGAATACAGCATCTATCATCCCTAACTGACTTGAAAGAGGCAAGCATGCCCAAGACATTTAATGCAGTGATAAACCTCCTGCCCACCTCATTCTGAATCCTTATAGTTGGAAGGTGGATTTCAAGGATCATCTACGTGACATACAGCCGAAAATCAGAACAATTATAACATCAAATTTTGCATGGAACGCATGCCGATAGCAAATCTACCTAATCTAGCATTTGACTTATGGCCTACTTCACCATTTTCACCATAAAAGGTCCTTACTCCCCTCCACTACATAATTGCCTCCTTCAATACAAAATTTTCCCTAAACTAAAAGCAGATACATCTTAATATCTATCGTTTGAACTCTATCTAAACAAATCTTTAACGTCGAATTAAACTTTGCAATTCTGGAATCAACATTGACACTTGCAAAACAACTGTGAACAAGAAGAAATGCAATGGCAAACTCATAATTCCAAGCAGATGCAAAGATTGCAACATCGTCCCCATTAGAGTTCACAAACACAGATCGATTTTGAGCTAATTAAAAAACAAAGCCACCACCAGCACCATTACTAACACCAATCAAAACCCCGACTTGAAGCAAATTAACAGATCAAAACCAAACAAAAAACCCTAAAATTGAACGAAAACCCCGAACATTATTAACAGCGAGTACCTGGTACACGTAAGGCTGAAAAGGCGTTGAGAAAAACGGTGCGGCCATGGCGAAACCGCAGAGGACGATTGAGCTCTGAATTGACCAAGATCAAGCAGAACGATGAATGAAATCCTTCAATTTAGCTCTGAATTGACGATTTTCTATTCCATTTTGCTTCGTCTTCTTTCCTTTCCTCGTTATATTTGTACCTGGTTTTAAGGGGCACAGTAATAACTCTGATCGCTTCAGAAGAAAATACAAAGACACTGGTAAGTCCGTAGCAATACTAAAACTGGTTACAAATATGATTGAGTGACCAAAATAACCTTGCTGGGAAGCCATATTACGCGTTTAAGTGGACGAACTCACAGGTGGATAATGGCAATTTTGTCAAGTCCGAGTGCGTTGGACGGTAATTAGCGTGGACTTATTGAAGTGGCAGAGCGCGATTGGTTGCGGTATCAAAAGTCGACGTGTTCCAATGTTGTCAGTCGCACTAAATATGGCAAAGCAGGTTAGGTGATTTTAACGGGGTATCACACAAGCAACGACGTCGTTGGGGTTAGTTTTTTACTTGTGAGTAATTTTTCTCTTTTTGTTTTTTGTTTTTTGTTTTTTGAAGAGGAGTAATTTCTCTCTTGATATTAACATAGGAAAGAATTTCATAAAGGGTATAAAATTTAAATGGTACAGTACTTTTTGGTACTCAAACTTTTAAAGGAAGTCGAGTTGTACCTGAACTATTGTGTCGTTAGACCCTTTAGTACTTATGTTCTCTTTCTTGTTCAATTGTCTTACACTGCACATTTTTGCAAGGGCAAAGTGGTCAGCACAGGAAAAAAAAAATTCTCCCCCTTCTTTCTCTCTCCTCGCGACCTCTCTCTCTCTCTCTCTCTCGTCTCCCTCTGCACCGTACGACACCACCCACCTCCAGCCACAAACTTGTATCACCGCCTCCACCAACGGAATTAGAAGCTTCCGACGAGACAAACCCACACTCGTCAGAAAACCCCTATGAGGACCTCCGGAAAAGCTTGAAATTTCAAACTTTCGTTCCGACCTCCTCCAGCCACTTTCGATCCTCCAAACCAATTGGTCTTTGAAGCCCTACATCCCAGCAACCTCGTGGTACCCTCAATTTTCAACATCGACCGTCGTACGTGGAGGATCAAGGTCGTTGACTTTTCAGTTTTTAGAACTTTCGGCATCAGTATCTATCAATCTACTTTGAATCTCACCTTGACGTAGTTATATAATTTCATCACTGGATTGTGCTCTAGCTACATGTTGATATAAACTTTGCGGTCATTGGAGATGGTTGACGATAGCGCTGAGGGAGAGGAGAGAGAGAGAGGTTGCGGGGGGGGAGAGAGAGAATGGTGAATACGAACGAAAATATCATTTTGCCCCTGATATTTTTCTCACATGAGTACCACATGTACGCCACGTAAACAATGTTAACGAAAACATGAACGGAAGTACTAATGGGTCTAACGTCGCAATAATTCAGGTAATACTAGACTCCTTGAAAAGAATTGGGTACCAAAAAGTACATTTCGTGATACTTTGAGTGCTATTTGAGAATTTTATCTTTTCATGAATTATTGAAACAATCACCTTGAGCATTTTATTTAACTTAGAGATAGGAAATACTAAACTCAAATTATAATTGAATCCGGTACGGATCAACATGCATTGGAGATGGGGGTACATCAAGTATGGAAATGGCTCTAATTGCTTATATTTTTCTGTGCATTGTCATCTCAGACAACAATCCCAACACCTCATCGTCTCCCTGTCAACATTTAGCTTCAACCAACCAGTTGGTGGCGGTCTCGTTATGGGTTTTACAAATCATAGTTTCGTTCATGTACTCATCGCATATCAATCTTTATATCTCTACTAAAAAAATTCGGTAATTTATATATATGATATTAGTAGTACCGAGTTACGAATCATATGATAACACGCCATTATCAAATTGGAATGCAAATTAAAACTCATTTATTCATAACAAGGAAAATATATAGTGACATTGGACATTGGTAAACACCTTGATGACCTTATCATTTTCGTTATTTAGGGAGATCTTATATTAAGTAGCATATCTCAATTTTTTGACAATTTTTCCTAATAGTTCTTGCAACATTAATGGGGGAATCTGGTTGAGTTTTGTCTCCCTCTTCTTTTTCTTATTTGTAATCTACACCAATAACACCATTAATTATCAAGATTTGTTCCCTAGCTACTCATATCTAACTTTTTAAACACTCATCCTTGAACTTCTGCATAACTATATAAGTACAACACAGAAGAAATACTGAATTACTAATCTAAAGCTGCTTATGATGACGAGTGGTAAGGTGAAAATGTCCAAAGTGCTGCCATTAATCAGCTTTCTGATCATCCTTATTCTTCAAGGTTCAGGTAAACTCTCATTCTTATCCTTAATCTATATATAGTTTAATATATTATTATGACATTAATTCAGTCATTTGTGTAGCTAATATGGTGGTCGCGGACAGTAACGGGTGCCAGAAATTGCTCTATGATGTCTGGTGCAGCCAAGCTAAATATGATCCAGAATGCAATGATAAATGTTTGAAGATTGATCCTCAAAGTGTATCATATTGTCAAGAAGCCCCAGGAGTGAGCGATAAATATTTTTGTATATGTGGACTTTCTTCTTGCTAAGATTTTCTTCCTCATGGAAATAAAGGAGGAGAAAATTGAATAAATGAATAAAAGCTCTGCATAGAGCAGGCAATAAAATCCATGCTCATTTTGGCCAAAAAAAAAATCCGTGCTCATTCCTTCTTTTTTTTGGTTGTCATGGTTTAACTACTCAACTAATTATGACCTCAGATTGATGAAGTTTATATTTAAAAGATAAAGTGAAGAATGTAAGATTTTTGGTAAGAATTATTACTTCATAAGTTCGTCTACGGTACATTAATGTATCGATACATTAAGTAGATTAATTTGATACATATGTAGACTAGTTCGATACAGATGTAGACAAGCTTGTATTAGTCTATCTCTGTATTGAATAAGTCTACCTATGTATCAAATTAGTCTACTTAATATATCGGTATAGTAATGTAGCGTATACTTTTTCATATGTGTTTTACAAGATTATGGAGGCAAAATCTTCATGTAAATGCCTCAAAGTGGAAAAAGAAGAGGAAAAAGAATGAGAGAAACATTGTAACAAGGTTCGAAAAATCGGCCTAGGCGGCCGATTAATCGGCGCCTAGGCGCTAGGCGGACCTTCGGCGCCCAGATTTATGGCTAATCGGCAAGGCTAATCGGCCTGGGTCTAATCGGCAAAAATCGGCCTAGTCGGTCTCGGGCGGCCGGGCGTAAAAAATCGTTTTTTTTTTGTGTCGATAACCCCGATATTGGAGAGAGAAGAAAGAAAGGAAGAATGAAGAATTGGGGCAGAGAAGACGCAGTGAGGAGAGAGAGAAGAGAGCAGATCGGAGTTGTCTGGGCAGGACGGTGGAGGGAGAAGGAGAAGAGAGGCTGAAGGGAAAGAAGAAGGAGAGGTATGAGTGCGAGCTGGACTGAGAACAAAGACGTGTTGACTGGTGAGAGTGAGAGGAGGAAAAGAGAAGAACTGAAGAGAGAGAGAGATGCGGGAAGAAGAGAGAAGAAAGAAGAAAAAAGAAAGGAGAAAGGAGAAACGGACAAAAAGAGGGGAAAAGCTTAAGGTGGAGAAAAAAACAAAAGGAGAAAAGAAAAAAATGATAAAGATGATGGGTAAAACTGTAAAAGAGCATGTGATATGACTTTATAATTTTAATTATACATATGTATTGATCACAATTATATATTGACTACAAATAATTAAATAACAAAAAATTAAGATAATATTTTCATATAAATATGAAAATTTCAAATTAAAATTAGAAGGAAAAAAAACCCGATTAATCCCCGCCTAGGCCTCTAGGCGCTAGGCCCCTACCCACCGCCCGCCTAACGCCTAGCGATTTTTCGAACTATGCATTGTAACCAAGCGATATGCGCCCATCCTATCTTCGGTTTATCATTTTTTTTTAACTATCCGGTTATTGGTAAATGGGGACATGAACTTCACATGTTTACAATTGTCCCAACTCATCCAGACTGGGTTCATTCTCATTTTGTTGACCAATTTAAACCAAGTTATTTGGTCAATACATATGACGTTTATTTTTTGTTTAACTTATTTCTTAGATTTTCACACTGCACCAACCACCATTAGATATATTTTTTCACCAAGTAAAAAATGGTTTCTAGTGATGACTCTGTCCCTTGCTTAACTTTTTGTTCACCCCATAATAAATCCTAAAAGCTGCGCAGCGTGGCCTTTCCGGCTCTCCTCTTCCCTAATACGTCAAGGCCTTTTCTCTTGACCTTTTTATTTATGTCATTACTTTACTAGTTTGCTTCAGCCTGATTTGCTTGAATAGCCAGTCAATATTCATATTAAAAAAAGCTGGCTATTCATATGCCAAAAGTCCAGAAACCGTTACCGTGTCTGTCTCTGCTTCCCTCCATTCTCTCTCTCATTGAAGCTGTTCAGATCCATCACTTCTTTCAATTCATTTCAGCTGACCTCTGCTCTTCTTCACTGGATCAAGGTACAATCTTTACATATACACACACATGTATTCTTATGGTTATCGATTATGTATCAAATATGGCGCAATAATGATTGAAAAAGCTGAGGTCTTTAGTGTGATGAAGATAAAGGACGATTTGATTTGCCGTGGAAAAATTGAATTTACCAAATTGGGTTTGCGCCAGGCTGTTGAATTTGATACTTTGGTTCATTTGATCGCAGTGTTGGTTACAAGTCGATGTGATTACAATCCTAAGTAGTTTTAGGGTGACAATTCATTCTTTCAATCTCTGTGCTTTAAAATTTAGGTACAAGTTAGTTCCTTATATCATTATGTCAGTTATCTTCGGACTTCTGATATGCGGTTTCCCATAATTGTTTCTTTAATCACTGCAAAAGTTTGATGGCAATGGTTGTAACTACTCCCTTAATTTCTCTCTCTCGTATTTTCCTTTTGATTCTTTATCAGGAAGCTGCTTTTTTCCAAATTTGTGGAGTTGTGTACCTTTTAGAGAGAGAGAAGAGGGTTTAAGGCTTGGACATTATCAAGCACTTGAATTGAGGTTTGGGTGGATGTTGTTATAAAAGGTGGAATTTCCAAAACCAGACCCTTCATTGAGGAGATTCATAGATTTATATGCTCATGATATGGTTGTTGGGACCTTCTCTATTACATTGTTTTGGTGTTGGCAAGGTTGAAATCTTGTAGTACAATGAGATGAAGTTATTGCAGAGCCTTGCTGTGATCCTAATGAAAGAGTTTTTCCGGCTGTGTGCCCGGTTAAAAATTGACTGGAAAAGGTTGATTTTAGCTGGGGCCATTATGACAACAGCCGGTGTGATTCTGCAAATGTTTATACTTACTGATCCGCTTGACATGTGGTCCCTCTCCCTACCCATTGCAAACTCATCAAACGAATTCTTATACGGGGGCATGAGCTTTAATCAGACCTTTAGTGAGGGAAGGGTCAAAAGATTGCAACTGATTTCTACTGATGCTTCCATTGTTTCTCCAAAATCTTCTATTGAGTCGAATCTGTCAGTTCCAATTCAGCCAGATATAGCCCAAGTTCCAACAAGGGGATCAAGAAGGAGAAAGAAAGGTGGAAAAGTAGATAACATGTTAAAGGTCATACCTCCACCTGACCCTCCAAGTATACCTGTGCCTTATCGTTTGCAGGTAGTCTCATGGCTTTTTCATTGAATTACGATAGAGGAAAATGTTACCAGTTATCTTATTCTTACCACTGTATCATATGTATTTTAGAAATTCATTTGGTCCTTGACACCCAAAGAGGCACTTGTGTATGCGAAGAAAGAGATTGAGCATGCCCCAGAAGTTATTGATGATCCTGATCTATATACCCCTTTATTTCGAAATATTTCTGTTTTCAAAAGGTAATCTCGCAGTACTGTCACCATTTTCGTTCATCATGCTAGGCAGTAGTTCGTACTTAATATGTTTCCCAGTGTGTGTCTTTAAAATGCAAGGTTTGAGATGTATAGGGGCAAGAGTAGTTGGACATAGGGCTGATCAGAGTATTTATCTGCATTGCATGGTCTAACAGACATCAGAAGGAAGATAACATGCATGCATATCTTTATGGTAAAATATCCGAGATTTTGAATTTAAGTTGATGTCTTCGAGCGCAAAATTTCACATCATTTATATCTTACTCTATTAATTTTTACTTGTTCCCCATCGTTTAGTATTGAAATTAATTTGGAAGTCTTTCTAAGACACTTAAAGATGGCTTTCAGTATTAAAATTTCTGAAAAGTATTTAACACCCTAGGTTCATGTTTTTCGCTCTTCACATCGTTTAAGGCGTGATATTATCAAGATAAAAGGTGGAAAGAAAAGGGAAAATCAAAGAATTCCATATGCTTAATTGCCTTTTGCAATGTCATTCATGTTTTATTCATGCCTTTGATACTATAAAGCCCTAATCTAGCCTCATCCTTTCTCTTCTCTTCACACTGCCATATTGGTTATCTATCCAGATCCAAGTTCAGCTCCTTTTTCTGTCTTTCCAAAGTAATGCCTCTCAACGACTATGTTCACTTCTATTTATCTAACAATAGTTGCCAGCATGTCTCAATCATTGGGTTCACCAGACTTCCTTTCCTTATGAAATTAACCAACCAAAGTATGCTTTGCTGAACCATTAATTTGCCTAATTTTCAGGAGCTATGAGCTGATGGAATTGATACTTAAAGTTTACATATACCGTGATGGATCAAGGCCCATTTTTCATGAACCTCATCTCAAAGGAATTTATGCTTCTGAAGGATGGTTTATGAGATTGATGGAGGGAAACAGGCAATTCGTCACAAGGGACCCAGAAAAGGCTCACTTATTTTATCTTCCCTACAGCATTCGCCAATTGGAGTTGGCGCTTTATGTACCTGGTTCACATCAAATCAAACCACTAGCAATTTTCCTTAGAGACTATGTGAATATGATTGCTGGGAAGTATCCTTTCTGGAATCGCACACATGGGACAGATCATTTCCTTGTTGCTTGCCATGACTGGGTATGATAATCTTTTATCCTTGTTATTTCCTTGTTACTGTCCCACCAAGAGTCCCAACTTCCTGATGGTCTGTTGTACTGTATTCTTTCTTCTTGGAATATCAAGTGTTGATTGAACGAATTTGTCTAGAAAAATGAAAATAGAATCTAGCATTTTTTTTTGGCATCTTTTATCGTATATGTTCCTCCAAATTTTCTCTTTATAGTTTGATTGGAAATGCCTGTTTGTAATTTGAGAATGATTTTGAAATTAAATATCATTCACTCTATAGCTGTTTCTCATGAAGATCAACATATACAATGCCATTATAATATTTATCTGAAATTCCTCCATGCTGTTCGGACCTTTTGCAGGGCCCTTACACACTTACTCAGCATGAGGAACTAGCCAAAAATACAATAAAAGCTCTATGCAACGCTGACACCTCTGAAGGAATTTTTGTTACTGGGAAGGATGTTTCACTGCCAGAAACTACTATTAGGACCCCCAGGAGACCCCTTAGAAATGTTGGTGGGTTAAGAGTGTCACAGCGCCCACTCCTTGCCTTCTTTGCAGGAAACATGCATGGCAGAGTCCGCCCGATACTTCTCAAGCACTGGCGGGACAAACATGAGGACATGAAAATCTATGGGACTCTGCCCTCTAGAATCTCCCGAAAGATGACATACATCCAACATATGAAGTCAAGTAAATTTTGTATCTGCCCAATGGGGTACGAAGTGAACAGCCCTAGGATCATTGAAGCCATATACTATGAGTGTGTCCCGGTGATAATTGCAGATAATTTTCCCCCTCCTCTGAGTGAGGTCCTAGACTGGAGCAAGTTTTCTGTTGTTGTGGCTGAGAAGGATATCCCCAAATTACGAGAGATTTTATTGGCTATTCCTATGAGAAGATATATGGCTATGCAAACTAATGTGAAAATGGTGCAAAGGCATTTTCTTTGGAATCCAAGGCCAATCAGATATGATTTATTCCATATGATTCTGCATTCCATTTGGTTTAGCAGATTGAGCCAGATTCAAATCCCTGAATCCTAGTATATGTTTAACATGTGCTTTAGAGGATGTTAACGTCTGAAAATAGCTAGGCTGACTTTGAATGAGGAGCTGAATAGAGCAAGACTAGTGACTAAGATGCAAGTCCAAGAAGGGAAGCGGCTGTTAATATTATGAAGGACTTCAAAGTTCAAACAGCACTGGGTGCCTGCAAGCATTGTTTCATGTTTAGTGTCCCAAGTCTTTGAACTGAAACATGGTTGAATATTTTCTGGAAGATTGGGTACCTGGATGCCAAAATGAGAATTCATAATGCAGGTATATTCATCTTTATTAATGCAAATGATGCTTACTTGTTTGGATTGTGACTAGTAGCTCCAAACCCCATAATTGTAGGGGCTTTGCTTCTTGGGGGCCCTTTCTTTTTTCTTTTCTTTTATTTTTGTTGATTTTAAGACCAAACAATAGGTGAGGGAAAAAAAGTCTAGGACAGCATTTCTGGATACAGAGAAAAGCAACCATCCCTTGATCAATTGTCAAAGAAATTTCTAATTGCATAGTGTGTAGTAACACTATCTGCTCTAGCTGCTGTCCCACTATAATGTATAAATTCTCATTATTTTATTATCAACACCGCTCAATTTTCAGTAGTTCATTTGATGTTAATTTGTGAAATGATGTTACCAACTCTTTAATACAAAATTAAGTGTATTGAATTTACCATCTTACTAGGTCGCTCATTCATTGCAGGAAAGACGATAATTACGAGTCTCCATAGCTCTCAGACAAAGCCTAGATGGTCCATTATAATTATCTGATCATTGCCCTTTTTACTATATACAGATGACCTTATGTGCTCCATTATACATGTGGATTTTGCACTCATCTTTTGGAAGTGTAGTCGATAATTCATGTAAATCATTTTGGAACGAACATTGTGATTCTTACAGACAAGTTATATACTTAAAGAATAGATGGATCACGTTGTGGAGTATGATTTTTGATGTTTTCTGCATTTACAGATACAGATTCCTTTTGTAGGAGGAGTATATTTTGAGTTGGACCACTGTTTGATGTTGATGCTGTAACCATGTAAATCATTTTTTGATGAAGTTTAATTTTCTATTTTTGCTCAACTGCTTGCCTACCATATGGTAGAATCGTAACTATAGAATACGACCCTAATCGAAATGCATACATTTGTCTCATACACTATGGGGATGGTGAGAAAAGATATATTTTACATCCCAGAGGGGCTATAATTGGAGATACCATTGTTTCTGGTACAGAAGTTCCTATAAAAATGGGAAATGCCCTACCTTTGATGTTTTCAAGTTCTAAATGCTGGAAGAGTAATTGATTTTGGTTCTGTGATTGCTCTTGATACTGATTCTATGCATTTTCAACGTTCCATTAAATATAGTTGCAAACCAGTTAGCTTCTTAATACAAAGCTAACTATCCACGATACAATCTTATTATTGCTTCAAATCATCGATGTTCTAATCTCCTTCAAGCAAATTCGAAGGCACACAATTAGTTAGATAATTAAACCTGTATTAATTAGAGTGAGGTTCTACTTGTATTCCCGGATAAGATCCTACGGTGGCATTCCCAAATGGGACTTGAACTTGAAAATTCCACTTTAGATTTTAGCTATTCTTTGCATCATATTTTTTTTTCAGTTGCAGACTTTGGAAATTCAAATTGTCAACCATGAAATGATTTCAAAATCAGAAGTAAACTCAAAGAAGCAGGTCTCCGGTTCAGTACACAGAATCGATTCTGAAGGAGTTTTTCCTCTAGTCCCTTGATTGCTGCTGATTCTTAGCCATCACGGTGGGCACTTAGATTTATGTTGACTCTGTCTTTCCTATGTCATAAAATATTCAATTTTTTTTTTATAATTGTTTTAGCGTAACAAGCAATTTAGGTAATTTCAACTTTCAAGAGATGGATTGGAACAGATAATCATAATCATATATACTACTTTCAATTGTGTTCTTGAAGAAAAAAAAACTGTTCTAAAGAGATATGACCAAAAAAAATTGTAAATAGACGAGATGCATTTGAGGTCAAAGGAAAAAAAAAACTACATTAAGCTGTGTTTATGTGCGTGGAAATTGTGATTATGTTCAAAATATTTGTGTAATATGCATGACATCAGGTTTTAAGAGATTTTGTCGAACTTGACTCTTTAAGAATTTACAAGTCACATTTGACAAAATAAGTCTAAAAGTTGATTTGACTTTAAATCTGCGTGGAAATTGTGATTATGTTCAAAATATTTTTGTAATATGCATGACATCAGGTTTTAAGAGATTTTGTCGAACTTAGACTTTAAAATATTCCTAATAATCAAACAATTACTCCTTCTCGTCCAATTTTCTTTCTTTTTGTTTTTTTTGTTTTCTTTGCAAAACCAATTCCTGAGACCGCCACGCATTTCGGGCCATTGCCAAACCCGTTTTTGACGGTTGGCGATCCCCCCACACCCACGCAATTTACAAGTCACGTTTGACAAAATAGTAATCAAATTTTTTGGTTTGGTGTTTAAAATTTTTTTTTTTTTCAAAAAAAAAAAAGATTTGCAGTCTTGTTCCCTTTCGCTATTAATAAAGGATTTTAGGGATAAATTTTTTTTTTTTTTTTCTTCTTAAAAGTTGATTTGACTTGTCAAATCAACTTTTAAAATCTAAGAGATTAGCTCGGGTTCAAACTCAATGATAAAATACCCGACATAACCTTTAAGTCATATTCAAACTCACAAATCAGCAGTTGATAGCTTGAAAATTTACTTATTTAGATCATGATCATCATGTTTTTTTGTTATTCTTGTTGTTGTTGTTGTAATAGTGCTCATGTCAATATTTTAAAATATTACTTAATAAATACCAAACTTTATACACAAAAACCTTATATACATTAGAAGAGACCCAAAAACCTTACACATAAAAGACACAATCAAAAAGATAGAAAAGGACCCCATAATGCATGTGACACATTTTGCATGAATTAATGGCTTTAATGGCAATTGTACTCATCTAGTCATCTAGATACTATCTTGTCGAAAATTAATTTTTATATTGTACATGAATGTACGAGTAGTCAATTATTATTTTAAGGATTTAATTTTTTCAATAAAAACCTATATGTTTGACTACCTTAATTAATAACGATTTTTTCATCTAGACCAGCTGAGTTATGGCTGTTCTAACGATGTTGTTGTATAATTTTATTTCCCTCGTTGGAAAAAAAATAACAATTTTTTTATTATCACTTTCCTCTGTATATTGTATATTTGTATATGAGATTTAAGTATTTTATTATCACTTTGATGACACATGAGGATCTGTATATTGTATATTTGTATATGAGATTTAAGTATCTAAAAAATTGTACAGAAAACTTACATCGATCTACCATAGAATTAAAGCCCCGATGTGGAATACGTGTGAGTTTGTGAGAATAGAAATGTATAGGAGCAAACAGTACCTATTCTACTAGCTAAGTAGAGTACTGTTTTAATTATTGTCTCGCGATCAACAGAACTGGGTCACTGGGTGGCCTAGCTGGCTGTGTGAGTGTGTGGTCACAATCAAATTATACTTGCATCCCATAAAATTTGGCTCATTGTTCCTACTATCCGAGCTTAAAACTTGGGATTAGGATATATATATATGTATTTTGTTTAACATATATAGAAGATGTCCACAAAAACACAATCATATATTGAGCACTTATTGTCATTGAAATTGCACACACTACACAGATGCATCAAATCGTCTTCATTTTCCCTTTTGCTTTCATTTTTTTTATTCAAATGGGAAAAGAAAACCCCGCTTATTATAATTAATTACACAATGCTCACCTTATTTTCTCTATAAGCAGCAGCCATGGGGTCTTCATCAAGCTCGAGAAACTTGTTCACCCACTCCAACCCATACGAACCTTCAGTTGAGAAGTCAAAGAACTCGTTCACATCAAAGTTACCATCCGAACTTGTACCCAGTTTTACTCTTTCTTCTTCGTCTTTGTCTGCTAGAGCGCTGCTGCCGTCGTTTAATGCCGCCTTCTGGGAAGGAGGAGGAGTAGTAGTAGTAGTCGTAGTACTAGTAGTACTGGTCTCTTGTGGTGTCGAAGCCAATGTCGCTTTCTCCTTCTTCTGCTTTATCTTTTTGCTCAAATGTGAATTCCAGTAGTTCTTTATTTCATTGTCTGTTCGGCCTGGGAGTCTCCCCGCAATCAGCGACCACCTAGACAAGTTCGACAATTCAAGTTCAGATTGACAGTCTGAAAACATAACATCTCGGTTTATGGTTTATATAATGTGCATATGTATATTGATGATGTCTGGACTAACAAACCTATTTCCAAGTAGTTTATGAAGCCGAAGTATCAAGTCCTCTTCGTCATCAGATATGTTTCCTCTCTTGATATTGGGTCTCAGATAATTCAACCATCTCAGTCTGCAACTCTTCCCACATCGATTCAAACCTGCACCATTAAAAATACAAACCATTAGATTAGTTAGTGAAGTATATGATGAAGCCTTTCTGGGCTTAAGTAGCTAAACCTAGTTATAGCTAGCTAGGACTGAGAATTAGACCTGCTATGGAAGCCACAGTCTTCCACCTCTTGGCACCATGGATTTCAATGTACTCTGAAAGTCTTCTATCTTCTTCTGCAGTCCACGCTCCTTTGTTCATGACCCTTTTTGTGGATCCATCGTTCTTTGGAGCCATGTCACTTGTTACAGAGAGAAATCTAGCTAGCTAGAGAGAGAAAGATGCTTAAGTTGGGTGGTGTGTAATATCAGCTAGATAGTGAGAGAGAGAGACTGATGACTGTTGGTTGATATATGACACTGAAGTGAGTTCTTATATATATGCTGCAGGCTTGGCAACTATTTGCTCCAAAAAAAATAAAAAAATGAAGGGTCAGCAAGTCCATCTTTGATCTATCTACCCTTCTAGAGAGAGAGAAACAAGGATGAGAGAGAAGCTCTCTCAAAAAAGTCTCCCAAGTCCCAACTACCAGTTAGAGACTTACAGCAGCAGATCCTGTGAGAAAGGGAAGTAGAATATAAGTAATTTTTCTATTGCCTTTCCTGTCCTATCAAAACCAAGTTATTTGTGCAATTGTGCATGCCATTATTTCTTGCCTTTACTCATCATCATGATTGATATAAATTATTTTTTTGTTTAATATATGAATGAATGAAAGGAAGGGTGCTTGACATTAACAACCACACTTTCAGTCTTTCAGAGGCACCCAATTCTACGTTTTACATGTAATCATTGGTATATATATATAGGCATAGGTCATTTTTAATCAAACACATTTTGATATTTTCTTCTTAAATATTAGCCAAGAAAAGAAATATTATCGAGGTTCAAATTTGAAGTATGGTTATAACTACTTAGACCCTATGACTTTTTGATGACCTTAATGGCTTAATTGAGGAGGTTGGGGGTTGAGTGGGGCGCATGGTCCCTAGCTAGCTTCAGTCTCCATCTCCATCTCTTTGAGGCTTCTTTTCATCAGATTAAGGATTTTTTGAAGAGCCATCAGATTAAGGATATATTGTACTACGGTTATTTTAGTTCACAAATTAAGTAATTGGGTCCATGTGTTGCACACACATATTATATAATGCTATGTGAGGGGACTTTAATAGTCATGTGAATTTGGTAAACAAATTGTCAGAATATACCTAATACTGTAATAGGCTAATACCTTTTTTTTGTTTGCCAAGGTAAACTAGATTAAAAGAGAGAGTAACTTGTAGTCATTGGTGCAAGGCATCTTACAAATTAAAACCACAATGCCATGAAACTTGTACCACCAGATTTTTTTTTCTTCTTAATTATATTGATTTCCGCAGAGTTTGAGCATTATATTGTGGACAAGCTAGGTACGTTCCAATTGGAAAGAATATAGTTTAATATATTTCAATTTTCGAAGAAGAGGAGAGATGAGAATCACTGAATCAGGCTCAATCTTATTGAATAGTTGACCTAACTAGGTAATTGTTTAAGTAGGTCTGGCATCCACAGATCCACTTCAATTGGTATCAAAGTTAGCAATTTTGTAAAGAGTGAGTGCATGTGTACGTAAGTGGGAAGAAAATTAATGGTATTAAATTAAGGATGTGATCAGGAGGTTTCCGACCGAAGCCTGCAAAATTTGGCACAACAAATGAACAAAACAATCTCCAAATCTCTTGGCCAAAAAAAAAATTCAAATCTAAAATTCAGTTCTGATCGAAAATAATATCTATCAGTATCAATATCATGTACAAGAGAATGGTAACAAAAAAAAAACAATCATGTACAGGAGAATATAATGGAATGGGGTATCTCATTACCTGTCAAATTTAATTCATTTCAATAATGGAATGGGTTTTAGGTTTCTATTTCTTAGTTTCCTAGTTATTTGACAGTTCTCCGCCTCCGGTTCCTGCCAAGATCTGATCCCTTAGTTCCCGGACCACGCAGATTGTGCATGCAAGTTGGTGGCTACTTTAGGGTTTGCTCCTTCAAGATGCGGTTGATCCAGTACTGTTGGAGCACCCAAGCTTCTATATATGGAGGTCGATCTCTATTGTACTCGATGAGATGTATGATCGAGGTTTCTTGTTATGCTACAATATGATCACAGTAACAATATGTGAAACGAGCAATGCTCGGTTCACCCCCGTGTCTTCATCGTTTCTCTGCAAAAATCAATCGAATCCGAGATTTTTTGGTTACTCTACTTATTGAAACAAATGAACGGTTCTGACAACAATTACTACTATTATGAGGAACCGTCTATTTATTTCATATGAATGAGTAATCAAAAGATCTCTGATTCGATTGATTTTTTGCAGAGGTGATCTATGAAGGATAAGTTATGATATGAACGGTTAGATTATGAAATTATGAAGTGCAACTATGTTAAGTAGGGAGGGGGGTGAACGGGCAGGTTCACCCAGGGGGTGAACCTGAGAATTTTCCATGTGAAACCTCCTCGTGTCTTCATGCAGTGTTACTAATTTGCGGGTTGTGTTATTTGTTTAGTGACTAGCTTTTTTCTTTCTCGTACAACTAATTAATTTCAAGTGTTACTAAATTATCGTATACCTTCATCTCAGGTGAGTGAAACTACCGACTATTATTACAATATATACAAGTCGATAATCTCATACTTTATATATATTAGTTTTATATTAGTGTGATGCACGTATTATTTGTGAATGAGAGAAACAATGTGAAAGTTTTTATTTACCCACTTCTTCCTTCTTCTTTTTAAAATATTTATGTTTTTTGTTTTATTGTTTTTACCATAATAACCATTTTAAAGATTATCATGAGGAATATTTTTTAAAAATTCTGAAGGGTATTTTTGACAATAAAAAAATTGGTGAAGCCTTTGACATCAAACAATATTTTGGCTTGGTTTTATAGTAAAGATATATATGTATATATATAATTATATATATAGTAGGGATTCTCTCTCCATAAATAATTCTTCCAACCCTCATTCGAAATGTAAGTCGAGAAGACTAATCTTTATTGACACATGTACGAACCCAATGGCCCCTCAAACCTAACCAAACTGAGTTTTGAACTCCTGACCTCATATTACCACTATGCATAAATAGTTCTTGCACCCCCAACTTATATAGCCAACTTGACCACACCAAGTGGTTGATGATCTCAACTTGACCACACAAATATTCTCTAATAAACCAAAAACATATATATCAACCATCACAAATGAAAGGTCCCATATATATCCATGCGACGATGCACGTATGTTAATAATGATGCGTCATAATACCTAGTGGCTCCTCTATTTAACTCCATGTACTAGCTATTTCTTATAAAATAAAATAAAAAAAATTGGATGCATCACAATATCGTTGAAAGGTTGTTAAAGTTTTTTTTTTTTTTTGCACGTATATACTTCTCCCTGTTTTTCTGCACTCACTTGGTGACATTGGATATTGGGATTCTAACCTCATAATCTCATATCCGATCTCTTGGTAGTGGACCCAATTGTCCCAACAATTTTGGGTAACTCAAAAATAGGGTCGTAAAATAATGGAAAAACGAAAACCATGTCTTACGATAAACTGATAAAGGCTATTTGGCCAGGGAATATCAGTGGGTAATGTGCGTATAATAAGGTTTTTTTCCTTACAAAAAATTGTGAGGGATTGATTTGATGATGTAATTAAGTAATTTAATTCATTTCTAAGCAAAAGTTCGATAGTTTTGTTTGTGATCGTTGCTCTAGAAGTGTTTTTGTTACGTAGTGTCCCTATTGGAAGAGTTTTTGTTACAAGCACATAAAAAAACAAATCAAGTTCATCGTTATAGTTTCTATAACTCAAAATACTATTCTAACTTTTTTTCTTCAAAAATTATCAAAAAGTATTACGAAATTAGAAGTATTGTAAAATACTAAAATCACATGAAAGATGAATCTTACAATAGTGCAGTGCATGCATAACACTATAAAAAAGAAGTTAGTTGATACATTAAATAAAGGGTTGGTCGTATGGAGTGCTAAAATTACTATCAAAACGGGGTCAGCTATGGTATTGTGTTATTTGTCATATATCAATTTACAATTTATTTAAATAAAAAATTATATTTAATTGAGCCAAAATTACTTATTGACAATAAAGTTACTATATTCGTTTTTACACTATTTACATATAATTAAACTAAAATTATAACATTAACACCAAATTATTCACAAACTTGTAACAAAGTTGTATACGAAGTAATTACATTTAATACAACTAATATTACACAAAAAAAAAACTTTCATTGCTACAATGATCACAAATTTTGTTGTTACATATATAAATGAATATATGAAAAACATTTCAGTACTGTTAAAGTTTATCCAAAACAAAAACATTGATAAAAAAAATAAACGAAAAAATATTTAACAAGCATGAGAAAAAAAAAATATTTCGATTGCCATATTAGGTTTTTGATTTCCAATAACACTAAGGCGACGCTAAAAAGGGGTGCACCTTCAGATAGTTTGATGTATGGCAAAATTACCCGCTAAAAATAGCCTAATACAATTTACTTAACATTTGATGTGAGGATCGATTAAGCAGTCCAGACAAAGAAATACATTAATTATTTCTTTTTACTCAAAACTTTCTGATAATACGAATAAAAGGACATAATAATAGAATGATTATTATATGAAGTAGGTCTACAAAGTAAGAATCAAATTCAACCTGTAAAGTTTTATTACTTTTGCTAGATTTTCCATGCATCATCAATCGAGAGGGTTTGACAAGAAAAGCAACAGGTGTATAACTACCACATGGCTGAGGAAAATCATCAATCTCGAGAGTCTTAAAAAGGTTTTGTTTTCCTTTTTCTTTTCTTTTTTCTTTTTTCTTTTTTTTTTAACAATTTGAAAATGGTTATTTGAAAAATCGATGCAGATATGAATAACGTGGGTGACGAATCCAATTAATTTTTAGCAAATTCTTTACCAGCTATATGTAGGCTATACTAGAGCACAGCACGCACAGATTGTGTTAAATATACAAGTTGGCACTTGGCAGTATCATATATGTCACACATATATATATATATATATATCTTGGTATTTAATTAACTATTTATGGACCCAACCCATATGACCATATAAATATAAATACTAAACACATAATAAATATATTTTTTTTTGTCAAGAAAACACGTGATAAGTAATTAAGTACTAAGATATTGCCACAGTTTTGTCTGTCCAACACCGAAGACCAATCTTGTCTGTCCCATTTTGGGGCAATACCATTCTTATTACTATCGTGTCATAATTGCATGTTTTTTTTTGATACGGGTCATAATTGCATGTTGTTATAGAGATTTAATGAACTTGTTGATAATATTACAGAGCTGTATATTTTTTTTTAATAATGTGTAACTATATATAGATAGTTTTGTGAAGTACAAACGGGTATAAAACGAAAGAAATACATACGTGTTGAAGGAAAACATTATTGTGTGCCTTGTCAAACTAGGACTCTTAGTATAGGTTATCCTTATAGAATATGGATTAGATATTTCCTACATCAATACGGATTGTATCTTGTATTCCTCTATATATAGAGGCCCTTATTCATTAATAAAGTTGATCCTATTCTGAGTATTCTCTTCTATTTCTCTTGTCATTTACGTTTCCCTTAAACACGTTATCAGCACGAGCCCTAACCCTAGCTACAAAACCAAAAATCCAAAAACAGTTTTTCGTGAACAGTACCACCGTGAACAGTAGCTCGTGAATAGTACCTCGTGAATAGTGCCACCGAAAATCAAGAATTCAAGAATTCAAGACTCTTCTCCGATCAAGAAAACCAAGTAAGTATTTTCTAAAAGTTCCTGCTTTTGATGCGGTTGTGCTTTTCTCGGGGATTTAAAAACTTCCCTTCTTCTACATCCCGACCCCTCTTATGGCGTGGGACTTTCTTGGTGAAAATATATGAGCAAAAAGACAACAAGCTATACCTACTTCGAAAGATTATGAGAAGTATTAGGGGAGTGATCGAGCTTTATATCGCTTGCGATATATGTAAGTCATGAGCACCCCTAATGTTATCATTCTTTAGTAAAAGTTAAAGAGCTTTAATGAATCGTGGGGATTCATAATATATGCTATGATAAAGTAATTTCATGAGCATCCAAGAAAATCTTTGTGATAAAGAAAGTTCACAAAGGCATCGAATTCGACCAATTTTTGGTCATGGCTTATTCATTACTAGACTCACCTACGTAGGTATGATTTAGGTGAGGGATTGGAATCAGTGGTATTGAGAGAGCTTTGCTCCACCGACATTCCTTTTCTTATCCGGTCATGCCTGCGTGGAGCTATCGAACGGTTTAAGCTATGGTCATATCCATCTTGGTCTTGTTCTAATCCGAAAAATACTTGGAAAGTTTATTTAGTGTTCGTGGATGTCTTTTATGACTGCGAAACTAATGTATCTTCTTATTTGTCTATTTCAGGATGCCTGAAACGCAAAAGCTCGAATTCGACATCCTTGATCCAAATGGAACCGAGTATCACCGATGGGTGACGGATGTTGAAACTACATTCATTGGAAAAGAACTTATTTCCACAATTCGTGCTCCAGATGCGAACACGAAAGCTCCACCTGTGTCTGCCCAAGCCCAAGCACTGATGTTTCTAAGGCGCCATATGGCCCCTTCCCTAAGATGGGAATATATGCAAGTTAAGGATCCATATGAATTATGGACAGCTCTTCATGGAAGATTTGGAAACATCCAGGATACACTACTTCCTGATTTAAAAGTCAAATGGAATGATATTCGCTTTCTTGACTTCAAAACCGTAGCAGAATTTAATTCTGAGATGCTACGTCTTCGGGCAATGCTTCAATTTTGTAAGGTGACTCTGACTGAAGCAGACTTGATAGAGAAGACCCTCTCTACCTTCCCCGCATCGGCACTCATCCTCTCAAAGCAATATAGGATGGAATATAATGCCAAGCGGATTACTACGTTCAATCAGCTAATCAATCTTCTACAAGTAGCTGAGAAGCATGACACGATCATGTTGAACAATAACTCGCGGCCTGTCGGAACAAAGAGAGTTCCAGAAACACATTATGGAAAATTGGCCAAGAGTGGACGAAACCCTAATGCAAAGGGCAACGCTAATGGACGACTTGGTCCATATAATCGTCCTAACATGGAAGGTAATCGCAACACCGTTGCACAAAACCGTGGAAACTTTGCACCACGTGAAAGAGGGCAAGGAGGACGTAGCATGGGCCATGATGGCCATGCCAACGCCGGCCATAGAGGGCGCGGCAACAAGGTGTACTATCGTACACAAAATAATCCTCCAAAGGCACAAGTTGCTAGACGCAACGATGAGGCAGGTGATGCTAACGAGCTATGCTACCGATGTGGATCGAACGATCATTGGTTTAAACAATGCAAGGCAAGTAATAGGTTGTCTGAGGATTACAAGAAGTATTGTGAATCCCGAGAGCAAGAAGCCTATTATGGAGAAGATACCGGAGATGAGAAAGACGTCAATCTCACAATTGCAAATTTTAAAGTCGACCAAAGTAATGAGAAGACTATGGAAGCTCCAGACTTCGATTAAATTGCAATTGTTTTATTTCCAAGTTTATTATGTAATGGCGTTTTTGCCTTAAATAATTTGACGATTGTCATAGTTATTTTGGATTAGATTTTCTGGACAAGACCTCGATGTAATCGTTGGCTTATGAATAATAAATCTTTGATTTTTCTCCAAGAACTGAGAAAATTTCGACTAATGTGTCATAGTATCAATTCATAAGTGCTCAACGATTATCATATGGAAACGTATTAATGGACAAAAATACTTATGTATTATTTCTATGGTTGCGGAAGTACGCGCATCTTAGAAGAACTATATGTCAAAAGAAGCAAGAATCAAAAGTTGATTCAAGGAGATGAGACAGTTATAAGCAAAAATAAGATTGCCGCTGTCCGACGCCAGTCGACCGGTCGAACTAACCTTGTCGACCGGTCGAACTACCTACTGGAATCGTCGATGCATACATCGACCGGTCGAAGTCCTTATGTCGACCGGTCGAACATGCTACTGGAATCAATACCCGTATGTCGACCGGTCGAACCTTCATCGTCGACCGGTCGAACCCCCCTGACGTGAGAAAAGCTTCACGGTCCAATATTGAACGGGATTCCTCCTATGCTTCTGCCTTTATGGCCAAAAGCTCGTTTTGCAAAGTCTGTTCCTTGAGCAAATTAGGATCGAGACCATCCTATGCTAAGGACACAAAAGAAAATATTCCATTCTTACATCGTATCCAAGAAAATATTTGTAGACTCATCCACTCATATTGCGGACTTTTGAGATATTTTATGATTTTAGTGGATGCATCGACATACTGGTCACATGTCGCTTAATTGTCTACACGCAATGCTGCAAAACTTCTAGCACCAGTTATATACTTAAGGGCTCACCACCCATATCATCCTATTATGTCAAACATGTATTGACAATGCTAGAGAGTTTACATCACAGAAGTTTGATGATTATTGCATTGGATTAAAGTTAAATATCCTACGCCCCATGTGCATACACAAAATGGTCTCGCAGAAGCCACCATTAAGAGATTTTAAATGGTATTGGACATTGGTTATGCGCACCAATTTCCCATTATCTGTTTGGGGTTATGCAATATCGCATGCAGCTTTACTTCTTCGTTTTCAGACCCACCATCAATCAACCGTTTTATGCGTACCAGATGGTAACTGGATATGAGCAGGATGTCTCACTTTTTACGCATATTTAATTGCACGGTTTATGTGCCAATTGCGCCCCCACAGCGCACTACAATTGGGTCTTCCAAAACGTTTAAGTATTTATGTTGGTAAAGCATCTCCAACTATTGTCCGCTACTTGGATCCTTGACAGGCGATCTCTTTATTGTCACTTTGATGAGACAGTCTTCCCGTCGTTAGGGGGAGATAAGAACAAGAATGTTCAACAGGAACGACATGAATTGTCGTGGTCTGTCCCCACTCTGTCTCATCTTGATCCCCAACTCGCACAACGTGTTAGTAACGTGCGTAGTATACTCAATATTAAGAACGTAGTAGATTCGATGCCTAATGCGTTTTCTGATATTGATAAAGTGACGAGATCACATACACCAGCTGCACACATGCCTGCAAGGTTGAATATCTCCTAAAGTAAGAGGAGATATGACACCACTACACCAGTCTCTGGTGATCATGGTGTCGCAACCACACATAGTGGAAGTGTGGTTGAGGTCGTGGTTCCCTAAAGGAAGAGGGTGATACCACTTGGTTCGATGGATACTCACCAAAGGAAGGAAGTGAGTTTGGCACAGCCTAATCCATTCATCATCAATATCGAAACTCGTCTCATGAGATTATCTCTGATTATGTCCATGAATCAATATTGGGGGACGCCTCAATGATTGAACTAATTTCAAAGAATAATAAAATCTCGATAAATGCATGCATGCTTGAGACAACATTATTTGATGATGTATTGCTCAAGAGATTATAGAGCACGATGACATCGAACCACGCTCTGTTGAAAAATATCAACGTATAGCATATTGGCCTAAATGGAAAGATGCAATCCCAATTGAACTAGTTTCACTAACAAAGCAAAAAGGTATTTGGGTACGTAGTGCTAACGTCCCCAAGTGTAAAGCCTATTGGACATAAATAAGTCTTTGTTAGAAAGCATAAAGAGAAGAAAGAAGTCTTGAGATATAAGACTCGCCTAGTGGCGCAAGGTTTCTCACAAACGCTCTGGGATTGACTACGAGGAAACGTATTCTCTCGTAAGGAATGATATTACATTCCGCTACCTTGTCAGTTTGGTAGTTTCCACAAATAACTTGACATGCAGCTTATAAATGTGGTTACAACATATCTCTATGGGGATCTAAATTCAGAGATATATATGAAGGTGCCTAATGGACTTCAATTACCCACATCAAGTGACTCTAAACCACGGAGTGCGTTTTTGATAAGATTAAAATGCTCACTTTATGTGACTACTTGATTGGGAAGGGATATATAAATAATGGTTTATGCCCATGCGTGTTTATTAAAAGAACAAGTTCCGGATTTGCAATTATTATTGTCTATGTTGATGACATGAATTTAATTGGCACTCTCGAAGAACTGAGAGATACTGCTGCATATTTGAAATCCGAATTTGAGATGAAAGATCTTGGGAAACTCGGTTTCTAGGCCTTGTGCTAGAGCATCGAGATAGTGGAATATTAATCCACCAATCGACTTGTGTCCACAAGATGTTAATGAGATTTAACATGGACAAAGTACATCCATTTAGCACTCCCATGATCAATCGGACCCTAGATCAAAGGAATGATCAATTTCGTCTAAAGGATGATGACGAATAAATTCTAAGGGCCGCAGTGTTATATCTAAGTGCAATAGGCGCATTATTGTACTTAAGCTCAATGCACTAGACATCTCTTTTGTTGTGAACTTGTTAGCTAGATTTAGCTATGCGCCCACGTAACGCCATTAAGTGGCATAAAGACAATATTTCGATACCTTAATGGTATAATCGATTTGGGCTTGTTTTATCCCTACAGAGAGAAAGCCAAAGTATGATAAAATGGCTACATATGCTACTGCTGACGACGACGATCGACCGGTCGAGGTATGACGGTCGACCGGTCGACACTCGGACAGAAAGTCATTTACTCCCTATACCAAAAATCATTGTGATGTTTTGATTGGTTTTGCTGATGCTGGGTATCTCTCTGACCCGCACAAATGTTTTTATAATCAGCAACAACAAGCTCTCCTCAAGATTCAAGTGAATCAAGTTAGTTCTGAGGAGAATGTGGCAGATTTATTTACTAAGTCTTTGCCTAAGTCCACGTTTGAAAAACATGTTAAAAGCATTGGTATGCTTAAGTTATCTGAGCTCCCATGATTGTAAGAATCAGGGGGAGGTGCAGACTTGAGGGGGAGTCTGGCACATACATGTCATTTTCAAATGTGAAGGGTGCGTTGTACTCTTTTTCCCTTCGACCAAGTTTATTTTTTCCCACTGGGTTTTATTGTTACTTGGCAAGGTTTTTAACGAGACAACATGGAAAAGCATCACCTAGTTGTGACCGGCACAAGGGGGAGTGTTGAAGGAAAACATTATTGTGTGCCTTGTCAAACTAGGACTCTTAGTATAGGTTATCCTTATAGAATATGGATTAGATATTTCCTACATCAATACGGATTGTATCTTGTATTCCTCTATATATAGAGGCCCTTATTCATTAATAAAGTTGATCCTATTCTGAGTATTCTCTTCTATTTCTCTTGTCATTTACGTTTCCCTTAAACAATACGTGAATTATTAGATAATTTTATTTAATAATATGTTGAATAATTTTGCATGCACCAAATAATTTTTGAACCTGAATCAAACACCCGCATTGTCTAACTTAGTCGACACAACAAGGTTGTGGGTGTATGGTGCTTGTTCATATATATATATATATATATATATATATATATATATTTATATTAATTAGTAAAATATACATTTTTAGGTGGAGTGATTGCTTTTCTCATAGGTGGATCATCTTGTATAGCATATGGTGTTATATATATATATTTTTTAATCTTTGTACTGGTTATGGTTCTAGGCTTCTAGCACCACGATATACCTTCACGATATAACTGATTTTTTACTAATAAATACTGTCATCTCCTGAGATTTTTGGCTCCAATAGAATCATAAAAAATAACATGAAGGGGGCATCGAGATATGCACTGAGATTGCATTGTAGAAAGTTAAAAGATGAACTTTTGCTATAAAGACAAATTATTAAGTGAAAACGAACCGTACCTAACTTGGAGGCTGGTGCATGTATTGATCTTTATTGCTTAACGAATACATACAATTATACCTAATTTATAATTTTATATTTATTAAAGAGTTCCCCTTCTTCCAAGTTCTTGTTGAATTATTTTTATTTTTATTTTTTATAAAGAAGCAATGAATCCTTACTGATTAATTCAGTGATACATAATGCATGAGGGCTGCGCTGCTATATATATACTGTATATACAGCTAACTGATCGACCCATTGACAGGTCTAGCTGCTGGTATTATTGAGTGGATTCCAACATGAACACTAAAATATTAAAAACAGTGTGGTTTTTATTACGAAAAAAATAATTAAAGCAGTTGATCGAAGGCACCGGTAAGATTTCAATGCATGGGAATGGCCTAGCTGCTTGAATTATAATATCTTATTCTTTAAAGTTGAAACTACAAAAGAGTGAAATTAAAAACAGAATATATATCAAGGAAGATCGATCATGCCA
Organism: Rubus idaeus; assembly: GCA_030142095.1. Lineage (NCBI taxonomy): Eukaryota > Viridiplantae > Streptophyta > Magnoliopsida > Rosales > Rosaceae > Rubus > Rubus idaeus. The sequence goes on from CM057969.1 coordinate 9,210,523, forward strand.
GGGATGTTATTACCTGCAGGGTAGGGAGGGTAGCACCGTAGCATGCATACATGGCCAACCTAAAGTATCCCCAAGCTTTTATTGAGAAGAGTTCTCAATAAATGTTACTCGATAATTAATGTTGGATCTGAATTAAGTACTGATAACGACCTCTGTGGATTGCTGAAATGAAATCGTAGAGACCTAATATCTCTACAAGTTTACCAACTATTGCTCATATCTTCTTAAATTAGTGTTTTACTCTTCGATCTCTTCCGATTTTCAGCTTTTTTTTGTTATATATATATATATATATTTAAAAGAGCATCACATTAATTAATAATAATCGAAGTCAATGGCCAAAATAATACATACATCAAACGTAGAACTTACTATCTAATATTGAAGCTCGCTTTCTTGCGATGAATGAAAAGTCTGTGGACGAAAGAAATGAAAACATGGAGATCTAATATCTATAAGTTTTCGGGATATTTAAATAGACATCCTTTCTACTTTTATTTTCTAATATACAGTCTGTTAACTTTTCGGTTACTAGATTTAGTCCAATATTAAATTTGAGATGTCACATAAGATATCTTATTGCCATAATATGCAATATTTAAATACAAAATCAAAATTTAATTTAAATCCCTATAATTAAGTCTAAAATTCAAATTTTAGTTATTACTAATCTATAATAAATAAGAATAAATTCATATAATAAATTTTATCATTCAAATTTTCATTACCTTAATTAATTATTGGTATAATAATCGGAAAAGTACAAGTAATATTACTAATAAAGATAGTAGAATTTAGCTTTTAGCTAATATTACTAATAAAGATAGTAATATTATGTCTACATCAATGCTCTGTACTTTAGATAATATTGAATTTAAATCAAATTTTTAATGAATAAAAAATAGTTTAAGTGTTTTTAATAAGTATACAAAACAACTAAAATGAATATTTTAAATTAACAAAAATAATAAATAGGCTTATCTCGCTCTCTCTATATTTAGAGCATCTTTAACAATGCTAATTTTTTTTAACTAAATTTTAGCTAGAGTAAATGCACGCAAATGCTCTCTACTGTAGCTAGTATTAAATTAAAAAAATTAGTGAAAAAAAAAACTTAAATGTATTGAATTACACAAAATAATGAAAAAGTAATGTTTTAAATTAACAAAAATAATAGAGAGTCTCATCTCGTTCTCTATATTTACAAGTTATATAGTTAAAAACTAAAGTAGATTCTACATCTTATCTCAGCTATTTTAGAGAGCATGTTTAGTTTCAACTATTTTAGTAACTGCACCAGCCTCCTAAGTGACTATCTATTTTAGCTTTTAGCTATATGACTCCTAAATATAGAGAGCAAGATGAGGCTCTCTATTATTTTTGTTAATTTAAAATATTCATTTTTAGTTGTTTTGTGTAAATATTAAATATATTTAAGTTATTTTGTATTCATTAAAAAAATAATTTAACTTCAATACTAGCTAAAATATAGAGTATAGGTGAATATTTATTTTCAAACTGGTTAGCCAACATAACTTTTTAGCAACTTTAGCTAAAATTTAGTTAAAAAATAACTAGCATTGCTAAAGACGCTATTAGGAGGCATAGAGAGTATGCTAAATAGTTGAAAAGTTAAACATACTCTGTAAAATAGCTAAGAAGTTAAGATAAAAAGTCTGTTAAAGATTCTCTTATGTAGTTACTAATTAAAATAGTTGAAAGACTAAATATACTCTCTAAAATAACTAGAAAATTAAAAATAGATAGTCTGTTAAAGATGCTCGATTTAATTAGTTAATTTTCAGGCTTTAGTTTTGTATTTCAATTTTTTTATCAATTTGAGATTTCACTGTATTCGCGGAAATATGTTAATTTTTTTTTGAAAAAAAAACATAAACTTTAATCAAGTGGCCTAATCGATGAGTCTAAACCTATAACTTTAATCAATGATTCGAAACCTAAAATAATACATACACCGTGCATCACTGCTGTCAATAATCAACACAAAAATTCGGACAAGTGTTGCCATTTTATTAGCGTTAATGCTAGCAGATGTACGTGTATCTTCAACAATTAAATTAATAGAACAACAACCACATTTCCTGAAGAAATTAACTAATGGATTAATATGATAACAACCATATTGAATTCTTCAATTATGTGTATCTTCAATTATTGGATTAATATACTAACAACCGCATTGAAAAAATTTAGTGTCAACCGCATTGAATTAATTCTTATGCATGCATGCGTAGTCCTCGATTTCCTGGTTGTGATTTGTGAGAGGCATATCCCTAATCCAAATTATTCCTAATACGACTAAATTCTCCAACCCTAGTCCATATCCCATAGTGAAATTCCATGTAATTGAGTGAGTTATTGTAGGCTTGTAGCATGAAATCACGCACACACTGACACACACACACTATATATATCACGCTAACTACTGCGCAATATATATATATATATATATATATATATATATATATTATATTTTATATATATCACGCTAACTTGCGCAATCGGAAATGCAGAACATGTGCCTTATATAATTTTATTTCTACCTAACCCATTACCCATGCATACTTGGTTGGGGATCCTAGTTAATTAATTACTAGGGTTTGTGTCGGAGACTTTAAAGAAATATATCCTCGCTTCCCATGAGAAGTGTAGCTGATGAGACTGCAGGAGCGATAGATAACGACATGGAGTACTTCCCGAATGCGGTGAAGCATTGTTCTCCGGATGATTTAGGTTTAGGTTTAGGTTTAGGCCGGGAATATATCACCCATAAATTAACGTGATTATGCAAATAGGAACTCATGCGATAGAAGCTATACCTAAAACCTCTAACTATTTTTTATGGCTTGTTTGTAGCTATTTTTGCTTTCTTCTCATGTCACTAGCAAAAAATTAAGCGGAATACTTGCAGAAAATTGTAGATGTACTTCTTATTTTAAGTGGAGATAATGTACATTATTAATTTTCGCGAAAAAGATAATATAGGAATAACGTACTTTCCATGTGATCGATCTATTTAAATGGTTCATCAGAAGGGAAATAGAATCTTCGATTTGTTTGCTAGATATTTTTTTTCCCCTAAACAATCTTTAAGTGTAAAACCCTCTCTGCAATTGTTACATTTTCTCTTAGGATAGACTTGATAGGACCAAAAGTTATTCCTCCCAAACAATTAACAGCATTTTTCCTTAAATCGTCTGTTTAATCAACATTTCATACTTGAAAGGGGTTCGAGTCTACAGAAAAATAAGCTTGCATATATACACCAAGAATCAAGTATTTTTAGGTATATCAAATACGAGAACTTCTATAATGAGAACTACTATAATGAGGACTTGGTGATGACTTTTTGATTAATTGTTGTTATATCTATTTTTCGATTACATCTTGAGAAATCAACCGTTCAATGTTAAGATATTCATGAGTAGATCACTTATACAAATTTTTAATAACATTTGAAATCGTTAAGGTACCGAACTAGACCAAATAAATGGACGAATCAAATTTGTCAATTTTGAACCATTCATATTCATCAATGGTAAATCACAATTATAGATGACCTAACGATTTTAGATTTCATTGCAAATTTGTAAAAGTGATATACTCATAAATATCTTAACATTGAACGGTTGATTTGTCGAAATGTAATAAAAAAAGTAGGTATAATCGAAAAGTCTTCACCAAGTCTTCATTACAGTGATCCTCACTACAAAATATAAAACTGAAATGCATGTGTAAAAAATATACATCAGAATGTTACTTGATCGACTACTCCAATTAATGATCCCTGCAATGGAGTTATTTGGCTTAAAAGCAACTCTTAATTATTTTATCCAACGCAATTTGGGGAGTCGGATTTGAACTTATAAGCAGAGAGTCAAGTAATGCTCCTATATACCTACTAAAACTACCCTGCATATTTTAAATCCAACTTGGCCAGCACAAAACGAACCAAATTGTACATTTCCAATCATATTTAATTCAGAGGAAGATGACGGAGATTACAACTCTTTATATATGGTGGGTATGGAATACAACTAAATCTTCTCCATTATTAGTGAGCTAGGTGGAACCTAATTGAAAATCGTTGAAAAACCAAATAAGTTGGTCTCCTAGATACCAAGAATTAGGGTCCCTACGTTGTTCGAAGTTCAATTATTCACATATTGTCCAAAAAAAAAAAGATTCACACGTGGTCTAATGAATTTTGTCCCTTTGTTACCTAACTCTCTCTGCTGAAGTTATACAATCAATTCTTCCCTGCGAAGAACGCTGGAAAATTACTGCAGAAAACACGAACCCTAATTATTGACCTGCCGATAGAGGAAAGAACGACAAGTTGGTATAGCAGACGACAATACTCCTTGAACGAATCACAAGCGGTCAAACACTACGTACGTACCATGCACGTACGCGCACACGACAAAGCATGATTTTGTCTTCCTTGTTTAATACGTCGTCGTTTTCATCTTCCCCAAGTCATGGAATTGCAAAAACATGTACATCCAAATCCCTTGATATATATATATCTCGGTTTATTTGCTGTGATTTTTGTCCTTGAAGACGTGGCATAAATAATTGGTACTGTGACTATTGACAGATCATGTTCTGGGTCCAACACTCCAATGTATAGTTGCTTGATGCTTGCTTGCTTGATGCTCGATCTTGTACCCTCGTGAAGTGCCCCACCCTGCAATCAAAGGGTACGTACGTGTGCTTTAGAGTTTTGAAGGTGAAAGTTAGTTGGCCGCCGATTTCTTATGGAGTTTGGGCAATGGCGGAATCAGAAATTTCGATCATGGTTGACTAATTTTATTTTAGGAATAACTCATGAACTAGAGTTAGAATTTGTGTGTTACTTTTTTTATTCCTATCTACGACTCTTCGCGTCTCATCCTTTTTGTTTTAGTTTTTGGTTAAAGCCTAAAATTTTATCCTTTTGAACTTGTTTTGTGGGCTAAAAATAAACTCATAAGAAAATATGAGCTAAATTTGTTAATTGTCATAAAATAGTTTAATTAAATATAAGAATTTTTTGTTGTTGCTGTAAATATACCTAGGCTCATGCCAGGCTCCGTCCTTGGCATAAAGTGTGAGATGATTGAACTTGCTTTTTTGCAGGGTGACACTCCATATATAAGTTCTTATATAGTCCTTCCAGCAAGAGAAAAACACGTATGTTCTCTTTTCAGATGAATATGCAAGAGAACACTTCAATTTTTAATCAAGTTTCTAACATAAGCTCTTGATTAGGTTAAGTGATTCGAGATGATAGACAATTGAATTAAAATTAGATTAGGTTAGATGTTCGATATCCCCTAACCATTGTTAGATGATCACCAACTCTAAAAATTTATAATTAGTGCGAGTCATTGCAAATTGAGTCAACAAACAAGCACATAGAATGATAGATAAATTACTCAATTATGAGTCGTGATATATAAGGCCATAAGAGAATTGAGAATGAATTTTCGTTTCCCTTTTGGTTTTATTGGGTAGGAGGAATGTACTCGTTGGCAAAAGGGTCGACTTGGTCAATAAGCAGACATGTGATCATGTGTTTGTCCAAAAAGAAAAAGGAAAAAAAAAGACATGTGATCATGTCCCAATAACTTAACATAACGAATTTGAGTTAATTAACCTGACTCTGCTACATGCGTGCATGCAGCCATACATATATGGTTTCTCCACCACCAGCTCTAATTATTATTATGTTGTTGGGGCAAAGACACTAGCTCTAAATCTAAAAGCATAACTAAATAATAATTGATAAACGATCACGAGAGTTGAACGTACTTAACTTCTCACTTATCAAGGAGCGGCTATATCCACCAAAATCAAATTCGAAAATCTTGACTCGTATTTCACAGAATTCCATTGTTCTTATATAATATCTAGGCTACTTTAACAAGTAATTACATTGTAAACTAAAGTTTGAGAAAACTCTTAATTAATTCCTAGTATATATGTTATAATGCTAGCAATATAAGAACACATATATTATATTGCAAGTATTATCTGCTAAGAAAATCATTATTTTTCAAGTTGCGGAGTTTTGATATGATCCGTCAGATCAAATCATTTAAAATAGATATGATAATTGATGATCCGATCTTACGACTGAAATCAAAACTATGCAACTTAAAAAAATAAGAATCTCCTTACCTAAGAATCATTGTATTGATATGCATGTATATATATATATATATGTGTGAAGCTAAATGGTTAGTAGAGAAAGGTTATATATATATAATTTTTTTTAGATGTCAATTTACACATACACACGTATTATGGAGAAATTGAATTCATGATATTTTATGGAACAATTTTGGTGTCAGAGTTTTGATGTACAGAGTTTTGATCTCAGCTGTCAGATCAGTTTAAATAATCTGATATGTTGGTTGAGATCAAATTTCTGTACCTTAAAAAATTAATTAAGGATCTCCATAAAAATGCTATGTGTATATCACCCTATATATATACACTATTTCTTTTTGTCAATCAAAAGTGTTTTCTCTCTCTAGTTAGGCATAAAGCTTTTGCTTTAATAATGATGTAAAAAAAGTTTGTCTTGGGATATGATTATTTTAAGGAGCTAGAGCTTGAAAAGCGACTCTAATTATCACTTTACAATTCACACGGCGAAAGTGACCCCCCAATTATCATGACTGATGATTCCATTATTTTCTTGATATTCAATACAGAGACGAGTATTAGAAAAAAAAAAAACATGCAAAGAAGGTGATAGCAATTTTGCATAAAGATTTTCCGACAGACACTTTTCTTTTCACTGAAGATAGAGAAAGACATCTTCAAACTAATCCTCATTCATTATTCCTTCCTAATTACCTCGTGTAAGACCAGTTAATCAAACTATAAGGCAAATTGCCAAATTGTGATGGGAACTACCCGAATGGAGGCATTGGTGCTATTATTAGAGATCAGAATGGGAATGGCGACTTTATTGCTGCATTCGGTAGGAAAGAAACTGGTGCATCCTCTGCGGAATAATTCACTCAACTAACTCAAGCACTTGTTCGATCGATCAACATGGTGGCCGGAGGGGTCATCTGTTAATGGTCATCTGTTATTCCGAGGCCCCCGCACATGGGACTTTCTCTCCCAAACAAGCTGAGTTGCTTTCAAAAAAACTGAGTTGCTTGCTCTTCAAGAGGCCAATAGGGGCTTCTAAATTCGTTTTACAACTGGTTCCTCATCATATCAGGCTATTGTGGAGACTGGGTGCATTCCAACAAGTCAGACTATTACAACTTTCAGCTAGGATAATGATTTATCCTTCTGTTTGAGTAGTGAATTAATTATGGATGATATCGACATGGCCCTAGCTAGGCCCATTCTTTATTCTAAGAGAAGGACTTGGCGGTTTAAATCAGATACATGTCCTTGTTTCGTTGTTTTCAGTCGGACGCAAGTTGAGTTTAAAAATGATGAAGTAATCCGGACGTTACAACCAAAATCAATGGTTAATAGTTGAAAAGACCTAAATCTTTATAAACACATTTGCAATGTCTACTTTCTTTAATGTGGGACAACACTCTTCATTTTCATAGACATGATTGAATATTTTTGCTTTATTTATAGGAAAAAAAATCACCTTTAGCCTTGAACATTGATCCTAAGACTTTCGTCCATAAACTTTAAAATATGTCAGTTTCGTCCCTGAACTTCAACATCGACTATCACTTTGGTTATTGACCGAAATTTTCACCGAATAAACCTCCGATTCCGGCCAAATCGAACGACACCACATACTAGACTTTGAAGCCCTCCTTGAGGCGAGTTCAACGCCACAACCCCACTTCAAACCACTGCCGGACGGTGGAGAATAAAAATTAAAGTTTCGATCACCACCGGCTTTTAGGCCAAATTTCGGCCATCCTCTCATTCTTGTGAACATTTTGGTATAGGTGTTGCACCATTTTTTCCAGTCAGTGACCAAAGTGATAGTCAATGTTAAAGTTGAGGGACGAAATTGATATATTTCTAAGTTCAAAGATGAAAGTGTCGAACATGTCAAAATTCATAGACTAAATGTGATTTTTTTCCCTTATCTATATATTAGACTTTTTTCACGCGAAAGGACGCGCTCACAACGAAGCCAAAACATAAATTAAAAAAAAAAGCCATAAAAAGACTCTCTTCCTTTACAATTTGCACATAAATTGACTAAATAGTAGTCATAAGTTGAAAGGAATTGCATAGAGGGAAAACAAAATTGTCAAACAAAGCCAAAACTAAATTTTTAAAAAAATTAAGAGAAAGAACGGCATCACTCTCTGAAATTTGTTGGTACATAAAATACAAAAAGATGCTTCCAACCCCTCTTTTCTCCATCAGAACTAAAATAATAAATGAATGAATCATGTGGCCATCTCAACAAAATCCACATCGAAAGGAAATACTGTATCCGCTGCACATCTACTTAGACCAAGCAACTGAATCCAGTTCTGCTTGAGCACTTGTGTATAACTCCAGCCTCCCTCTCCATTACTGCCGGATCCTCATTCAATATAGATGACAACTGCATTGCCAGCTCAAAGATGTAGAATTGGGCAAATTGGAGGTAAGTAACTTATCAGAGTTTCTACAACCCTGTCAGCTTCGAATTGAAAGAGGAGAAAATGTCACCCCATTTTGTTACCCTTTAATATATTAAATTTGAATATCCTGATTAATATAGTTACGAAATGCCAATTTTGAGTTTTCAAAAATTTAACTACAACCCATGTTTTATTTATTAATATTAAAAGACAAGATAAACACTGGATATGTAATAATGATTGAAGAGCCAACTACAGAACCATTACCAGAGCCCCTGTTTTCACCTACCAGTTCACATACCCTATACAAACACCGAAGGCAAAAAGAGACCTCAGACAGTCAGACCCCATAATAAGAGGGGTTAGCCCCAGTGAAGGAACTAGAAGTTGAAACAATAGCCTGTTTCATTCTGGTGCTCCTTAACCAAAAAGACCTCGTCACACAAAAATTCTTGTTCTTTCCCGTTTCTGTACCTTGTTTTTCTTTTCATTGTTCTTGTTTACTCTACTCTACACCCTATGAAACTGTCCAAAAGCTCTTAAATACACTATATACGACAACCAAGAGCACAACCATTACAACCTTCTTTGAGGCTAACACCCTGAGGTTCACTCTAAGACCACATTTTTTTATGAGCCCCACCACTCCAACACCCAACATGAGAATCCAAGAAGCAATAGCAGCCAACACTGCCTTGATGCCCAAAACATCACTTGATGGTACCTTCACGACGTAAGAATGTGTAGAACCCACTTGGCTGCTCTCAGCCTGATTTAGTCCAAGAATCTCATTTAGCCAGCAAGAAAACTGGACAAGCAGTTTCGCAAGCCATGCAACCTCGTCATCGGAGATGGGACGCTTCATCCAGTCACCCTTGTATTTGATATCAGCCAAAGCATAGTTGCCAACTTTCCTGGGCTTGAAAATTTCATCGCGGGGTTGTGCAGGCTGTTTTGCTTCAGGGGAAAATGATAGTTGCTTTACAGCATCACTACCGAATAAGCAGGCCACCTGAGCTTTTAAAGAGTCCACACACTGAAGGTTTTCAGCAAGATTATCACCAGTGATGGCTTGCAACTCAGCTTCTGCACGTAGTATGAACAACTGCAATAACAATAACCGTGACCATTGGATGAGATCTTCAGAGGGTACAGTAGATAGAAAAGAATAGCAATAATCTGTGAAAACCAATATTTCTACTTGATTTTTATAAACAAAAACATATAGAAAAAGAATAGCAAAAATCTGTGAAAACCTGAAGCAGTTGTCGCCCACCATCTTCTCCATCACTAAACAATCGTAAATCTTTGTTCCAATTGTCATGCAAGAAAGACCCATCGGCATCACTTTCACATAAACCATCCTCCCAGTCCTGTAGTTTAGCGACAAATCATTAAATAAAAAACAAAAATTAAAAGAGAAACGGTTGGGCACTGATTCAAAAAGCGAGAAATCAAATCCTTGTGACCGTGCAGTCTGATAAATTACAAGGGTTGACAAGGGTCACTTATATACACCAAAGAATCTAACTAATACATCAAAACAGCTGTTTAAAATTCCATATAATTCAGTAAGTCATCAATGATTTTCGTAGAATACAAGCAAATAAAAAAAAGACAATACAGAAAGTCATAGGAATAAAAATGCCTCATTCATTTGAAAAATAAATTAAGATCGGCAAAACACAGAGGCACAAGAGAGAGAAGAAAATCTACCTTCAACTGTTCACGAATAGGAGTGACGAATTTATACAAGCTATTAAGCCTTGATTTGCCTGATACTGCTTGTTTGGAGTGAAAAGCAATATCCATCGTCTTTATAAGATCAAGTAGCTCTTTGGAGGATGTCAATATAGCTAGAACCTGTAAACACAATGTGGATAATTAGGAACAAATCAAAACGGGGTCTTCATATTCATTTTTTTTTAAAGTAAAGGAGGCGTAACACGTAGGTAGTTGACCAGGGACCTGCAAAAATTATCATTACACAATTCTAGATATTCTCAATTAAGTGATTTCCTAGTAGATGCCTTCGATACAATTTCTACTAGGCCTCAACAGTGGACTCATTCCGTCACCTTATCTGTTTGTTCTGTTTTCCGAGATAACTTTGGGGGATCATTGTTGAGGGATTTATCCATAGCCAATTTTTTTTTCTTTTCCAGCAAAAATAAGGATATTAAACTCAAGTGTTAATATAATACTAATTTTTGCTAAACATGTTGCTCCCATCACAAATTTTTTTTTTCCTCCAGTCTGTCACAAGACTTGTTTCACAAACTTTGAAATAAAAAGTTCGTGAAACCTTCACTACTCAAATTTCAAGCATGTATACAAGTATCATATTTCACTTCATAGGTAGAAATCTTCACTGGTCAAGGCTCAATACTTAATAAAGACTTGCAAGAGTTTGAAAGTGTGAAATGGCAAACAAAATGACAATATAGTTTGATATGAGTGTTATATCTGTTAAGTCATACAATTGAGGGACGTTCGTATAATTCAACGCTATGCATCACTAATACAGAACTCTACATTCAGCTAAAAAATGTAGAGTAGCAAACACAATCTTCTAACTCACCTCGCTGGACGAATGAAATGAGCTATCAGTTAGAGACCTCAGAGCCCAGTAGATAAGTCTAGGACAATGCAAGGTCATAATCACAAAGGAAATGAAAGCAAACCCAAAGATAATCTATTATGATTAATGAGCTATTACTTCTAACTAACTTAATATTCAGTGTGACCAGAAGGAGAACAAAAGTGAAGGTTTCATGTACAAGACTTCATGCTAAGCACGCCAAAGAAGCAATTAAATATCAACACAGCTGCACAGGAAGGAAACTTAGATCAGAGAGAACTGAGCAATGCTTAAGAATCTAACCTTCAATACCATCTGGACTATTATTTCTGCATCAGTGTGAAGAAACTTGTGTGCAAACCCAATAAAATGCATAACCAAGGAGCTGTAGTACAAGTAATTCGCCAACACATATGCCTCCCAAGAAGGTGAATAACAGCAGGCTTCAGACTGTGAGTGGTCCTTTCTCCCATTCTTAGTTGATCCGTCAACAATAGCATCAAGCTCCCCAAAGTCATCCAAACTGATAGCCCAAGGTTCGACGTAAGTAACCCAAACCGAAAACACCTGCGATATGTTCTTAATTGAAGCTTCCACTGGGCAGAACAAGAACGTCCTCAATATAAACCTGTACAGAGGCCTCTGTATTAGCAAGTTCCAAGACCCATTCGGATGCAAACCGGGTGACACTGCCATTACATCCATTGGCTTCCCACCATCAAATGAACCTGACATTCTCCCCCTTGGACTCACACCATGTTCCACAGTATCAGTCCCATTTTGGTGCACAACCAAACCCAAATTCAAGTACTTCTCAAGCAACTTCACCACCTCTCCTAATCCGTGCGTTGGTGGAGTCTCACCCAAAACAGACCGGAATGGAAACTTAACTCCATACGACTTGCACAAATTGACAGATAGTGGTGAAAAATCGTTATCAACCAACCAAAAATTGACCAGCGCATTAACCAAAAATTCCCCCTTTGCTATAGCCGAGCTATCATAGCCGGCAGAGCACTGCAAAAGTGAACTCCGGTAGGGTAGGTGCAAATTTAAATCAGTCACAGCCACAAACGCACGAAGATAGGCATATAAAAGCCTAATATACAAATTACACTCAATTTTAAGCTCCGACCCACGCCTAGGGCTTGAAAACCCGGAAATTGACGAAACCCAATTCTCAAATTTAAACCTTTTGTTCCTTCTTACTGAAACAGTATCACAATTTTCCCCATTTCCACGACAAACAGGATAATAAGCGAACCAAAACATGTAATATTCAAACACATTCAGCTGAACCCGATGGAAATTAAGCTTAATTGAATCTTCTTTAACCCTATTCTTGAAAACTGGAGCTAAATCGGATAGTACCCGGCTATCATTCTGTGATGAGAGCATGAATCGTACCCATTCCGGCAACCGTTCGATGGGGAACACGTACTTGACGAGGGAGAGGCGATCGACGGCCGATATTGAGTTGAAGAGGAGGCTGTTCGGGGCGAGGAGGTTGAATAGCTTGTTGGCCAAGACGACGTCGTTTGCGGCGAGGACGGTGTCGATCCAGCCGTTGGGGGAAGAGGGCGCGGAGGGAGACGACGTTGATGATGCTGACGTGGCATCGTCAAAGCCGAAGAGCTTGCAGATGAGGGTGGGGAAGGTGAGGGAGAAGAAGTGGCGGGCGTGGTCGGGTGGGAGCGAGTGCAGGAACGACTCGATGGCGTCGCAGGTGGAGGAGATCTGGTGCGGCGCGGATGAGGCGAGGATGGTGCTGGCGAGGTCTTGGGATTTGGAGAGGGAATCGACGGCGTACGAGTGCGGGAGCATGGTAGGGATTGTGCGGCTGAGTGCAGAGAGAAGATTGGGGCTTAAGGGCTTTGGAATTTTGGCCGCTAGGGTTTTTGGTTTTGCAGGGAAATAGAGAGAGGTTTTGAAAGTTTCAAATGGGAGGACAATGGTGTGGCGCGTTTTTATGGAGGAAGGAAAGGCAGGAGTACACGTGGCGTCCATGAGTGCCACGTGGTGAATGTGGGGTCCAATGAAGCGGCTTGCTTAATTACGGGAATTTTCGTATTACTCTAGATTTATTTTTTATTTTTTTGGATAAGAAGGGGCGGGAAGGCTCGGGAGATGTTCTTTACTCCATATGTCAAATTTTTTGTCAAATTTAAATTTGACAGCTTATGTGGAAATATGTCAAAATTGGTCAATAATAGTACAACCCATATGTCAAATTTGAATCATATTTTAATATGTTCAGTTCATTTTATATTGTTTTTGTAGGTGAAGAAGAGAGAGATGAGAGAAAGAGAGAGCCAAGAGAGAGACGAGAGAAAGAGAGAGCTAAGAGAGAGAAAATAATAATAAAAAAAAGTTTGACATAAACTTTTTGGTATGTCAAATTCCCGTTTGAGTCCCCTTTTATGTGACCTTGGGGCCCTGGATTTGCATTTCTCTTAGATGCCTTACAGCTAATTTTGCAAATATTTTTTTTAAATAAGTAATTAAGCACCACAAAATTGTTTGAGTCCCCTTTTGTGATTGGGGCCTGAATTTTTTTTTCTTTAATTTTTACAGATTGATTGGCTTTGTATTGAGCCCGCCGTGCTCCTCAAGATGACCGTCGTACAAAGCAAATCGAAATCAACAAGACGACGAGCAAGTGTCGCGCACAATTGAAAGTAAATGTATCAACATGAGAACTTTCTATTGAGATCAAATTAGTGATATTTTTCTCAACAAGTGTGGATGATGTCACAAGTTCAAAATTCTTCTCTCTCAAGATATTCGTATATTACCATAGCCAAAACTATAGAATGATGCATACATAACTTCCTCAAACTTGCATTCAAAAAGTAAATCGTCTAACACTCTGATAGCATGAGCACACAATTTGTTGAAACCTAATTTTACCAAAATAAAATTAAGCTTGTAAGAAAAAAAATTGTTCTCATCCATATATATATGTTGAGTACCCACTCTATTTCATTTGTTGAAAGAGCTCTCTCTTTAAACTTATATTAGGTGAGAATCTTGGGATATTAGCAACCATATATAAATGGGCATAAATTAAGTTGCAAGGGGTTTTCATTGATCTTTCCCAGCCAGGTCAGCCTGCAGCTTAGCGATTTCTAAACAAAGGATGTCTCTTGGTTTGATCCTTGGGTTTACGCTTGAACTGTCCTTTGCCATTTTTGTGTTTCCTCCTGGTCGATTCTTCATTAACATCAATGACATCATCTACATCTTCCACCAGTGGATCTATGGCCCCAACTATATCCTCATTAGCACTCAACACTTTCTTGAGTAGTGCCCGTTGGTCTTCAAGACGGTCATAGCTCAAAGCTCCTGATCCAAATGGGGGAAAATTAGGCAATTGCAAGCGTGTAACCACCTTATAACTATAACCTTGATTGACCAAAAACTGCTGCCTTTTAGCTGCACTGTCAATCTCCTGTGTATCCATCGACACGAGGGAATAGAAGAATGCATTGTGCTTCTCTTTATTTTTCTTGGCCCTCAGAATCCGACCAAGACGCTGCGCTTCTTGTCTTCTCGAAGCACCGTGCCATGAAATCTCAATGATCACATTCGCCTCCGGAATGTCCAAGGAGTTATCACCCACCCTAGACATGAACACTGTGTTTAAGTCCGGGTTTGTTTTGAACTCTTCTAGAATTTTCGTTGTCTCGGCTTGCGAGGTAGCACCATAGATCATGGGTTTTCGGAGCTTGGTTGCGTACTCGGTGAGTGTGAAGAGATTGTCCGCGAAGACAATGATCTTATCCCCGCAGCGCTGCTGCTCATGGAACTGAATAAGATACTCACACATCCTAAACTTGTTTGGATTCATCAAATAGAGTGCTTGCTTTCTGTTGTTGGAGTTTTCTTTCTTCTTATATTCGGCAAAAAACTCCTTTGTCATCTCACACCTTACCTCTGCACACAGAACATTAGCAATGTACCCGCGTTTCGCCAAATCCATCCAGTTTGCTTCGTACAATTTGGGTCCAATGAGGAAGTAGAGATCTGAGATCTTGTCATCCTCTCTCACCAGCGTGGCGGTGAGGCCAAGCTTGCAGTGTGATTTGGTGAATCCAATGACATTTCGAAACGATTCAGCAGGAGCAACGTGCACCTCATCCATGAGAATCAACCCCCATTCTCTACTTTTTATTTCCTCAATAATATTTTTAGACTCTCCGGACCTATTGCCACCACAGCCAAGCATGCTATAGGTTGTCACAACCACTACCCCGGCAGCATTGTTCTTGCGGCGGATTAACATCTCTGTAGCTTCTTCTTTACAGTCAGATTTGAAACGACAAATATGTTCATCTCGGATGGTTGACCACAACTTGAACTGATAAACCCACTGATCAACCGAAACGGCGTTCGTTGCTAAACAAAGGCAGCTTTTTCCTATTGTGGAGGCTGCAGAAACACCAACTAGGGATTTTCCTGCGCCGCAAGGTAACACGATGATGCCAGATCTCGCTCTCCCATTCCCAAACATTGTGCTCAAGCTCTTCTCCTGATATGGTCGGATCGTCGCGCGTGCTTGGGGCTTCAGTTCCATACCAGCATTAGGGTTGGCATTATCGTTTCTGTAGTCGTACTCCTCCAACATGGGATAGTTCAAACCATCTTGCGAGCAACGTTGCTTGACGGTTTCAACCTCTTTAGGATAAATTTCAAATTCTCCGCCATTATTTGTAGTACTAGTACTGCTAATCTTTGCTTTACATATATAATCATCCTTGAGCAATGTATTGAGTACCTCCGGGAATGAGGACTCCACAAAGTATCGATTGTTCTTGAGCACCAGTTTAACTTTGCCGTAGTTAGCAGTAGCATCATGTATGAAATCAATGAGCTGTTTCTCGAGCTTGGCCTTTGAGAGCTTATTCAAAACTGAGATAATGGTTTCTGCTTTGAGACCAGCTGACGCAGCCGCATACAATGAATTCCGGGTCAAGCTATACTCGTGGATCAACTCGGGCCTGCAAACGGGTTCCGCAATGGCGATGAGGAAATCCTGAGCTTGCTCGTAAAAAGCTGAGAAAGTTTCCAGGAATACTCGACGGTTGGGACAAACACACAAAGGCCGATTGGGGTGGTCAGGCTTCCATTCTAATTTGCTATAATCTTTTTCTTCACCATCGTCGTTATTAGATTCACGATCGTTGTTATTAGAAAATTTGGGCCTTTTACTCGGTCGCCCGTTATCCCCCATTGATTTTATCTTCCTCTTAGGGAGATATATATAAAATCTCAGAGACATCGAGGTTTAACCGTTTAATGATATTTATAGAGAACGTAGTAACCAACTAGGAAACCTAAAGAATTAAACTAGGGTTAAGAAACCAAATCACATTAGGAAACAAAAAAGAATTAATTACAAAATAATTCCGAACTATATGGTTATTTTTAATTTTATATCCAAAATCAAATTTTGTCATTTTCTTACTTAACATTTAATTTTGTTAACGAATTCATATTTCATAGGTATTAATTCGTTAATTATTTATATCAAGCCACCAAGATATGAATTCGTTAACGAATTCAAAACTGAAGCATGAAAATGATAAAATTTGATATTTGGGTATGAAATTAAAAGTGACCATGCATATAATTTGAGAGGTATTTTATAATTAATCCAATAAAAAATTAATTCCTACAAAATAAAGGGATTTAGGTCCACTGCTTTTAATTAGTCAATGTATTTCCTTGTCAAAAGATTTCGTTTGATTTTTTTTTTCTTTATGAAAGTCCTAGAATGGCCTAGAGAGGGGGTGAATAGGCAATTAACCGAATAAAACCAAAGTCGTTCTTAGATTAAAGGTTTACTGAAAAGGCAGAATTGAAGAACCCTCACAAACCTGGAACACCACAAACAATTGAACCAAGCTTTATGTGATCACCAAGCATATTGCAGTAATAATAGAAACACAAATCATGAACACGCAATATTGGTTACGCAGTAAAAACCTCAAAGTGAGGAAAACAACTGCGGGTCTTAACTCTTGAAGACCAAAACAAAGCAATCACTATGTGAATGTGAATAACAACAACAGTATGAAAACTTACAACCAACTCGGATAACACTGACCACGACTATCTCTAACTAGACTCAATTCCAGCCTGTTGTATTTGCATCACCGTTCTTGTTCTTCACCATAGAGCAGCTTCCATATAACTCAAAGTTGAGTAGTACTGAACACGACTACAACAATCAGACTGATTCTCTTGATTTTCAATTCTTGAATCAGTAATAATCACAGAACTTAGAGACTCTTTAAATTGAGGAAAATCACAGCGCACACACGCACTTGGTGATTCCCTCATAGACTTAGCACTCACAAATCTATCAGACCACACATGGTCATCCATGAAGCTTTTGAATGGAGAGAGCAGCTTTTGGCGTAGAGAAACAATAAACATGGTTAGCCAAAATAGCCACTCACAATTATGCCAGACCACACATGATCTTCTCTAGGCTTTTCGGCAAGGTGAGATAATGAAACACATGGGCTAAATAAACAAGAGTTTCCAGCCCATAGATTAATGTCCAAAGCACTAACAGATATTATCACGTGTAGTCCAACCATAGGCATGGGTCTTATTTGTTTTGTATATGGGATGCCAATAATCATATACTAACACTTTATTTTGAAAACATAATGTACATATAAAAGGAAAATAAATGGCTCTCTTCCTTCTCTTTCCTTGGTGACTGCTAGGTTTTGTCCCAAGCTGCCGTCAATCAATTTCGTGGCTACGACGACTGGCCTGGATCGTGCACGGTAGTACAACTGGCCCTTCTCTTCCAAGGGGCTAGGATAATTCTATACATATTTGAAGGATTTTGGTTGTACATTTTTCTTTATTGTATGAGGGACGGAACCAGGATCCACAATTGGGGTGAGGCTATATGTAAAAACGAGAACCCAAAAATGATTGTTTACTGGGAATTGATATAATGATATTGATTATTGACTGATTTTGAGGCATTTGGAGGGAGGATTGAAGCCTTGAAAAAGGAAGAACACAGTTTTTTTGTATTGAAGCCTCAAGCAATCAAGCTTTGGAGAAGGAGAAGGAATAACCTATACTAATCAATTTTTTTTACCAAAAAAGGGGTGGGCTGCAGCACACCTCAGTTCCCCCCTTAGTTAGTTAGTTCTGTGCCTGTATTATTTGTATCAATTTGAACACGATAGTTTTTTAATTTCCAAGTATTTCCATTATATAAAGCAAAGATCAGAAATGCCTCGCTTTAGTTCTCACACCAGGCTTCCAGATTCTCAGGACCGGCCCTGTGGAGGGAGCAGTTTGAGTCCAGTATCACTGATCCCAGGGAGTCCCAGACCTATCCCCAGCAAGCAATTACGATTCGCAGGAACGGCTACACAGTCATCAAGGGCAGGCCTTGCAAGGTTTCGAATAAAATAGGAAAACATATGATCATTCAAAGTGCAACTTTGTCGCAACCAATATATTCAATGGGAGGAGACTTGAAGACTGCACCTCCCTAGCCTTCTTAATTCCCACAACTATGATGTTCCTCATGTCACTCGTACGTACCGACTATCAACTTATTGACAGCTCTAAAGAACCAAGGATGCGAACACCAAGGATGATCTGAACTTCTAAAGCTTCCTACTATAGAACCTGCTAGTTAGCAAGATTGAAGAATGCATGGTTTACTGCTGGAAATTAAAGATCTTTTGGTCATGGTTATGTCTGCGATGGGAGAAGAGCATATCTGCGCCCTTAGCGACATTGATCAGAAATATGATAAGGGTGTTAGATTAGAGAAGAGCGTCAACAAAAATAGTCGTTGCAAAAGCAAAGCTGCCCACGAGAAGCGTCTTCAACGAGCAAATCACGGAGAAGACTTTAATCTGAAAATCAAGGGCTAGAGGCTAACTCTAGCCGTCTCTCCCAGGACAAGAACATATTTTGGAATATATTTGAAATGGTGAAAGATAGGGTTTACTAAATATATTAAGTCTTGGTATCATTTCTATCAACTAACACACGTGTCAAATAGAATGCATGACATATCATCTATCATATCATTTTGGATTAATTATAAAAGATCTCTTGAACTATAGGGTCATTTTCAATTTCATACTCACATATCAAATTTTATCATTTTCATACCTCACATTTGATTTTGCTAACGACATACCTGAGAGGTATTAATTTGTTAATTATTCTGCTAACGATTTCATACCTCCATGTATGAATTCGTTTGCGAAATCAAACGTGAGATATGAAAATGTCAAAATTTGATACGTATGTATAAAATTGAAAATGACTCTATAGTTCAAAATTTTTTTTGTAATACTCTATCATTTTTTAAACAGTTGACTTTTTAAGATTGTGAATTACAAGGTAGAGTGTGAGTTTAGAGTTTAGTTTTTAAATGTTGGGTGATAGATGATAAATCAAGCAATGTCGTTTGCCACTTAAGTAAGTTGGTATAAAGAGTTGATAAAGAAGTTGGTCATGTAGCATTGTTGAAATTCGGTTCTACATTTTTGTTTCGTTTGAGCTAGGAGTTAGTCTTTGAAAAATAATTCCTATGCCTTCTATAGCCAGGGTGATAAGAAACCAAAATTGCCATTTCTATTTGGAATTGGGAAACAATGGGTGTTTGGACAGAATTGGTGTGAGAATGTGGAGTGGTTCCATATTGGAGAAAAGAGATCTTGCAAATGTGTTTATAAGAATTTGGGCCTCTCCAACCATTACCAATTAGTTTTGGTTGTGACACCCAGATTACTTCATCATTGTGAGAATGTGGAGTGTTGTCCCATATTGGAGAAAATGGACCTTGCAAATGTGTGAAACCAAGTGGCCACACGTGCTCTACTTCACCTAATATAAGTTGTCTACCTGGCTCTGATACCACGATGAAGTAATCTGAGTGTCACAACTAAAACCAATTGACAATGGTTGGAGCTCGAGACCCAAATCCTAATAAACACATTTGCAAGGTCCATTTTCTTCAACGTGGGACAACACTTCACATTCTCACAATTGGTACCAATGTAATAATTAATTTTTGGAAATTAGAAAAGAAAAAAAATTTTCAAGGAAGGTAGAAGGTTTCAATTTTTCTAGTCTTTTCACTTGTAGAGTGATAGGAGCACAAAGTGTGACGTTTTTAATGTGTTTTCCCTATTATTTGGTTATGATTTAATTGTAACTTTGCTATTTTAGATTAGTTTCCATATTTGAGTCCTTAAATGATGTATAAATGTGAATACGTGCAGAAAATCGGAGCTCGAAAATTTACGAAGTCTAATGAGCTTTTTCGAGGCCCATTAAGAGGTGAGCTGTCGTGAGGCCCAAGAAGGAAGGACCAAGCACAAGAAGGAAGTCCACAAAGCATGAAGGAAGGCCCAAGTCCACAAAGCATGAAGGAAAGGTCCAAACCCATTTTCGGACAATCTGCCTGTGCAGATCTGTCAACTTTAGAAGTGCATATCTCCCACTTGAACCGTTGGATCCAGCTGTATTTGTGGCACACTCTGCATGTGTGTGTTAGCTATGCTGGGTTAAAATTTCAGAATCATCCAACCGTCCAAACGTCCAATATTTCATTCTAAGTGCGCATAGCTCAGTGCTGTCTGCTTTCTAATTCTTTCATTTTCCTTTATTTTCAATGCTCCACTCACCCACATATTTTCACCCATCTCACCACACTATCTTTGTTGCTTTCTCTCCATACCATTAGTGCTTGATTTCTTTTACCTAAATAAATAGTTCATTGCCATATGACTACATTTCCACCATTCCACTTACCATTTCTTTTCTACCACTCACATTCCACTTCTCTTCCTTCTCTTTCTTTATTTCTTTCATTGTCTTCTTCTTCCTCTCCATTCTCCTATAAATAGCAGCCTCATTCTTCTCTTCAAACACACCCCAATGGGGAGGGACAAACCCTCCTCTTTCTCTTCTCATCTCACATCATATTTTACATTCTCTAGTATTTAGGGTTTTCAAGACTTCAAGGAAGGAGAGGAGCTGTTTACACCATTACCACCAGCCATCAACCATCATCACCACCATCATCATCACCTTGGGAATCTCGGCGTTGAGTTGCTTACTTTCAAGGATTCAAGAGTTCGTGGTCTTCAAGTTCTTCATACTTTCCATATGGTGTACTTCAAGTTAATCTTTAATTACTCTTTTTGAGTTCCTCTTTGTTGCTTGTTTATCTTTTGTATTAGTTAACATGACATGATTTATATAATTTTCAGCCTTTGTTTATGAGTTTATTTAAGTGTTGGATCCTAATTAATTAGTTCTTCTAGTAGCTTAGGTGACTCCGTTTACTTGATTCTGTTTTATAGAAAACTTTTATGTGTTTATGTTATAGGAGTTGACACTTATAATATTTGCATATAATTGAAGCTAGAGTTAGGGATTACAATTCACCTAATAGTTTTGGAAACCTAATTCACGAGTAGTAAAGGCTTTGGACAAAGGTCGGTGTCAAATAAAAAGGATTACGGACATATGGACTTTTCTATAATGGGTCGTGCACTTTGATTAACAACTCTTCTTCTATGCGTTAAACATGGTTTGATTAGCTAGCTTTCTAGACTAAGATGACATGTTTAATTGGTTAATCTAGGTGCTTTCACTTAGGTTAATTTTTGTAGAGAGGTTTTATTTGGGGAATGGTTAGCTTCTAACTTTCCACATATGTTAATTTCGGTTTCATGGCTAGGGAACTTGGTTAATTTTCGGTCCAATGATTTATAAACTTGTGTATATGTGGCTGAACTTTATATTCTTTATGTTTCATCCCATCTTATTTAATTTATTCTTTGTAATTTAATTTATTTATTTCATTCAATTTATCTCTCATCCCCCTTTTTGCTTTGTACATATGTATATATTTATACTTTATACTTGTTAATAATAATTCTTTATTTTATTTAATTTTTTGTGACATTTTTTGTTAGTTACACCATTTGATCTCCGTTGTGAACGATATCCTACTATGCACTATACTACTACCGATAGAGTTTTTTAAAATTGATGCTCCTTTTGGGCGTGTCATAGAGCAAGTATTTGCCCAATTAATTTTGTACTAACAAACATGATACATAATTGGAGATGCTGTATTTTCTTATTTCTAAGCCTCTATCTATTTTTGCAAAATTATTACCTTACTAAGTCGAGTTTAGAATACCTGATCAGTACCTCCATTGAAGCATTATTTATTTCTTCTTTTGTAGTTTAGTGGATAGCATCACTAATACAGGACACTAATTACGTACATATACGTAGTCCTTACTCCTCACTCTAGCTAGAAAACAACCAGAACATATATATAGAGTTGCTGCTGATCATCGATCAATAATTTTGTTTCACCTAATCCAATTAATATAATGCAACTCATATATATATATATATATTCTAAAACTAATATACATTGTCGCATATATATCAACTGGGTATTCTTAATTCGATGCATGTTTTGGTTTCATGTTATACGTTAGTTCATAGATGGTATCAATGTATCATCATTAGAGTCACCAATTAATTATTAAGTTGTATTTATGTTCGTTAACTTGTTTGCTTATGTTTGTTCTTCAGGAGGTTTTGGTTAGGTTCCCCTCCTGTGTTATTCATCTCTTTTTGTTTAATGCATTCGAGTGTTAGGGAGGTTTTTCCTCTTCTATCACTCGTTTCATAAAAATAAAAAATTATTAAGTTGTATTTATGTAAATGTACGTAGCTTTAATCCAAGTTTTTCAACTAACCCTTGTTAAAACATCTTTAACAGACTCTCTATCTTAGTTCTTTAGTTATTTTAGAGAGCCTATTTAGTTTTTCATCTATTTTAGCAACTGCACCAGCCTCCCAAGTGATTCTCTATTTTAGCTTTTAGCTATCTGGCTCCTAAATATAGAGAGCGAGATGAGGCTCTCTATTATTTTCGTTAATTTAATACATTCATTTTTAGTAGCTTTGTGTAATTATTAAATATGATTAATATATTTTTTATTCATTAAAAAATAATTTAAATTCAATACTAGATAAAGTAGAGAGCATTGGTGTAGACATATTTTCAAATTGGCTAACCAAAATAATTTTTTAGCTATTTTAGTTTAAATTTGGTTAAAAAATAGCTAGCATTGGTAAAAATGCTCTTAATCACCGGCCATCAGCCAACTCAACCACACGAAGTTACAGGTATACTCTCTCTTTTTTTATATAATTTCGAGAGAGGCTGCGCGCTAATATATATTATGATAATCTGATTCAAGCATCAGTTTTCTGGGTATTCAATCATCAAATTAAGCAAAGTAATAGTGTACGACGTGTTGGGAGAGGCTGCGAGCTAATATATATTAAGATAATTTGATTCATGCATCGATTGGTCTTCTGGGTATTCGATTCGATCATCAAAGCAAAGTAACACAGTAGGACGTGTTGGAAAACTTGTACAGTTAATGGTTTAAAGATGGACTCTGAGACCGGTAAGGACATATATAATGATCACTCGAGGAAAGAAAAGAGAAATAAGAAACACAACACAATGATGAGTGATGACATAAAGTAAAAGTTGGAAACAAATTCAATTCAGCCATGAACAACTTTCTTTAATTGGGTCCATAAAATGAGCGCATGGCGTCCTACTAGTTACTTAGTTAGTTAGTAACTCAATCAAGAAACGGAACTCAGCGATGAATTAATTAATCAATTGGTAATGGTTGGAAATGTTCAAATTCTTATAAACACACTTGCAAAGTCTATTTTCTTCAATGTGGGACAACACTCCACATTCTCACACACCTCCGCACATGTGGCGAATTTTCAAGCCATACACGTGGACAACTTATATTAGGTGACGTGGAGCATGTGTGACCCATTGACTTCACACGTGGACATCACAACCAAAATCAATTGGCAATGGTTGGAAATGCCCAAATCCTTATAAACACACTTACAATATCCATTTTCTCCAATATAGGACAACACTCCACATTCTCACACTGAGAACTAACCTATGTTACATCTAAATCAAGGAATCTCTGCGACTCTACATTCTCGTCTGGGGTATATATGCATGAAAAGCATACAAGTATCTTAATCATTAATATAAATTAAAGGCATTCCATGCAATTATTTCCAACTCAAAAGAAGCTAGGAACAGAGATTTCTTCTTCTTTTGGTTATATAGTTTCTTTTTCTTTTTCTTTTGCTAAAATAATTCAAATTTCTTTCAACCATTGCACTAATCCTTCAAACATTGCACCGAGAGTATTACAAACACTAATTAAGGTCATACAACCGTTAGCAAATCAGCCTAACGGAAAAAAATCATAAGAATAAAATAATAACGTACAATAACAAAAACTCTTGAAACAACAATCCAAACAATGCTAACTCCGTCACCCACATAACCCTCACCAAGACACTCAATATTGTCTTACAACACATCATTGAAATTCAAAGAAGATTGCCGCAAAACTAGCGAAAGAATGTCAATAGTAAGAACACCTTGTGTAATCACTTAATGGTCAAAAGATGTAGTCCTCTTACTCAAACATTAGGGGCTTACTAGGCTTTTTTTATTTTAGATGTATCTGCCTTTTGGATTTCAAGGACTCAATTATCTCTCTTTCTCTTATGTTTAGCTAAGAGAACTATCTCCTTATTTAATACATACTAGAATTATCTACACATTCGATGAGTGTGAAAGTGGAGGTAGTTATTTGAAGAATGTGAGTGATTAAGCTAGTTTTTTATTATTTATTTTCTGTTATTTATGATTTGACTTTTTTATCCCTTCTGGTTAATTTGGTATGAAAAATAATTTAATATATGAGGGGTATTTGCGTAAAAAAAATTATGTTATGGTTGACAAAACCTGTTCTCTTACATATAATATAGAACTATTTTTGAGAAACAGATAATTCATATATTATCAAAGTCAAAAAAACACATACATAAAACTCCTAGGCTTGTAACTAGATCTGTCGGTCAGGACTATAGACAGATAACAAAAAATTTATTCAATTTAACTTTTTTTTTTTTGCACAATCTTGAAATAGTGACTTAAAAATAAACAATTCCGATTTGAAAAGTACACAAATATAATAAATTTTACGAATTCACCCGAGATATAAACCTAAAGTTTCGTGAACTGTTTTTAACCTTTTGAAATTTGGAAAGTTTCTACTTAAGCTCGTTAACTCACCAAAGTTTTGTCTTTAATTACTTCACCCCAGTTTGCGATCAAAATGCGACATAGGATGCTATCATATATGGATCATGGTACTAGTCATTTCAATTAGACCTAACATTTTTCAACTTTATCAGCAATAGCACATATTCTCAACTGTTCTGCTGTGCCATCTTTAGCTAGCATTATAATTCAGACCCCTACCCTCCCAAAAAAAAAAAGGCAAAATCTTTTCCTTTATATATAATTTTGTGTGTCTACCACGTGATCGTACATGCTAGAGTTCTGTCCTGTGGGTCTCTTTCATTCATTTGCAAGACAAATATTAGGCTTAATTTTATAGAATTATGTACAATATGGATTGCCAATAAAATTAGAATATACAGGAATAACAGGATACAGAGAGTACGTGCTAATGAATTGTCCTTTGAAAATTAAGGATATATTCATATGGGAAATGTGAAGCTACAATTTACACTTCAATTACTGTTAACTTGTTAAGGGAGTGACGCCGATTACTGGCCGGTTTTGCTGGTTGTTCGTTTTGGGATGGTTTCCCGATGTTCAGATCGGGTCATGATCGGATTGTACAATCGGGTCTTTCCCTTAAAAAAAAGTTTCTTCTTTGATAGTTCAATTAGTTAGTTTTTTTATATAATTTTACTTGAAATCTAAAGTTTCTAAGTTAATTACTTGTTCAACTTCCCCTCTTGCCCGGGGGAAGGGGCCGGGGTGTGGATTTAAATTTACACTCATTGCCGTAGATAAAAAAAAATATCGTTGAAAAAATAGCTAATTGATCTGGTTTTTGTTATTGCATTTTCATCTCACATGTCTTATCCTTTAGAGAGGGATGGGGGCAAACTTAATTAACTCATTATTATAGATAAAAAATATATCATTACACAAATTAATTGATCTGATTTTTATTAATGCATTGCATGATTTGCATCTTACATGACCGTATTTTCTTTTCTTACATATGTAACTTTATTTGTGAATTCACGTTTGTTACATATAACGTGTCTAATTTGTAATAAAGATTTATACATGTATGCCTACAAGATTTACATAAGCATAGGTGAGATTTTTTTATAAACAAATTCTTCATTGATTAAAATACAAGTGAAAACTATCTTTAAGATCAAAAGAAAAGTGTATTATCCTTAACTTGTATATATGTGTGTGTGTATGTGTGTGTGTGCGCGTGCAAAATGAGCATGAGAGGAGCTTCGAACTTGAATCTTTTAAGTTCGAATTGTGGAATGCACTCATATTAATGAACCAATAATTGGATGCCTTTAGCAAAAATGAAGAATCTAGCTATTTCCTTTTTCTTTGTTCGAATTTTGACATGCATGCCTAGCTTTATCCGCTGATATGCTTGTTTATTTGAGCACTCAATCCTTACATTGGTCATGAGATCAAATTTGAAAGCAACGTCTCTTTTATTGAGTTGCCTTCGCGATTGAATTACGTACAGGTCTTAATATCCCTCAGTCTTTGCAATCTCAGCCGCTGAATATATCCAACGGTCTAAGAACATTACACAGATCAGAAGCTAGATTTAGGGTTTTGTGTACACTTTATTAGTTTATTTAGAGTCAAATACGTACATCATCAATTATTTTCAGTGAAAAGAATACAGGAAGTTCTTATTAATAATTTTCTCCATATACTTACAAAATGTTGGTATAACTTATTTACTAACTTTATATATATAATTTTTAACCAAGTAGCTAGGCATGGATAATTTAAATTTCCATATATGCAGTAAATTTTCCAATCTGTAGAGACTAAGAATTGAACTTTCAGTGATCTTGCAGCTCCGGCCAGCAGTAAGAGAGAATTTTTACCTTCAAGGCCAGAGTTAGAATTCCTTTCTCTTTTCACCTTCTTCACTTCCTGTTTTGAGCTAGCATTGTACTACGATCCAAAGACCAAATATGGAGTCGCTAAGCTTGTGGTTGTGACGTACAGTTCAGTACATTGCTCCTTAATCCCATAAGAAAGGCTCTTCTAGCCTGAGACTTGTATCCACCGGCTCGACTCCGGCCAGCTGCCACGTCGCCACCGAAAAATAGAACTCATGATCACTGTGATACTGTCCAACGTCTAACAGCAGATCAGGAAGGTCATAAAATGTGTCATCGTTATGATCATCTGGTGAAGTTGATGAGTCTCGAGCCGGCTCGGCTTCGACTTCATGAGCTTCATGGCTGCTGCAGCTAGGGTAGCTAAGAGCAGCTGCTTTAGCTGCAGCAGCTTGAATGTCCTTCGGCGAAGAGCTAGCGGGACGAGGAAGCTCCTGAGCCAGCTCAGGGAAGTTGAGAAAAGCCGAGCCGCCCTTGATCGTCAGAGCCGCCACGTCGTGAGCTCGGGCCGCCATTTCCGGTGTCGCAAACGTTCCGAGCCAAATCCTCGACTTCTTTCTCGGCTCTCTGATTTCTGAAACCCATTTCCCCCACTGACGCATTCGAACTCCTCTATACATAGGATGCTGGTTACTACCTTGATCTTCACTCCCATCACTCTTGGCTCTTTTTTCGCTCCCGTTTTCGACTACTCGCCAATTCGATCTCTTGCAGGTTTTTCCTGCTACACATTCTGCAGAGGGGGTTGAACCAGAAGAAGAGGAAGTGGTGGTGGTTGATTGCTCTTCTTCCATTGTGAAGAAAGAAAAAGGTTTGGTGTGGAGAGTGTCAATTCTTTTTCACTTATATATATAAGAAAAGTATACTATGTAAATAAAGTAATTAATGGGACCAAAGTGACCAAACCAGTAAAGGGTGCAATATTATTGGGTATTTTGCTGCCCCATATTGATGTAATTTGAAACTTTGAATTAATGATGTGTATTTATTGGCATCATCGACCTTTTACAGTTGCTTGTACCATGTCCCCTCCTTGATCATGTCAGCTCAATCTGGAATGATGAGGGCAATTTCATGTGCAGATGGGCTCATTATTTTTATTGGACAAAGGCTTAATTAAATGGAGAAATATGCAGTATTTTGTAATATAATTAATGGAGCAACTCCCATATGTGTTTTGTTTTTTCTCCAAGCCACGATTTTCATGCAAATGGAATCTGGTCTCAGGTTCTTTGAATTTGTTGGTACCTTGTGGTCTCTGCCACCTGCAGGGTTTTTAATTTTCTTATTGGTAAATTGATCTTAAATTCTGACCAGCCGATCCATATTTGTTGTTCTTCTAAATCGGCTGAAGTTGTAAGATATAAGTTTCTTTCAAAAATCATTCATACAACAAAATTACTAAAACTTGACTGCTTCAAATTTGACTGCTTCAAAATTACTAAGAGCAACCTAAATAATTTTTTATACACAAATTTGAGACAGCTACTACTTGCTCTAGCTAAATGGAACCAACGAGAGAAACCTAAATAATTTCTTTTATATTCATATTTCATAGTATATAAGACAGTATATATTTTCAGTAAGAAAATGAAAATTTGTATACTTTGATTCAAGATCGATTCTATGACATTTTTTTAACCACACGAGCAACATTAAGTACGTATCATCAAATGTTAAATACTAATAACTTTAACCTTTTGTGTATATCAATATTCCTTGTTAAATTTCTACATTCGAGCCTAAGCAATGAATAAAATCAATTTGTATTTTCTTTTTGGTCATGAAACTATGAAAGAAAGCAAATGATTGACCAAAGAAAAAAAGAACATATATATTGTCCAATCAAAATATGATAATTGTGCATGACCTGTAACGTACTTCATGTATTAATTAACTTGGTACTTAACAAGAGGTACCAAGACATTGTCACGTGAATTTAAATATAAGCTAGTACTCAGATATTACCCTGTGGGGTTAAGTTATGAGTTATGAGTTTTTTTTTTTCGGTGAATTATGAGTTATGAGTTATGAGTTATGATCAGTTTATAAATACCAAGGACATGCAACTAATGACTACTACCCTCTCACTTGTTTTGGGCATTTAAAGAAATGAAGGAAAACTGAAAACTACTTGATGATTAAAACCACCTAATTTATAGGTTGTTTTAAAAATATGATTCTTGCAAATTTTTAGTGAAATTGGAAACTATTTAGTTATTATTTTTTATCATTTCAGTTACATCTGATGATGTGTATTATTTGTAGAGAGTTTTTATTGGATAGTGATTATATTAGAACCTCCAAATTTGCTCACTTGACCTCACTCCATTATGAATTATTAAATGACATTTATAACCTCCTATAAAATGACTATATTAACCCCCCCCCCCCATTATTTCACTTCCCCTCATTTAAAACTATAATTTTATCCCCCCCACCAAAAAAAATTTTCTTTCTTAAAACACCTTCTCTCCCCTTCCACAACAACCCCCCTCACAAAAAAAAATCTCTTTCAACCCCCCACTCTCTCCCCAATAAATACATTACCCAACCCCCACCCCCCACCCACACCCCCCCCTCAAAAACCTTCCCAAAAGAAAAAAAATTTTTGGCCCCCCAACACCTTTACCCGGAAAAAAAAAAACAAATGAGGGCCGGGGGGGGCCCCCCCCACAAAAACCCCCCCAAAACCCCAAGGTTGGGGTTTTTGTCCGCCCCGCCCCCCATCCCCCATACCCAACAATACTTTAAACGAAAAACCCCCCACTACCAACACAAAGAAAAAAAAAATCCCATCACCAATACCCCCCCTAAATTTCTCCACACCTTTGACGAAAAATGCCAAGTATTATAACCACATCAAGCCCTTTTTCCTCCTACCGATTTTCCAATCTTTCATCCAATTATTAAAACCCTTCTTCGAGAAATATTACAACAAGACAATAATTCAACCATTCTAATAAACACAAAAAATTATTTAACCCCTCTTCCTTTTTCATAAGGACAATAATTATACCAAAAAGATATTATATTTATTTTCTCTACAATTTCCAATTCAATACATTAGATTTTGCCCGATTTTTTATTATTTTCCTTGTCTATTTTTATTTTTTAATTTCACTATATACTCGTTAAAGCATTTATATATATATTTAATAAGAATTAAAACTATGATAGATCATGTGACATAAATTTTTTTATCATTTGTTGTACGCATATTGGTGATAGAGAACAAAAAAAATATACTATGACCTAAATCTAAGTCTATCCATTATATTTGCAAAAAAAAAAACCTAGAAATTAAAAAAAAATATATAATATTTAATCATGAGGTACAAAAAATAGAGGAAAAAAAATAAACAGTCAGAATAAATGATTACTTTTTTTTATTGCATAGCTAAAAGAGAAAAGAATAGTTAAAAAAACAAATAATAGTTCATGCTAAAATATTTTCTTATTGATTAAAAATTAATTAATAGATATGTGTTGAGTAAATTTAGAATTATAGTAGTAATTTTGTATATTTAATGTGAATTATATCATCATGGTTATTTTAGAAATTTAGAAGAGGTTTAATACGCAAATCTTGTATTTTAAAAGCAAAAAGGAGATGCAAAAAGTATAGTATGTCAAGTGAGCAAATTTGGAGGTCCTAATAGAATTTCTCTTTATTGGAACCTCCAAATTTGCTCACTAAACTTTTTATACTCTCTACACCTCCTTTTTGCTTTTAAATAAAACAATCTGCTCACTAGACATCTCTTTAAATTTTGAAAATAACCTTGGTTCTATAATTCATGTAAAAAATAATGAATTACTCATTGTACCTCTAATTCACTCACTGCACTTCCATTTGTTATATTTTTTTTGTTCAAACCAAAAAACTTCACCTAAAAATTCTAAAACTTCTGTTGATGAATCGAACGGTCATAAACCTCTCAGTTAATTTGAACGAAACACTTACAACACGATTTGTCAATAAATTAGTACCTCAATTGAATTGTTTCAAAGTAAAATGATACTCTTACGATTTGGCAATAAAGACTTTAATTATTCTTACACACATATATGCAATAGTTACAAGTGAAATTATTCCTAACATATTAAGACAACAAGTTCATAAAAAAATTATTCTAAACATGAATCATTCTCAAAATCAATTGTAGTGTACTAAAATATAGCATTTTCATTATAAAAAAAATTCTAAACATCCCGTTGACAACATCCTCAAAATCAATACTAGTATAATAAGATATCATCAATCAATACCTCGTTTGAAGGTTCCAAAACCATGAATTGAGTCTCCATAAATGAAGACTAACTTGTTTCAATCAATTATAACTGCTTATATCATTCAATGTTCATAGCTTGAGAAAGAGATCACGTGCACATATCTAGATGAGAGTTTAGGGTTTATGTTGTTAAAACTAAATTGGAAGTCTATAGAGAAAGTGTTGGGTTTATTTTATTTATTTATTTACTGTAAAAAAAAAGTGTTGAATTTATTATTTATTGTCCATAAGGATAAATAAGTAATTTAATAATTCAAAATAGAATAAGGTCTAGTAAAGTAATTTAGATGTCCCAATAGAAAAACTCTAGGAGTCTGGGACATAACTGAAATTTTACAGAATTTAAAAGTTGAACGGTTTTTGATTATTGAGATAACTTAACTGAAATATCACAGAAATTTTAGTTGAACTATTGATTTGCTCAGTCCAATTACATGTTGACAAAACATAACTTATGGGGGCTCCATTGCTATAGCTCGATCCAAACCACTTTTCATATCAAAGTGTTTGAGATAATTGAGCTACTTTCCACTAGTGATTTTGTCCCATTGGACCTGTATTATGGACTTATGGTACCTCTTTGTACCATGCTGTCCATGCATGATGTTCTTGGGAAACTTCCCTAGAGATGGTTACAGTTTTGTATTCTGATGCGAATAGAAAAAGATGCACAATGTCAACTATGAATTTGTCATGTAATCTTCTCCATACGTATGAC
This sequence comes from Rubus idaeus, assembly GCA_030142095.1. NCBI lineage: Eukaryota > Viridiplantae > Streptophyta > Magnoliopsida > Rosales > Rosaceae > Rubus > Rubus idaeus. The sequence continues at coordinate 9,242,794 of CM057969.1, forward strand.
CTGCAAGTAAAAACTAGTAGACTTCCCCTTCCTATTCTATAAATGACCCAACATCTCAATGCTAACTTTCTATCTCATTTTACGATCCAAACAGCGTGTTTTTATTTTGTTTCAGATCATATTTTAAAACTCGTTTTATAATTGTTAGAATATTTCCAACAACTTCTATATTTTTACTCCAAACAAATTTACTATTACACAACGCGTTAATTCTTTTAAGACGTATATTTTCAACTTTATCCTTGATGTCCTCTCAACTTTTTTACATACCAATATAAACAATCGGTGGAACTATTTAAGGTACCAGTATCAACTATGTACCCAGATTGTCTATGGCCCTGAAACTAAATGATTAATTACCAAATAACTCTTACCCTTTGTAGTTTTCTTTCCCCTTTCTATCAAGTATCAACCAATTATTAGAACTCTTCTATATAGCAAACGGGTAAAAGGAGTGTGAAAATAATATTAACCGTGTATGATCGAAGTCATTCAAGGGGATGGATCCACATAGTACCAAGGGGCTCTAGAGAATCCACTGATCCCCTATTCACTTTTTCGTCCTTATAGTTACATTATTATTGAAAGAATAGTGCTCAGTGTACTTCATTTAAATCATATGATGTGGTTTTTGAGTGACAACTAAATATTGAACAATGCATTAAGTGCAGATCAAATGATGTGAATCAATATTTAACTGTAACATCAACTATCACATCATGTAATTTAAAATATAAGAGGTTATTTGTTGTTGTTTTTTTTCCCGCAACTTTGTAAGAGGTAATTCTCAAGCTAAGGGTGCATGTATATATATACATAGTAACGGATGTAGGAAGACTTGACAAAATGGCAAGTCTAGCTTCTTGCATTCGGTCACCAAGCCTCCACAATCGGTAGCTTCTCACATCGTGGTCGTAATCTAGAATCCGGTCGCCAATTTCTCTTAACCAGTCGTCACTTCCAGACTTGCTATTTTCTGCTTTAGTTGAACATGAAAGTGACTGGTCGGATGAGGTACATAAACCAGATAAGCAAAGGTCATCGTAATATGTTTTACCCTCGTTTGTTGGTGAAGTTCCTCTCATCCCAAATCCTCTTGAAACTAACATAGATAAAAAAACGCAATAGAAAAAGCTAGAAGATTGAAGAATATTGGAAATCCAACTAATTATTTTAGCTGATCGATCATGTCTTTGATATATGATTGTGGTAGGTCATAAGCATGAAGCACATTCAAGTCTGCATGTCTTTGTCACAGACAGGTCTTGTGGTGTTCATTAATCCAACAAAGCCCGGTCTTCTCCCTCTTCCTCACATTAATTAGAAACTTTTAATTTAGACCTTTTTATTTTTCTTCTGCTTAATCATATTATATATTGTAAATATCTTGTACGTACGACATGCATGTTTCATGTTTGGTATATGTTTAGTTACATCAATGCGTAGTAATTGGCTGACCGATTATTACCTGACATTGCAAAGCTGTACTGGTGCAAGCCAGCAGACCATTCCAGTCTGATAAATTCTGGTTAGTTGGATTAGATTTTGACATCAAACATACATTTTTATATTGGAATGACCTTGCAAAATGTGAAACTCGTCAATAGCTTGCCAAAAATTTGACTAGGAGAGCTGCTTACACTCACCAGTAGATCACCCCCTACGTACCCTCATCTCCCTCCAATCCACCGGCCATTTGACATCAAGAGCTAAACTCTAAACATCCACACCGCCGAGCCTGAACCCTAGGATCTCAAAGAACCAAAAAGAAGAAGAAGCATGACCAATCACAAAAAGGGAACATTGTTGATAGAACCAATCACGTACCAAAGTTTTAAACACCAATTACGTACTAGCTTTTTTGTTTCCTTTCCTTTTTCTTTTCTTTTGTGGAGGTAACGCCAATTAACACACAACCTATGAATGCCATGCAGTTGCACTGATGCGACTTTAGAATGACACAAGTCACACAACCATTCAACTTTAGAAACTCCAAATTACAAAGAGGACGTCGACCTCCGACAATTGGAATCAATTCCTCCTCCTCCCTTTAATATTTTGGAGTAGTGGGACGACTAAATTCAAGGCCGCACGCACGTGATTAACATTGTCCTTTGTATTTCTGTGTTTTGGCGGGTAAAAATATAATTTCGATAATTTTGGAATGAGAATTTCAGACTTGCCAGGACTGCTGCATCTTCTCCTCGATCGACTGTAACTACTGGCCGACATATCGATCATGTCTGCTCCGATCATAAAGAGATCATTAGCTCGAGTGGTACGTGTGGTGATGGAAGAAGCTCGATCCATTTTCAAACTGTACGTACTACATTCAAACGAGATTCTACATGATCAATTATTGTTATTGATAACTTGACAACCTAACATATGAACGCGGATATGAGTAAAAAAATGACGTGTCTACATGTTATATTGTCAAACAAACATTTATCACAGATTTGTCCTAAAGGTCAGTTTAGTGTCGATCAGATTGGTCTATGAGAATAGGACTGATGAAGTTGTTCATGAGATGGTCCAGACCTTCCTCATAATATATAGGGCAAGCTACTGACAACCGTACTACGATTTCAGATGGCAATGGTTGTACAGGGCAGGACCATTCCCATTATACTTAGGAGACATGACAGTGCGAGGGCTAGTAGTAGTACTAGTAGTCATTATCAAAATTTCTCTATGGGACTTGAAATGATCGAGATGGTATTAATTTCTAATAGTGTTTCCATTATGGAGGTGCTATTTGGGGTTCTCCAACTATAAACATTTGAGACGCCGTCTAAAACACTGGTGAAGTGCTACTTGAGAATTAGAGAGGAAGTCGTTGGAGAAAATTAATTATTGTGTTCATATTTGGACAAGTTTTACAACTAGCTAGGATCACTGGGTCAGTTATTGATATAGAACCCACTTTCAAGAGCGATGGAGAGAGGTGTAGCTTGGAAAAGCAATCCATTTGGTTCGCGGTTGAGAAAGGAAAAGCAAATCCCAAATGAAAGGAAAAGCAAACCCCAAGGGCCAAGGAGAGCGAACAGATTCGTTTCCCCATTTTTGGGCGTTTATTTTCTACTTGATAGATTTGTTTTTTCCCATGTTGCACTTACCAAATAAGGAAAAGGAAAAACAACAAAATCTTAGCAAATATCTGATCCATGAGCCAAACAAGGCTCAAGGGGAGGAAGTTCAAATCTGTTCCTCAGCCTTTTTACCAAAAGAAATTATAGGTTTGTGATCCGACGGGTATAATAGTTGTGGTTGAGCACAATGAGCCGGGTAACAAGCAAGCTGCCGGCAACCGGCCGGTTTGCGGTCCAACCAGCCATACAAGGCATAACTCGACCCACATTTTCGTAAGATCATGGTGGCCGATTTACTTTAGACAGCGGAAACTGCATAATAAAGAGCCGACAATAAGCCCAAACTTAATGAATAGCTTTTATTACCAATCCTGTCATGTGCTGTTTACAATATCACAGTTTTTATCAATCTAATTACGTATAAGTCGCAGTTACATAGGAAAATATCAGAATTTCCCTTTGGGCAACAAATAGCTGCTTAGCTTTATTGGCAACAAGACGACCATAACCACATGTTTACATCATAGCCTCGCATTCCGGAGCTGTTGCTTCAGCAAAGGTTGGATGTACATGCGATAGCCCTCTGGCACAATCGTGTCATTAAGAGGATCCTTCCATGCCTCCTCATAAAGTTTCGGGTACACATTACCATCATAGCGGCCAAGAATCGAGCCAAGGTAGTGGTCAGTGTAATTAAATGCATCAACAAGGGCAATGGCATTGGGACGGACCTACGATCAATTATGACACATTAATCAGATGACAGCAACCTTCAAAGAATATGAACGAGTAGATCTTACAGGAAAGCTGTAGGGGGAAAACCTGGGAATATAGAGATCTAAGCTGATCATTGGCAAGTGAAGCTTGTTTGGCCGTGATGCTTCCAGTGGAGAGAAAATCGCCCAGATGTTTGTGAACAAGAAATAAAGCATATACGTTGCAGAGGATCTGCAACTGTTCTTTCACTCCCTTCCCGGGTATGTCATGTTGCAGCTTCTCAATGAACCTATCATGAAAGGAAAACTTATTAACAAGTTGGAAAGTACAATAACAGGTCATTAGGAATTGAATTCCTCCCAGTGGTACCCTTCTCATCCAACAAACAGTTGCTTCATAATGAACATCCTTATACAGGGAGAAGGTCAAACCCTAAGAAATGTGTGGATTTTTTTTTTTAAATAGCATGAAAGAAAGGAAGGAGCTTTACTTGGAAACAACAATCAATTGACAGTGAGCAACTGCTGCATCCACTAAATTAGGTGAGAGTTCCGCAAAGCCTGAAGTGCAAAAACATCAAAATTAACAAATACATCGTAATGCAATATGAATGCAAGAAATATGAATGACCAAGGAACTACAATAACGTTTATAAGTTCTAAAGTACAAAGTTAAAGGGAAAATATAAAAGCAACTAACTGAGGTCTCGCCAAGAAAACGAAATGATACTACAACCTCTAGAAGTATTCCCTTTGGATACTTGGTGAATTATTATTTTTTAAAAACTAATTAAACAGTAGATGTGATGAAAAAAAGGACTCAACATTCAGACAAAGAGCCAAAAAACACAAACCCACCCTCTTCTGGACTTGCAAACTTGCTAAGGTCTTTAGCACAGGAAACAGACATTCTGATAGCCCTTGCTTCAAATGCCTCAAGTATTACAGCAGGCTTCAACCAATCCTCAGCTGCATGCAATTGAAATACAAAGTAAGCAATTTAAGCATGTAGTTGAACTCTTCAAGGTCTCCGAATGGTATAGCTAACTAATACGTATATATGCATATCAGTATAGCACAAATTGTCCTTTGACACTGTAAAATTTAGTAACCCTGTATTTGACAACTAGAAAAAGTAAACCAGCACTTATATATTAGATAATTAACAATACTTTACCTTTCTGAACATTAGAACGACATTGGAGCAAATGTTCTGCACGCCCCATATAGGAAGTTGTTCCAATGGGTTTTTTACCAGACGGTAACTGAGAAACAGTCTTCATAAGAAACCTTGCAACCTAAAAGAATTTTTTTCGGTAGTTCAGCACACATAATCAAATATTGATGAAATATGTTGGATCCGACACTGATTCAACCCAAAGCAAATTCCATCCAGTAACCAAAACCAAAAAGGTCCGGTGAAAAACCAGTAAGATCTCGGATCCTCAATCCACATACCTGTAGAAGTAGAACAACATTGTCTCCTTCATATGTACACGCTGGGATATAAACAGCAAATAACTCAGGGAGCCCACTGCTAGAAAGATAACCATGACCACCACATAATTTTCGGCATTCTTCAATGCCATCCTGCCAAAAGAAAGTGGAAAAAAGAAAGAAAAAAGAAGACTTATTTGCTGTCTATGGTATGGGAAAGAGCTATCTTTGTCGAGTAGCCTATGAGCTCAATGGGACTCCAAAAAAAGGAGAAAGGAAAGGAGGCAAGGCAGCAATTATCACGTACAGCAGTTGCAGAAGTAGTCAATGACTTTAAACCTGCAGTGCATGCATGAGCCTCAGCCAATGTAGAAAAATCATTTGCTTGCAGTTTTTGGGTTACGTCCGTATATAGCCATTTCAACCAGTCACCAACAAATCTGAAAGCATAGGCGGAAGCCAGCAAAGGGAATAGTCTACTTTGTTGAGTCTTGTAATCAATCACCTTAAGAAAAACATGAACAAAAAGCACTAGATACATCATCTTCCGAACAAAAGAAACTGACATCTCTAAATCATGAAGACCATAACAACTTAAATCATACCTGTGTCTCAACACCACTATCATCTGGACCAAATTGTCGACGAACAGCACTATACCTAGTAGCAATACATACTGCACGCGACAATGCAGTGGAAGCATCAGCTACAATTGTTTGTCGCACAAAAACCATAGTTCCATAAAGTAGTTGCCTTGGAACGTTGGATTGTACAACTTTTCCTTCTCTTGTAACCTGTGAGACTCTGGCACATTTGAAAGAAATATCAGAATAGCCATCCTATCTATCCATGTGAGTCCCCAAGTAAAATGTATGGCAAAAAATTTCAAACATCAGAACGATCATCCTATGTATCAATAAGTACACTCGATGAGAAGTCATACCTCATCAACATTTGATCCCTTGGTATGTGCACATGATCAAATCTTAGAACACCATTGTCCATGGAGTTGTATGCTCCACTTCCGAATTTCATTCCAATATCACCAACAGTTACACCCGGAAGAGGCAAGTGATCATCCAAGCTCCGAATTTGGACGATGAAACCTAAAATTGGACATTTTTACATAGTTAAATCCATAGACATTCACTTCATGGTAGAAGTTGCAAAAAATGTATGCTTGGTAATTACCGTTCACTCCATGGTCTTGACCGTCAGTAATAAGACGGGCATAAACAATAGCGTGAGTTGAAACTTTTCCCAAACCACCAGGCCACCACTACTCACAAAAATGAAGGAAGAGCAATAAGAACCTAATCTAGATACTATCTAGATATTTCCTAAACCCTAATCTAGATAATATTTAAAAAATGCCACATCATGCTTGAGATATTTAGACAAAATACAAAATGGAATCAGAAACAACTCACTGCCACAGGTTCGATATTATAAATACTAAAATATCACTAAATACACAAGAAATAAAAGAGGTAAAAAAAAAAATACTACCAAAATTGCTTACTTTGCTTGAGGTCAGTGTAGGGCTATGAATAACAAACTCGTCTGTCTTTGGATCAAAAGTCGCAGTGGTCTCAAGCCCTTGGACATTGGAGCCATGGCCAAGTTCAGTCTGTGCATAGCAACCAACTATTTGCATCTTATATGCCAATGGCAACCACTTCTTTTGCTGCTCCTCAGTACCTGATCCTTTAATAGCAGGCACAAACATTCCCTGAAGAGAAAAACAACTTCTTCAGATAAATTACAATCCGAATTACTAAATCCCTAGAAGAATATGCAGAAAACTTATCACACAAGAAAAACCAACTCTAAGAAACAAGAGATTATCTCCTCCAGAAATGTTTCAATGTTTCTCAATGCAAATAAAGACTACCAGATAAGGCATGGCAATGCAGCAGATTCAAATGCTAGGACCATAAGATATTGAGCTTACCCAGTGAAGATCCATATATGATGGTTGATCCACATAACACCTTAATCTGGATGCCTCTTCTTCTGCAGTAACAGTAGCATAGTCGAATCACATTCAACCACACAAAAAAATGATATACAGAAAAATAATAATAAATCTCTAAAATATTGGGAAACCTACCAGTAAGTTTAAGCTCGGCGATCCGTTTCCAGACATGAGCCGCTTTTCTTAGAGTGTCTTGAAATAAGTCCTTCCTACTTAGCATAGTCCTGTTATCCTTTTTAAACACCTAACAACAAAACAAAATAATTGAGAAAAGAAAATCCAAAATTGCATTTAGCTGTCTAAATTTTTCCCAATTCCAATAATTACAAGCTAAAGTACAAGTTTCTAACAATTGAACAACCGACTACTATCCACTACTACACAACCATGAACTCTGTCAGTGAGAAGCTACAGGAAATCAAATAAACAATCTTTAGACGCTGAGAAAGTGGCACCAAAACAAAAGCTTGGTTTGGGCCCTTGGTAACTAAGAACTAAACACTTGAGATTGAATTGAAAATTCTGAACATTTCGATCAAATTCTCGAAAGCGATATTGACCAGAGTCGCAGTGAATTACCGGATCGCTGGCGACGAGGCGAGCAATCCGATCGGAGACCTCCAAGGCGTGGAGAGAGCCGTGCCAGACGACCTTCATCTGGTCCACATCGAACTGGGCCCTGCTCCTCTCCTGCGCCAAATGATCCACGCCCTCCATTTTCACCGCGAAGCAAAAACCCTTCTCAAAATTGAACACACTCTCGCTCTGGTTTTGTAAGAAAGAGAAAGGGTTTGGGAACGAAGACCAAGAGAGAAATTTAGCGAGGATAGTTGAACGATCACCAATATGTATTTATAATGGTTTCGTGTTTGGGTTAGATAAGCTAAACCGATTTGGCTTCGTGTTTCCCAATGTTCATAGACTCACAGTGAGACTTTTGTCTATTTCTTTTTTCTTTTTGTTTTTCTCTTCTCACATAACTTTGCACGTGCTAAATGTGTCATTTTTTTTGTTTTTGGAATAATGATAAATTCATTCATACATATCAAAATTAGATGATTAAATGATTAATTGGGGAAGGGAAGGTCTAATTTGAAGGACAAGGCATCAAAATTAGAAGTAGCGAAACGTATTTTATGCTTTAAATCTCGTATACGATGTTTTTACATTTTTATTATTATTTTTATCCATAAAATGGTGGTCAACTGAACAACTACTCCGGAGAATGAGAGCAATATGAGCATTTTCCTTGCTCGTGAGATTTTTTCACAAGCCGAGGTACATTTCTATCATTCTTTGTTTACTACAATATTAATTTTTTTATTTATTTATTTACACTAAAATTAATTCCTTTTTTTTATGTGTACTGATGGTGTTTTGGCGGGGACTAAATTTTGCAAAATACCAATATTTCATGACCCATTGGTCATAGATTATTTATTTACATCATAAAAGATCATAAAAGGAAGCAATTGGAACGTACTCATATGTTGACAAAAACTGGTCTTCCATCATTCTATAATAAGGATAAAAAGTTAGAATAATGATAGATGGAGATCATATGTTAATTGATGTGACATTTAAGTATTTAACAATGTTCATTTGGTATTTTTAGCATCATCTAATATCTCATATTCTCATTACATCATCTAATATCAAATTGCCACATTAAGTGATTATACACTATAAAATGTGGTACATTAGACATTTTTAAAAAAAAATTATGTAACCTTAATGACAAAATTCACTTTATTAGCAATAACTGCAATGTAAAAATAATTGAAACTACGTGAAACTTGACAAATTGGTAGATATTTTTCAAATTCTTTATTTGCATGTGAATGTTCTAACAAATTCTTTGTGATGAAGAAGGTCTACGAAAGGAGTACGAGATTTTTTTTGTTTATTTTATTATTTTATTTTTGCTTTTCTCAAAGTCAAAGACATTTTGGCAATTTAAAACCTATTTATATGACTCAAGGTGTAAATTACAACTACAAGGCTAGAACTTTAATAAGTAGCATTGTGATTTAACAACTAAAATGTTGACGGCAATCTTTAAATCTTTGATGAAAAGTCGCCAATCTTTTACAACTACGATGTCAAATTCAATGCAGTATTTCTATTATAGGTATTAGATTCTGCATATTCAATATTGAGGGTTACTAGGCTTGTTATATATTATGCTCAAAATTAAGAGCATTGAAAAGGCTACAGATTTGAAATCATATAACAGAACCCAGAAAAGACTACAGATTCCTTTACGTATACGACTAGGTGCCACAAGAAAAGAGTAATGCAGTCAATATAGTTGCCTTCCAACAAAAAGAATTAAGAACGAAGTAAATAATTAATTAAGAATAAAACTAACCATGTCAACTGCATAAATCTTTTGTTTTATGATAAATAAACTCGGCTGAGTAACGTCCGAATATTAACTTGTGTACCAAGTTACAAGACAAATGATATGATTTGACGTCGATTTCATTTGCCACAACAATCATCTATTGTATAGGATTTAAGACGTCTAAGATATGAGTCCATTAATTTTTGCTTACATACATCTCGTTTATTATACTCAAAGAGTTTGTGAGCAAAAATTGACTCCTAAATGGAAAAAAAAAAAACCCTTATAAACTTAATAAATAAACATCCCGCTTATTTAGTAGTTTCTAATTAAGGTGAGATTGTCCAATAAGTGAAAAAATACCTCATTTTTAAGGTTGATCAGAGCAAGCGAAGGTGTGTAACTCCCTCCCTTACCAATTTTGGAACCCCCCCCCCCCCTCTCTTCCCCCCCCCTCCCCCCCCCCCCCCCTTCTCTTCTTCCCCCCCCCCCCTACCCCCCCCCCCCAACCCCCCCCCACTTTCCCCTTACCCCCCCCCCCCTCCTCTCCCTTTATTTTTGTACCATATTTCCCTTTATAGTTATTTTAACCTATAATAGTCTTCTGTCTGTTTTTTTAAATATTATTCATATAATGAGTAGGACACCCTATTTGCCCAACCTTCCCCATTATCGCCTTCGCCCTTTTTTATTTCTCTCCTCCCCTCTTCTTTTTTTTTTTTTTTTTCTCGCAACACAATTATTGTCCTTAATTTGTAAAAACTCAATTTATATTCATTCATTCATTCATATTTTTGTTAAATGAGGACGAGTGCACGATGAACTGGCTCAAAAATAAAAACAGATGATTGTTTTTTTTCAAAAAGGGAGGGCTACCTCCCCCCGCCCCCCCCCCTGCCTTTTCCCCAAACCACCCCCCCCCCCCCCCCCCCCCAAAAAAACAAACAACAACTCATTAGTCGTTTTCAGCTTCACGAATTTAAAGGGCACAAAGATAAAGAACATTGAAAGGGGAAATTTTCATGTGAAGGCGGAAGGACCAAAGTGTGGTCAGTGGGAGATTCAGAGCGTTCCCATCTGCTCGATCACTTCACTTCCAAAGTTCTAAAACCAAAGTGTGGCCACGTACAATAACTTGGTGAAGGACTCATAGAGCTTTGCTTTCATGGTGGACCTGATACCATACTTTAAATTGGAATTTGGAAACGATGACATACTCCATGATGCAAAGGATAGGGGTCAAGTAGGGTAGGGTTTGACTCATCACCATCTTCTATTCCTAATTGCATTTGGACTCTTGGATCCCATAACGAACCAAATCTTCACGTACAAACAACAAGAAGAAACAATCATTTTCCCAAAAAAAAAAGGAACAATCACTCGAACGATGGACGCTTTCGTGGATCAAACACAATTATACATCGAAATTGTTTGTGGTGGGTAATTACGGAGGTAGGAATTTTTATAAGAGCGGCTAAATTCTTTTCTCTATTACAGTAAACTATTGATTGGTGTGGACTAATTGAAATTTTATTTTAGTCAATATTACATTGAATATTAGCACTATTTTCCTTTTTATTTTTGCTAATAATACAAAGATTTTTTTTTCTTTGCATTGGTTTGGCCTTTGGTGGTGAGGTATTTAAGTGAAAACTCTCCAAAAATTACACTAAAATTTTTTGAAATAAAATTTCGCAATTGCATTCTATATAGTTCGGGGCGGACTACATTCTTTACTTGATACCTTATGTTTTGTTTGCTTGTTAGTGTGTTACATTTACCATACTTCTTTCGTTGCATTCCTTTCATTAATCTCTTGGTGGTTTTGTTTGGATGAATTCTTTGCACTGACCTAACAAACAAAATCGGAAGAAATTCTATTCCTCCGCTATTCATTAGTTTGAATATTATCTCTAGTTCCTCACTAATTAATATGGGTTTATATTGCCTTGCAAATCTATACTGAATATCTTAGGGCTCGTCCGGTAACATTTTACAAAACCATTTTTAAGAAATTATTTTTCAGAATGAAAACAACAAAACAAATTTGCCTTTTTCATGATCCAAGAACGTGTCTGGTAATTTAATTTGAGAAATTGTGTTTGAAAGCATAATTGTTAAAATATGTCCAATATTATTATGTAAAGTTGTAACTATACTTTTTTTTAAAAAAAAATTTCTTCCCTGCACGTACCAACACTCGAGAAAATCTCATCTCAATATCTCATAGCTTATATGAAAGTGATTAGCCAATCCTTGTCTCAGATCTCAACAAGGCTTCCAAATCAAATAATTTTTTTGGTAATGCAAGTGAAATACATAACTTTGATTTACATTCTCTTCCTCACCCACCCTCTCTTTCCACTTTCTCTGTGATATCATCCATGTCTAGCACGCCAATACCAAACACATGCAATGACAAATATGATTGTCTCAAATTCTAATTCTTTTTTCAGTTCATATTCCGCAAATCTCAAACCCTTCCCCTTTAGTAATTAATTCAAAGAAACTCAAGATTTAGAGATGGAGAAGATATATCAAAGATTTGTGTTATAGCTCCGATCCTCTTCCTTTCTATTTTGTTAACTGGCTTAATTTTGCTCATTCCTAAAACTTTAACAGAGAGCTAGCTGCACGGAATGGGAGAGACTTGTAGAATTGTATGAGAAGAGAGAAACTGAAAGAGAAATAGAGGAGTTGCAGAGGTCAAAGAGAGATGTAGGGAGAAAGTTAGAAGCGTTTAAAATAAAAATAAAAAAATAATCCCGTGTTTTCTAGTTGGTCGCATGTTTTTCAAGAACACGGAAAACAATAAAAAGTTATTTTCAAAACTTGCGTACAAAATCAAAGTTGTATTCTTAGTTTTATTCTCCGCGTTTTTTAAATTTACTAAACTGAATGTGTATTTCACCCGTTTTAGGTTTCAAAAAATGAAAAATTGTTTTATAAAACGATAACGAACATGCCCTTAATTTCCCCCAGTACTTTAGTTTCCCCCAATACCTTACATTATATGTCTAAGAGTTGCATAAGTTGTAGCTCACCTGCGTACAATTAATACATGCATAGTCATATGTAGCTCACCTGCATACAAATCATATGTGCACGTCCCTCCCACTACTTTATTGCCATTCCATTGTTCATCCAACTTACAATGGTATAAATCTTCATATGCTTTTTATTTTGTGCTCATAATCATAGTTCATATGTAGCACATGTATTCTCAAAATAATCACATTCACATCGACTCTATAGACTTCCTTGAACGGATTAGATTCAAAATCGATGATGTTGAAAATGGATCATATTGCAAATTCTGCAGGACATTTCACTGTGCCAAATCAACGTCAGTACCAAACCCCAAATCTGCAGATGGTTTGTGAGCATGAGATTGCTCTCGAAGTGATCATCTTCTTCAGAATGGACTACAAACAACCATAAAAGATTGAACAATACTGAACTTATGACAGCAAGATTAGTTTCAAATTGGACAAGAGTTGAACGACTCTCTGATAGATGTCATGACAATGCCAGAGGTGCTCTGCGACAGATGGTTAAGCACCTGCCTCCAGGATGAAACCTTCCCAGCACTTGAAAACTCCTCTCTGCTGCATCTACCTAGACTAATAATGGATCCCAAGAAACAAAAGAAGCAACAAAAAAATAGGGCCACAGAATATTTCTTGACAATCACCAAGTATTTAGGGTAAAAAAGGGATATAGATAAATTAATATGTGATAAAGACTCTTACATATATGTAGCTACTTCTTCATACAGGAAAGAAATCTCTTGGTCTACATGCACCACCACTACCGAGAGTCTAAGACTATGGAAATCCTAGCACATAATACAAATACAAGGCTGCAAATTATTTTCCCAAGCAATAATGGACGCAGTTGTCTTAGCATGGGAAAGTAAAAGCTTTGTTACAATGACTAGGAGAAGGGCTGTGCAGAAAATTTATTACATGAATACAAATTATCTGGAAAAATAAATCAATCCCATGCATTCTAAACAGAAACAAGAGAACACTGGGAAAAAAATATATTAATAATCCAGGGGGTGAAGAAGCTCCTAATTCTAATGCAGAAAGATTTTTCAAGTCTCAGTTGAAGTCCTTCAATCTTTTCTTAAGCATGTCCATTGATTTCTTACGAGCACTTTGCTTGGTATTCCTGTTTGAAAGGCTTCCAAATATCCCATCGGTAGAATCCTTGAATTTCTCACAGATACTAGCCACCTTTTTATAATCCAAAGTATTGTAATTTTTCTCCCTTATCACAGGATTCATGAAATTCTCTGGCTGACTGCTCGACAAAAGGTTTATCAATTGTCTTGCTTCTATCAAGCAACCTCTAAAACTTCCTTCTTTGTAAATCTCGCTCAAGCCAGTACTGTGAAACCTGTCATCTGCAAAAGACTCCAACACGTTCAAATCATTGTTGATACCCATAACTGCATTAGCACTGAATCTCTTTATGCTATCACTAAGAAAAGCTGATACTATGGAGTTGGAAATGTGATCAAGAGCCCCACTCCCAACCTTGTACAAAGCATCCAAAGGTAAGATTTGTTGCGCTGTGGACATAAGAGTATCGAGGTAAATAACAACTTCATTTATATACTCATTTTCACCCTGTGTTGGTTCCTCCGAAGTCCAATTGATATTTTCTGTGAGTTGCATGAACTGATCCAACTTGGTATTCACCAAATTCAGCAAAGCGAGATAAGCTTCATCCCTTGAAGTCTTTAGAACTACCTTAGCAGTTAAACCAGCTTGAGGCCTCTCAACTGAACGACTTGGAATCCCACATAGTTGGGCTGCATGTCGAAGAAAAAAGTCGCAAGCTCTTTCAAGTACAGATATGTTAGCAGCGATCTGCATGGCCTTAGAGACACTAATGCTGCCACTTTGAATAGTATTAAGTATCACCTCATTTAACACATCTATCAAGAATTTGTCCAAATATTTCTTCACAACATCGTAAACATTAGTATGTGTCCCATAGGACAAGTAATCAACAGACCCTTTGATGAATGATCTGACAATTCGGCATGCATCAGGCACTGTGGAGGAGAATGGTGCAATGTATGGAAAAGCCGGTGTAATATCTGATGTCTGGAGATTGAAGGACAAGACATTATTTTCATAGTCGCTTTCCTTTTTCAAGACCATCTGCTCATAGGTATCATTGGCAATAACATTAGCAATTTGTTGGCGACACTCTTCCGAAAGAAGCTCGTGGTATTTGTCTCGGCTCTTGTTAAGTGTCTCAAGAAGTGGTCCCACTTCATACCCATATTGTCTAAGAGTACAGCCGAGAAGAGTCACATAATCCTTCACCAAGAGAAGATGGGTTGCAGAATTCATCTGGGAGAACTGCACCTCTAACAGAGATTTCATTTTCGCTACAGCTGTTTCCCACATTGTTTCAACTTGTTCAGCTAAAAGTAGGCCTCCAGCAGTCCTCAGGACCCGATCCTCCACTATGAAGTATCCGGCAATTTGAGCCAAAAATGTTTGGTAGGATTCAACAAAAGGCTGTGTTGAAGAGATCTGTAAGTCTGAATTAAGCTGCAACAATCGATTTCTATAGTAATACTCCCAAAACTGCTCTTGGATTCCCATGCAACTTTGGATGTGATATGCCCTGTATAGAGGAGTTAGGTCAACCTTTAGAACAGATTCTTCATCAATTTCTTCAACATCTAAAGTATATGCAAAATCTCCCAACCCTGGAACATTCTGTTCCTCAGCTTTCCTTTGCCGATCCAGCATTTCCTCATCTCTCTGACGCACAGATGCAGCATGGCCTATTGCTGTTTGTCCGATACCCTTTGCAGAACTTCTTATCTGAACCAGCCATTCATTGAATTGACTAGTTACTTTCTTCTCGATGTGCAATTTAATCAACGGAATCCTCTTCTCTATAACCATTCTCAGTGTCCTGACAGGAATATTCTTCAAGTAACTATTCTCAATCAGATCCAAGGTTTTCAATGCTGGATAAAACTGGCCATCAGATATGTGTTTGTTAAACTTGACACAGAGCTCCAACACCTGTACACAATTCCTGGACATTTTGATAGCTTCGGCCACATTCTTTTTTATTGAATAAGACTCAAGAAGCTCCTCAAGTTTAATCAACAAAGAACTCCCAACCTCTTGCAACTTAAAATTATCACTAGAGAGCTCGCCTTTCAGCTCTTCAGCATCGACCAACACCCCACGAAGCTCGTCAACTGCAAGAATGAACTCCTCGTAATGAGTCTTGCAGAGCTCCTCAATCTCGACTTCCTTCTTTTTCACCACATGCTTGAGCTGGTGGAGGAGAGATTCCGGCCTCCCCATCTCAAATGCATGCCTCACAATAGGGCCCAGGTCATCTCCATTCCCAATCAACGTAGCCAGAACCAAGTCCTCCCCAGTATCCCCATCCTCTGTAACAATTCTTCTCTTGGATTTTGAATCCATTTGTCTGATAAAACCCTTTAAATTCAAACCATACCAAAAGAAACAGTAAATAAAAATCAATAGCTGAGCAAAGAACACAAACAAACAAGCTTATATCTTACTCATCCTAATCAAACAAGAAAACAACCATGGTTTTCTAAGAATGTATCCAACAATGCAGGTGGAGATGAAATTAATTCGATTTGTTTAGAGCAAGTCAGCAACTTTCATACTTAAATGGATTAACTTTTACCGAAGAAAACATACCCACAAACCCAAACACATTGAACATAAACAGGGTTCCAAATAAAAATTTAACAAAGAAATCATATCTCCAGCCCCAAATTTCAACAGTGAAATCCTTGCATAAGAGCTCCGCAAAGTAACAATCTTTTTTACAATATTCCAAACATAAATAGGAATCGAACAGAGAGAGAGAGCGAGAGGGATCAAACAGAACAGCTTACCACTTGAATTGGCTGTAGGATTCGGTTTAACAGAAGGGCAACAATCCACTGATGAATCAGCTGCACACACTTGATTAAAAGCTCGTCGCAAACCCTAAAAAAGAACTGAACTTTTTACCCAATTTGGGTTTTCCACCTCTGAAATCCCTAATTGGGTGAATTTGCTTATTTTTCCATTGCTAAATGACCCAAGTCGCTTTGGGGGAGTGCCATTTACAGACACTCTCTGATGCCTCCACGTGTTGTAAAGAGATGAAAAACATTCCTATGCCCTTTTTCCTGTTTAGTTTATTATGGAAATTTACAATTTCAAGGCATCGGTTTACTCGCCTCTGCCGATTACAAAACAAGATGGCTTGTGTTGGTTTCTCAGACCAACTGTTCTCGTACTAGGAGTTTACCAAGTCAAGTATTTGTTTAACAATCTTTAAGCTTGATTTGACCTGATGCAAATTACAAATTTTCACCCATAATGATATTATGGATGTGATGGTGAAAGTTATTGGTTGCGAGATGTTCAATGACCTCAAGTTGCAATTTCTACATGTAGAGTGAAATATGAATCAAGAGTAACTCCAACAAAAACTAGCAGAAAGCTTTATCGTAGACGCATTTTCAAACTGTCTCGCTTCAACACTTTAAGCAAAGAGCCTTGCTGGAGTTACCCTCATCAGATTTCATTACTACAATAGCAGTGTAAATTCGTTGGCAACTTCGATTAAATTTCTAGTCTTATTTGAGAAGAAGAAGTATTGGAGACAAATGAAGCATTCTTTCAATTACAGACGGTAAACTTGGCATTTTGGAGTTAATTTACAATGGTGTTCCCCACAAAACTTATACACAGCAGCAGCAGATTCATATAAGGGTGTAAAAAGCATATCAGAGTTTTCATCTGTCTAAAACCTATGGCATTACCAATTTACCACCAGAATGAAACACTGAAGGAATCACTACGCGCCAATCAATGTTGAGAAAACACATGCCAAAACCAGAATGAAGTTGTCCACTCTGACACTCAAGTCTGAACAGAGCAACAATGGCTATGATGACAATCGACCGCCTTGTTTTCAGAGAGTGAGATAATCTTCACAAGACTGCGACCTCCTCATATTTAACTCTGCTCTACACAAATCACTTCATTTCTGGCATTCTGCCAAGACTTTCGACACTAAGTTTGCTGCTGCCATCAAGTCCTGCTCCAGATGGTTTAGACTTGGTAGTGGCATAAAAGGACCAGTTTCAGGCATGCCTCTGAACTTCCATATACTCATCACACATTCACACCTTTGTTGAATTAGAGTTCATCATGTCAAATGGCGTTTGTAAATGTCATCAGAAATTAGCTGGAACATGCACCAAACTTTCTCATCAGCTCTATACTCCCCGCAATAGTTGATCCTGCAGTCCCAACAAATCCAAGAGAAGCACAACTGCAAATAGTTTGCTCAATGTATAGAAGAACATCGGGTATTACTGCAGAAGGACAATCCTTCTTAACTTGATCATCTCCATCTTGACTATTTGCCGAAGACCCAAACTTCAAACCATGGCCTGCATCAGCAATTCTTTTAGCCGTTTGTGTTATCAACTGATCGCTTTCTTTCAGAAAAAACAGTTTAAACTGATTTGAATCCTTAGCCAAATCCCCCAAGTAATTTCCAGTCCAATTACTTTCAGGAAGATCAGTCATCAAAAAGATATGAATGGGAAGAGGGTTCTGCATCAAAGCATCCACTTTTTGTTTTAACCCCTGAAAAGTAACCTTCCAATGATTCTTGAACTGCCCATCTAATAATCTAAGCTGTGCACAAAGAAAAGGAGCCTTTATGGTATCCAAAGCAAACTTCTTTCCTGCACTCATAATTTCAGGGGAAAATGGAAGAAATTCAATCTTCTCCATTAGACTTCCTATCCTTTGATCTCTTGGAGATTCATGGATATCAATGAGTAGCTCCGAACCTTTGTAAGGAGCAGTAAAAAGGCTTCCAAATGCCAGCACAGAAGCTGATTCAGCTACAGAACCGGGTCCAAGAGTTTTGAATACATCTCGGCGTTTCCTAACATATGAAATTTTCTTTTTCTTGAGTTTTTCATCAGGTTGGAAAGAATCTAACACCCCATCCTCCTTACCACTTTGGTATGTCCAAACAGTGGTTCTGCAATCTTCATTAACAGCATATAAACATTTGTCATTACCTTGGAACCCAGTTAGTAGAGATCCACATTGCTTTAGTCTATCAAGCAAAGAGGGCTGTGCATCCAACTTATTGTGGCAAGCAAAATCTACGTTCACATTGCACCACAAGGATATAAAAACCCTGAAATCTATAACTCGAACTAATGAAGAAGAAACTAATGATGATATATCAACAATGTCAGCCATGGAACCATACCTGCAACAGGAGATAAAGATAGTTGAAAATAGACCATTAAATAAATATGGTATTGATTTAATGGTGTGGGGAAGACCATATTTCAACATAGAAACTGAGGTATTAACCAAAACTACACTCTGTTCTACACTTGTATTAACATAGAAACTAAACCAAGCCCAATTTTATACACATGCCAATCCTACAAAGCATCAAATCAAAGAAGAATCCTAGCAAAAAAAAATTGAAAACCTTTCCAGCCTCTTTTCAGTAACCAAACAATGGGTGAAGCAAAAACCACAAACTAAACGCACATTCCAATTCCAACAAATTCAGAAGCAGAGAAAAGCCCACATACCTCCCACTCCTAATGAGCTCAATTACATGGTCCCAGACCGAAACCCTGATCTCATTCGGCGCCGAAACCCGAAACTTGGGACAACTCCCGAGAGCAACCGCATGGTGATCCAGAACCGGAGGCACAACCAACGTCCGGTTCAAAATGCCGGCCATCAAAACTGCGTTCTTCAACTCCATAAGCTGGTTGCTGAAGCCGCTGTGGGGAGCGTACCAGAGGAACTTTTCTCCTCCGAGGGAGGGGCATTCTGGGGAATCGGAAATTCGGGTCTTGAGCAGGGAATCGGGACTGAGAGAGAAGAAGAAGTAGAAGAGGAAGAGGAGAAGGGAAAAGAGGAGGGTGAGGTAGAGGAGCGGGGACCTTTGTGAGGGTTGCTTTTTGGGGTGCCATGATCTGAGGGTGGTGGCTCTCTTAGTGGTTAGGAGGTTCATTTTAGAATCGGAGAAGAAGAAGACTCAAAATTTGAGCGCTACTGTTTACTGTTATGAATGAATCTATGATTGGGAATTGGGAGCCATGGGAGGAGGAACCGGATCTGGGTTAGTGGGTTGTACCCAGTACTAACGGGTACGGGTCGGGCTTCGGTATGAGCACAAATCATGCTCACCCGAAGCCCCAAGGTGGAATTTTACATCCGAATCGTTCATTTTTTAGATATTTTTTTTTTATAAAATATATTTTAGACAAGCATACATAATGCATTCGATAAAAATACTAATCATTTTTCAGCTCGATTAATTTTTTACATGAATGGTCTTTGATGAGCGATACTAATATTGATGGTTCGGACGATGAAACTAGATTGCAAGAGGAAATCCAAAATATTAGTTTATCGCGTCTTAAAACTAGTATTCAACTATTCATCGATTTGTTTGAGAGTTTCTCGTATATTGTTTATGTTGTAAATTCATAAAAGATATGCAAGAACAAATGGGGAAGCTTATTGATACACTTCATAATGTAATCTCATGATATATATATTTTTCTTCTTCTCGTTTTAAAGAGGATCAAATGATTTCACTCATACTCTCATGGTGACTCGAATCCATGACTTGGATTTTAGGTAATGGGTGCTCTAACCATATCATTTACCCACTTTTTTAGTTATCCTTAAATTGTAACAGAACATATGTCAAAACAATGAACTCCCAAGCTTTTAATCTCAATTCTGTCCTCAGGTGAACCTCTCTGATAAGTGCAACTCGTTATCGAAACACTGAAGCTCATATTATTTAGCTATGGCCAAAAGTTTCCACTTTTCAGAATTGTTAATGGACAAAAATGAATTTCTAGTTTTAGACTATATTTGTGGAAACCAAAAATGAAAAGAAAAGGCCATTAGACATTCAAACTTATTCATATTACAGGTGAATTACTATTCTACAGGTAAAGAGAACTTTCCTTGACTAATAATGACTGCATGACTAGGAGGGGAAAAGACTTAATTTGAGTTGGAGATACACAAAATGTCAAAGATTTAAACAATTTTAACAAAAGATGGTACAGCCTAAAATCTAAGAACCAAAATATAGATTAAACTTCTAAAAATAACCCCTTATTAAGGTGATCCCACAACTCGCACCAAAGCATACTACACATGTCTAATCTTGTATTAACAGTAACCTGAGAAATCCCAAGCCAAGAAGGCTAACCACTAAACTGCATGGATAGGGCTACCACCTGACTTCATGTTTGAACTGCCAGAGCTTGGATTTGCATGAAAAGCTGATTGCCTAGAGGAACCTTCAACCAGTTTTAGAGAAAGCAAGGAGGAACCGGCTTGATCTTTAGGCTCTCCTAAACTCAGATCCGACATGCCTACTAGCTCATCAACATTAATTGGGCTCTTTGAATGTACTGCTGTTGGCTTAAGGACCTCGTGTGTATCCATCTTAGTCGGCTCAGTACTGTATCCAGGCCACATTGGAAAAGGAAATGGGAAAGGTGAGAAATAAGCGGGATACATTACTGGATAACATGACTGTGAGTTATCAGGCTTTGGAGGGGTAGGTTCTCCATCTGAGTTGGTAGATGCCATAGATTCACATTCTTCATCCAAAGCTGGAGGAGCAGGCAATGGGTGGTTGCTTTCAGTTTCATCTTCTAGATGGTTTTCAGGTAAGAAGTCCAATGGTTCCATTGGAGTATCAACTGACTGTAGAAAAATTATCAACAAAGCATATTTAACGATATTGCATCAACAAAAAGTACCAAGAATCTTATTAGAGATCTCAAATAGGAATCATGTTGCATAATCAAGTTTATTTAAACTACAGCCCTAGGTTTGAAGCAGACAAATGCTGCACTAGAGAGCAAGAAGGAAGGGAAGTGCTAGTTAAAAAATTAGATAGAAGGACACAAAAAAGGACCAGGTATGTTAAGTTTTTACAAATGCAAAGGACATTAGTTTTTAACCAACTCGAATAGCCAATCGAGACAAATTGTAGAGCACATCATAGAGTAAAGATTTCAAGTTGTGTACCTATAAATGTGAGAACATGTTCACATAAGTTATGCAAGACAAAAGATACTTACATCATCTGCTACGATATCAAACAGGCTAGAACGTCTTTTTCTCCTTGATACATTAGACTGCCTAATGAAATATTTCTGAGCATGGCTAGCCACTTGAGTAGGCGTTCTTGATATAACATAATTGCGAGCGATTCCACGCCAATCACCTTTACCAAGTTTCTGTAGTCCAAGCAAAAACATCCTATGTTCCTCTTCCGTCCATGGGGTGCCTAAAGAAAAAAAAATGAAACAGAAAATTATAATCTGCTAAGACAAAGAGCCAAGTACAATTCCAATGTTCTCTGATAAGTACAATTCCCAAATCGTAACACAAACTTTATGATCATATGAGTACTTTTTTCAACTATTTTATTTAATTAGTGTCCTAAAAGGTTTATGCCTCTGGTAGTCAATGCTTTGTGTGGCACCTTCACCTTGTAAATAATGGAACCAAATATACAAACCTAACCAAGACTCTTTTTACCAAGAAAAAATGGACATATGGAATTAAACCAACAAGAAGATCTTGATCTAAAAAGACTCTTTGGCCCTACACACTCCTTTTCTTTTATATGGTTCTTCTGTAATATCATACAAAAACAAATTTTTCCTTGATTGGCAAAACCGTAATGTGCTAACTCATAACCAAAAAGCTAAAGGACCCTATGATTTGGTCTCTGCCCTACTTCCAATCGATCTGAACTGATTGTTGTTGTTCTGATAATAACGAAAAGAACAATTGGACCTCAATTTTATTACTCAACCAAAATATGAATGAATATGACATGCATAAAAATAAAGTTAAAAACAAAAAGTATCACTCTCATCTGATGTTAACTATTCTAGCCTTCAAGAAAAAAGTATTGCCTTTTAGAGGCAAACATATTACCAGCACCCACATAATCGATAAAATACTAGTTCAAACCATATGATCCAAAATTCCTGGAACATTATAGAACCCTCTTCTGAAATTTTACAGGGCATATATTCACATTTGAATTGACCTCTCACACTGAATGAGGACGACCTATGAGACGAACCAGATTCCCAATAAATGAAATTGTTGGAATCCACAATTCCAGTATGAGCAGGGCCAGGACTAAAGCCGTTAACTCTATGACTCTGAAATTAAGCACCAAGTTCATAGGCCTTGTTTTAACTTGTTAAAGTAATCAGATCATGTAATTTTAGCACCTTGAACTTTCAAGCCTAGATGTTCATAAGAAGAAGAAAAAAAGCCTGTTGTTGCTGCTGTTGCAAGTCAATTAGTAATACACACAAGCTTCAGATTTCTATGCAAACACCCAAAAAAGAACAAATTGCAAAGCACCCAAATTAGAAACCCAATATAACAGTAAACCCCAAAACTATATAATTTCAGTATTACCGTGATCTTATTTATAAGTTAAATTTCTGATAATTGAACCAAATAAGAATCCCAATAATATAAACACACAAACCCAAATACCTCAAAATCCAAACCAACCAAAACAAAAGGCACCCACTTTTAGCTAAAAATAGAACCTTTTTTCCGTTCACGGCAGCTGGACGACGATCCGGGCACGAAGTCCTCGGAGGCGTAACCGTCAGCGGCAGCAGAGTGGTCAGCAGCGTCGCCAGGAGAATCCGGGTTGGTGTGGAGGAGACCCGAACCCGACCCGGAATAGTGGGTCAGATTGCCCATACTAGCGCTCTTGCGGATGCCGCCGTCGGTCAAGCGAACGCCGAAGAGCTTGACGCCTCGGTTGGGGCAGGTCCGGGAGTTGTGGCCATTGTGGCTGCAATGCGAGCAGCGCCGCGTCATGGTGGGATCGGGATCGGATCGGATCAGCGCGTTTGAGCTGGTCGGATCCGAATTACATTATCCGGAAGGATGGGTTTGGCGGCAGAAGAGACAGACAGAAGAACAGAACAAGTTGTTGACGATTATGATGAGTACAAGTCTAGACGAGGAAGAAGAAGAAGGAAGAGAACACTATCCATATAATCGGGGTGTCGTGGATAAAGGGAGAAACTATTTGGTGTTTCGCGAGCTCATTTCGGGAAAAGAGAGCTTATCCACTTGTCCTTTGTCTGGTCAAACACTTTGTTGTGTTTTGGACGAAATTAACACTCTCATCAGATAAGAGGATTAATCATCTCATCTCATTCCTACATTTTTATTTTATTTTTGTTGCATATTTTCTAACCGAATATGACTTTTCTAAAGTTTACTAACATAGAGCAAATTAGAATGAAAGTGATGAAAGTGAGCCTCGCATCAATATAAAAGGAAATCGGAATGCAAGTGAGCCTCACATCAAAATGTAAATCAGTTCTTCATTACTTCATGAATTCAATTCGGACGTGATGAAGAGGTACTACAATCCTACTCCTACCATGAAATTGAATCTCTAAAAAAATGGGGAAACTTAGTTATTTTTTGTAATTTTGTAATATGAAGTTCATTTGCACTCCGATTTATTTTATGTTAATAAATGTTGCACAAGAGTGTATTTTCATTCAAGGTAAATATGTCATTAAGCTATAGTTATCAATTTTTTTGGGTACAATATTTATGTTACTAAATGTGTGTATTACAGTAATTTTTTTCACTTATTTTGCATTACACATCATAGTTTCATAATCCAAACCATGTCTTAAATTACCTTTAAAATGTCATCACTACAAAAAATCAACTGACGACAATGTTTTTTTATTTATTTATAAAATTACATTAACCAAATGGACTTATGTCATGAAAATGTTAACTTTCATCAAAATTATTAATTTATTTAATATAGTTGAATGAACAAATGATATCCAATTTGATTGATTTTTTGTATGAACGATCCTTAAAGTGTAATTTTAAACATGAACAATTTGGATGATGAAAATATAAATGCAAAATTCACTCAAATTAATAAGAGTAGTTTGGACTTTAGAGGATAGTATTTTCTTTAATTTTTTTTTGTTTTCATTGTAAAAAAATATTTAAGCAGTACACCATACACGTGGAAGTTGAAGGTAGTGGTCGGTGGATATTCTCGCGTGTAAACGCATCCAGGGTATCTAATTGTCTATCGTAGAAAGAGGATTATAAACACCTTATCCAAATCCGCCACATAATCACGACCAAAAAAAATAAAAAATCCCCCACATAATATAATAAGAACAATTTATCTCTATCCTCATGGACCCCACAATGAATTTTTAATCTATGATCCACCTCCATGTCGGAGAGCGACGCGACGTCGTATCAACGGCACATTTTCTTCATCATCGTGCTTTCAACAAAAACCAGTAGAGTACGTAATTCCCAGGAGGCTCATTTCAGTTGTACTTGTATTCCTCAGTATCCTGAAAATGGCAACTTAATAGGGTTAAAGCAAATGATCAGACTTGTTTTACAAGAAACACGCATAACACTTTCCCTATAGACCATTTTCATTTTGGGTTTTGATGAGAATGCAACTGTGAATAACCAAGTGTTAATTACTTTGTTCTTTTGATGCTTAAAGTTTACTGCTTCTAGTTTAATCTTCTTTAGTGGAAGATTAATCGTGCCCGTTTTGTGTTGAATTGTGCTTAAAACTGCTTAGTAATAGAACTATAGAAGTGTGATCCTCATAAACTGATTAAATATATATGAAACAAATTCCAGACTTCATTTTCTACAGCCATATGCTAAGTGCTTATTTTTATAAACCCTATTCTCTGTTACTTAAGAAAATTAACAAAACAAGAAAGTGTTCAAAGTCATGGCACCTTTTAAAGTTGGTCAATCTGATGAGCCATATGTAAGCCTAAAACGCTCATTCAGGTAGTCCCCACTGCGAATGGGAGGAAATCTGCAAGCCAAAGCTTGGTAAAAACATCTTCAATGCAACTGGATTAAATAACCAAATGGCAGAAGCAAAATATAACTCTTCTTATTTAAAAATGTCAAACTAGGCCAACATCCAAATCAAAGCAATGTGTTGAAGACTTGAAGTAATTGGAAGTGAAATGTGACGCCGTGGAGGACAGAAAAATGGGTGGCTTATACCTTGGCGGCGATGATTCATTGCAACAACTTGCCAGGCATTCCACCACAGTGTCTTCATTGGGTTCTAAGAAGAAAGCCACCTGAAACATTGAGATTTTTAATTCAAACACTCAATAATGACTCAGAAAACTGAAAAGAACCAAAAAAAAAGGGACCAATAGAAGAAATTAGACCATGTCTCGACATTCTATATATTTGAAGTACTTGAGTTATCTTTCAGGGCATAAGGATCAATTCAATTTTGTTGAATGCTATATAAAATCAAGTTGCCATCATATGAATCATGTCCAAGAAATTTCGTTGTAGATTGACACCACTTTTAGAACAGGTGTAATCAAAATTCTTAGATTCTTAGATTACACACAGCAAAAGTTCAGCAACATTAGTTAGAGAACCCAAGTGTAGAGCTGAACCCCAGAGAAAAAATAATCCATATAATTTGGGAGTAATAAGAAAAAATAAATAAGAGCAACCGATAGGTAGATAAATACAGAGTAGCGTTCTTGTCCTGTTGGCATAACTCTGTGCAACGTTGACCTACAAATAGAGAGAAGAGCATATATCTGCAGGCTTAGAGTTTTGAATTCTAAAACGTGTATAAGCTCCTAAAGAAGAAACATGAATATCCCCTCAAGTTATTAGGATAATGAATTACCGGAATAAACAATTAGTCCACCTCTCCATCAGGTCCCCAATGTTAACAATGAATGCCCTGCACATTCAACTTTGAACATCAAAGGACAAAGTGAAACTTGGTTGTTTACAAAATGCTCTTCCGTAAATATGCACAAGGGATTCAACATTGTTGTGCCAAATTACCAATCACTACCAATTACATTGAACTCATGTCCATGGACTTACCCATCCATATGAGGAACATCTTCCCAAACCCGTGGTTGCTTAGACTTTTCTCTACAAACCTGTAAGTGTTAAAAGAAATCCCAGATAAGAGTATCAGACTTGAGCTGAAAAACAAGGCTAGGTGTTTGGTGGAAACGACAACTGACTAGCAGACGTGAACCTGAAGTCCAGGGACACCATTGGAAGCAAGGAGTGTGACCATCCCATAATCTGAATGAGCAGAAGCACCGTATATTTCTTGATCAGATGATCCCAGTTGACCTAAAGTTATATCAAATATATATACTCAAGCCTCAGATAGAAAATAAAAATAAAATGAAGACAAAATTGCAAGAAGAAAAAAGAAAAAGTGAACAAGAACAGTAATCAAAACATAAAAAAGGCAGCTAATATATTGAAGCTGATCGAACTGTGCTACTACACCTGGATAGTGCAAAAGGCGAAGCAATGCTGTTGGTTTTCTCAGAGCCCCCACTTTCTCAAAAAAATCCTCATCCAGGTTCAAAGCCAGGGCAATCAGAGATATTAGCCTTTTCCCAGCAGAACTGAAAACAACTATGGTGAACTGTGAACAATGGTGAACTGTGAACAACAATTCATACTAACTAAATATAGAAAGCTGGGAAGTAAATCATCATGAAGGAGACGATGAAACTTACAGGACTTTTCCATAGTAGGATTCCATTGTAGGTCTCCAAGATGGTAGGATATCTGTATACATAATTAAAGGGAACAATATGGCAAATAATGCTCCATCAAACATATTTACTTAGCTTAAAAGAACGTCACTCTATATAAGAAATTCATTCTCATAATATCATAATTAACATTCAAAAAAAAGTTCTCCCATACCTTCTGAAGGCCATTGATTCAAATTACTTTGAGTTACGTCTTCAAAAGAGCCAATGTAGTAACTCTCTTTCGAGTCACCTGCTTCCAAATTTACCAAAGAAAATTAAAACCAACATCTTTTCTTCTTTCCCATTCAACACAACCTCTTTTAATTAATATATTGCACAACAGAAATAGCAGTACTTGAAATTGCAACTAGCATACTATATATGCATGTACATTATACTGAAGTCATCAATAATTAACATCATGATAATTAAAACAAAACCCTCTTGACTTTTAATCCCAATAATGATTTTCAAGCAACTTTAGTAATGGTCATTGATGATTGTCCACTATATGTATATATCATGATGTTTAGTTCAACCTCCAACTGGGTTCCTACTTCCTACATGTACTCTTAATCTCTCACCTCATCAATCACCTACTGCAAGTTTAGCCAAAAGAACAAAACTTGAAGAAAAACAAAGCAAGACCTGTGGAGCTGGAATCGGGGTCGAGGTTCTCGGCAAAGAGCGCCGTGTAGCCTCTGTAATGTTTGCGCGCCAATTTGGACTTATCTTCCAAAGGGAGCGAGAAGAACTTGCGGCTCTCGTCGAAGACTTGGGCAAGCAGCTCTTGCTCAACACCATGATTCACCAAGTAAAAGAAGCCACACTCTATGCACGCCTGTCTTGCATAAAACATGCACACAATTATCAAAACCAGGAAAACAATTTCTGGGCGAAAGTTCATATATAGCTTTTGTGCAGTAATAGTAATGGAAGAAGATCGAACCTGACGGATTGAATTGGCGGAGGAGATGCAGTCGGATGCGGACAGGTCTATGATAGGCAGCTTCAGAGCAACCCCCATCTTCCGACTACAATCAGAATTTTGACTCCCAACTTTTTTACAAAGGAAAAAATTAGACTATAAGAACGTCATATCCATTTTTTCTTACTATGGCGGCCGATAGAATGAAGTGGCATACTAATATGTCTGGTGCTGCCCGTAATATGCTTGTCTTTTGTGGTAGATTACATGGATATATTTGTCTTTTGTCACTACTCTTGTTCTCCACTGAGACTGCAAGCATAACACTTTAGACTGCATGAATCAAATAGACGACATGTTCTCAAACACTGGTTGGATGTGGACGGTTTAAATGCTGTTTAAAGTTCATTAAGCACTCATATAGCTAGCTTTGGTAAGTTTAGAGACCATTAAATATTAAAGTAAATATCCAATAGGTCCTAATTTTAACAACATATTTCTCATCAAGTTTGATAGATTTTAAATATTTCCCATCAAGTTTGGATTGGGCATCTTTTACTCCCACCAAGGACAAAATATAATAGGCCAGATCTGTTGGATATTTATTATACCTATTTTACCCTTTTAGGGACTTTTCTGTTTTGAAATTGACTACGTCAGTTTGGGATCGATCTCGAGCGGGGCTTGACATGAAGGAGATGCGGAAGAGGATTCACAGAGAGCACGGGCTTGAAGCAGCGGCGGCGCTGGTGATTGGTTAATTGAGCACGTTTCATTGATTGTGGTCTTCTGGATTGTGATGATTGCGAGAGTTGAATTGCCCACGCTTCGTGGAATTGAAGATGGGGTGAGTTCGATCGGGCAAGCGCCTAGTTGTAATGTATGTCCCTTTGTGATTTGATGAGAGAAAGCGATGATGGTGGCTTGGCTTTCATGGAGCTCATGAGAAGAAGAACCACCGTTCTTGGGATCGGATGTGGGTTGCAAAGACGGATCGACGTCGGCACTGGTGGTTCAGCCCTGGGTGCGCGGGTCGGGAGCCGGGTGTAACGACCCGAATTCTTATATTTAATTTCTTGAATATTCTTGAAATTAATTAAGGGATTAGAGGATAGTTTTCTTGTCTAGTTTGTGAAGGGAAAATATTTCGGAACGAATATTTACTCGAAACGTTTTATTTTCGAGGGGTCAAGAGTTGACTTTCTTATTTGTTAATTTTCTCTAATAACTTCCTTCACAAAAGTTGTAGAGCTTGTTAATACGAGTTCGTAGACATGTGGCACACAAAATTCTGATATCATATGAAGAAGTTATGGTCAGCGGAAGTTTAATGTATTTTCGAAGCTTTTCTGACCTAGTCAACTATTTCGTAAAAACTGCTCCAATGGATTTATTATTTGAGGATGTGGTCTTGTAATGATTTGTAGTAGACATCTTAAGGAAACTCTCAGAGTTGGAATCACCTGAAAATCATATTTCTAGAGTTAGTTATGATTTTTACAAGATACATAGAGCACAAGAAGAAATGAAATTGACCTTGTGATGGAAGCATGACCCAACATTGACCTAAGCCTCTTCTATTGCTGATTCTAAGTCTCTCCAGCACGTAAGTAATCAGCCTTAAACTCTTATTTCTGATTCTTTAATTAACTACTTGCTTATCAAGTAGATGTAATCAACTAAGATTAAGAACTAACCAAAGTAAGGTTAGCAAAATCTCTAGCCTATAAATAGAATGGTTCAGCAATTATATTCTTTGCTAATTCACAATTCTCTCAAGCTCCTCCCAAGCTCTTCCTACTTCAGCCTTCCCAATAGCATAGAAATTCCCTCTAGAAATGCTCATAAAATAGAGCAATCTTTAGTTCAAAATCCATTGCTCAAGAACTAATGATCTTTCAATTGTGAAGCTAGTTCAATCTTCCAACCTTCTATTGATCACTTCATTTCATGTAAGTACAGAATACATCCTTATAGTCTTTTGTCTTTAAGATTTATCAAAGTACACAAGCAAGAAGGAAATGGAAAAGGATAAGTTTTATAGAAAGCTAATCTTATTTTCTGGAATTAATCCCGTAAGCCAACTTTGGTAGCTTGAAACTCATATTTCTGTTCATTTTCACATCTGAACTTATTCATGAAAGTTGTGTAAAGTTGTGTCTTCTATCTCATGCTTCAATTTCACGATAATCCAACGGTTAAAACGTTCGTAATCTATGTTTTTAGACAGCATACTCGCTGGAAAACGTATAAACTGTTCATAACTTCAAGTTGTCATATCTCACTCATTTCTGAGCCAAATTTTATGATCTTTATATCAGTACGAAGCTCATAACATGAACTTGTGATCTGGAGAATATAATAAATAATTGATTAAAATACAGTACGTAGTAATTTGTGCAATTAAGGTTAAAATCATGAATACCTATTTAGGTACTGTTTTGGTTAATTTGTGATTCTGGACTTGGACACTTTGGACATGATTATTTGGATTATACCTTTGAATTCCTTATGAAATTCCCTTTGAGATAGGGTATTCACTTACCTATATCGGATTTACGATGGACAAGATATTGAATTTGAACTTCAATGATTATAATTGAAGAAACATGAAAATGTCCTCTCATGGACTTGGACTAAAGAATGAAATTCTAAATCTGATTTTATCTTATTAATTGTGCATAACTTTATTTCCTTTGCTTATTTCAAGTCTTACAATAACATAATTACTTGGTTATGCTATTAACCTTATGATAATGATCTTGCTTATTACATGAGTTCAATTACTTATGTTTTATATTTATGAACATATGTATATCTTGTTTTACATATGCCTCTCTTTATATGTGTTTTACTTGCACTTGATTATTTACTAATCTTATATTGGTGCATGATCTTATTTACTAAGTGAATACATCAACACTTAGTACTATACATGTATGTTAACATGTATGAAAGTATATATTGTTAAAAGTGTATTTGAGATATCACATGCTTACCTTGGTAATTAACTTGATTATGTGATTTACCAACTTATGTCTTTCATCTATATCACATATGCATTCATATGAAAGGCTTACACATGTGTATATGTATATATGACATAATTTGTGACTTGTCTTACAACAAGACAATATTTGTGAATTCTAATTATATTTGAAATCGGGAGTCGGTATATCCTCGATCAAGCTTCAGTGAATTACTGGTATGAACGATCTACGGACGTTCGGAGTTAGCTGTGGGCCCTAGTCCCTTCAGATAGTGCACTATTATACTCATAGGTATTAAGGACCGTGAGTGTACATGCTTGGTATTAAGGACCAGGTATGCTGCGGCTTAACCTGTTACATTACAGGTCTTATGTTTTGGTTACCAGTCAATCTCTATCCGAAAGAGTCACTAAGCGAAGTATATAATATTCTGACTGATTGAATATTTGTTTGCCACATCTTATTGGCATATGGAATCTATGATTATTACTTGTGCTAGGTATTAAGGACCTTGGCATATGAATTGATGCATCATTATCAGTCAACCTGAATTATGCATTGAAAAGTGAAGTGATTGAATATTTATTTGCCATATCTTGTTGGCCTGTGAATTTGTGATTATTATTCATGCTTGGTATTAAGGACCTCAATATATGAATTTATGAATTATTATCAGTCAACCTGAATTATTCATTGAAAAGTGAGATATATATTATTCTCATCGAATATATGTTGCCATGCATATTCGGTATGTAGTTGAATATTATCTATTTGCGATAGCATGTTATGTTGTTAAATGAAATGATATGTTGTTTAATTTAGTCATCTACTAGTGATGCATTAATAGTCATTTCGGTGAAAAGTGAAATTACATTTAAGACCGAATTATTTGGGTTAAAAACGTTATTGATTATATTCAATAAAATTGGTATGAAGCAACATAAAATGTTCTCAGTACATTTTTGATTGGTTGTTCAATTTTGATGTCTTTTAAGACACATTAATATAAGAATGTAAGCTGTACTTATTGGGCCTGTGTTGCTCATGATGCTACACCTCCTTGTTTTCAGGTTACGAAGCTTGGGGAAAAGGGGATGAACATATAAACAAATATGTTTCTACTATGATTCTAATTAAATAAATTTTATGTAAACTCTGATATTGTAAGATAACAATGTTTTGATTTTCAAGTAAACGTATTATTTCAGACATTTGTTTCATTTGATTTATTATTATTGAGGAAAATATGTTTTCTTCGTTTCACACCGCAGATTCGGGTACCATATTTTCATATAATATTGGTCTCGGGTTTGGGGTCGTGACAGCTGGGCACTGAGGACGGTGATGATTGCAGCAGTGGTGGGCTGTGGATGAATCTCCGGTGAGCTTGAGAGTGGCTGCCATGGTGGTTTGTTGAAATGATGGCTTCCAACGCAGAGGGAACTTGCTTAAGAAGAAGAGAAAGGTTAGTAGCAGGTGCGGAAGTCGGGGAGCTGTTGAGCTCGAGTCGGCGACAAAGGGAGGAAGAAGGCTTTTCAGAAAAAAAAAAAAAAAAAACCAAAATCCCTTTAAGTGATTACTCCATAAACTTTACTAAAATCCCTGTCAGATAAAAGCGGATAGAATTGGACCTGTCAGCTTGTTACTAGAGAAGTTGAGCCCCTTCAATAATTTGAGCTTGCCGATCACCCTCGGAATCTCTCCTTTAAAAATATTGTTCGACAAACGTGGTTGTAAACCTGGTTTGTATTTTGACCAGCTCAACGCACAGGTCTTTCATTACCACTTTCACAGTATCTTGACAATAGTCTTCTCCCATGTAATTCAGTTCTTCATAAACAGTTTATTGACCTCAATAAAAAAGTTTATTAACCTCAATACTAATGTCACCTCAACGAAACAGTTTATTGACTTCAATACCCAATGTCACCTCAATGAAACAATTTATTGACGTCAATAAAATAATTTATTGACGTCAATAAAATAATTTATTGACGTCAATAAAATAATTTATTGACCTCAATAAAATAGTTTATTGAGCTCAATACCAATGTCACCTCAATTAAACAGTTTATTGACCTCAATAAAATATTTTATTGACCTCAATAAAACATTTTATTGACCTTAATAAAAGAGTTTATTGACCGCAATAAAATTTTATTGAGGTCAATAAAATACACAAAAGTGATGTTTCATCGTTGCTGCACTGATGTTCTCGTTGTCGACTTCAATAATATTTTATTGAGGTCAATAAAATACACAAAAGTGATACTTCGTCGTTGCTGCACTGACGTTCTCGTTGTTGACTTCAATAAAATTTTATTGACCTCAATAAAACAGTTTATGGACCTGAATAAAATTTTATTGAGGTCAATAAAATACATAAAAGTGAGTTTTTTGTTCTTTCTCTCCTACCACAGAAATATACGTTTTCTCAAAAAAAAATTATTGAGGTCAATAAAATTTGCCAGTGGCAGTTTCATAATATTTGTAAAATATATAATTCAGAAACGTAAATTGGTCAATTAATGGACCGGGTGGGCACCGTGTTTTTCCCTTGTCCTTGATGGTAAATATTTGTCCAACTTTGGACCTTATGGTCAAGGACCCTTAATATTATGCCAGGATGTTTGTTTTGGGTTTTGATGAAAATGCATCTGTGAATGCATTACTAAGTAGTGTTAAATACTTTGTTCGATTTGATGTTTAAAGTCTGAATATGAAGGGCATTCATTGTTAACGTTCGTGGACAAATTGTTGGTTTGTCATTGTTTACATCCAAGTGTTACACATCTCCTCTTTGTTTCTCAAGCCGCCTATAGTGAGTTACAAACATAATTCGAAGATTAATTGCATCATACATGCATCATGCATGATTGACTTGCGAAAACTTCTATATAGTTAGGTATCTTATATTTTGAACTGAATTCTTTCTGGTTAAATAATCTCTTTCTAGTTTCTGTGTGTGATTCTCTAGAAGAAATACAAGTATTTTTTTTTGGGGTCTGAAAATACAAGTAATTTGTTATCATGTAACTTCATAAATTAAGAGCTAGCTTGTATTTGTTTTTGGAGATTAGAACTCTTAGGTCTTCTGTTTTTGTTTGTAGGGCTTAGAACGAGATGTTATGCCATGCATAGTACTAACTCTTAGGAAGTTCATAGTTGAGACTTGAGAGTGATATTAAAAGCTAGTTTCAAAATTTCAAGTCCGGGGCTTTCTTCTTGGATCTCAATGAAGGCTTCTTAACAACTAGCATGCACCATACGTACACAAAACCTACCAATCTTCAAAGGAAGGTATCAATCTTTTTTGTTGGTTGAAGAAAGATATCAATCAAATAAAGGAAATGGCAAAGCTTCTATGTGAACGTACGTACACTAGCTTGCGTATTTCTTTTTCTATTTGCTAGTATTTATATGTACCTGAGCAGCTCTTGCATTCAATTTCTTCCCACTCCATAATTCTATGATAATATATCATCATTTACATATGTTGTCTTGATGTTTTTGAAAGTACATGCATGAATTATTGGACAAATATGACTATCATCATTCCAGTTGTAACAATTATGACTATATATCATTATAACCAATATAACCAATATATATGACTATATATCATCATTGTACCTAAGTTTAATGCCTTAATCACACATTCACACCAATTGGCCGGTATACTACTGCAATATAAACCTACTATATGTGATTATGTACTCTATAAATATAAACCTACTCCATATAATTACCGTCTCCGTCAATGGATTCCCACGCCATAATTCTATGATAATATATCATTATTTACATATCTTGTTTTGATGTTTTTGAAAGTACATGCATGAATTATTGGACAAATATGACTATCATCATTCCAGTTGTAACAATTATGACTATATATCATTGTAACCAATATATATAACTATATATCATCATTGTACCTAAGCTTAATGTCTTAATCACACATTCACACCAATTGGCCGGTATACTACTACAATATAAACCTACTACATGTGATTATGTACTCTATAAATATAAACCTACTCCATGTAATTACCGTCTCTGTCTATGGATTCCCACTCCATAATTCTATGATAATATATCATCATTTGCATATGTTGTCTTGATATTTTTGAAAGTACATGTATGAATTATTGGACAAATATGACTATCATCATTCCAGTTGTAACAATTATGACTATATATCATTGTAAGCAATATATATGACTATATATCATCATTGTACCTAAGCTTAATGCCTTAATCACACATTCACACCAATTGTGAGTTCCGATTGTTTTAACGGGATTGACGTAATCAACATGCCCCACAATATATAACCTACGCTTGCCGTTTGTAATGAATATTATCCGTTATTCATGTGTTATTGATCGATTACATTAGTTTCTGATGTCTAGCCATTGAGAAAAGCTTGAATTATTGCTTCCTTATAATCTTGGATGGTAATTGGATTATAGGTCTGAAACAGATTGTAAGGGCAAAATATTTGCTATTGGCTATTTCCTATTTGACAAAACTTCTTCCTTTGTATTAGCATTTTCTATATATCAATGCTAGGTTGTTTAAGGGATTAGGTATAGTGGCTTAGGTTGTTCTTGCTCGAGATGGTTCGTGAAGACGCCTTTCTTATCCGGTCTTTTCTCCGGACTTCGATCATTGGTCATCGAAGGTTTCGTTTCAAGCTCCTCAAGGTATGACTCATGCATATGCACATGCACTTATTCATATTGAGTTTTCCTTGGTGTCCTAGGTTTATCTAGGTTTGCTTGTTAGCCACACTTGTGTTGTTTAATTCACTCAAATGTTGAATGCATTGTTTCATACATTATAGTTTATTATGTTAGGATTGCTAGATCTTCACTTAGATTCATTTTGATTAGCATTCCTCTTTGTTTAAGGCTGTTTTAAGCCTGACGATCGCACCATGATTGGCCATCGATCGCTCCACGTTGGACAATCTGTCCGTTGTTTGAAGACGTGCGATCGATCGCATAGTCCACGTGGACAATAGTTCCGTTGGATTTTTGACCGTTGCATTCGAATATGTCCATTGTAACTTTTAGGGCGATCGATCGTCACTTCTCAGGCGATCGATCGCATATCAGATTTTACACTTACAGAGCCTTCTGTTTGTGATTTTTGTACTAGGCGATCGATCGCATCCTTCGGGCGATCGATCGCATAATTGTCCAGTTTCTTTATAAATAGAACTTTGGACGACTTGCTTCGGCTCAACTCTTTTATTTCTCAATCCTTTGTGCCAAAACTGATTAGAGAGAGTTGCTATGTTTGTTGAGTGACCCTAGTTCCATGCTATAGGCTCCTCACATCCTTGATGTTTGTTGATTTGGTTATTGTTCCTTGTGAATAACTAAATCAACCCTTGAATCATTTTCAAGGCTTTATAATTCGATTTGGTTGATTCAAGCAATTGTTCCTTGTGAATTGCTTGTGTTAATCGAATTGAATTCATTGTTCATTCATACACACACATATCATTTGCATTGTTGGTGATGCTTGCGGTTGGAGGATTCACGTGGTGAAGTTCGTTCAATCGGATTAGCTTGAGGTGGGAGCACTTGAAGAAGCATTTGGAGGCTACACAAGGTTAGAGCTGCCACTAGTCATAGGGTTGATAGTGTAGAGTTTGGGACGGAGTTCCCCCTTGTATGTATTTGCCAATTGGTGTTTTTCATAGTGTTACACAAGAGCGTGGGGTACGGCTCCCCTCCGGTTTTCCCTCTAGAGGTAGAGGTTTCCGGGTGACCATATCGTTGTGTTGTTTGTGTGTTTGCTTATCTATTGTATTATGCTTAATTGATTAATATGTTGCATGCTTGATCATACATTGATAGATATAGTCCGTGGTGAGCTATTGATGATGCTCACTTTGGGATTCTAGGTTGTACAATTGATTGTGCTTGTTGCATATTTATTTGTTGTCAATTGTGAATTGCTTGTGCAATTGTTTGAACCTAGGTTGTGGAGAGATTAACTTTTAATTTCTTCAAAGTTGTGTATGCTCTCCGATTAGTGTTTAGGACGACTACCGTTTATTGGGACTATCCGGCGAATCCGGAATTTCACAGATTGATAATGCAGGGTTTATTCAAGCTTTGCTACTTAAAATCTTTGGATGTTTTATGCTGAATTCTTTGTAGAGATTGAAATGTGACTTATAGATAAACATATAACCATATGTAAAAGGTAGATGGTGGAGTTAGAATATGATTGTAGAATAGGTGGTGACTTTGGTTTAGCATAAAGGGGAAAGCAAAGAAAAAAGAACAAGTGACTAAAGGACAAACTTTACAAGCACCGAAGGAGTGTATTACAGTATGGGTATAATATATGACCATAAAAAAAAAAACCAAGTGTATAATCTAATTGGACGCATCTGGTCATTTGCATAAGAACATCCCCCACCATTGGTTAAAATTTAAACTTCCTAAAATGGAATATGCTAGATAAAATTCCTATGTAGCCCACGTGTTTTTTTTAACTTCAAAATGCATTGATTGATCATTTGTGGGATTATCATGGTTAAGCTACTACCCACACAATGTAAATATACTCCATGTGGTTACGTACTCGATCTATAAATGTAAACCTACTAGATCCATGTAATCATGTACTCTATAAATATAAACCTACTATATGTGATTATGTACTCTATAAATGTAAACATACTCCATGTAATTACCGTCTCCGTCAATGGATTCTCAGTCCATAATTCTATGATAATATATCATCATTTACATATGTTGTCTTGATGTTTTTGAAAATACATGCATGAATTATTGGACAAATATGACTATCATCATTCCAGTTGTAACAATTATGACTATATATCATTGTAACCAATATATATATGACTATATATCATCATTGTACCTAAGCTTAATGTCTTAATCACACATTCACACCAATTGGCCGGTATACTACTGCAATATAAACCTACTACATGTGATTATGTACTCTATAAATGTAAACCTACTTCATGTAATTACCGTCTCCGTCAATGGATTCCCACTCCATAATTCTATGATAATATATCATCATTTACATATGTTGTCTTGACGTTTTTGAAAGTACATGCATGAATTGTTGGACAAATATGACTATCATCATTCCAGTTGTAACAATTATGACTATATATCATTGTAACCAATATATATATGACTATATATCATCATTGTACCTAAGCTTAATGTCTTAATCACACATTCACACCAATTGCCCGGTACACTACTGCAATATCTTCTACTAGAATTCGTGGTTTGACTCAATACAACAGATGCATATATACAATTGTGTCAAATATATCTTGATCTTTCTCAATGTCCTATTAATGGTACATTAGCCAGAAAAAAGGTAAACTATGAGAGAATGTTTCTATTACCTATAATGAAGACAAGGTTGAGAAAAGAATTCGAACACTACTGTCTCTTCAAAGTTAGTTTTATGATCTATGCTATCATATCAACAAATTTCGTGGTTATGTTCACAGATTGAGTATCAAAATTCAAGTGGTGGGTCAGAGTCATATATTGTAAGCATCATTTTACATTACGTTGTAATATAATTAAGTGTTAATCTAGTTTGATTCGTAAAAATTGATGCTTGCTAGTTTAGATTCGATAACATATCGAATTATTGACCGTGAATTCTTAAAGATGAGAAAGACATAAGTGATTCAAAGAAGAGCTCGTGAATCCCACCTACAAGGATCACCACCCACTGTATTTGACTACGGTAACTTTAGTAACCTAAACCAATTTCAAGGTGGTTATCAAGTGACTTTTGACTCTTTAAATTTTGATAGTCTGTCACAAAATTCAAGTGGATTCAGAGGAAGTGATGATGTTGATCTACCAGAATATTAGCTAGTTTTAGTTTTAGTGTTTGTTTTTTTTCCTTGTATTTTAATAATTGTTGAATTCGTTGTTTCAGTTTATGTTGTTATTTTTATGTTTTAGTTCTTCACATCTTGGTACTCTTTTTCTCAGCTCAGAGTTTATCTTTGAGTATGTTTTTGATGAGGCCAATAATAAATATAATCTCTTTATTTACATAAAATGTCTATTTGATTAAAATTAAAAATTAGACGGTTATTTATAAAATTGTAAACATATATATCAATTATTATATTATAAAAGATATAAAAGTTAAAAGAAACAATAAAAAAATTGGGGGCCAACAATATACCCTTTGAAATCATAAGCCAAATTTTCCTAGATCAATTTTTTTATTTTTTATTTTTGGATATGAATTATAACCTATGGAGGGATCAGAGGTTACATATTATAATTGAAATTATAACCTATGATGGGAGATGGTCTAAGCATATGCTTTTGAAATAGGGTATAATGTGGAGCATGATGTATTATTTTTGGTCCTTCAAACAAGTTTTATTTCTCAAACAAATTAGGTTGCATGTCTGTCTCTTTATGTGTAGATTTATGATTTGTAGTCGTCCAATACGAACAAAGGTTCGAGACTAAATGATTTCATGTTGTAATAAGAGGTGACCAGGATGATAATTTCAACAGGATTTAACTCCCGATTTTTTTAATGAAATTGAATTAATGTATCCCTAATTGTCTACATTGCTAAATGATTGAAATTTATGTTTAGTATTTGTTTTGCCACCGATCGAGACCGAGTTATGTCATCTTGTCAGTTCATGAAAGTAACCTTGTTCTTCCTTTATTTTCTACCCAAGTGATTGATAGACTATAAAAGTACATCAATTAAAAAAAATCCTATTGGTAGTATAGAATAAGTAGGGATCGTTCACAACAGAGATCGAGAGATAATCAAAACATGTTTAACGCATAGAAAAGAGTTGTTAATTAAAGTGCACGACCCATTATAGAAAAGTCCATATGTCCGCAATCCTTTTTACTTGATTCCAACCCGTTTGATAAGCTTTTACTACTTGTGAATTAGAATAAAAATCCTAATTCTAGCACCAATTACATGCAATCATTTTAAGTTTGCAACCTTAAAACAAAAACACATAAAATATTTAATAAAATCGATTCAAGTAAACAGAGTCACATAAGCTACTAGAAGAACTAATTAATTAGGATCCAATAACAAAACAAACTCAAATATATAGGCTGAAAATTACATAAATCATGTCATGTTAACTAATACAAAAGATAAACAAGCAACAAAGAGGAACTCGTAAGAGAAATTAAAGAATAAAGTCGAACTACACCATATGGAAAGCATGAAGAACTCGAAGACCACGAACCCTTGAATCATTGAAAGCAAGCAACTCAAGGCCGAGATTCTTGAGGTGAAGATGATGATGATGACGTTGAGTAGGGGCTGGTGGTGATGGTGTAGATGACTCCTCTTCTCCTTGAAGTCTTGAAAACCTTAGGTACTAGAGAATGGAAAATATGGATAGCTAAAAATATGATGTGAGATGGTGTGATTCTTGTGCCAAGGAGTAGCCTATTTATAGGCTATACACACATGAGGAGCTGAACTTAGCTCACATAATCCCACAAAGAAAGAAACATAAAATAAATGTAGTGGTAGCACAAATCACTCCACTTACACTGCACAACACAAATAATGTAACACACTATGAAAAGAACTCTTATTAAATTAGTCCACTATCATTTGATAATAGACCACTAACTTATTGATGAAATAAACTATTCCAAAATGCAAATATAGTCAAAAGCATCCCACCTAAAAATATAAATAATTTAAAAGCTGCTAGAAATGAGTTGTGATCACTTAAAACCCAATAATGGACGTTCCAATGGTGGGATGATTCTGAAATTTGAATTGGTAATACATGACATCCACCCAATATGTGTTTCGTTCGTTAAACCGCAATTGGGATCTGTGTTTCGTTACAGAAGGAGGTACAGTTGTGATAAAATTGTATGACCGTAACGTGTTGGTCAGGATTGAATGCTGTAAAGAAGAAACGCCGGTCTGGAGAGGCCAATATCGGGTAAATGTGGTGGAGCCCAGGGAGAGGAGGATCTCTTTTAACGCGACTGTATATTATGAAAGTGTTGTTTCGGTACCAGAATGATTATAGTGAATCTCGGGGCATGAGGACTCGAGGCTAGGCCTGAAAAACTAAGAGGCATAATGGAAATGAAGAGGGATTGCTGTGGGCATTCATTCAAATGCTGGTTGGTTTTTATGTTTTAACTATTGTAATTTGGATTCTCCACCTTTCATGTATAATGGAGTGTCAATCCTTTATGTTTCTCTCAATTTCTTTTCTGTGTTTTTATTTGTACTCTTGTTTCTGTGTTTTTAATTATTTGTATTTGAGGAAGCAAAACTATTAAGCATGAAGCACTATTGTTAGTGTTGGTGCTGTTGCATGAAGACATATTGCGCTGCCTTGTGGTTGTTCTAGAGTCATTCTAGGCTTCTAGCTTATCATTTCGAATGATTTAGTTTAACAAAACGTTTCTGAAAGTTATTATGAAAAAGAGTTTAATCTCATTCTCATTATTGTTCAATGACCTCAATGACCTCGATCAGACACTCTTTCCACCTAATTTTGGACATCATTTTTTGACATTTGTGTTCAACTTCAACAACTTGTTGATTCACTCTATCTCTGGCTGCACTTAAATCGTCTACTTGGGTTTGTAAATTTTGAAGGTTGCGTTTGTAGCCAATTATATAACTCATTGGGCGTGTAATAGGT
The DNA here is from genome assembly GCA_030142095.1 of Rubus idaeus. Taxonomy (NCBI): domain Eukaryota; kingdom Viridiplantae; phylum Streptophyta; class Magnoliopsida; order Rosales; family Rosaceae; genus Rubus; species Rubus idaeus. The sequence continues at coordinate 9,284,736 of CM057969.1, forward strand.
TCAACCACGAACTCATGAATAGTTTCTCTAGCAATGCATATATAAGGCACACACAAAAAAAAAATCATGCCTAGCTGGTATGATTTTCGAATTCTACTTGTTAACAATATTTTACAATTCACCTATTCCGGGTTTGATTCATTACGTGTGTTTGAATTAAAAATCTCAATGTTTCAGGTGGCTTTCTTCTTAGAACCCAATGAAGACACTGTGGTGGAATTCCTGGCAAGTTGTTGCAATGAATCATCGCCGCTAAGGTATAAACCACCCATTTTTCTGTCCTCCATGGCGTCACATTTCACTTCCAATTACTTTATTCTTCCTTTTTCACTTTTTTTTTTCCTTCATGAAATTGACTCACATTTTCCATCACTCACTTTTACGTGTCTGAAATAGTACTAATCTGCAATGATTTAGGGGAATCTTGTACCACTTATGAAAGAATGATATCTTTATCAATTTTTTTTTTAATCTGCAATGATTTAGGCCGAATCTTGTACCACCTATGAAAGAAGGATCGATCTTGTATCAATTTGAATCAATAGTTATCGTATTTGAGTTGTTTGGTGTTATGTATTGGTGATGATGACACTGCGAGAAACAACAACGAGGGACATCGCAGTGTTACATATGTATATATAATTCCCTAACTTGAAAATATTGATCATGGAGATTGGGGACTGTCCACACCCATTAGAGTTCGATCTCCAGCAAACTAAAGTCTACGGCTTATAGTTTGTAAGCATTACTTACTCAATTCCTTGTTCCACCATCTGCATGCTGTGGTCGGCATTCACGCCATATATTGCCCCTCTTAATCTTCTTTCATAAATTCTTCTCAATTGCTGACTCAAGGGACAAATCCAGAAGGCAAACCTCTTTTAGTTTACAAGTGCTATTGGTGTGTGGCATGTCTTATGTTTGTGTTGAATTGTGCTTAAACTGCCTTGCAATAGAAGTGTGATCTTCATACACACACACACACACACACTTACATAGTTATATATACGTGAGAAAAAAAAAATCCAGACTCCATTTTCCACATCCATATGCCAAGTGCTTCTTTTTAAGGCTCCAGACTTCTTCTCCCATTTCTACTTCGTTAAATATCATGGCACCTTTTAAAGTTGGTCAATCTGATGAGCCATATGTAAGCCTAAAACGCTCATTCAGGTAGTCCCTGCTGCGGATGGGAGGAAATCTGCAAGCAAAAGCTTGGTAAAAAACATCTTCAAAGCAACTGGATTAAATAACTAAATGGCAGAAGCAAAATATAATTCTTCTTACTTAAAAATGTAAAATAAGGCCAACATCCAAATAGGACTTCTCAAAACAGGTATGTGGCTCGATTCAAATCCGCAGGAGAAGCAACATTTAGGTTTGACTAAAAGGTCTTAGTATTATGTATGGGCATAATACTCACAGAATACTAAGTCATTCAAATATCGGTGAGTGAAAGTTGTATATAAAAATAGGAAATAGCTACAATCCAGCTATCGGACCAGTCTTCATGGAGTGGACGATGAGGACGTCAGGCATGGAAGCATGCTGGGATTTCATGTCTCCAATGTTTCATAATTCAGAAAATGAACATTAAATGGGAGTAGTATACGAGCCTTGGGTACCCATCACTTGTCAACTGGTTTTGCAAGGACAAAGTCTACAATAAACCAACTTTTAAGAGAGTTCTACTCATACACCAGGACATTAAGGAAAACAAAAACTAAACATAGAGAAAAGCTAAATCAAAGCAATGTGTTGAAGTAGTAGGAAGTGAAATGTTACACTGTGGAGGATAGAAAAATGGGCGGTTTATACCTTGGCGGTGATGATTCATTACAACAACTTGCCAGGCATTCCACCACAAAGTCTTCATTGGGGTCTAAGAAGAAAGCCACCTGAAACATCGAAATTTTTAATTCAAACACACATAATGACACAGAAAACTGAAAAGGGACAAGAAAAAGGGCCAAATGAAGAAATTAGACCATGTCTGGGCATTCTAAATATGTTAAGCACTTGAGTTATCTTTCAGCGCATATGGAACAATTCAATTTTGTTGCGTCCTATATAAATTCAAGTTGCCATCATCTGAATCATGTCCAAGAAATTTGGTTGTAGATTTAAACCATTTTTAAAACAGGTCTAATCTAAGAATTAGATTACACACAGCAAAAGTTCAGCAACATTAGAGTGCCCAAGTGTAGAGCTGAACCATTTGCAAAATAAAATGATGCCATATATGCCCACAGAAAATTAAATTGACTTAAAGGATTCTCTTCTTCACCAGATCATTGGGAACTAATCCATTTAATTTGGGAGTAATAAGAAAAATAAACAAGAGCAACCGATTGGTAGATAAATACAGAGTAGCGTTCTTGTCCTGCTGGCATAACTCTGTGCAACGTTGACCTACAAATAAAGAGAAGAGCATATATCTGAAGGCTTAAAGCTTTGAATTCTAAAACATGTATAAGCTCCTAAAGAAGAAACATCAATAGCCCCTCAAGTTATGAGGATAATGAATTACCGGAATAAACAATTAGTCCACATCTCCATCATGTCCCCAATGTTAACAATGAATGCCCTGCATATTCAACTTTAAACATCAAAGAACAAAGCGAAACTTGGTTATTTACAGAATGCTCTTCTGCAAATATGCAGGATACAGGTATTAATACCAAAAAGTAACCTTCTTTAAGAATAGTCTAATAGTATCAAATCTGTACGAGAACTTAATTTTTAACAGCATGATCTAAAGTTACCATTATCAATGGAAACCAATCCATTTGATCATATTCATTAAAATTGCAGGACAGTGCACATTTATGGACCTCTTTGAGAACATACACAAGGGATTCAACATTGTTGTACTAAATTACCATTCACTACCAATTATATTAAAATCATGTCCTTGGAGTTACCCATCCATGTGAAGAACATCTTCCCAAACCCGTGGTTGCTTAGACTTTTCTCTACAAACCTATAAGTGTTAAAAGAAATAACAGATAAGAGTACTTCAACTGAAAAACAAGGCTAGGTGTTTGGTGGAAACAACAACTGACTAGCAGACGCGTACCTGAAGTCCAGGGACACCATTGGATGCAAGGAGTGTGACCATCCCATAATCTGAATGAGCCGAAGCGCCGTATATTTCTTGATCAGATGATCCCAGTTGACCTAAAGTTATATTAAACATATATATATATATGCTCAATCCTCAGATAGAAAATAAATATAAAACAAACCTGAAATAAAATGAAGAAGACAAAATTGCAAGAAAAGAAAAAGAAAAAGAAAAATTAAACAAGAATAGTAATCAAAACATAAAAAGGCAGCTATATTGAAGCTGAACTGTGCTACTACACCTGGATAGTGCAAAAGGCGAAGAGTTGCTATTGGTTTACTCAGAGCCCCCACTTTCTCAAAAAAATCCTCATCCAGGTTCAAAGCCAGAGCAATCAGAGATATTAGCCTCTTCCCAGCAGAACTGAAAACAACTATCAATTGTCAATGGTGAACAACAATTCGTATTAAATAAATACAGAAAGCTGGGAAGTAAATCATCATCGAGGAGACAATGAAACTTACAGGAGTTTTCTATGGTAGGACTCCATTGTAGGTCTCCAAGATGGTAGGATATCTGTATATATAATTGAAGGGAACAATATCACAAATAATGCTCCATCAAACATATGTACTTAAAAGAACGTCACTCTATATAAGAAATTCATCTCATACTTAGCATTCAAAAAAGCTCTCCCATACCTTCTGAAGGCCATTGATTCAATTTACTTTGAGTTACATCTTCAAAAGAGCCAATATGGTAACTCTCTTTCGAGTCACCTGCTTCCAAATAGACCAAAGAACATTAGAACCAACATCTTTACTTCTTTCCCATTCCAACACAACACCTTGAAATTGCAACTAGCATGCTATGCATGCACATTATACTGAAGTCATCAATAATCAACATCATCATAATTAAAACAAAACCCTCTTGACGTTTGATCCCACTAATCATTTTAAAGCAACTTTAGTAATAATTACCCACAAAAAAAGAAAGCAACTTTAGTAATGGTCATTGATGATTGTACACTCCATCCCACTCTCCAACTGGGTTCCTACATTTACTCTTAATCTTTCACTTCATCAATCACCTACCCTAAGATTAGCCGAAAGAACAAAACTTGAACAAAAACAAAGCAAGACCTGTGGAGCTGGAATCAGGGTCGAGGTTCTCGCCAAAGAGCTCTGAGTAGCCTCTGTTATGTTTGCGCGCCAATTTGGACTTATCGTCCAAAGGGAGCGAGAAGAACTTGCGGCTCTCGTCGAAGACTTGGGCAAGGAGCTCTTGCTCAACACCATGATTCACCAAGTAAAAGAAGCCACACTCTATGCACGCCTGTCTTGTATGAAACACACAATCATCAAAACGGGGAAAACAATTTCTGGGTAAAAGTTCATAGCTTTGGTGCAGTAAGACTGTAAGAGGAATGGAAGTAGAACCTGACGGATTGAATTGGCCGAGGAGACGCGATCGGATGCGGACAAGTCTATGATAGGCAGCCTCAGAGCTTCTGCCATCTCCTAACTACAGTCGAATTCTTAGTCAGAATTCTGACTCCAAACTTTTTTCCAAAGAAAAAAAAAAGTTGGAATATAAGAACGTCATGAGAATTTACTATACTACCCATTTTAGTCTGACGTGGCAAGACCAAAGCAATCCAACCAGAATACTATATGTGTGAGAATGGCCATAATATCCTTGTCTTTTGTGGAAAATTACAAGAAATATATATGTCGTTCGTCCCTACTCTTCTTCTCCACTGAGACGCCACTCTTTCTTGACTGAGAGTTGATTCTAAACCCTAAAGCCGCAAGACCCAGGTGAATTTATTATCAGTTTTTTATTCTTTAATTCCTTACCCTTTTGTTTTTTGAATTCTAGGGTTTGATTTGTTTCTCTTTTTATGTTCAGTTCAGTCTTCACAGACGTCACATAGCCTCTCTCCCCTTGCTCTCTGTTTTTCTTTCTCTCTCTCTCTCTCAGCCGCAGTGCAAGGTGAGCTCTCTTTGTTTTAAACTTTGAACCCTAATTGTTAAAGTTTATTTTTTTTATAATATACCGAATTATATTTTCCCTATTAGAATTTAGTTTTTGAGTTTTTGATGAGTTTTGTACTTTCTAATGCTTGTCGATTGCCATAGCTGAGTGTTAGTAATCAAATAGAATGGTGAGTTCTTACTGTTGGTTTTCGGTGGAAAAACATGTTTGAATTTATTTTGGTTTTTCTTGGTTCTTATAAGGTTGAGGAGATGGCTGGTGTTCGGGAAATAACTGCTGGTAAATTCATAAATGTATGTGTTCTCCCTTACACTTGTTTGGTTACTAAGAAGTTATAGCATTTTATTGAAAATAATTGATTGAAACTGATTTTGTTTTTGTTGTTTTTTTGTTTTTCTGTTCGTTTGCATTACAGGGTAGCCATAAACAGAGCCTGTTTTTTCAGAGAAGTCCTTTGAAAGGAAGAAGCCCTATGCTTTGGGGCACGCTTCGCAGTTCAGCACGGGGTTCTGCTAATAGGAGAAATGCTTCGTTGAGGTGTCGTGCTCAAGAAAAGCCAGGAGCTGTTGTTTCGGGTGTGAGCAGTTCGGTAGATGTGCAACCAAGCTTGATTGAGATGCCTTCTTCCTCAGTTGTCCATTTTTATCGTGTCCCTCTCATTCAGGAGAGCGCAACATCTGAGCTTCTCAAAACCCTGCAGACAAAAATTTCATACCAGATAGTTGGTTTGAAAACTGAGCAGTGTTTCAACATTGGGCTCAGTTCACAGCTTCCTACTGAAAAGCTTTCAGTTCTTAAGTGGCTTCTTCAGGAGACTTATGAGCCAGAGAATTTGGGGGTCGAGAGCTTTCTTGAAAAGAAAAGGCAGGAAGGACTGAACACAGTTATTGTTGAGGTTGGTCCTCGGTTGTCATTTACAACAGCGTGGTCTTCAAATGCTGTCTCAATATGTAGAGCATGTGGCTTGACAGAGGTGACTCGTTTGGAACGGTCAAGGAGGTACTTGTTGTTTAGTAAGGGCACTTTGCAAGATCATCAGATTAATGAGTTTGCTGCAATGGTTCATGATCGGATGACTGAGTGTGTTTACACCCAGCAGCTCACTTCTTTTGAAACGAGTGTGGTTCCAGACAAAGTACGCCATATTCCTGTCATGGAGAGAGGTCGGAAGGCATTAGAGGAGATTAATCAGGAAATGGGTTTAGCATTTGATGAGCAAGATCTCCAATACTACACCAGGCTATTCAAGGAAGAAATCAAGCGGAATCCAACAACAGTTGAACTGTTTGATATTGCACAATCCAACAGTGAGCATAGCAGGCACTGGTTTTTTACTGGTAAAATTTTTATAGATGGACAGCCTATGGATAGAACCCTAATGCAAATTGTGAAGAGCACTTTGCAGGCAAACCCAAACAATTCTGTCATTGGGTTTAAGGACAACTCAAGTGCTATTAGGGGCTTTCTTGTGAAGCAATTGCGACCAGCTCAGCCAGGGTCAACATCTCCATTGCACATGGCTACTCGTGACCTTGATATATTATTTACTGCAGAGACCCATAATTTTCCATGTGCTGTAGCACCTTACCCAGGAGCGGAGACGGGTGCAGGAGGTAGAATCAGAGATACCCATGCAACTGGAAGGGGGTCTTTTGTGGTAGCATCTACAGCTGGTTATTGTGTTGGAAATCTCAATATGGAAGGATCTTATGCACCTTGGGAAGATTCATCTTTCTCATATCCTTCAAATTTAGCCTCACCTCTGCAGATCCTCATAGATGCTAGTAATGGGGCATCAGACTATGGCAATAAATTTGGTGAGCCCATGATTCAGGGCTACACTAGAACTTTTGGAATGAGACTCCCAAGTGGTGAGAGGCGAGAATGGTTGAAGCCAATCATGTTTAGTGCAGGAATTGGGCAAATTGATCACACCCATATATCAAAAGGAGAGCCTGACATTGGCATGCTGGTTGTTAAGATTGGAGGCCCTGCTTATCGTATTGGTATGGGTGGTGGGGCTGCATCGAGCATGGTTAGCGGCCAAAATGATGCAGAGCTTGATTTTAATGCTGTTCAGCGTGGGGATGCAGAGATGGCACACAAATTGTATCGTGTTGTTCGTGCCTGCATTGAGATGGGGGAGGGTAACCCAATCATTAGCATTCATGACCAGGGAGCTGGTGGAAACTGCAACGTTGTTAAGGAAATTATTTACCCGAAGGGTGGTCAGATTGATATTCGGGCAATTGTAGTTGGTGATTACACAATGTCTGTCTTGGAGATATGGGGTGCAGAATATCAGGAGCAAGATGCCATCTTGGTTAAGCCTGAAAGCCGTGACCTTTTGCAATCGATATGTGAAAGAGAAAGGGTTTCTATGGCTGTTATTGGGACAATAAATGGTGAGGGGCGTATTGTTTTAATTGATAGCTTGGCTATTCAAAAATCTTATGCAAATGGCCTCCCTCCCCCTGAACCTGCTGTCGATTTGGAGCTTGAGAAAGTACTTGGTGATATGCCGCAAAAAAGCTTTGAGTTCCAGCGGATAGCTGATGCACGAGAGCCACTTGATATTGCACCTGGAATCACAGTAATGGATGCTCTTAAGAGAGTTTTAAGACTTCCATCCATCTGTTCAAAGCGCTTCTTGACATCGAAAGTAGACAGGTGTGTTACAGGTCTGGTAGCTCAGCAGCAAACTGTTGGGCCCCTGCAAATCCCTCTCTCTGATGTTGGAGTAATTGCTCAGACTTTTACCGACTTGACTGGAGGTGCATGTGCCATTGGGGAGCAGCCAATCAAAGGTTTGTTGGATCCAAAAGCAATGGCGAGATTGGCAGTTGGAGAAGCACTCACAAATCTTGTTTGGGCAAAGGTCACTTCTCTCTCTGATGTTAAAGCAAGTGGGAATTGGATGTATGCAGCCAAGCTTGATGGCGAAGGAGCAGCTATGTATGATGCTGCTAATGCTCTTTCAGATGCTATGATCAAACTTGGTATTGCTATTGATGGGGGAAAGGACAGTCTTTCCATGGCAGCCCATGCTGGAGGAGAGGTTGTTAAGGCTCCTGGAAATCTTGTAATCAGTGTTTATTGCACTTGTCCTGACATAACAAAAATAGTAACCCCAGATTTGAAGCTTGGAGATGATGGTGTTCTTCTTCACATTGATTTGGCCGCAGGAAAGCGGCGATTAGGTGGATCTGCTCTTGCTCAGGTTTTCGACCAAATTGGGAACGATTGTCCTGACCTTGAAGATGTTCCTTATCTGAAGCAAGTGTTTGAGGGAGTTCAGGGCCTTCTTGACGATGAACTGATCTCTGCTGGCCATGATGTCAGTGATGGTGGGCTACTGGTCTGTGCCCTTGAGATGGCATTTGCTGGGAATTGTGGCATTAATTTGGACTTGACTTCACATCGGAAGAGCCTCTTCCAAACACTTTTTTCTGAAGAGCTTGGTCTGGTTATTGAGGTCAGCAAGAAAAACTTAGATATGGTAATGGGAAAGCTAAGCAGTGGAGGTATTTCTGCAGAGATCATTGGACAGGTAACTGCCACACCTTCAATAGAGTTAAAGGTGGATGGGGTAACTCATTTGAAGGAGAGTACTTCTTTCGTAAGGGACATGTGGGAGGAAACTAGTTTTCAGCTGGAAAAGTTTCAAAGATTGGCTTCTTGTGTTGATCTAGAGAAAGAAGGGTTGAAAGATAGGCATGAGCCTTCGTGGCAGTTGTCTTTTACTCCGTCCTTCACAGATGAAAAGTATATGACCACAACCTCCAAACCGAAAGTGGCTGTTATTCGAGAAGAAGGCAGCAATGGGGATAGAGAAATGGCTGCTGCATTTTATGCGGCTGGGTTTGAACCATGGGATATTACAATGTCAGACCTTCTTAATGGAGCTGTATCACTGCATGAGTTCCGTGGAGTTGTGTTTGTTGGAGGTTTTAGCTATGCTGATGTCCTTGATTCTGCAAAAGGTTGGTCTGCTTCAATTAGATTTAATCAGCCCCTTCTAAATCAATTTCAGGAGTTTTACAAGAGGCACGACACTTTCAGTCTTGGCGTTTGCAATGGGTGTCAGCTTATGGCTCTTTTGGGGTGGGTGCCAGGTCCTCAAGTTGGGGGTGTGCTTGGTGGTGGTGGGGATCCTTCACAGCCAAGGTTCATTCACAATGAGTCGGGACGGTTCGAGTGTCGCTTTACTAGTGTAAAAATTAATGACTCGCCAGCTATAATGTTAAAAGGAATGGAGGGCAGTACCTTGGGTGTGTGGGCTGCCCATGGTGAGGGAAGAGCCTATTTCCCTGATGATGGTGTTTTTGATCGTGTGCTTCATTCCAAGTTGGCCCCAGTAAGATATTGTGATGATGATGGGATTGAGACGGAACTTTACCCTTTCAACCTGAATGGCTCTCCCTTGGGAGTTGCGGCAATTTGTTCACCAGATGGGAGGCATCTTGCCATGATGCCTCATCCAGAGCGATGCTTCTTAATGTGGCAATTCCCATGGTATCCCAAGCAGTGGGATGTGGAAAAGAAAGGCCCTAGTCCATGGCTGCAGATGTTCCAGAATGCCAGAGAGTGGTGCTCCAGAAATGGTTAGTATTTCAAGTTACATTTATGCAATACTGTGTGAAAATTGCTTTGCATTGTTTGGTGTCTGATGCAAAGTATGGTTAATTTGTTGCAGATGCCTGAAGAGTGTGTAGCTGATGTGAGCAATCATATAGACGACTTGACAATTGAAACGATGAAGCCAAATATGCTCCTGTTCCAGTCTGAATTCGAGTCCAAAACGTTGTATTGAGAATTTCATATAGGCACGTCCAACAAGACAACAACAAAGAGAGTGGGGTGATCCTGTTCGAATACATTTCTAATTTACTTAGTTAATCCACTGATGATTTTGAAATCATCAACTTGGTAAAACCTGCTACCAAGCCTACCCTCATGTTTTTGCCCTAAAGCGTAGTGATTTTGAGTTCTCTGTATCATGGTTAATAAACTGAGATCAAATTTTGAGTTCTGCAATACTGTCGGTATATTTGCTTCTACTTGTTGGTCTATTTTCGAAGTGGATGTCTTTGACAATATTATCCATGCTTTTTTAGTTGACAAAACGCAACAATATCAACTCGTTTATTTTTTACAATTTTTCAAAGTTAGAAAACTTCAAAATTCAGAAAAAAAAAAAAAACAATTCAAGATTTTTGAGTTCTATTACTTAGAAAATTAAAAAAAAAAACATGTATAACTAATGGTGGAGTTTTCAGATTTTTTTTTTCCGCTTAAATCATAGTTTTTTACCCAACACCGTGTGTTATAACACACAATTTTGGGCCAAAATAGCATATTCTTATTATCACACCAAAATCTTTCCACAGTCAACTCATGATTTTCAAGGACCTTTTTAGTTGACAAAATGCAAAAATGTCAACTCGTTTATTTTTTACGATTTTTCAAAGTCGGAAAACTTGAAAATTCATAAAAGATAAACGATTCGAAACTTTTGAGTTCTATCAATTGGAAAACCTTTTATAAAACATTTATTACCGATGGTGAATTTTTTAGAAATTTTTATTTTTTTCGCCAAAATCGTGGGTTACGACACACGAATTTTGGGCTAAAATTGCATGTTTTTATTTTCACCCAAAATCAACCCAAACTAAGCTGATGATTTTTAAGGACTTTTCTAGTGAACAAAACGCAAAAATAGCAACTCAATTGTTTTGTACAACTTTTTCAAAGTCGGGAAACTTGAAAATTCATAAAAAAAAAATCATTCGAGATGTTCGAGTTCTATAAATTAAAAATGTTTTTTTTTTAAAAAAATATTACCAAAGCTGAAGTTTTGAGTAATTTTTTTTTCCGCCGAAATCATGGTTTTTCAACCTAAACCGTGGGTTAACACACGATTTTATGGCCAAAATTGCATGTTCCTATTTTCACACCAAAATCTTTTCACACTCAACTTATGATTTTTAAGGACTTTTCTAGTCGACAAAACGCAAAAATATCACCTCGTTTATTTTCTACAATTTTTTAAAGTCGGAAGACTTAAAAATTTATTTAAAAAATAAATGATTCGATATTTTCGAGTTCTATCAATTGGAAAACTTTTTATAAAACATGTTTTACCAATGATGAATTTTTGAGAGATTTTTATTTTTTGGCAGAACTCATGATTTTCACCTAAAACCGTGGGTTATAACACACGATTTTTAGGCCAAAATTGCATACTTCTTTTTTCACACCAAAATCGTTCCACAGTCAACTCATGATTTTGAAGGACTTTTCTAGTCTACAAAACACAAAAATCTCAACTCGTTTATTTGTTATGATGTTTCAAAGTTCGAAAACTTGAAAAAATATAAAAAATAAACGATTCGAGATTTTTTAGTTCTATCAAATTGAAAACCTTTTGAGAAACTTTTATTCTTTTCGCCGAAATTATGGTTTTTCATCGAAAATTGTAGGTTATAACACACGATTTTGGGCCAAAATTGCAATGTTCTTATTTTTACACCAAAATCTTTCCACACTCAACTCATAAATTTTAAGAATTTTTCTAGTCGACAAAATACAAAAATGTGGACTCGTTTATTTTTTTACAATTTTTCAAATTTGGATATGCAATTCCTAGTCGATCGCCCGATTTGGGAAGAAGTGAATCCCAATGCAAAACGGTGGGATGAGAAGGAAGATAGTGAAGATGAAGTCAAAATCTCGAAATGGGTTTGGGTTTAGTTGACTGACCCACTTGGGTTTTTGTGGAGAGTAAATGTAGAACACCAATGGTGGGTGTTTGGATGTGTGGATGAGATAGTTATTATAGAGGAAAAGAGGGTTTAGGGGAGAGGAGAGAGAAGAAAGAGAGAGAAAAAAAAAACAAGGATAAGAGATTTTTTTTTTCAAGTTTTTTTTTTCTAGATTTTTTAACGGAAGATTGACGAAATGTAACGGCATGTACTATTTAAGATGAAAACGAAAATATTCGGGTACTAGTTGTGATCAAAAGTAAAGTTCAGGTAACAACCATAGAATAGAGGTAAAGTTCAGGTACCATTTGCAATCATTTTCCTAAATTATATCCTTAACCTGTTTTCTAGGCAGTCTGTGATTCTTCCTTGTTTGAAGCGGTATGAGTTTAATTTCCCCCTTGGTAAGTCTTTCTTTCATAAGATTGTGGTAAGTTGTCCTCCTGGTGATGGCGCTTGCTTTGTTGCTGCAATTGGTACCTTCAAGAGGATGTTGGGTTGGGCTATTGTCACCCAGGAGATTCTGGTTGGTTCATTATAGTTGAGGCTCCGGCTGGTTTCACTTACTTTTCTAATCATTAGTTCCACTCAGATGGATTTCTTTATGTTCTGTTGGGAACAATTTGTGAGGCGTTAGTCTTTGATGTGGGCAACCTCTTTCCGGATTCTACTTATACCGGACAAACTATTAAGATTCAGGGTGTTCCTTTGAATATTGTTACCGGACAAACCTTCAATGGTGATGCTCGTTCTCATAGAAGACTTCATATTTCATGTCCTGTAGGATTTGAAGAACATATTGGAGACTCTTATCTTGTTAGGTCATTTGGTGAAGATATCTTACTTGTCTGAAGGCTGTCTATTATTGGAGACACACAGACCTTTAGAGTTCTTCAGCTTTTGGTGAATGAGTCTGAGGCTAAATGGGTTGACGTGGTTTTAATCAGTGGAGATGAGTCTATCTTTATCTCAAGTTTCTCCCCTTCGTCAGCTGTTTCGTTCTCCAACACAGTTTGTAAGCGTTCTAAAGCTTCCAGTGTTCCTGTATTTTCTGGAATGTCAGATTGCTACTATACTCAAAGTAAAGATAGGGTGTGTTTTACTCCTTTTGCTTCAACGTCTTAGGTTTTTCAGAAACTTCCTTCAACTATTTCGTTCTCAACAGGGTTAGTGAACGTTTTGAATCTCCTAATGTTCTTGCCTTTTTTGGGATGTTGGTACTCAAAGTGGAGATGGGGTTTGCTTTGCTCTATATGTGCTTCAATAACCTAGGTTTTTCTTTCATTTTTAGTTAACTCAAACTTGTGTTGCAACTTTGACTAATGTTGAATTAGTATTTTAAATTTTGGTGATGTTCCAACTTTGACTATTGGTGAATTTTTATTTTAAGTTAAAAGATTTTTATTTTTAGTTAAAAGATTTTTATTTTTTTTTGCTGAAATCATAGTTTTTTACCCAAAATCGTAACACACGGTTTTTGGGCTAAAATCGTTTTTTTTTTACTTTCACTCCAAAATCTTTCCATACTCAAATCATGATTTTTAAGAAATTCTCAAGTTGACATATTGCAAAAATATCAAGCCCTTTAGTTTCTATGATTTTTCAAAATCCGAAAACTAGAAAATTCATAAAAAATAAAAGATACGAGACTTTCGAGTTCTGTCAATTAGGAAACTTTTTAGAAATCATGTTTTACCTCTGGTTAAATTTTGAGAGATTTTTATTTTTCTTGGCGTAATCATTGTTTTTCACCCAATACCGTGGGTTAGCACACAGTTTTTGTTAGGGCTGGCCAAAAATTACCGAACTGCCGAACCGAACCGATTACCAGCCGAGCCGAAACCAATTTGTGCCGATTTTTCGGTATACCGAGTTTTCGGTACGATACAACCGAACCGAATCGTGCCTCTCTGCTCGGCAACGGTTCCCCATTCACTAAAGTTCGGTTTCAACCGAACCGACCGATATTTTGAAATTTCAAAATATCTCCTCAGTTTTGCAAGTCACAAGGTTCGAACCCACAACTTCCTCATTGCACTAGGCTATATGTCTTCCTTATTATAATATACACAACATATTTTATGTAATACTTCCTTATCCATGTAAATAATATAAAATATTTCTCTCTTCCCAATTATTTCAACTCTCTCTTTCTTTCCTTCGTCTTTTTCTTCTCTCTTCTGGTTTTCCAGATTTCGGTGGTTCCTCCTTCCTCTTCTCTCTTCTATCTTCCACTTCTTCTTTCCACCTTCAGATTCTATTCAACTGAAATTCCTTCTCATCTCTCTTCTCTAGTTCATCTTCCTCTTCTATTAATTTTCTTCTCTTCCTCTTCCTCTCTTGTTGTTCCTCTTTCTTCATTTAAACTTTTTATTCTTGCTCATCTTCTCTTCTTCTGGGCACGCATATCCCTATCTCACCATCTCCTCTCTCTATATCTCTCCCTTCGCACGCGAGATTCCCAGTGATAGCCCAATCACATAGCGTCTGGGTACGTTCATGGAGGAGAGAAAGATATGTTTTCGGTAAAAGGGTCGGCAACCCGAACCGATCTGATTCTTCGGTAAAACCGAAGCGTCGGTAACCGAAATTTCGGTATCGGTCACAAAATTTTCATTACCGGTGACTTTTGGGTTCGGTACCGGTTCCGGCCAAAAAGGCTCGGTTACCGTACCGAAGCCACCCCTAGTTTTTGTGCCAAAATTGCATTTTTTTACTTTCGCTCCAAAATCTTCTCACACTCAAATCATGATTTTATGGAATTCTCAAGTTGACAGATTGCAAAAATATCGAGCAGTTTATTTTCTATGATATTTCAAAGTCCGAAAACTCGAAAAACTAGAAAAATCATAAAATTAAAAAAAAAAACAATACGAGATTTTCAAGTTCTATCAATTATGAAACCTTTTAAAAATCATTTTTCACCTCAAGTTAAATTTTAAGCTATTTTTATTTTTATTTTTTGCCGAAATCATTGTTTTTTATCCAAAACATGGGTTATAGCACACGATGTTTGGGCTAAAATCACATTTTTTTTACTTTCACTCCAAAGTCTTCCCACACTCAAATCATGATTTTTAAGGAGTTCTCAAGTTCACAAATCGCAAAAATATCAAGCCGTTTATTTTCTATGATTTTTCAAAATCCAAAAACTAGAAAAACTAGAAAATTCATAAAAATTAAACGATACGAGATTTTCGAGTTCTGTCAATTGGGAAACCTTTTAGAAATCATGTTTTACCTCTGGTTAAAATTTGAGAGATTTTTATTTTTTTTGCCGAAATCATAGTTTTTTCACCCAAAACCATGGCCCAAAATTGCATTTTTCCACTCTCGCACCAAAATCTTCCGACACTTAAAGATTGATTTTTAAGGAATTCTCAAGTTAACATAACGCAAAAATATCGAGCCGTTTATTTTCTATGATTTTTCAAGATTCGAAGAGTAGAAAATTCATAAAACACAAACGAACTGAGATAAGTGAGAGTAAGGAAGAGACATGTGCTTCAATATATTTTATTTAACTGAGATATGTTGAAAGATGGATTGAGGTATCTCGATGATATATTTTTAAAAGTTCATGTACCTTATTGATTACTTTTGAAAGTTGAGATAAGTCAAATAACAGTTATACTCTCACAATTAACGAACAAGTAATGTAAAATGGACAGATGTATCCTAATGATGTGTTTTTGAAAGTTCAGGTACCTTATTAATCGCTTTTGAAAGTTATGTATATTTTTGTCCGGTGCATTAAAGTTTAGACCATATTGATGATAATTAAAAATCCTAATTTTTTAAAAGATTGTAGTGAAACTGCTGCAAATAGGCTCTAAAAGATTATGATTGTTAATAGTGCACCATACCCATTTTAATCAAAACAAAATGTATGTCCTTTCTTGATTCTCATATTTCATTCTTTCTACCTATCAAATATATTCAGATATTATCATATTTATCATCTATATGAAAAATTGAGGATGGAAAAAAAAATCCTCAACAAAACTTTCATTAAATAAAGATAAAGCGTTTTAGTTTATGGAACCAGCTTATAAGAGCAAGTCCACCAGCTGCCTTTAGCCTAGTTGCCACATCAATGTAGCCCTTTTTTGAGCAAAAATTGCTTCCAACAGTCTTGGGAAGACTGGGCTCAAAGTGACTTGAGGCGAGACATCAGTCTCATTGTGCCCAAGCCCGTAACCAGTTGCTAGCATGGCAACCTACCAACGTGGCTGACGTCAACGAGCTGCAACCCACCAATCTGCAACATGTGATGCCCACTAGCCGATCCAAGCAATGCCAACCGTTGGATCTTCAATCTTATTTGCAAAAACAATTTAATGTGAGGAGTTTCGAACATACAACCTCTCCAACACAAATAAATACCACAACCAACTCATCTAGAAAGAAATGTTTGTTAGCTTTTCTCTTGTTAAATAGTTAGTATTTTGTCATTATAAATTTTCAGTTTTAAAAAATAATTTTAAATAATTTTTTATCAACATAATTAGTAGTTAATTTATTCTAATATTGTTGTTTATCATGCATTACATCTTAAACAAAAACAAAATGAATTAAATGATTGAAAAACTAAAAAAAATTATATTTTTGTGACCCCGACCATGACCCAACGGGTGGAAACAACCATAAAAAATTGAATGAACAATATCTAACCCAGTGCCCCGGTGACTCTGACCCTGGCTCAACGGGTGGACTTGCTCTAACTGCTGTGTTCTTTGAGATTCTTCCACAGTTTGACTGGTAGAAGTAATGAAGAATATATTCATGTATAGATGAATGCTGATGTAGTAATGTTTCTCATTACCCAAGTGTTTATGACATATTCAAGTACTTTCGTAAATGTAATATAATTTTGCTATTATAGTGTGGTCAACTTCACTGTGAGAAAATATTAGGGTCCCTTCCTTTTTCTTTGTTTGGAAGTTTAAAGTAGAAAAAAAAAACCGAAAGAAAGATGACCAGAGAGGAAAGGAAATCCCACCTTCCCAGTCGTAGCCTGTAGGTACATATCACTATCGCCTGCCAAGTGAGTCTTTGTTTGGAAGTTTAAAGTAGAAAAAAAAAACCGAAAGAAAGATGACCAGAGAGGAAGGAAATCCCACCTTCCCAGTCGTAGGTACATATCACTATCGCCTAGCCAAGTGAGCGACGCCGGCAAAGAGTCGGCAAGAAACATTTTTTAAGAGAATTAGGATACTAGAAATCTTTCTGCAGCTTCGACAAGCAGTTCTTGTTATTGACTCGGTAATTCCATAACCAAAACAAAACGAAGAAAGAATTTCAGCAACACAATACTTACAGTCATCAGTCTTTCTATCATTGTTTTTTTTTTGTTACAAAAAAGCGAGGTAAGATTTTTATTCTTGTTGAATGCATACAACAGTTTCTTTGTTAATTGAGCATTATCATTCTGATCCCCAGTTGAGTATTCAAATACAGCATTAGCAAAATTTGAAACTACCAAAAGGCCTTTGTCCTTGTTTCAGCATCGAGATAACTTCCACATTACCAATCCCAACAGTTCTGATCAACTTGATGAATGCAATTGCATGAAGAAAAGAAGATGGCTCATCAAATTAGGCATCTCAACAACTGCTGCATCTTAGCGGAACTAAACAAAACTACGACAGTATCATGTATACTAGGATCATTGCCCTCCGATGGGTACCCATAAAACTCAAATCAGTGCAAATAAAGTTACTATGCTCTCACCAGCCCTTGAAGGTTTCCTCTTCCCCAAACCTTACCGAGGAATGATAATAAAAGGACAAGAATCTCTCCCTTTCATGTTAAGAAAGAACAGGTGAAATCTTCATCTCTTGGAAAATCTGCTTCTACGAATTCCCCTTGTGCTAGGGGTATGATTAATGACCCCAAAGGCTTTCTCTCGTCTCTGCTCCTCTTCCTCATCACTAGTTTCATCACACCTCCATCTTGTTCCATTGTTCAGAGTTCTGTCCTCAGCTCCATAGCTGAAGATTAAAACAATATTGTATCAGGAAAAAAAAATCATATATATATATATAGAAATTACAAGAATATCAATAGGAACCTACTTGATGAGTGATTTAAATACTCAAGTGGCAACAAAGGAGAAGGGAAGAAAAAGTTGAATTCTCACCTCAAGGATGTGTCCATTGGATCATCCTTGGAAACTGTATGCCATGGTCTAACATCCCTATCTGATAGGAACCCCTTACTAGACACATTTGGATGTAGCTTCTTTGCCGAATCGTCAAACAAGCCATTGTTGCTGCTGGTTGTAGTTACTGGATTAGTAGTAACCCTTTGGTAGCGTGAAGGACTCGTATTTTGGAATGTTTGGAATGGAGTAAAGAACACGTCCTGTTCCATTTCTGGTGACAATGTATCATATTGATTGTTGCGGAGACGGCTATTTGAAAATAATTTTGATGAACTTCTGTTCATGTCCCTAGCTGCTGGGGCAGCACTAACTCGATGACTTGCGGGAGTTGATGCATCCTCAAAATTGAAAGTCTTGTTTAGACCAACATCAGGCTTTAATCTCGTTTCAGAATTGGTAAATAACCTTTCATGCAGAACTGAAGCACTAAAGTTACCGAGTTCAGAGCGGTAACTGCCAACCAATCCGCCTCTTTTTTGGGGGGTTTCAGATATTGCTGGTTTCCAGGAAGGATTCTTATGATCCGTCCATAGTGCAACAGAAGAATCAGTGGATGAAGGAATTAGTAAACTAGTAGACTGTGATTCTCGCACCTCAGGAAGAAAAGACGTTTCTGACATTTCAACTTCACTAGAGGTGGTGACAGCTATCTCAGGCACTTTTCCATCCTTCACTTGTTGTCGTTGGACTTCTGGTAGCAAATCCATGCATTTATCCTGTTCATCAAAAACATCTAATTGTTATAACAAAACAAGGATACGTACCCTAAAGAATTCCATAAATGCTTCAATCAATGAATAGTTGGATACCCTGCAAGAGTTCAGCATCAAAGAAAATAGTAGAAAATGACTAACGCTTTAATCCTTGAAAACAAATCCAGTCTTAAACAACCAATTAATTGAGCCCTGTATAGCAGGCTCAATTCTGTCCCACCTCATTTGTGTACAAGGAGCCCAATGCCTAAGGTTGTCATTACTGTCTCATTGAGAGATTGATTATCACCATTGACTCAAAGAAACTTCTTTTACATGTGGCATTACAAAATACTTTTTTATAAAAGCTAAGGAATAAAGCCAAACCACTTACAATTAATCCTGCTCTCCAGCTACTCACTGATTTCATTCTATATAAAACTTCTTCACTGACAGAATTCTTTGAGATGAACTCCTGCTCCATGTTTTGAAGTATTTGATCAACTTGGTAAGCTTCAGAGTACCTGTAGCGCTGAAATGGTAGAAAGGGAGAAACAGGCAATTTTATGTCAGAAAACTTGCTCTCAAGAAAAGTAATCACTGAATTCTTACAATAAGTAAATAAGAGCTAATAAATAAATCAACCCAGACAAAACAGTTATGAAGAGAGTGAGACTCCTTTACAAGCATAAATTCCACTAAGTAAATTCTAAGGGGCTGCAATCACTTTCAGTTGCAGGCCACCCTCTTCCCCAGAGTTGTGGAGATATAATTGCAGCAATTATGATCTCCTAATCCAACGAAACCTACAAGCTAAATGCTCTTTCTTAAAATTTAAACCAACTAGGAAAGCTCTTCTTACACCCCACCAAGATGGGCCCCGGAAGAAAGAAGCATCAGTTTTCATGCTTCAAATACACAAATTGCAAACCAAAAAGGATGATGTTTGTAAAAGATTATAATGCACAACTACATAGCAATAGTAATGTAAGATTCTGAACCACAATTACTTGATTTTGAACAAAAATGAGCAGAAAATTACCTGAATATAAAACACCACAAGAAGGCTTCCAATAGTTGAGGAAGAATCACCATTAGCATAATCTAACAGACACTTGTGGAGATGTTTCTCTTCAACAGAGTTCCACGGCAACTCTATCATTCGATCCACCATGTTCCGTCGTATACAAAGGAAACAAATTTCAGTAACCAATATCTCCACCCAGTCCTCCCACTTAAATCTGTCTTTTAAATCATCAGTCACAATCTTCAACTTCTTCTCCTTGACTTTGGTGCACAGCATTCTTTGATGTATGAATGCTTCAGTAAAGAGTCCACATTCTACCCTCACCCGAACTGCAGTTACAGCCTCACCAAGTGAAACAGACTTTGATGCACCATCACGCCCTGACCACCGTAAAACCGAAAGAGCAGTATCAGGATTTCCCCTTTCTAGTAGTACTTGTGCAATCTTAGGATGAGTTGCTGGGCCAGAGATCTCTGGAAGTAAGTGACAAGCTTCCTGAGAATTTGTTAAGAATAATTAAGCATTTAAAATGATATTCAAGAAAAAAAGAACCTAATTCCGGAATTGACAACAAAATTATAAAATATAACATGCAACAATACTGCAATATTTCATTATCTTCCCCCATAATCAAGTCATATATTTGATTTTTAAACTCTTACTATTTCAAAAATTCTGTATATCCTTGGGGTTGAGTCATATTGATAAAGTATCATAAACCAATTAAAGAGTTTAAATATAGAAACACATTCAGAACAAAAAAAAAATTCAGAAAATCATGGTTTACCTTGACTCAATCTATTTGATATTCTCGAGTCCAATCTTAATTTCTACATTAGCAAAATTGAAGAACCCTTTGAAAAAATCACAGCCTGGTCATAGACATACAACATGTACCTACTATTTGAAGTAAAAACATATTGATTGATCTGTTTGAACATGACTCAGATGGCATTAACAGAAAGCAAAACTGGCATTCCATAGCATTGACCATCTGGAAAATTAAGCAGAACTTACCTGCAGAGCCTCATCTGTGTGATCGTCCAATAGATAAAAAATTAAGGATTCAAGTAATAAATGCCTGGAGATACCAAAGGTAGCTCCGAAGTCCTCTAGAATGTGTCTCCAGTCCTCATCAGGCAATGTCCAATGGCGATCATATAGATAATATAGAAACTATCATAAATTAAGGAAACTGTGATATCCATTGTGGGGTGGGGGGTGTTGGACAAGGAGTCGGAAATATATTGAATTTAGGAGAAGTACAAAACATAAAAAGAAAAATAGGATACAGTCGCTTGCTTTGCAACCACCAAATTTGAACTACCGCACAGAAAAAGTATATCAACAGCAGCTCGAACATTTTCAAATGGATAACATCCTCTAATCCCTTCTATTTTAGACCTGATAACTGATGAGGGACCATCCTTCTGTGCAGATGCAAGTTTCAATTCCTCTACCATAACTGTATTTCCCTGCTCAGTCTCCAGATTTCCAAGGGCATCTTCAATGAACAGGGAACCGTCCTGTCCACTGGACTCTTCAGAGTTATTTACTGCTTCAGGCCATGAACGCTCAATTGCAGCTGATTTTCTTTTACAGACAAGAGAACGCCATACTGTGATGTTAGTATGACGAGGCTTCACATTCTCAAGGAATTCATGTCTTACGCACCATATCATAATCTCCATATGCTGAGGATCAAATACCAAATTTGAAAAAACCATTACAAATTATATGCAGGCATACATGAAATGTAATTGGCGACATGGTATATTTGGAAATCAATAATTAAAAGATTTGATCAAACCGATAAAGTTATCAATGTTATAAAAATTACAGGTAAGTAGCAACCTCACCACAAGAGAGCTCAAGGAGCATGATTAACATATGCAACATTGCAACTCATAAACGCTTCATTTCTCTATGAACTACAACCCCATATGCCATCACTTATGCTTTCATTACCTTCAACGGTCAGGCCTTTAAAATGGAATCTAATAAAACTATTATCTCTTAGGAGTTTAAATTATTCTGGAAGGCTACAACTTGTTAAAATTAGAGAAACTAAAGCATGCATTATATGATATGACATATTACAGAATACACATATCCTCAGACAGATAAAAATCAGGTGCATCACCCAAAAACAAACAAAAAAATGTAGATTGTTATAACAAGAACCTGCTTTGTCTTTAATATGTTTTCTAGAAGCTGGTGTAAGTCATGAAGCTGAGATGAAAGAGACCCCTTAAAAGATGAATCCAAAACTTCGAGCACATTGGATATGCCAGCCAACTGTGCTGAGAACTTAAGAAGTAAGCCCAACATAGTTTTCATCTGTTCTGCTTCGAGATTATCTAAGGATAAGATATAGGAAACATACACTGTTCATATATGCAAAGTATAAATACGCAGAAAATAATAGGCTTCATATATCAAAAAAATTGTAAAGTGTATGAAGGATACAAATTAGTTGAAGTTCTGTGATGATGTTCTGGAATGCTCGCTTGCACCAATCCTTAACAACCACTTCATCCAACAGAAAGGCAATAACAGGATCACTGGACACTGCACTTTCATCCAAACAAACATCTGTAACATCTGATTAATCTCTGTCAAAGAAAACATGGAATTTTAAACATAGAGAAGGACAATTTACAGAAATGGCAGTAGATTTTCAAGAGACTCCTATATGCTGTAATAGGATTATCAAAATGTAATGATTCCTAGTTATCTATTTAGCTGTTGATTTTCCAGTTTACTCAAATTAATCCCAGAGAGAACAATATATGTTACTTAACCCACAAACAAATAGTAGTCATTATTTTTCGCATACCATATAATTTGAAGCTAGCGAAATTTGTGTGATTGTATCAAAACTGAACTAATAGTCTATATGTTTCTATACTGAAAATAATAAAAGTAAGGAAGAAATGGTAGACTTCATTAAAGGATACAGTGGCATATCAATGAAACTAAGTTATTCTCCAGGGCGACATCAAATAGAGAATAAAGGCGTTGGACATCAATAGTTATAGGCTCCTCCCCATCTTCTTTATCTTGAAATCTCTTATCACTTCTTTTGGATAGAAGACGAGCTTCTGAACACTGATCATAAAGACGACGACGTAGCTTTGTGCCATTCTTTGGTATTGGAATTCTACAAATTGGGCAAATATCACACCGCTGGCTACACTCTGCACATAATGAAGCATGTCCACATGAGTTCAACACATCCGTTACGTAACGTCCACAGCTTCTCAAGTCTCTTGTTGCCCGACAGTGCTCAACTTTAGCCTCATTACATAACTCAATCAGATCAATAGATGCCAAATGTTCCAATGCTTCCTGAAATGAAATAGTACATCGATATGGATATAAATTATGATTTTGTTAAAGTACATGGTATTACATATAACTCCAGATATTTCAGACCCTACACGGAAAATGAAATTATTGACACTATATTGAACAGACACTAGTTATCCACCTCAGGATAGCCATAGTCTTGCTCCAAGTTGACTAATCACAACCTAGTAGAGCTAAATATTTAATGGAAATAGGTGCTTTAAACCCAAGAATTTTACTTTACCTACACATTTCTTGCTAAGTTGCAATTGTGAGGATTGACACCTAAATAATCTAATAAATTCCACCTCAGTCCACTTCTCTAGGTACTGTCTCTTTAAGAGCTTCAAGAGCTCTTATATACCAACTTCGAATTCACGAACTCAGTAACAGTGACACAGGAGGGTGCACCTTAACAAATTTGCTATTGCACTTGGTAGAGAAAGCATATACAAATCAAAATTGCCAAACCAAAAACTTTGTAAACTAAATTCTCCAAACCCTCACTTTATCGCCCTCGGTCAAAATTTTCGAATAACGCACACAACAGGAACAGTAACCAAACCGTGGCAACAGAGAGAACTAGGGTTTTAGGCAGTATCCATGTAAGAGAAAAATGCATGCAATTAGGAACTAAAACCTGAACAGCTTGACTATTGTAGTTAGGTTGCAGAGTCTGAGAACCAGATCTTGTGGCCGTGCCGCCATTGATGGAGCTCGAAGGTCCAGTTGGTCCGTTGAATCTCCTATCCATTTCTCCCGAGAGCTGCTTCCGTACGAAACGCTAGAGATGACGAAATGGTGAAGTGACGGTGGGAGGTGTGTAATTTTAGGGTTCAGTCGAACCCGCCATTAGAGTAGTCACAGAAGCTTCGGATACAGAGAGCGAGCGAAATCAAAGAGAGGGAGGGTTTTGGGAAAGGGTTCAAATTAAGGATTTTGGGGACTACTAGTGAAGCTGTAAAACTTGAGCTGTAACTTTTTGGGGTACATAAGAAAATCGACCCAAAAATACGCCCAGCCTCTTAACCCCAACTCCCATAGACAAAACTAGACCTAAGCTTTTACATGGCCCAATGGACTTGGACCGTCATAAAAAAAGAACTCTATAGTTTATGCGGGTTCTCTACGACGTGTATCTTATAATTTGAACTTCTCGATAATTTTTATGTTCAACCATATCGGTGATACTTTAAACATTAATGTACAACTCATTTATCGTTCAGCTTGAAAGTCCTGACGAGTCTTTATTATTAAGTACTTAAAAATGTATAGTCTATCCTATTATTTATGACAAGTTTACTAAAAAAAAGGTGTATGGAAATAAGAATAATAAATAAAAAAACTCAAAATGAAGAACTCAGTTCGTCTGTGACCATAACTTCAATAATTGAAAAGATGCGAGAGTATTAAAAATTAATTCCTCTATAATGTATTTTTCTTACCAAACACGCCTATGGATTTATATTAATCACAAATTATTCCTAGTTTTAGAAAGATTTTTTATTCATGAGAATTAGTAAACAATACCATGAGGTTAGAAAGCAATGGGTTGCATGAAAATAATTTTACTTGGCAAAATTATAAGAAACACTTCATAATTTCTTTAGGGATAATATAATTTAAAAAAAATGTACGTAAAAAGAGATGTTTAGGCCATTCCACATCATTCTATAGTGCGCATATCGTCCGTCCGATTGTCTTCTGATGGACCCGCCTTAGAGCGCACGAGACCAAACGACGGTCAGGATACACTGCAAGCCATATAGAAAGAGAGATACCATGAAGCAGACCAGGTCTTGTAGAGACTTGAACAAAAAAGGAGGGCAAAATTCACAAGGGGTCCAACCTGGTCCCATAGTAGCGAATATATTAAAAAGGGAAGGTTAAAACAGTAAAATCAAGATCCTAATGCCGTAGACGTAGAGAGTAGAAACCAGGTATTCGTTGCTCTCGCTTGTGTATATTTATAAGCAAAGACAGAGAGAGAGAGGCTCCATTGCTTCCCTCACATAATAAACCTTCTCTTCCTCTTCCTGCCTCTCTCTCTCTCTCAAAAACCAAAGAGCCAGAAGAGCACAGCTGCTTAGGGTTTCGGTATCGCTCAGCTTGGCAGACGTATAGATACAGATTCATGTAAGCATAGGTGGTTTGCGTTGGAACTTGGAAGAAGAGCAATGGCAACAGCACCGGTGAAGCCGCCGCTGCACAACTTCCCGCTTTCGTTCTTAAAATGGGGGAGCAAGAACCACACCAACACCAACCACCGCTACCGCCGACCCGTCTCCGCCGAGCCCGAACCCACCGCGTCCGACGACCACAACGATTCCGAGCCCGACCGTCCGCACCACACCAATCGGGTCGGATCCCGCACCGCACGACACCGTTTCTCGCTTACTTCGTGCTCCGAGAAGCTTCCAAAGCTGCCGCAGCCGCAGAATTCCGAGAGGGAGAGCGAGGATAGCGAGGGCGACGGTAAGGCCGCCACCGCCGGCGCCGAGGAAGCTGAGGTTCAGAAGCCGTGGAATCTGAGGCCGAGGAGAGCACCGGCTTCGGCGGCGATGACTTTCAAGGCTAATAATACTGGTGCGAACTGTGAGCTGCATGAACCGGAGGGTCCGAACCCGAAGCAGAGCGAGCAACCGGCGCCGAAGTCGATGAGGTTGAGGGGTTTGGCTGAAGGTCCGAGTATGGAAAAGAAGGAGAAGAGGAAGTTCTGGATCGCCTTGTCTAAGGATGAGATTGAAGAGGACATATTTGTCATGACCGGGTCCAGACCCGCCCGACGACCCAAGAAGCGCCCAAAGAATGTCCAGAAACAGCTCGATGTATGCTAAGCTCTTCTCTTTGATTTCATCTAATGCTGCTTTTCTCAAGCTTGTTTAGTTTAACATGATCAATATTTCATCTGTTTTGATAATTTTTTTGGTGGGTTGAATTTTTCAGAATGTTTTTCCGGGTTTATGGTTGGTGGGGTTTACCGCTGATGCTTATCGGGGTGCTGATTCTCCGACTAAGGTCTCTCTCTCTCTCTCTCTGGTATTCAATTTCAATTTTTACTGGAGTTTTGTTGCTAATTTGTGATTGGGTGGTTTTTGCAGAAGTAGAAGATTGTGTTATTTTTTTAAAGCTGGCAAACGAAAAAGTGGAAACCTCAATTTGAGGTATAATGTGCTGAACTTTTACGATAGAGAAAGTGGAATTACCTACAGTAGTTGAAAAGAAGGTATATTAGGGGAAAAAGATATCCAATTTCCTTGATTTGAATGTTTTTGGGTCTCATTTTGTAGTGCTCATGGGGGCAGGATGCAGGGCCGCTTTTAGTTGCTTTACATTCAGTAGTTCTACTATGTAAAAATGGACGAGTTATATATATATATATATGTAAATGATATAGAGTCAACTCCAATCCTTTCCGTGGTTAATGGTATTAGGCTTGTGGAGATTTGTTGTGTTTACACCTTTTCTAAGCAACTCTGATTGTTTGATTGTTTACAACGTTTGACAGACTTCCCTACATCGTTGGGGGCAGAGTAGCATTGTTTGCAAACCCTTTTTCGATACTGGGTTTATTGACTGCATGCTTCCTTGTTCTGGAAGAGCTCCTCGGTTCAATTGAGCTTCAACGAAAGCCAGCCTTCTGAGGTTGAATGTTTAGTGTTACCATGTATAATCTTTTTACATCTTATCATATTTCACCTTGATGCTTGTAGCCATTATGACTTTTGCATGCTAATAGGTTTATAGATATTGGTTTTGCTGCTAACATCTAGGCTTGTGATGTTTTGCAGCTCATGTTTAGGCGTATAATGGTTTGATCTTTTAACTTGTACATCCAGAATAAAATGATTTTACATGGTAAATTCCTTGTATTCCTTTTGTACATGCATGTAAGTTTTGCACCTAATGACTTGAATGAATCTGAAGAATCTGTTTAGTTTTCTTTATGATTAGGGCCTTTTTTAGCATCTCCAAAGTAGTCACATTCTGCGAAGTTGATTACTTAGTGCTCACCAGGTGTACTGACTTCCTGTGGATATCAGTCTTTCTGATTTATGTTCAAGGAGATCTGCTAGTCTGCAGTAACATCCGGTGTTCATGATGTCTGTCACTTAGTTTTAGTCTCCTTGCAAAAGGCAGACACTAAACATATGCAGGAGAAAGAAATAATGAAAAGGTCTAGCCATAGTCTCCTCCTTTCTAGCTTTCTAGCTGTTTTAGGTCAGAAATGGTTGAAGTCTTTCAATATCGCCCTTTTTTTTTCTTTTTTTTATTTGCCCCAAGTTCCTTTTAGTACTTGTTGATTGCACTTTGGTAATTGGTTTTATATGATTAAGTTCAGGTAACCCCATTGAATTCAATTAAAATAGATTCCAAACAGGCTTTTTACTCTATTTTTTCACAAAGGACTTCATTCTTCAATCAGATAATGGTATAACCGTATAACAGACAAGTTTTCTGTAGCTTAGTTAATTCTTTTGTCTTGTTCTAGTTTCATATTGAAACACAGTTTAGATGATGTATCTTCACAATTAAAGTCTCCCTGGAGGTTATAGTCCAATTTTTCTTTCTTTCTTTCTGTTTTACTCTCAGTTGGTTGAATTCTTAAAGTTCATTTTACAAAGAAAATGGTAAAAAAACCCATTTCTGAATGGAAAAAGCACTTCCTTTTTGGGTCATGGATTGAGCAGTCAGCTTAGCTGCTTCTTGAAGTATCAGGAAATTGGTACAAAATATTTTTGCTGCGTGTGAGTGGTTTCACATCATGACATTTACATTGACCCTTCATAACAATCAGGAAATGTATTCATTTGCTGTTGTTCGTTGTGGCTGAAGCCTCACCGGTGTGTGGAAAGCTATAACAGCTGAAGAAATGTTTATATTCCTGTGTGCCCATACGTTTGTCTTTATATCTGTTTATAATGAAGAGATATATTTATCTCTCCAATTTCCTTCAAAATTTCATCTAGAAAGTATGACCTTGTTGGCTATAATTGGTCGTTGAAGTCATCTTTGTCATGCTTTGCTATGCTCATGGGATGTTTGCATGTAATTGGTCATTGAAGTCATCTTTTGTGATACTTGCTATACTCATTGAAGTCATCTTTTGTGATATCCTTCTTCAAAATCTCTTCTTCTTTTTTTCAAAATCTCATTTTGCTGTTTGCAACTTTGCTACAATTTGAATTCTCTGTCAGTTGTTCCTTATCTTGTTTGTGATTTACTTGTTAACTTTGGTTCTTGTGCCCTAATGATCCTATCTGGACTGTGTTTTTTGAGTCCAAGGAAGAATGTTGTGCTTGTGACTTTTTGCATATACCATTTAGTTCTTACAGTGTTTAATGCCCAAAACTCTCTCGGCTGAAAGTGCCATTGTCTTCCTCTGTTTTTAGGGTTAGGGTTTAGGATAGAAATGAGAGAAAGGAGATGGTGGATGGGAGGGGAGGGGGAGGGGAAATGGAAAATAAGTATGGTTTTATGATACTGTGATAGTAGTGAAGTCGTCCATGGACGTTCATTCAATTCCTGGTCACTATTTTCTTAAGCCATTTATATCTTTGGTCCATTCCTACTTCACTAGTCAGTAATTACGTGTAAATGGGAAAAGGTTAGGCTTATGAAGGAAGGTATGCCGTATGCCACCACGTCTGACGTGAACTGTGACCGGCTTGAAAGGGACAAATGGATGCCACATGTAACCTCACCATGAATAGTATACAATGATTGATTTTCCATGATTATGGTAGTGGGTTTTGTTGACATGGTAATACCCACGTTTCCAGTTGTTTTATTTTTATTTTTTCCTTGGAATTTTGAACTAAAGTCTTGACATCAACAAATTAGATGAGGGACTTGGCCTTTTTTAGGCCCCATGTCACCAATGAAAAAAAGAGTGATGGACCATTAAAAATCAAATGGACATTATAACATTGTAAGTTTTGGATGAGTAATTGTATGCTAGTAATTAACACTCTTTGTGACTTGAGATGTATTAAGGGTCTCCCCCACATCCAAATTTACCCAATTTCATCTCCACCACAAACCCATACCAAAATATTATTTTAAAATTATTTTATCATTTTTAAACAATCCCCCCCAAGAGAGCACAAACTCATCATCCCATACGAAAGAGAGAAACACCCTCTACCCAAAATACCCTCTTTGCATCTTCATCTCCATCCAACAAATTTATTGAAATGAACCAATAATTTACATTTTTATTAGGAAATAACTCGAAAATATAAGAAAAAATACAAAAATTAGAAAAAATAATTTCCCTTACAATTTTTGAAAATTCTATAAATACCATCATCTCTTTCATAATTTTTCCTCCAAACATCTCAATCTCTTTCCAAACTCTTTATTTTTATATTCATCTACTATTTCAATTTTTTTCAAAATCCAATCCTAAACTAAATTAAAAATGCAAATATTCATATCAATTAAGATATAAGTATCTCAAGAAAAAAAATTTAATATACATAGTATTAGTTCAAAATCGAAAATATTAGATCAATTAGAAATAGACTAAAATATTTAGAACTCAAGTAAAATCCACACGATAATTTTTTCTTATATAAATTTAGTAATATATATAATTTTTTTTAATAATATTAATATATTAATTATAATTATAATATATATATTTGAAAATATATATAGAACAATAATATTTATTTTTTTATTTACATATAAAATACAACAGTACACATAAGAAAGAGATTTGAAAGCCAGTTGGATAGAACACAAAGCCCAAGCCGCCCATAAGAGAGACCCCCCCCAAACAAGGAAAAAACACAAAAAACACCCTCAAAGCAAAGAAGGACAAAGAACAGGGCCGGGGCCCCCAAAAAGGGAAGAAGAGGGGGAAACCCCCCCCCAAAGAAAGGAGAGGAGAAAAAAAAAATTTTTGTATCCTTTAAAAACCCCCTCCACCACAACACACCCCCAAAAAAAAAACCGCCCCCCCCCCCCCCCCCCCCCCGCCCCCCAAGCCCCGCCCCGGCCCCCGGGCCCCCCCCCCCCGCCGCCCCCAAAACAAAAAAAAGGGGGAAGGGGGGGTGGCACTAATTCGGATGCCCGAAGACACGGATTGCCCCGCGGTGGCCCGGGACTAAGCGGGAAAGGGTGCGGGGGGGGGGGGGGGGCGGGGGGGGGGGGGGGGGGGGGGGTGGGGGGGGGTGTTCATCAGGGGAAAATCAGAATCGAAGAGAAAGAAAGTGAAATTTTTCATCTCTAGCCTGGTTTTCTTGCAATGATTATTTACCCCTTCCATTTTAGTGATACAGTTTTTAAGAATTAGTTTAGAACAATATAGTTCTCTCGGATTCAAGGCATGCTTGGCATTACTTCTGAGGAGGTTAAAAGTGCTTCTAAACGGTTATAAGCACTTTCACTCTTACAAATTGTGTTGGACACAACTACCAAAAGTGCTTGGAGATGATCAATAAACACTTGAAGTGGAATGCTTGCGATGTGCTTCTTCATCCATTTAAGGTCATTTACATGCATTTCCATTCTAGCACTTTCCCATCATATACTTTTTCTCACTGTAATTTGTACCGGGTGAACCCAGCTTATAAAGGAACAAGATCGAGTATTACCCTATAAGATAATTAATGGTATGCTGAAAACCAGAATCAGGGCACTTTCATTTTGAAACTTGTTCAGAAATTCAAATGTTATTACTATAATTGGTGCTTATGTAGCCTCCAGGCAAATCAGACCTTATTTAAGTAATATAAAATGAACAGATTAAGAATCCCATCAATTAGATAAGTTACAGAAATTTTTAGTGGAAAAAAGTAGTGCCACTCCGATCCTTCATTTCAATGAATAATGCAATGATTACAAGCCATTAAGGCATTAATACATCCAAACGTATATGTATGCAGGCCATGGACATCGATCAGCATCCAAAATTGCATCTATTTCAGCTGGAGGGTTGTCTACATAGAACCAGGTTTCCTCCGCCTCATTGCCGTCAAATTCAGGTTTCTACACAGCAGACCTGCACCTTAATTTCTCAAATGTTTCGGCTCCTGAAGGCACCTAGCCACAAGCTCCCTCGACGCTTCATTCGTTGGAGGGATCTGGCCTTAAGACCGGCCACTTGCTGCTAATCCAATAGCACAAGTCAAGGCCATCGACCAACGCTGCCTCTGTAGTCTGTAATGGACCTTGCAGTCTTACCCGCAGGTCATGCATGCGTACAGAGCTTTAAAATCTTATTAAAGCTTGCTTTCCATTTTCTTCATACTCTGGTAAATCATTGATCCGATACGATCTTATAAGCTTTTGGGAACCACCATTTCTCTTTCTTATTATGAGAAAGCCGGTGTTTATATATTTCCTCCATTATCTTCTCATCCACTTTCTATTCCCCACGAATATGAAATCCTGGGGAGAAAAAGAGAATGCTCAAGAATTCAAAAAAATATGATCTGAACCCTAGGACGACCCAGCTGATGCTACTACAGGAGAAAGAAAACTCAAATTGAAAATAAGACTTATACTATAAATTGTACAAATCAGGAGGCAAAAGAAAAAGTTCCTAGAAGACAGAACTAAGAGAAGAGAAGAGAGAAAACCTCTAAAATAAGATGTATACTAGGTGAAGGATTTCTATGGAGATTGGAGAATGACTTTAGACAGTAGCTCTAGCCTCTAGGTAACTATTTATAGCATTGTGTTGAGTATGTACGTATTGGCATATTGTTTTGGCATTGTCTAGATTCTATGGGCCAACAAATTCTATGAAAGAGTTTCTATACAAATCTATATATAAATGCATAGTATCTGGTGAAATCAAATGCTAAATCCATGACAATTTCATTCTAAAACTTTTCAGGAAATATAATAAATTAATTACTATAACTATGATCAAAATAACATTTAAAGAGCGCGCACATATAAATTTTTTTCTTTAAGAAAAATTAAGTTGAGTATTTGCTTATGTCTACTAGACTGTAGCTAGTCACGTTATACCAGGTTAAACTCGACTTCAATATAAAGAAAAAGAGATACTCT
This sequence comes from Rubus idaeus, assembly GCA_030142095.1. NCBI lineage: Eukaryota > Viridiplantae > Streptophyta > Magnoliopsida > Rosales > Rosaceae > Rubus > Rubus idaeus. The sequence continues at coordinate 9,316,834 of CM057969.1, forward strand.
TTATTTGTAGAAATATTTATTTATACGATTGTTAGACATGTACGTTTATGATCAACATGTATGAGGTTTGATAATCATCTTTAAAAAAATATTAATAAGAAAAATAATAATGTCTAGTCTCATTGCACGTACTGGGATGAGCTCAATTCATATAAAGAAAAAAAATGCTTTCAAAATCTTGTGAAGATTTCAGCGTCATGGAGTAAAAATTAGATTGATAAAAATGCACTTACAAAACCGTTGGTCGTTAGAAAATTTTGTACATCATGTATTATAAAATTCTCATTATATACATATTACAAGTTTATATAGTCAAAAACTATTTTTTGAGAAATAAATGATATCATTAAAATCAAAAGTTAGAACGGCACCATACATCAATTTTCTAGGCTTAAACCCAACAATTTTGAAGGTCTAGCAATTAACAAATACCGATCGTTATGTCCTGGTAGCTCATTTATTCAAAAAACAAGTCTACAAGGATGATATACACCGAGAAAACTAACTCCATGCAACTAGATTCCAAACGCCTAAGGCACTCAATTATAATACAGTTAGACTCTCATAGAAAAAGCTTTTCAAATGACATACATCATCAAAGTAGACAAAGACTAAGAGACTAATTAAATTACATTTTTCCTTTGTCCTTATAACTTGGGCAAGGAGTAGCAGAAGCATCAACAGGATGGGTGAACCTCACAATTTCATCTTGAAACTTTTTTAGAAAAAATAGTAAGTTAAATTTAAACAACATTTGAGGTATGTTCATGCATGAAATATATTTATTCTTTGACTTTGGAATATTTAGCCCACTCAAAAAAAAAATTCCTAGTTTTATCCAGATGTACGCTTTAATATATCTTATTAGTTTTTTAAGTAATACAAATTGAATGCTTAGCTAAAATGGACAAATCGACACGTCGACAGATTAAGAATTTTATCAATTAGAAAAGTTACATGAAATTTACAGTGGAAAAAAAGTAGTGTATCTTCTTCATATATTTCAATGAATAATTCAATGATTACAACCCATTATAATTACATCCAAATGTTTTGTTCCTGAAAATGAAAAAGATGCAAATTAATAACTGATACAAAGAAATTACATATTGCTCTGAGGACCCTAGGCACATACAAGCCATGGACATCGATCAGCATCCAAAATTGCAGCTATTTCGGATGAAACAGATTTCCTTCGTCTCCATGGCTATTCTGGCCGGCAAGCAATTTGGCCACCTCATTGGCGTAAGGTTAAGCTTTTACACAAGAGAACTGCACCTTCTCAAAAGCTTAGATCCCTGGTCACATTATTTGTTGGAGGGTTTTGGCCTGATACCAAAGAGATTGTAGTTTCATTTCTCCCTCTATTTCGAGGGAGTCTGAGAGTCTCCTTCGATAGTGCAAGTCAAGGCCATCAATGCAGCCTCAATATTGGACCTTGCATTATTACCTACATGTCCTGCATACAAAGCTTTGAAATCTGCATTATGATTTCTCAAAATGCAGCAAGCAAATAGAAGCGAGCTCTCTATTTTTTTCATATTCTGGTAAATCATTGATTCGATACGATCTCATAAGCTTTTGAGGAACCACCATTTCTCTTTCTTATTATAAGAAAGGCGATGTTTATATATTTCCTCCATTATCTTCTCATCATCTCATGCACTTCTATTTCCCACCAATATAAAATTCAGGGGAGAAAAAGAGAGTGCTCAAGAATTCAAAAAATATGATATGAAAGGACGACCCAGCTGATACTACACGAGACAGAAAACTCAACTTGAAAATAAGACTTGTACTATAAAAATCAGGAGGTAAAGAAAAAGTGTCTGGAAAACTGAAATAAGAGAAGAGAAGAGAGAAAATCTCAAAATAAAATGTATGCTAGGTGAAGGATGCCTTAGACAGTAGCTCTTGGTCCCTATTTATAGCATTGTGCATGTTGAGTAGGTATGTATTTGCATATTGTATTGGTTTTGCTACATTCTATGGGCCAACAAATTTTATGAAATAGTTTCCATACAAGATCCATATATTGATATATAAATGGTATCTGGTAAAACCAGAATCCAAATCCATGACAAATTTATTTTGAAACTTTTCAGGAAAAAGTATGAACTAATTACTAAATTATGATTAAAATAACATTTAAGGAGCGCACGCATATAAATTTTCTTCTTTAAGAAAAAAAAAGTTGACTATCTGCTAACGTCAACTAGACTTTAGTTGTGTTGTTCCGGGTTAAACTTTTTTTTTTTTTTTGAAAGCGGGTCATGGAACCCAATCAATTATTACTAGAAGAATAATACAGCGGGGGGGATGTAGTACACGGACCCCGATAGTTAAAGATAACAGGCATATCATGTTCAATACAACTCATGAGCCAAGAAGGCCTTTCCTCTAACCAAAAGAAGAGTCCACCAGTTTGGACAATAAAAGTAGCAATAGTATGAGCAACCACATTACACTCACGTGGTCTAAAATATATTTCTGAAATATTCAGTTGAGAGAGAAGATCTTGAATTAAACTTGACTTTAATTTAAAGAAAAAGGGATACTCTCCGTTTGTAGAAATGTTTATTTATACGGATGTTAGACATATTAATTATGATCCGTTATATATGGCATTTGATAATCATCTTCAAAAAATATATTAATAAGAAAAATAATAATGTCTAGTCCCGTTGTACCGGGTTGAACTCAATATATTCATATAAAGAAAATATATATATATATATGTGCTTTCATAATATTGTGTGAGGTCATGTTGATCCGGTCCAACTCAATTCAGACATGAGTTAAGTCATGCCGGACAAGAGTTTTTTTTTCCTTTTAATGGACTTTCTTCAACTAAATATAGAGCATGTTAGGACTACTTCTGAAATGTCTGAAAACACTTTTCAAAATTAGTAAAAGCGTTTTTGTATGAGGAAACACTTGTTCTCAAAACTACTTTTGAGTGTTTCTAAAACTCACCCAAAACAAATTTTAATTTTTTTTAATATTTTTTATATAATTAACATTTTAATTAATTCAAAAGCGTTTTTGAGTCTTTAAAGAGCAATCTCAAATATGTCGATAATTAACCACGGGACATGCCACGTGGCCTTAAAGCCGAGTATCGTCTCAAACATTATGTTGGACTTGGGCCTAACCAGTAAGCCAATCACTATAGGATTCGGCTAAGTCAATATTGAAGAGAGCGGCCAACATGTGCAGCTGCTCCAAGCCTTTATGGGCTTTAAGTTTGTAGATTGAGCCCAACACATTAATTTTACATGAATCTTGAATCCTTATAAAACAATGACCATAACTTAAATCAAACACTCGGATCCCCCATAACAAAAATATGATTAAGCACAAAGTCCGTACAAGATCAAGTGGACCACACAGCTCGAACAGATTTGAACACCCAAAAACAAAGATTAAAAAATGGGTTAATGATGAGTGCCATTAGATTAATGGGTAACCTCGTGCAACCCTAGCGTTGGTGATCAATGTTAAATAATTGTACTTTTTCCACCGGGAAAAGCTCATGCCAGCTTAAGATTGTTTCACTTCCATATAATAATAATGCAACTAGACCACGTTTAAGCCCCAAATCAAAAGCTCACTAATAATTAGTTTACTCAAGGTCATAGGAAACATGCTTACAAGGAAACCTATAAATTGGAAAAAAGCAATTCCCATTTCTTTATTCAACTTGGTCTCCCTCATGCTTACAACAAAGCAACAAATTAGTTGTTCCCCCCAAAATAATCATTAGCAGTTTCACCTAAATAATCAAATCAGTTTATATATTTTTCGTTAAATCAGTTCTGTTCAAGTATTTAATTGATTTTATATTCATTACTGCACATTAATTTAAATTTAAATGATAAAGAATAATTATATATTTGCATCAATTATTTTCCAGAATTAAATTTAAATTAGATGACAGTTAAACACAACTAAATAATGAATGATTGTGTACTTTATATTTATATCCCTATATTTTGAAGTTTAATCATTTGAAGTAAGGGGTATGATTGAGCTTGAGTGTCTAATACATTTTGAAAGATTAGCCTCAATCTTGTACCAATAGTCCAATACAAATAAATAATAATTCAAATGATTAAACTAATGATAGCCTAATATACTCTGTCATTCCCCAATAATATAATTCAAAGCCCACCAACAAAACATGCTTTTCCAAACACAATCCTATTATACATACTTTTCACATTCCGAAAGTGCCCTTCACTTCCCCACGTGGACGGGGACTATAATTAAATTAACAATGGTCATAATCGTCAATAGAGTACAACTGGCGTACGTGCGACCCAACCCAAACATCGATTAACGGAAAAAACCGATTAAAGCATTAACCACATGCTGACCAGCTCAGCGGGTCAGACACGTGGGTCCCAACAAAAATGCTTTGAACGGAGTATGATCAAAGCAAAAGCTGGCTTCGGGTTAATGGTCGCACGTGCACGTGTGGGGAATCGTAGGATCGACGGCTGGGATTGGTTTTGATTGGATCGGACGGCGAGGGAGTTGTCCCCGAACCGAGTCGGCCGGTGAAGAAGGGGTGAGGAAGAGGTGCATGGGAAATAAAAATTAAAAAGATATTGGGAGGCAAATGATGATTTGGGTTGGGGTTTTGACCATTGACCAGATCCAGCGAACACAGGGGGTAACTTTGACCGAAAGTGCACGTGTGGGTGGGCAGAGATACACGTGTGCTTTGCTGTCCGTCGGTTTCATAGAAAACCGTGCTCCACGTAGGTTCCACATGAGTGGTAATAATAGAGGGAAGCCCCGAGTTGGAAGTTTGGTAGGAGGGTCTAAAAGTGAAAATAAAAGCATCGAGAAATTACTGATTTGCCCTTGTTGGTACGTTCTCAACTTTAAATGGTCATCATCGCCATGAGAAATCAATTTTGGATTCGGTATCTAATGTTGGTTGAAGGTGAATACTCATTGGTAGGAGCATAATTGATACCAACAAGATAGGTAGGAGTCCACATAGGAAAGGCCCAACAAGTTGTACTTTCATATAAATACACAATGATAGATGAGTAAAATACAAGGTATAGACGGAGATCTAATTTGTTCAATAATATTTCTCTGCTCAATAATTGATGAGGTTCAAAATTAAAATCTCAGCTAACCGAAAATGTAAAGAAAAAAAATGTGAATGTGGAGGTAAAGATTGTGCTCACCGCTCACTATGGTCCACAATACACTAAATAACTTGTTCTACCAAGACCGCTCTTGCAACTACATGTTTTATATGATTTTCAACAAATTTCCAAACCCTAAATAATACACCTTGTAGTTGTTGATGGATGGATAAGAAGATAAAAAGAAGTTATGAGAAAGAGTGCAATTATCAAGATAATGACTATATTCTCATGATGTCAACCGATATAAATTTAAGTTTCAAAAAGAGAAAATTGTGTATCAACATGTTTGAATAACTAAATTATGTATTAACATGCTTAGGGAGAGAATTCAAAATTTGATCATTGTACACTACTTTTAAAAATATATATATTGAACCAGTTATATTTTAATGGTTTTAAAAGCAAACTATTAAAGTTATGTCTTATGGAATATTTTTTTTTAAGTAACAAAATTTATTAAGAATAAAAAGAAAATAACACAAGGGAAGAGATTTGTTTGGATAACTTTTTAAATGTGATCATCCACATCATATTATATGTGTGATTTCTTAATAAAAATTTGTTAAGTACAATTTTGTTAACACCTCAGCACTAGACACGAATTCCTAAATTTTTAAGGTAAGATTTAAAAATTACTCAATGCTAATGTATGAAAAAATTTCACCTGACAAATTTTAATTGAAAAATCATATATTTGAAATCGCTGAATTGGTTTGAGCCCTACAAAGATCCTGGAAATCTTTTTGATTATAACAAGATAAGATAATTATTAGATATATATTAATATGCTTGATTTTCAGAGCGAGAACTAAAATTCAAAAGGGAAAATGAAATGGGTCTAGAAGCTGACATATAAATGTGGTTGGTGGAGGTGGGATCAGGAGGGGCATGAAATTCCTGTGACCAATACAAGACTAATCAAGGGCCAACTGACAAGTCTAATCAACCGGGGAGTCGTAGAAATTGAAATTCCAGCCACGTACGACAGTAGCTCAAATCATTGAACTGCCAGATGGTCCTAGTCCATCTTCTGATGCATATGCATCAGAAGGAGGGCAATACGGTCATTTAGGCATAGCAGAAGCACCCAAGGCGAGGGGGGTCTCGCTTCACGTGCCGTCCACATGGGGATAGAACCTTGTACGGCCCAAAATGGGTCCTGTCATCGGGTTGTCGGATAAAACGGACAAGACCAATCCATTCCTTCATTATTGCTAAAATTCTCTCCTCTGAAAAATAAATAATTATATGAACTGATCGAAGAAGGAGACCTGCAAAAGGATTCGCAGTTAAAACGTCGATATTCTCTGTCGTTTAGGAAACTGTACTTGGAAAGATATCATGGTGGACACTGGTCAGGCATCTGCTACGCTACATTCTTGAACAGTTTTTGAAGATCATGGTCAGAGTCCCCCCCCGCCTCCCCCCGCGTATATTGTACCAATTTATTTTTAGAAAGAAAATAAAAACATTATTATCGAATGATAGAGGTTTATTGTTTAGATGATCCAAACGATCACGAGTTTCTGCATCGAGTTTCTTACTAATACTTGAGATATGAATTTTGATAATGTTGATTTAAATTTTTTTGATAATATTGATTTAAAAAGTTACATTTGATCGTATTTTTCGAATGTCAATTTTAGTGCATATGTTTTTCTTGCACTTTCTTATCTAATAGTAGGAAAAAGTAACTTTTTGTTTCTTATATTAGAGATTTTATTCTCAACCTCTCCATAGGGTAAGCCGATAAGACTAATATACCTTCGCGAAATATATTGTCGTTGGTTACTGTGCTAATAGGTGCACAAACTCAAAGGCCCCTCAAACTTGCCCAAGTTAGGTTTCAAACTCGTAACCTCCTATTACCAAGATACATAAACAGTTCTCCCCAACTTCAAGCCTTAATTTTGATGCTTTTTCAAATTTTGACTTTTATGACAATGAAGTTAAACAACAAAAATTAAAACTTTTAACTTAAAAAAACAAACTTTTATGACAATGAAGTTAAACAACAAGAATATTATAGAATAAATGAATAAATAGAAAAATGTTATCTTTACAAAAATATAGTGTCGTAACTCACGCTACTAGTACTTGTCTCATGGAGTGCATTTGATTAATTAAGGAATGTCATTTTATCTACGAATAATCGAATATGCTTATTAAAGATTATTGTCTTTTATTTTTCTTTTTTAGAGTGAAAAATCTTATTGAATATGATCAATAGAGTACAAAGGATGAAAAGTCATCCAATACCACATTAGGCTAGTACATCAACATGTACATAGTTAGATAACCTAGGAAGAAGGTTTTCAGACCAAGTATAAGTGAACCTATTCCTATCTGTGTACATAGTTAGATAACCAAGGAAGAAAGTTTTCAGACCAAGTATAAGTGAACCTATTCCTATCTGCAAAGTTAGCAAGCTCATGTGCAACTTTATTACATTCAATCAAGCTATAAATAAATAAATAGAAAAATGTTATCTTTACAAAAATATAGTGTCGTAACTCACGCTACTAGTACTTCTCTCATGCAGTGCATTTGATTAATTAAGGAATGTCATTTTATCTACGAATATGCTTATTAAAGATTATGCTCTTTTACATTGTCAACAAGGAAAAAAAAGATGAGCGAGAGCTCCTCTCGAAACCCTAGCGCCATTAGTAGCGGCTTCCATCCATGGAGGTATTCAGTGCTTCCCTATCAGCGATCGCTCATGCGCTCGACTCTATAGGAGTCCTTTGTGACTCGATCTAGTGGTCGTAGGCCGTTTTTCCTTCTTCTTTTGATCGGACTGTTGGCAATTCGTTGTGGATTGGTCCTCTTGTTAATCGGATCCATATTGTTCTTGCCGCTGGTCGCATGGCTGTGTGGTGGTGCATATCTGAAATCTTTCAGCAAGTCTAGGGTGGCTTAGCAATTGGGCTGCCCAAATCTTTGGGTAATATGGTTGTTTGGATCCTGACCCTTGATATAATAGATTCTTATTCTTAAAGGATTACAATTTGGGATCCTGGAGGTATTTTGTCTACTGGATCTTTGTTTTCTTGTAAAGCAGTCCAAGGCGATTTAATTCACATGTCTCAAGATCATGGCAATAGTTATCTTTCGGTTGTTGGTAATTATTATTGGGATGCTATGGAAATATTTTTGGATTTTGCTAGAAGTTATTTAGTTGTTGCAGACAAGATTCGATTGTGGTTCTACTTCCTTTTTTCATGGGTTCTCTTTGAGCTAGATTGGTTTTATTGGTCTCAATGGCAATACTTGCCGGATTTTTTTTGTTGGAGCTGGATATTGCTGCTAGCAATAATGCACGGTGTATGTATTGTTATATGTTTCGAATCATCGATTAGAGGTCTAGGTTTAGACTCATCGATTAGGTCACTTGTGTGGTCTGTATTGCTCTTTCTTAGGATGCCCGTATTAAAGATTGTAATCCTCATTTGATTAATAAAGTTTATGACTTTCTAAAAAAAAAATTATTCTCTTTTATTTTTCTTTTTTAGAGTGAAATTTTTATTTAATATGATCAATAGAGTACAAAGGATGAAAAGTCATCCAATACGTCATTAGGCTAGTACATCAACATGTACAAAGTTTTCAGACCAAGTATAAGTGAACCTATTCCTATCTGCAAAGTTAGCAAGCTCATGTGCAACTTTATTACATTCAATCAAGCTATAAGAGCAACGTGAATTGTCGTACGAGCGTCTTGATCTCATCCAAAAGGTGCCCATTAGTTGTGACTTGTGAGACTTTCTTTTTCATCCAGGATCGCATTAACAATTGTCATTGCATCTGATTCTCTTCTTTTATGAAGACGCGGAGTGTACGCTTCTTGTATATACATTAATTATTTTTATTTTTATTGTTCAACAAAATTATTTTTATTTTTATTTTTATTTAGGATATGTTGTATTTCCTTTTTTTTTTTTTTTTTGAATTTAACGCAAATACAAAATCTGCCAAAAAATATTGGGTGATGGAACAAGTGCAAAGATGAGGGGCCTAGTTCACGTGAGAATCAGGTGGGAAGTATCGTACGGTCTACGAACTAAGGAGAGGGGGCCGATGATGGGTTCTGTCTGGTAGTGTGAAGGCCAAATGACTAATGAAGTAATAATGAGCAATTATGACGTGGCACTGTAGGGAACACGTGGGACAGCTAGCATGCACGCGTGGGGACACTCTTAATCATCACCCGACATCTTGTCTGCCTTCCAACTATTATTTTATCCTAACCTCTTTTTTTCTTTTTCTTTTTAATTTATTGCTGATGCCCTACTCTATAATCATCATCATCATCATCATTAACATCATGATCATGATCATCACATCATGATCACTATCATGGTCTTTCATCTTACGATTCTTACCTTCTCTTTATTAGTGGTGGCCTCTCGGCCTTTCGGGTGTTGCAGAAGAGAGTGAAAGGCAATTAGGTGGTCCTGGTTGGGATATTTTTGGATCTCATCCTTATTTTTCTTTTTTGTTAGACATACATGAGCGGAGAGGGTTTAGTGAGGACCGAACAATAAAAACTTGTTGAAGACTTTCAAACTCAACCGGTAGATTAGTATTTTAAATGTTAGTTGATATTTAAAAAACTCATTAAAAGCTCATCCAACGGTTGAGTTTGAAAGTCGTCAACAAGTCCTCATTGTTTTGTCATCACTAAATAATTTCCCAACCAATGAGACTACAATTCGAACTTGTGACATTTACGATATTAATTTTATTAATACTCAACAGGTCACAGCTTACAAACATAACGATCAAAAAATGTATTTTTGTTTTCATCCCGGTGTTTGATTTGTGCAAAAATTGAAAGCTATTCCCCAATAGCATTTTGGATAAATTGTCAATAACACGAGGCCACTAGCTTTTTGGATAAACTTAATGTCAAATCCCAAGATCATATGTTCAAAAACGGATGGTAAAGTAGCATTTATTTCAACATGTGTTTATTTCAACGTTATCGTGTAATGAGTGGCAAGTGAATTTGTAAAGTTGCATTTATTGGATCTATTGACATTTCCGCTTCCATAAACGTAAAGCAACATGCAATTTTGGAATACATTTGAAAATATACATCATTTGGTGTTACTTTTATTTTAACACGAAACAAGACAATCTTCATAACGACATCTAAACAAGGGACTCAGATCCTCTCCTCACCAAGAGGAGAGAGATTGCCTCACCAAGAGATCTTGGCCGTCCATTTCGAAATGGAGGGCCAAGATTGTTTACACTTTTGGGGTGGGGTATGGAGTTTAGGAAAAGTGCAAGAGATCTGGGCCGTCCATTTCGAAATGGACGGTCCAGATCTCTTGGTGGGGAAATAAGAGATAGATGGGGGTGAGGAGAGGATCTCAATCCCCAAACAAGAGATTAGAGAGGGATATAATCTATTTTTCTATTCCATTGTGCTCTTTTCTCATGCATCAAAAAACACCATTTTAAGGTTTTAATTAAGAAACGGAAAGGGTTCTATAGTCACACTCACACTTATACTTGTCAAGAGTATATTATTTCGTCTTATATCTTAAAAATTAAAGGATATAGTAGATTTGATGTTAAGGTTAGAAAAGTAACATGCAAACAATGTAAAAATAAATTAACCAAACAATATAAAGTGAAAAATAAAATATTGTTCCGCCTGATAAAAATGATGTACAATTGGCCAAAGAAAATATTAAAACATAAGTGACATACGTATGTGTGCATGTACATCATACGTATAAATAATTAGTTTCGATAAGATAGCAAGTCAATTGTGTCGCGATTGTCGATTAGTCATCATCACGATAGTCCCAAAGTCATGGAATCAATTACCATTTTTAAATTTTTTATTGTAAGTCCCTTTCTATTTATTTTTTTCTTGAATAAACAAAAAACATTTGGTGCTACTCATTGATATACGATTTTTTTTTACTTTTCACGATATCGTTGCCCGTATTATGATTTCATAGTGAATATAAACTAAAATGGCATTACAACTTAATTTGTTTACTAGCGGCAAGTCAATCGATTATTTATTAATAATAATATCAAAATTCATCAATTAACAAAACCTAATGGACGAACCCTTTGACGAATTTATTAACTATACGCAAAAACAATATAGAGATAAATATAGACGAACTCAGAACCGACAACATCTATAACCTAGTATGGTAGATAAGCACTATAAACTAGTGCTAAAGGACGGAGAAGTCCTTCCAAATTGGGCACTAGTCACTACAATGCAATCAATAATGCTTTTCCATAAATCATGGGGTGCCATGGGGATCATCATTGAACTAGGGTTAGTGATGTGCTTGGCCTATTAAAAGATATTGATTAGCCTTCTCCTTCGAAAGTGCATGTCGCTTGTCAAAAATATAATTTCAGCAAAAAAGAAAAACGTACATCAATGACCTATCATCTACACTGAGTGATGATAATAATTATGATAAGTTCCTTTTCATCCTTGTCTAATTAGTAAGAGTTATGTTATCACACGTAACAAAAAACTATACTTTTTGGTGTAATGTCAAACTAATTAGAAAGAAAAAAATTGACTAATCTGTGACAAGTTCGAGAAATTGTCGAATTTGGCGCAATTGTCTTCCGTTTAGTGCGTTCTAACTTTTAATTTTGACCGGTTAACTTAAAGTATTCAAAACGATTTTAGTTGTAATATATTTTATAATTTTTGAATAAAAAAAATAAAATGCTTTCAAGGTTTAACAATAGGCCACGAGACTAGAGAGTGACTATATAGGGTATAGTACAATTAATTAAATTCATATAAACATTCGGTGCACATGTGAGTCTGCTGTAACAAAACTGGCAAATGTGACCCAATACTTTAACTTAAAAATCATTAGGGGGCATCACATGTATTGAATGAAAGAGACTTTGGGATGAAACATTTCAAACCAATATGTCATAGATGGTATTAGTATTATACAATATATAATGCTAATGATTTGAATGCCCTTCTTAGAAATTTCATAGATTCTTCTTCCTTGTGTTTGGTGGTACAATAATTAGAATTTGTCAAAATTTTAAAAGCTAGTTATTGGGATAAGATTTAGATTTGAATGGGAAGGGGAACAATTTTATTTAATTGATAGATTTTTTTTTTTGAAACAAGCATAAACTTTATTAATCAATATAGTATTATAATCTTTAATATGGACATCCTAAAAATGAGCAGTACATACCACACAAGTGGCTTAATCGATGAGTCTAAACCTAGAACTCTAATCGATGATTCAAAACCTAAAACAATACATACACCGTGCATCACTGTTGTCAACAACCAACAGAAAAATTCTGGCAAATATTGTATTTGAGAACAATAAATCCAATCTAGCTCAAGGAGAACCCATGAAAAAAAGAAGTAAAACCACAATCTAAATTTGCACAAATGCTCATGCTTACTCTTAAACAATAAATTAAAAAGACCCAAATCAAATAACCAAATCTGACCTAGGTTAAACTTTAGCAGCACCCCACCAGTAATAAAGTCGCCGACTTGAACACCAAAGCTAATGAGCCGCTAAAATCGAGCATCCAAAACACACCTGGATCTCATATCTTGAATCCTTGGATATGATTGACATCCAACAGAACCGACAACGACGAGCCTAAGCGAGGTGTCAACCATCTATGAGAGCCCATGAGACCCCCTGCAGGAGCATAACCACCAAAGGCTTGAAGAGAGTATGACGTATAAAGCCGTCCTTGTGAGTGAGAGAGGCCAAGACCGTCCTCACCATAGGAAGCTGCACCAGCGAGAGCTGACAATACTAGGATTTGTACGATGAAAAGTATAAAAAGAAGCCAGAGACTAGGATGATAGCACATGAAGGTGCTACTGAATTTGATGCGCACAGAGGCGCTACTGAGAAATCTCATGGGGGCTAGAATTTTGCTGGAGAGAAGACTCTCATGGAGGCTAGGGTTTTTCACTATAATTGATAGATTTTATTAATTAAACTACATATAGATATTAGCTTTGAACGAAAACTAGTAGTTTTAGTGTTTGTAGTGTTGAATTTAGATAGCGTAATGGGAAACATGAGCAAACCTTATTTGCTTCGTTAAGGAGTTGATCCAATTTGGTTCTTGCAAAATTGTGCTCCGTGTTTTTTTTTTAACATTAATACATTTTTTTTATTAGAATAAAGTTTTGAGAGCATAAATGTAAGTTCACCCATGCGAAAAGCTTATAACATCTTTGTTTTATCTAGAATGATTATACAAATAATATATAAATATATATATATATATATATCCATGACTTATTGGCCATTCACTATGAAATTTGAATACGTACAAGTTGAAATTTTTTTAGATGTGACTGTTACCTAGCCACGTGAAGTGACGAGTTATTGTGATTATACCACATTTTTTTTCCTCTATTATACCAATTATTGACCATTTGTTTTCTAAGCAAAAAATACCCGTTTAGATTTATAACAACTCAACATTACCCATTTATTTGTGCAGTTGTGTTTTAAGGAACAAATTTGTTTAATTCAAATTTATGACAGCTAGCAAATAATATGAATTAGAATCAATTGCATTTCAATTCCAACTCTACATAATCAGTAAATCAACGATGAAATGATTTGCTCATCGTCATTCTTTTTATATTTTATTGATTTTATCTACAATTTTGATTGAGTAAGTAGGTACATTATAAATTATTTTTCCGCTTTTTTTTTGTTATTGCTCGAATCTAACCGCTATCATAATATGTTATTTGAAATTTGGAGAATAGAATATTGGAACAAAATAATTCTCAATTTTAATCAAGCAAATCTGAAAGTTTTAACAGTCTAATATTTGCTTATCGTCTATAATTAGGGCCGATTCGATTACGTGTAGATATTGAATTATTCCTTCCCTATCAATGATTATGATTAGACCAAGTCAAGTGGAAAATAAAATTAATAGAAAAATAGAATAAATGATTGGCTCATTATCTCAGGACTGTTTTGTCATTTCATGAAGATTGGGACAATGGGACTCCTCAAGTCCAAGTGAAAACCTGGAGATGGAGATGGAAATGGAAATATAAACGACCCAAAACGCCCAACCTCCTCGAGGACCATGACGCTCACGCGACTCTTCTTATTGGTGCGAAAGAGGGGCGTTTACTCCACGCGCAGGGTGGGAAGAGTGGGGTAGAGAGGGCGGACGAGAAGTGATGAGTTCAAATGATTGTGATGCGGAGAGTGTCGGAGAGTGGAGGGACAAGATGACACGCACGACTGTGTTGTTGATGGGGCGTGGGGGCCCACCTAAGGGAAAGACCGCGTGAGACCACGTGCCCCGAAGGGCCAGGCAAGACATGTTGGTCCACGTGAGTTGGGCTTGGGGGCAGCAGGTCCTCTTTCTTCCACGCTTCCTCCTCATTTTCGCACCTTCTCTCTCCCCACGTGAACTCCACTCTCCTCTGTCCCAGTTCCTTTCTCTCTCTGTCTCTCTGTTTTTATTTCTTATCCTTTTTTTATTATTTGTTTATTATAATTTTTTATGTTTCTGGCTTTCTGCTCACCTCAGTTAAAGTAACTTTATTTATTCTCTTTACGATAAAGGGACAATTTTCACACTTCAACAGCCAAAATACGTTTCACACTTTATTTTCTTTTTTGGGATTTTTTAAAAATAAAAATCTGCTTTCGCTCGCCCGAGGTTGATTTGGAGGTAACCTATGTGTGTGATATTTTTATCAATAAAAGTAATGTAAACTAGTTATTTTATAAAGTTTTGTTACAAACACGAGATGTGATTCAGTTGACGGATGACAAGTCCGATGATAATATTAAAAGTCTTGAGTTTGAAATTTGATGATATCATTCTCGTGACTACCGGAACGCGTAAGTATGATGTCGTTCATATTAGAGATTGAGGTCCACAAAAAATACCACTAAAAAACGTTTTGTAACAAATTGACATCTAAAATTAATTTTTTTTTTCGAATTTCTCTCTTTAAACTAATGAGAGATATCTGGCATTAACTTCACAAGTGGATTGAGGAAAGGGTTTGTCACATTGATGAAGGATTGACTCCAAATGAGTAAAGCAAATTTAATGGAGGTAGATGTTATAAATTAATTGCCTTGAGCTGACTTTTACTAAATGCATTTAATCCATTTATTCTGACTTTTATTAAATGCATTTAATCCATTTATGCTATGTTTGACTAACCCCTCCGTAATTACTTTTCATTAACAATGGTGAATACCTTAATCATCCAAGTAAAACAGTCAATAAACATAATTACTACTAATACAAGGGCCCGACCAAAAAGGAAAACGAAGCCACAAATAGCCCCACGATCATCTCAGAAGTTACCCATGGACAGACCCTCTCCTTCTCACTCTCTCTTTCCACTCTTAACCAGCAATCCCCTAAACTCAACCCTGAAGGATCAGGAGCGTGATGTACACGCGAAGGGATTGGGTTCGTATTGTAAAGGCGCTAAACGAACCGGTTTTAACCGGAAAAAAAGGTTGAGAAAGCGACGTTTTTTGAAGCCAAAAAACGCCGGACCCCCACCCCCCTCGTGGGAATCGTATGGGAACGACGATTGAAAAGATTTGATTTTTCGCATGAAAAGATAAGGGCGTTTGGGCAGAGTGGGGCCCACCGTGAATAACCAGATGAAAAAGCTTATCTGTCTGTTCGCATCCAATCATGACCACCCGTTCCACCTGATTTGATGCTTGCCCGTCTTCGGATAATAGTTGCGGGCCCGGTGAGTACGAATTGCTCGCAGCCGTCTGATTTTTACCGGGACTTTGAGTAGATGGTGGGATGTGGTCCCAAAATGCATCGGGTTTTTGTTTCCAAGGCTGTATACTTGGTGGTTCTGACTTCTGAGTGCAACCAAGTTGCATTAATTTGGTTCCAAAGCACAAAAGGAAAATAATCATTAATTTTGGGGTTGGTATGCAATTCATGATTTTTGTGTAATTGCTTAGAATTATGATTTTTTATATTAAAAGAAATAAAAGTTTTGTAACAAAGATAGCAAACGACTGGGTAGCAAAATTCAGATGTTAAACCGTTGAGTTAAACGTTTTTGATGGGTGTGTTTCAAACAAGTGCAAACACACACGCACTGCCGTGTTATTAATGAACAACTTGAGTTTATTTTGCGTCTAATACATAAAAAGAAGTGCAATTGGTTGAACTTTTAAAGTGTGACGTTTTGAATTTTTCGTTATGCAGACGCTGAAACACAAACGTTTATTTGTTATTAATGATTTTGGAGTGATTGCATGCGCTCTAACTTTTTTCTCAAAATCTTGTGGTTGAGCGTTTGATGATTCACGTGAGTTTTCATTGTTAATAGAGGCAATAGTGACGACAAAGAAAACAAAACGCTTTACAAATTTTATCACCCCATTTGACTCTACTGTACATAAACTCAGTATGCGAAAGTTACACAATGGTCGCACCATTAATCGCTCTATCACATTACAAAACCAATCATTACACTCGAATTAGAAAATCTTAGACCAGTCCCATATATATATATATATCATATAATAGTGATTAACATTCATAATATTAAGAGGTCAAATAATTACCTTTTTTTATATAAAAAATTATGAAATGAATTAAGACTTTGTATTGTCAATAATTTAAAATTCTAAGAAAAGTGACTAATAATTGGGGCCAAGGGACAAAAAAGAAAATTAATTTTGCTTTTAATACGGAATAACTTTTTTTTTTAGAGGACATTAGCAGATTTAACTTAATTAGTTTAACTTCAGCTAAAAATTGAAGTAAGGTTTCTTCCAACTGAGTACAAGTCTACAACCATGAATTGTAAAGTATAACTAAACTTGCATCACATTAAACATTAGTGCATTACAAATTTAAACAATCCCCAAAACTTTGCAATTTAACCTTCTTTATTAAAATGAATGACGAATGATCAATGATAAACATGTGCAAATTTATGCCTACATTTCCAAATTCCCATAAGAAGAAAAACCTATATTTCCTTTAAACCTCGTTGACATTATTCACTAAGTTTATGAACATGCTTAAATTAGGGGGGATTGATGATTCTAAGGAAGTAAATGAGATTGCAACGTTATCGAAAAAAACATTTATTGTGATTTATTGAATTTTATTTTTGATTTCATTTCCCAAAAGAAGAAGTTATAGAAATTGAATAATGAATACCCCCAACTCTTATGTCAAAATCAAATAATAAACAAATAATTAATTAGTAACCTATAATTGTATCTGTTTTTGTTTGGCCATGGTCAAGGGTCAAACAGCATAGTTAGTGCTGGCTCACCTTACCAATGTACCATGACAGCAATGTGCACAACATGCACAAAAATGTTCCCCAATGCAATTAAAAAGGTGGCCCTGCTATTCACCCTCTTATTATTTACCATGAGAGAGAGAGAGAGAGAGAGGAGGGTATTATTTGTTGAGGGAACAAGACTACAAGTGCCATGATTGAGATAATTGGGCTTCCTGACACCTTAGTCATGATTGAACTTCCACACCCATTTCCTCACTTTCTATAAAACCCACCCCAACATCCCCACCACTCCTCTCTAAAACCAAACATCTCCATCTCTCTCAACCCTTCCTTCAAACCCCTTCTTATTTCTCTTTTCTCTCACACCAAACAATAAGCTTTACACAAATAAGCTCAGAGAGTTTTGGCAGAGAAACCAACCAACCATGATGGTTGAAAGAGAAGATTTAGGTCTGAGTCTGAGCTTGAGTGCTTTCCCACACCAGAATCATCACCATCCCAACAATAATAACAACAATACCCTTCAGCTCAACCTCACGCCCTCTTTGGTCCAAGCTTCTGCTTCTTCTCCTCATTCTGGGTTCAATCCTCAAAAGCCCTCGTGGAATGATGCCTTGGCTTCTTCAGGTTTGTACATCTTCCATGGAGGTTTGCATGGCTTCCATTTTCAGATCTGGCTTTCTTTCACCCTTTTTCATTTGTTTTCTCTCATCTTTTCCAGAAAACAAAACACACTAGGATGCCCTTTATTTGTTTTTTCCCTTTCTCTCTTTGACATTTTTTTTCTCAGATCTGTGTAGCTTTTGATAAATTCTAAACCAGACCCACGATTCCTTTCACTTGCAATTGCAATACCCATTATTTATTTTTGTCACTAAATCATTGCGATCTAAACATGCAGATCGGAACTCGGACACGTGTCGCGCCGGGGCCCGGTCGTTTCTCCGGGGCATCGACGTGAACCGGCTACCGTCTACGGCCGACTGCGAGGACGTGTCGTCGCCGAACAGCACGGTGTCGAGCGTGAGCGGGAAGCGAAGCGAGAGAGAGGCCAATGGCGAAGATCTCGACATCGACAGAGACGGTTCCCGAGGCATGAGCGATGAAGAGGACGGCGAGACCTCGAGAAAGAAGCTCAGGCTCTCCAAGGATCAGTCGGCCATCCTCGAAGAGAGCTTCAAAGAGCACAACACTCTCAACCCGGTAAGTCATAAGTCATTGATTGATGATTCAGTTTGGTTTTCTGAGCAAGTTTCTGTTTTGGTGCTGACATACATGTACGGTTTTGTGCTTGTTTTGTTGCAGAAGCAGAAGCTGGCTTTGGCTAAGCAGCTTGGTCTCAGGCCGAGACAAGTGGAAGTCTGGTTTCAGAACAGAAGGGCAAGGTGAGCAATTTCTGCTAGTTTAATGGGCATTTTGGGAAGAAAAAAGAACAGTGGATTTTGGTTATTTACGGAGTTTGCTTTTTGCAGGACTAAGTTGAAGCAAACGGAGGTTGACTGTGAGTTCCTGAAGAGGTGCTGCGAGAATCTGACGGAGGAGAACAGGCGGTTGCAAAAAGAAGTTCAGGAGCTGAGAGCACTGAAACTTTCCCCACAGTTCTACATGCAAATGACCCCACCCACCACCCTCACCATGTGCCCCTCGTGTGAGCGTGTTGCGGTCCCACCCAACTCCTCGTCATCATCCGCCACCGTCGATCCCCGGGCCCATCACCACTCGATGGTTCCCATCCACCATCCCCGGGCCATCCCCATCGCGGCCCCGTGGGCCACCGCCTCTCCCATCCCGCAACAACAACAACGGCCCTTCGACGCCTTCCGCGGCGCCCGGTCGTGATCACCCCACCTCTGGTCGAGGGCATTTTGGTCATTTTGAGGGGAGAAAAAAAAAGGATGGGAAACCCTTTACCTAGAAAGAGAAAGTCGGTCAGTCAGCTGGTGTTATGTTACTATTTTAGAATGTGTACGGAGTATGTGCAAAAAAGAAGCGGTTGTAATAGCGTACCAATTCTTATATATATTCTCTCCCTCGAAGTTTAGGTCTCTCTAAGATATGGTTGTTAGAATATGTGATTTGGTGGGTCTTATATGTTTTGTATTATTTTGACCCATCAATCTCTTCATCTTCATCTTCATCTTCCTTTGTAGATTAGGGTTTGGTGGGTACTAATATTTCTTCCCCTCTTTCCATAAACAATTTGTAGGGAAAAGGAAGGGGAAGAAGAGGAGGAGGACTTTTGCTGTAAAGTGTTGATGTCTAATTATATTTCATTTTAACATTTGTTAAAAGAAAAAGTTTGTAGTTAATTAATCATGATTTTGATAGAATCTCTCTTTGTCTCCCTTTTGTTTAATGTTTTAGAAACCCCCAATTCGTGGGATTAGGGATTTGGTGGTGAGTGGTGGTGACTTGTGGGTTACTATTTTACAAATTCTTGTGCGATTTGGAGTTGAATATTAGGATCAAGATGGACCCAGAAGTGTATTTTTAGTTATAATGGTATGGACAAGTTCCTAGTTCTTGGGGTTTCTCAAGTGTTTGACAAAAACTTGTTCCTTAATAGTGGCTAATGTTTGATTCTTTTTCTTGTCAAGAATGTCAAACTCTAATTGTGTGCATATATTATAAAGGATCACTTCTTTAGCTAGTTAGTTTAATTACTTGCCTTAGAGTAGTGGCTTTTGATGATTGCTAGTCACTAAGGAAGCTAAAGTGGTTCATACTTCATAGTATATCTTGGTTTAGTTGGTACTCAAAGAAATGTGCTTAATAATTCTAGGTGGAAATTAAAGCCATCAAGCTGGGCTCATTGGCTCAACACGAATATTTCTGGTGATTTTTCACATCATAAAGTTCCGTCGTGTCGGAATTAAAAGCTCGGATTCTAAAACCTTTATCAATATTGACTCTTAAGTGGATCAAGGATAGGAAACCTAATGCTCGAATTTTCTTGCACTTAAAGGCGTGACCTTCCTTATCACGTTGCAAGCTATTAGTTTAAATTAACAAAAATATGCAAAGGTTTTTATCGCCAACATATGACTTTTGAGTGGATACAAAGCATGTGGCATTGTAAGCTTTGGATGAATATATGGTACAACAATAACAAAATGACCTACGACATATGAATTATATGTATTGTGACTTTTTGACATAGGGGCTCCTTGGGAAAAAGAAAATAGAACTGTTTTGGTTTTGTTGCAAGAGATTATGCACTCGTTAGATTTTATTGTTGATTTGTTGTGATTGAGATATTGGAGAAAATTATAAATTTGTTTATATCAAAGTTACCGGGAATGCTCCATTTATCAATGATATACGATATCAATTGCACAAACGCTGATCACAAAAACTAGAGATCCAAACAATTTTATGTTAGAGTCATGTTAACTGGTCTTATTTTTGGTCTTATGTGAAGCAGAAAACTGATTTTGCTTGATTTGTTTCAAGTTGTTCATTGTACATTTGCTCATCTTACTATCCTAATAAAAAATTCTCTCTTTCTTTTATAATATTAAAAAAAATAATTTGCTTGTTTGTATTTTTTTACTCTTTTTTAATAAATCAAATAAAATTTATGAATATACCGTAACGCAATGCGTACCTAGGTAACTGACGTGCCCCGTACTCGTACTGGACCGACCCTCGAACCAAATAACATTAGTTTAGATTTTGGATTAATTAATTACAGTTACAGCCATAAGCATGCCTCTTGTTAGCTCTTTACCGAGAGAGTCTTGCACACACCGAAATGTATATGTACTCGAGCGATCCAATGAATGACATGCAAGGGTGGGTGATCAATGCCAACAGTGTGCATGCAGAGGGTGTGTGTAGTTAGATGGAAAATTTGCCGATCCAACGACTAAGACTACGGAAGTGCATATGCACTTCGGTGTGTGCAAGAATTTTTGCTCTTTACCAAGTAAGTTTAACAAAGAGTTGGCTTACCCTATCTTATTCATGCACTAATAAGCAATACGTGAATGGTTTAACATTATGAGTTCCCTTTGCTTTCATAAAGATAAAACTCCTCGCCTCCCACATAAATTTGTTCCTCAAGTTGCCGGCGTTTAAAACCACAATAGATTCAGTGTTCCTCAATCTCCTAAATAATCACTCACATCAAGAAAAAGAGGATGGAGATGGAATCTATCTTCGGCTTGGTTGGGAATGGCTTCACAATAGTAGCGTCGGACACATCAGCGGTGCACAGCATAATGGTGCACAGGTCCAACGAGGACAAGGTCATGGTGCATGCTCGAGCCCGGAGTTAGGGTTCAGCTGATCGAGTACATCCAAAAGAACATGTCCCTGTATCAGTTCCGCAATGGAATTCCTTTAATTTCACCCGCATTGAGCTCGCCAGGGACTTGTGAAATTAAGAATCCATACCATGTGAACATACTCACGGCAGGATATGACAAAGAGAAAGGGGCAGAACTGTACTATATTGATTATATTGCTTCCCTTCACAAGATTGAAAAGGGAGCTTTTGTTGGTTACGGTTCCTATTTTGCTCTCTCCCGAAGCACAGCAGCTATATATATGTATGTTGATGAAACCATTGATTTGGTTGATCGACAAGTGCATAATCGAGATCCGTTCAAGGCGCACCGGTACGTTGAGGCTCCGCCTAACTTTGTCGTCAAGATAGTACATCGACAACTCCAACAAGGATGGGGCCGGTGCGGTTGCCGCTCAAGGCTTTACCTCGGTTTTCACCAGACTGGAAAATGAAGTTGACATGCTGCATGTAGTAGTTTGTTGTGAAAAAAAAAAAAAAAAAAAAAAAAAAAAAAAAAATGGGGGTGTTTTTTTTTTTTTTTTTTTTTTTTTTAATTATTTTATTAATTTTTTTTTTTTATTTAAAAAAAAAAAAAAAAAAAAAAAAAAAAAAAAAAAAAAAAAAAAAAAAAAAAAAAAAAACAAAAAAAAAAAAAAAAAAAAAGAAGGAAAAGAAAGAAAAAAAGGGTTGGTTTTTGGTTTTTTTTTCTCTTCCTTTTTTTTTTTTTTTTGGGGGTTGAGGGGGCCCCACCGTGTCGTCATATATACAAACACCAACAAAAAAAAAACACCCCCACAACAACACAACAAGAGCAGCCACAAAAAAAAAAAAAACAAAACAACCCACCCCCCCCCCCCCCCCCCCCCCCCCCCCCCCACCCCCACACAAAAAAAAAAAAACGCACCCCACACGAACCCCCCCCCCCCCCCCCCCCCCCCCCCCCCGCCCCCCAAGCGGCGGAGAAGAACTCTCCGCCCCATGCCCCCCGGCCCCCCACCCCCCAACAAAAAAAAAGCTAAAACCCCAAACCCCCTCCGGACCCCCAATGATCCATCCGGACACCAATATCCTCCAATAGTTGTGATTTTTGAAATTGGCTTCTTAATGTGGGAATTTCATTTGCAATGACTGTTCTTAAATTTCTTTACTATATTTTTAGACTTTAGAGTTTGGCTTCCCTGATATATATAAAGTTAAATTCATTGTTCTGATCCCTTTGGTTTGAACTTCATGGGGAGAAGATTAAGCGAAACCCATTATCTCCAGTTATCCGGCCATTACTCTTAATTACTTCATTTGCTATGGTGGTTGTTTCAAAAAGATCAGCTCGATCAATTCGCTTATAAACAGCTAGAATGATCGAATTAGTTTGTTGGACTCTAATTCACAAAATTATATATATATTTTTTTTTTGCCAATTTGATGATTTGGAGTGAATAATACTGCCTCACGCAAATTTTGAGTAATGAAGTGTTGTAAGTTTTATATGAATTAATACCAAATAACGGGTCCCCTGTTCCATATGAATTGTATGCAAGTAAGCAATAAATTTATGTGGCCTTTTCTAACATAATCTTCAATAGAGTTTTGAAGGGAATGAAAGTACTTAATACATGTGCCATAACTATCTAATGACGGTTGCGAGGACTTATAGTTGAACATACTTGAGAAAACTACAAAGCAAAACATCCAAATAAGTACAGTTTGAAACCATTTTTTTTCTTTTTTTAACCCTATTTAATTAAAAAATTTAAGAAGAAACCTTGTTTTTTTGTTTTTTTGAAATTTATTTTTTGTAAAATCCCTTTTTTATTTATTTAAAAAAAACCTTTCTTCAGCTTATCAATTTTGTTTTGGTATCATGTATCAGATTATTGGATAAAAGAAATTGAAAACCAAAAGAGCTACATGATATGATCGACGTAAATTTAAACAAGAAGCTTGTTCTATTTCCTTGTTAATTTAATTTCTTGAGCATAAAATGGTCTTGTTGTCACTTCCGATTTCCGAACCACCATTATCATCATCTAATTAACTGCAACATCCGCCTCTCTGAGCAAGGAGTCCATCTCTCGAGGCTGGTAGAGCTTCTCCATATCCAACAACAATTCCAGTTGACTCGTTTGATACTTCAACAACGCTGTCCTGGATATTTTGAAGAATCTTTGCAGCTGTTTGTATGAAGGCCTCTTCAATATTTTGAGCAGTTCTTGCAGACGTCTCCATGAATAAAAGCCCATTCTCCTTTGCGAATCGCTCCCCTTCCTCTTTGCTAACAACCCTTCTATCAGCAAGATCAGACTTGTTCCCTATCAGCATGAACGTCATGTTACGATTTGCATGCTTCCGGGCATCCTCTAGCCAGCTTTCAAGGTGACTAAACGTCTCCCTCCTGGTCACATCGTAAACCAGGAGTGCTCCAGAAGCTCCTCTGTAATAAGATCTAGTGATGGATCTAAAAGCTTCTTGCCCGGCGGTGTCCCACATCTGGATCTTAATGGGTCGACCCTTAATGGTGACCATGCGAGTGCCAAACTCGACACCAATGGTCACATCATGCACACACTGGAACCTTTTGTCCGTGAATTGCAACAGCATGCATGATTTCCCTACACCTGTGTCGCCGATGATGATGTACTTGAACAGGTAGTCGTAAAACAAGTTTAATGCCGTCATAATGAACAGTTAAGATCGAGCGATGAAGAAGACAAGTCTCTCCTCCTTTCTCTCGTCTTTAGGGTTTAAACATGTATAATTTAATTTATTTTTCGTTATGTAGGTATTTATAGAATACATTGAATCAAACACAATTAGCATTTTACTAGGAATAGAAAACCTAATCAAAACTAGACTAAATAACATAACATAATATTCATTTAGGAAGCATAATTCCATAGAGCTAAAGTCCTCTATATCCCTGTTAGGGTTTCTATGGGAAGGACAGCAGAAGCACCCATCTTTTGGGTTGGTGGCTGCGCATTGAGAACCTTCCCGATTATGCGTTCTCGGGTGGGTTCTAGCACCCTGGCCTCCTTCTAGTTGCGGTAGTGTTGGTGGTGGTTCTATAGTGTGAACTTGATTGCATTATTAATTTTGTCTGGTGGTTTTGGAGACAGAGTTGTAGACTTTTTTGAAAGAATGAAAGAAAGAGTTGTAGACTTGGTTGGCTTTGATGACTCTAGTTTTGGGGGTCTGATCATCTTCCCATAGATCCCATCCCTGTTACTGATCTATCCTCTATCAGTTGACTATTTTGATCATATATGAATTCTGAGCAATAAATAAAAAGTATGTGTGTTGTGACTATGTAAGTTTGGATGAAAAATGGTATCACAATAATCAATAATATTGTAGTCAATGTAGTGATCCTGCAACATATGAATTGTACGCAAGAACCTTGCAAGTAAGAAGAGTTTGAACTTTTGACA
Source organism: Rubus idaeus (assembly GCA_030142095.1). NCBI lineage: Eukaryota > Viridiplantae > Streptophyta > Magnoliopsida > Rosales > Rosaceae > Rubus > Rubus idaeus. The sequence continues at coordinate 9,342,025 of CM057969.1, forward strand.
CAATGTTCTTTTCCTAATGAGGAGAGAGTTTATTTCTATCGATCAATTTTTTTTTTGAAAATAGCATAAACTTTATTAATTAATAAATGATTACAATTCTTAATATGAACATCCTAAAAAGGAGCAGTACCGACCACACAAGTGGTCTAATCGATGAGTCTAAACCTAGAACTCTAATCGATGATTCGAAACCTAGAACAATACATACACTATGCATCACTGTTGTCAACAACCAACAGAAAAATTCCCGCAAGTATTGCCATCGAGACCAATAAATCCAATCTAGCTCAAGGAGAACCCATAAAAAAAAGAAAGTAAAACCATAATCTAAACTTCATAATAGATTCTTATTCTTAAATAAGAAATTAAAAGAACCCAAATCTATTTAGTTAAACTTAAGCAACTCCACCTAATAAGTCTCGCCGGAAACACCAAGCTGGCCTCCAATACCAACACCCAAAACTCACCGGATCCCATACTTGAATCCTTGGATTTGATTGCACCCAAAAACTGACAACCAACAAAAACCAAATCTAATCCCAACCATCTTTGAGAGCCCAAGAGACCCTCATAACCCTAAACTTGAAAATAACATGCTCTTGGGAGTGAGAACAAAAACCATCCTCACATAAACACTACAATTCTATAAATTTCGATAAACTATAGAAAAACATAAAGGATAACACATGAATGTTTATTGATTTGAATAGGTTATTGAAAACTCATGAGGGGTAGAGTTTTACTAGAGAGAAGACCTCTGGGGCAGGTTTTAATTATGATCATTTTATTTATTTTTGGAAATTTTATTCACACTCCTCTATATACTAGCTAGATACACACCCTTTTTTCTCAATTTATATAAGATTTTGGTTAAAATTACAAAAAAAACATTTACATATTAAAACTAATTAAAGAAACATAGTTGAAATAAACAACCCCTAAGTTTTTTCCTCTCAAACGAAATAAAGTAATAAAAAACAGTACTCTGGATGAACCTTCAAGGAAGATCTCAATAGGTGAAACACTTCAAGAAAGACCTCAACTAGGTAAAAACTTGAAAAAAATAATGTTTATTAAATAGTTTCCACATAACTTCTTAATTTTTTTTTTTTTTATTTTAAAATATTTAGTAAATATGTTGTATTTAATATTAGGGTTTAGGAGTTTGTAATAAATTTTCATAAATATAGTGTTAAGGAAAAATATTCAATACTAGTATAAGTTACCTTCTAGAATATGGATTAGATATTTAAAAAGTATGTATCTTATATATCTTAACTAATAAATTCCTCTTTCTTTCTTTATAAACTCTCAAAACCAAAACACAAATTTTTTTAAAGACAAAAGAAAAACAAAACAAACCCCATAAGAAAAAAATTTTTTTGTTTAAAACTACCCCCTTTTGAATAGAAAACAAAAATACCTACTAAATAAATAATTATACCATATAGCCATAATTTTAAAAATTTAGAGGAAAAAATAGAAGAAAAGAAAATGGATAAAGAAAAAAGAGAGATATGTGATTGGGGTTGAATGGAGTTGTACTGTTTTTGTGTTGATAAAGAAACCCAATCTTAAATTAATAGGACACCTCCCACTATATTACACACATAATTAAAGATACACTCAACGATCAATTACCAAATAGCAAAAAAGAAAAAAGGGGGGAAAAAAAAAAAGCAGAGGACGAAAAAAAAGAGAAAGAAAAAAAAAAAGAGTAAAGAAAAAGAAGAAAGAACCAAAGTGAAACCAAAAAACAACTAGAAAGAAAAACGACCGACAACACGAGTTCGACTTCATTTATTGCATGTTTTTTCCGTTTATTATGTAAAGCTTATGGCTTCTTTCAATTGACTTATGTAAAGGTTAATTTTTGGCAAAAGTAATTGGCACATAATAATATTTCAATTTTCTTCAAAAAGGCAAGTATTCTGAAAATTTTATTTATGTCATAGACTATTTTTCGAATTTTCTTAAGTACTGAGCAATTTCAATTTCTCCTCAATGTAATGAAGGATATTATGTCAACGTTATTATGGAATATTGTAAGAATGGACAAATACTTATGTATTATTTCTAATGGTGGGAAGAAAATCTTGAAAACTTATGGTCGACTGGGGTTATACTTAACCCTATTCGTATCATGAATCCAACAAAGTTTTAGAGATGACTCTTGGATTTTGACACATATAGGCTTTACACGAGTTGGAACTCTGGTGATTTGATGTGTATATTGAAAATACAGGACACCTTTATCGGCTAATAGAGTAAGAATCAAAATGATTCAGGAGGAGACTTGAAGCATACAAAAGGTTGTCGAGCGGGCGACTGGCGCCTCCGGGCGAACGCCCCCCCCGTCGACGGTCGGCTTCCCGCCTCTTCGGGGTTTCCCCGTGAACCCGATCAAACTCATCGGGGCCTCTGCTTTTATCGCTTTTGGCCGTTCCGCGGCATTAGAATCGAGCACTGCTGGAATAAAGAATTATTTCATTCTTACACGTACCCAGTATTGGGATTTATCCAACCATAGCGACTTTGTATTTATGGTTTTGGTGGATGATCGACATATTGGTCACGTTTTATCCGCTTGCAATTTGACAAATTATACGCTTAGGGCTCATAGCATTATTTTGTCAAATATGACTTGACATGCTAGAGGTTTACATCACAAAGATGATATGCAGGTTAAGTTAAATATCCTACACCCCGGTATTAAAAGGTCTGCGAACCTTAAGTTTAAAGGCGGTTGGACTGGTTAGGCCCTACGGGGTTAGCAAGGCACTATTGACCCTTCGTTTTAGGATGGTACGGATGGGCACTTGCTTTGATTACAGGTTTGGTGGCCCCCCCTTTTGTATTTGTTGGTACTTCACTGCGTTCTGACCCATGGGTGTCTTGCGTGGGGGGGATAAGAAAATTGTTAACGGAAGGAGCCCCCGCTATCTGACCCCCCTTCGAACGTAGTAGATTCGGTGTTTCGATATTGATAAGTGCGTCAAATATCTGAAACCGTGGATTTCTAAGGAGGGGGTGGGTGGGGGGTGGGGGGGGCGGGTTGTTCCCATGAAATGTTAGATAGCCGACTATGGGGGCGTGACTTGGATTACTCGATAATGCGGTGGAGTTTTGAGGTATGTCTTTGGGAGAAGTTTTGAAATATCAACGTAGATATGGCTAATGGGACCCTGAACTTCACTACAAGCAAAAGTATGGGTACTTGGCACCCCGGAAAGCTATGGATATGTTTTAGAATAAGGAGTGGAGGGAGGTGTAATGGGTTCCAAAACGCTATAGAAATACAGGGACTATGGTTTGGGCAGGTACTCATTTTCAAGTAAAACTTGGACATGGGAGGGTGTTTAGGTTTTGAGATTGTTGCATTATTGCTGTGGCGTTTGCCGAGACGGGGTATGAAGATGAGAAAGACGGGAAAGGTTTCGGCTGGCTGGGGTGGAATAAACACGGCCACAGGTTAAGGTTTAACAGGACAGTTTGCACTCCGACAAGGACCTAGACAGGAAGACTTTGTCAAGGAGGACATAAAATAGGGAGGCTATACTAAGGCATAGGGTATGTACTTAAGCGCTACACCTTTTGTTGTGAACTTGTTAGCTGATTTAACTGCCCCCAGGGGGAAAGACAATTGTTACTTAAAGGTACAATGATTGGGCTTATTTTACCTCGGAGAGCCGGAAAGGTGAGGGAGGGGGGAGGCACGAAAGGGTTTGGTGGTTTTGGGTGGACCTAGGCAGTGTTGTCTGGCCGGCGGAAGGAGTTAGGTAGGGGGCTATATTTGGGAAGGGTTGGGCTTGGACCCGAGGGGGGGGGGAGTTAAAGGGGCACGTGAGTTTTATACCAACCGACCGCAGGACGTGCGGGAAGGGGTTTATTTACTGCGTAGCGGAAAAGTAAAGTGGGTGTTCGGACGGTAGGACGGGGGGGACGGGGGGACACTTCAATGTGAAGGGTGGTTGACTGACCAGTTTTCCCGGGTTGTTTGGCGTTTAACGGCAACGGCCTGGGAGGCCAGGGGGGAAGGAAATAGGGGCAAACGGACTTAGTAGGACCTCGAAGGTTGCACAGGGACTGCCGGAAAGAGGATTGTTATTTATTAACATAATAATGAGGTGTTTATTTAGTATTTAGTCATGTGTAAATAAAATTTCTCTTTTGTATTTTGGGAACTACTAAAATACATTTTTTTAAAGGATCCATCATACAAATTTCAAATGTTTGGAGGAAACTAGGCAATGAAAACGAGTAATGTATGTTCAAACATCTATAACCATTTCTTCTTCAAGATATGGAATGTTTATTAAAAAAAATGATTACTAGGTTTTCTTTTCCTAAGAAGTTTGAAGTTAGAACTACACTTCATCATGTCGCTAGATGACTAGATAATCTATTTCTGTTCTAATTAGCTGCAGCATCTACCTCTCTGAGCAACAACTCCATCTCCTTCACCTGATGGACCTTGGGGTAGTTCACATCCACTCGTGATTCCAGACACATTCGATACATCAAGCACGCCTTCCTGTATGTTTTGAAGAATCTTTGCAGCACTTTCCATAAAGGCCTGCTCAACGTTATGAGCAGTTTTTGAAGATGTCTCCAAGAATAAAAGCCCTTTCTCCTTTGCGAATTCCTCCCCTTCCTCTTTTCGAACAACTCTTCTATGAGCAAGATCAGACTTGTTCCCTATCAGCATTATTGTCATGTTAGGATTTGCAAGCTGCCGCGTCTCCTCTAGCCAGCTTTCGAGATGATTGAATGTCTCCCTCCTGGTTACGTCGTAAACCAGAAGCGCAACAGCTGCTCCTCTGTAGTAAGATCTAGTGATGGATCTAAAAGCTTCTTGCCCGGCGGTGTCCCACATATGGAGCTTAATGGGTTTACCCTCAACAGTGACAATGCGAGTGCCGAACTCAACACCAATGGTGATATCATGCACAGGCCGAAACCTCATGTCTGTGAACTGCAAGAGCAGGCATGATTTCCCTACACCTGTGTCGCCGATAATGATGTACTTAAAGAGGTAGGCGTAAGACATGTTTAAGAGTGAGTGAGGAAGAAGGAGATGTCTCTCCTCCCTTCTGTTCTCTTGCAATAAGATTTTGCTGTTAAATATTATGAGATCACTTAACTATAGTACACTCGTATAATTTTATTATTATTCTTCATCTTGGATGTATTTATAGGCAATACATGAATTGAATCATAATCCAGCTAAGAATAGAAAATCTAATCAAATGTTTCTATATATATTATAAGTTAGACTAGCTGAAGTCCTGTATTAAAACCTAAAACCATTTGGTTTAGTATTCCTTGTCCGTAAAGGAATCAATTGTGGCTGTGTCTCTGATTGTTTTTCGTTTACTGGACTTATTGCCCATCCTCTGGGTACTTTTAGACGAGGTGTTTTAGTTATATGGATATCTATAGTGATGGTTCCAGTTCATAATTGCAAGAATTCAAGTGCTTCAGAAAAAGTGGTGACTCAAATTTGAAATTTTATCCGAATATCATACCATCGAGGGAGTAAGAAGTGTAAAAATTAGGGAGATGAAAGCAGACTTGGAATGACTTTGGATTGCAGAAAGCTTTAATGGCCAATACTTTGCTTTGTGTTTGTCCAAGTTATGGCCAATAAAATGCATGATATGTAAAATCCTTAGAAAGCAAAACAATGAATCACACACACACACACACACACACACACACACACACACACACACACACACACACACACACACACACACATTACATTGAGACAATTTGAGCTCAATCATATGCTGCAAAATATTAAATGAGGAGCGCGCGGCTTTCTTGGATTTACATTCAGCCATATGGAGTGGCTGCTTTGATTAGATATCATCACACAGAACATGACTATGTAGCAGAAACCGAAAGCCATAACAAGGAGGGTAGAGTCTTATTAACAAGAACATGCAAGTCTGTATATCATGATCATAATTCGAAACAAAAGCTATAATATACCAAGTGAATTTGAACATAAAACCCAAGAAAATCAGCTTCTTCTTTTTTAATAAAAAGAAAATCAACTTTAAACACCAGTTTAAATCCATCCTGTTTCAACATTAAAGGGGCTGAAACATCTTCAGATTTTACCTTGACAAGTTTCTACTAATCTGAGCACTCGATTTCTTGATCGAATCTATTCTCTGAAGCCGAATCTGCTCCCTGAATTTGGCTATGAACTCATCGGCCTTCTTATCCACATCAGGCCCTCCATCACTTGCAGTGCCAGAAACAGGTTCATAAGGCCTTGGACTTGGCTTTGGGCTCTCTCCAATATCTTTCGGAACAGAACCTCCTTCGATGTTGTCATCCTCACTTTCGGTTTCTTCATCTGATTCCATAACCACCTTGTCGAAAATATCTTCCTTCTCATCTCCCTCAGAAAATTCCTCAAAAGCTGATGAATTGGGAATGCTGCTTTCATCGCTCAATTTCTCAGTCCAGAATGAAGATTCATCAAACCCCACCCTTTTTCTTGTTGCTTTCTCCACCAAATTTGCTCCAACTTCCTTAGGGCTTTGCCCCAACTTCCCATCTACATATCCTTGTTCTCCAGCTCTGGTTGTTCTGACAGACTTTCCCATTGAAATGCCATCAACATGGCTTAGCCTATGCTTTGTTTCAACCCCTGAATTCACTCTGCCCATCATAAATTCTCCACTGCTCCTATTCAAGTTGTTTGCTTCACTAGTAAAGCTTCTCCTCAAATCCTTCTCATACGAAACCTCATCGTTGCTAGGCCTCATTGATGATGCTTTATAAAACATGGGTGGGGGTGGTGGAGGTGGGGGAATAGAAGCCTTGTGAAAGCTCCTCTTCCTCCCCAAGTCCTCCACACTCTTGGCTTGAGATTCTGATGACAATGACGCTGCAGGAGATAGCTTCTTCGGAGACGAAAGTGATGGCGAAGGAGACAGCTTTGGTGATGAAGAAACTGAACTGGATCGAGATGAACGAGAGCTTTGGGGCCTCAATCCACCCCGAGGATCGAGGCGGTTAAACTCAGATTCCTCCATTGGAGTACTATTAACAAGTTCCTCCTTCACTTCCAACCTTCCTGATCTTGATCGCCACGGAATTGGGGAAGGAAGCACCACACTTTCTTTCAATTTCTCCTCCAATTCTTGTTGATCTAAACCCCCAAACTCACCACCCCTAGTTTTATTCGATTTGCTCGAAAACCTTCTTGAACCAGACCTAGAGTTAGACCTACTCAGAGAACCACCAGAATTGGAACTAGATTCATTAACAGACTCTATGTTATCCTGGTCAGGAACACGTTGTTTGAGGCTCCTAACAGGCAAAAGCAATGGCTTTTCACCGAGTATTGAACTGCTATCTCTCTGTTCATCAAGAACAGAGTGTTCTTGAGCCACAACCACCACAGGTTCATTCCTAAAGTACTGACTACTCCATGCCTGGACCTTGTTTTCATCAGGCCCAGATGAGATTTCTGCCTCATCATCAAAAACTGAGGACACCTGAAGAATTCTAGACACGTAGGAATGAGCATTATCGAACTTTGTGTTGTTGTTTTCTTTCTCTATTTTCTCATTAAGCCTGCTAAATAGGCCATAAGAGACTGCTATACCAACTAGGAGGAGATGAAGAAGCTCCCAGCTTCTGGTGATAACACTTTGGTTTATGAACTCAGGAGCTTGTGATGGAAAAAGTGGGAGAATAACGAAGAAAACTACAACTAGAGCAATTTTGTAGAGAAAATGATTGTAAAACTTACTTGGGTTTTCATGGTTTTGTTCTGATGAGACCAACTTTTGGGGTTTGGTGTAAGACTCTGCTTCTGGCTGCTCTGCCATTGAAGAACACATGGAGAGAATGAAGCCCTTCTTCAGCAGAATTTTAGGATGAAGAAGATGAGGAAGAAGGTAAAGAAGCCGTAAGGATTAAGGAAAAGTGGCGAGAGAGGAAAGTAGAGACAGTGGAGAAGAAAAGTTTTGGAGAAGTGTGAGAGAAATTTTGCAGGCTTTTGCTTTTTAACCTCTCTTTCCAATTACATCCATAGCCTCTCTCTTTTTTGATTCGTGAAATTATTTACTCAGCAATTGGAGAAAAGGGTTATATGCTAAAATGGTGAACAACTAAGAACCTAGCTAAAAATGGTTCAAGAAGTATCCACTTAGAAATGGAGTCAAACCTATTGGCTGTTAGTATTATGGCAACCTACTATTCCTTTTTTCTTAAAAATCAAAGATGCTTCTTTAACATTCTAATGGTCGGTAATGGACTGTAGTGAGAACATAATACCACTCAGTCAGACTACTTGGAATCCACCACATTTTGTTGAATATAGGTGTAGAAAAAGCAGCCTTGCACATTTTGCTGAAGAAGCTCACATGCTGAGGAGAAGTGATAATTGAGGTCTTTTTGTCTTTTTTTTCTTTTCAGTTTATGCTATTTAGGCAAATTGAGGAACGTACACCTACTTATCCCTGCTGCCATATATGAATTTTATGTGGTACATTAACAAAATAAATGTAGTGCTTGCGAGCTTAATTAGTAGCTAGAATGAGCTAGCTTGGAAGTAAACAAGACACGAAAATGATTAATTGGTTATATGAAGCTTAATTAAGTTACCCGCAGTGATCTTGATCACTTCACTTTAGTGAAGTTGTGAAAAGCACACTTCTAAACCTTTAAATTAGTATAGCACAAGCGACCAAAACGTTAACAATTTTGTCATCTCTCATACACAAAAAAACTCGCAAGTCCATCACATTAGAATTTAAATACAATACACATTTATCACTTGATATATATTTTTTATTTTTTAAGCTTTTCCGTGAAGATGAGTATAAGATGTTTGACGAATTGTCTCAAAGAGATATGACATGATAATTAAGGCAAGAAAGCAAGCTGACGTGTAATTTTTTTCATATGACTCATGACTAATAGGTAGAAAAATCCTGGGTCTTTCTTAAATTTTGTTGTTGTGGACAACTGCTTATGCATGTATAAGGAACAATCAGTAAGTAAATTTTTTTTTATATAAAAAAAAAGCCCAAAAAGAACCGAGTTAGGTTATCGTAAGACTGACGTGAATGTGATATTGGAGATATAAGCAGATCGAGTATGAATACTGAAGATAAGGTTTTGCTCAGCTGGAAATTGAAACTTTGCACATCACAAACTTGATCCTTTCTGCTTTACATATAAGCATTAGATAAAAAGGAATGAAATGGAAAGTTAAGCACTGGGAGTAATATTAGGGTTTGTAAAACTCAGAAAAAGAGCAGAGGGACATTTTGGGGATGGTGGAAAATGGAAGGGGCAAATAGGTTGCGTGGGTCTGGTCTGGATTCTTCTTTTGGAGTGCCTACGCTAAGCTTTTACTTGTGTGGAGGTATAATTTTTATTCAACAAAGAAAGAAAACTAAAATAGCTAGAAATTGGAATTTTATGATTTTGCATTCTCTTTTGGTGGGAAATGCTTTTCTTTTCTTGTCTGTTTTGCTTCTCAATCCTTCAGCTGCTAGCTTAGCTATACTTGGGAATTTAGGATCATGTTAAATATCTAGCTCTTGAGAGGCACGCAGTTGATCGGTTGGGTATTAATTTCTTAAAATATCTAATAATAATCAGATATGAGAAATTGAAGTAAAGGAATTGATCGACTTGAAGTTGATAGGGATTTCCATGCAATGGATAGGTGGAAGATTTTGAGATTCTGGTCTGAAAACTTTATAGACTCGGAAAGTTAGATCTTATGCATGTCATTTGTTAGGAGTTTAGGACTAGTCATTGAGTCTTATCAAATCAAGTACTGTATGCAACTTTTATTTTTGATTGGAAAATTTCATTCATATGAGTTGAAAAATAATACAAAATAAACCTGCTTGGATGTACAATATACACATCGTGCATAACCATTAGTAATCTATTTGTAATATGACTAAACAATTCCAGCAGGCATTGCCTTTGAACCACTCCCACTCATTGAAAAGTGACCTTACAAAATCTCAATCCCAAATCCCAATCCCCAACTTCCAAAACCAAATTCATAACAACTCATACATGCAGTTATGGTATATTGGTATGCCTATGAACCTTGTAAGGGAAGCCCCATATATTACAAAGCATAAAGAAATTACAACAACAGCATGTATGCTAACAAAATCAAACTAAGCAAAAGCATAAGCCACACTCTTCCCTTTAGTGTTAGGGCCTGGTGAAACTAATGGAACAAATTAAGATTGACTTTGATATCTTATGTAGCTTGCACTTGACTAGCTAGGTTTAGGACATTAGCCTTTTGGGTTGTGTCTAGGATAGTTCGGACTAAAATAAGGTGTTCCACATTCGCTTCAAACTTAAACAATTTTTTTTTAACATCCCACTTAAATTCGGAATATAACCACAAAATTCTCACATTTTGATATTTTGGAATTTCTTCTGTAAGATCAGTTTTAGATATTGATGAGTTTGAATGGTTACATACTTACATATATGATTTCAGTTTAATAATAGTACGCATGTCCATTTGTTGTGGCAACCAACGTATTGTTTGCATAATTTGAGTCACCTCGATCCCGAATCAGGCCAAACAAGCATGCATGTAAAGAGTGCTTATCGAAATTATCATATACATGTAGCCATGTAGGCAGCTTCAGACTGGAGATTAATTTTATGTAGAAAAAGCAAAAGTGCGCGCAGGATTAAGAAGATAATCTTCGATCATCTTACGATTAATATATAATTAAAAAGCTTTCTAGCTAATATATATATATATATAATTAAGAAGGATGAAGAAGGGTGATAAGGTATCCTTCTTTTCTCACATTTGTGGCCGAAAGTATACGTGGGGAAATTAAGATCCGAAGAGAATGGATCTGATTCCCATTCATAAGTATGCTTTGGAATGTCCAAAACTCAAAATGTGTGTTTGTGATTCCTTTTTCTACCCTAAAACAAAGCAGGACCATCTTAACAATAATGTACGTACATGTCTTAGGTGCAGGCCGGCCGGGATCGATGAACAGAGGGGGAGAGAGAGGGTGTCAATTTTTAACAGTATCTAAAATGAACTCAATTGGTATATATATATAGCAATTGAGTTTGAGTTTATGCTATACAATTACTGTGGAGCCGAAAGGTTTAAAGAACAAATGCGAAAACTTTCCTTTTTCTATAACCCATAACTACAGGATAAAATGTCATGATAGTGGGAGTAATATATAGGCATTTTTCACTACAATTTCCTAGCAAACGCAAGCCAATAGACACTATTTTCTTTTCTTTTATGGCTGGAACCCATTGAGATGTTAAGGCACCAAGCGTGCCTTCAAAACTTCGAATTAGAGTATAAATATATCATGTGGTGGCAATAGTAGTACTACTCTGCGAAGACATTACAATTTACAAACACAGATCGATCTTCAGCTATCCGGCCATTGATGCACACGATCCTCCTCGTTTCCTCGCACGCAATCGATGCAACAGTAGCGCGCGGTTAGGGTTTGTTATTCTTCTTTTACAGGTCTTGACATGAAGATCTGCGTACCGCATGGGGAAAAAGATCCAGACGCATGGCTGCACTTATATGGCTGCAATGGAACACAATTAAGTAACAACTTAGTCACTTGACACTACCAATCACTTCAGTACTGTATAATCAATTATTTATACCAGAATTTGGGTGCAGTCTAAGTGTTTTCCCATACCAACCGGAAGAATTGCTACTTTCCAATCTATTTCTCCCCTCACTGTGCTTAGAACTGATAGTTGATGAAAAATATATAATTAGACGATTAATTAAAAATATAACCAAAGACGGAAAATCACGGTGAAAAATCGTTGATAGAGTCTAATATTAATCTCTAAGAAAATTCATAAAAAAAAAACAAGAAAACTTAACAAGTAAAAAAACGTACATTGCAAGAGTAGATCCTTGTGTTTCAATTTTCCCCATGTCATTCATATATTTCTATAGTAGAATAAATTTCGTTGAGTAATTTTAAACATCTCTCAAGTTTTGCCCTCACCTTGGAGAGATTTTTCCTCATCCCCTAATTTTCAGAAATTGCCTCTCAAATTTAAAATAGGTAACTATGACCAAGGAAATAAATTAAGAAACTATGAAAGTAAAATGGCTTGGGAACGTATTTATAGATCTTTGGGCGACACAAACTATGTGATTAATTAAAGTTTAAAATTTTCACTAATTTCAAGTGAAAATAAGCAAAAGCCAATTGAAGCAGCTTATGACACATATCTTAATTTTTCACGACATTTTAGGTAGAAGTTTGTTGAATTACATGTCAATCGTTTACTTTCACGTGAAAATGTAGAGCACAAACAAAATAAAAAGCCATGAATTTTAAATTAACATTTTAGGTAAAGAATGGATGAACTAGAGACAAATATTTAACTAGCTTACACGTTAAAATACAGAGTTATGACACACATGAAAATACTCTGTATAACGTATGAAACCTTTCACGTGATAAAACCTTTCAAATAAAATTTTGTGCGACAAAAACAATAATAAAATTAAAGTACTATTGCAAATGGTGCATAAATTAAGTGAAAATGAGTGATTTTACAAGCTTATCCGTAAAAAATGAGTCTCATGTAAGGCATGTGCCATTTTTGGATGGAAGATTAATGGAAGTTTGCGATTGGTACTACTTCAGAATTCAGATGAAATCAAAGAGTTTAGGTACCGATTGTGATCAAAATTAAAATGCAGAAACCATCAATACGATGAGGAATGACGAGAAATAAGTTCATGTATTTTTTTTTTATAATAACTCTAAAACTTATGTATAACGTATAAAAAGCCAAATTTATTTCACATGAAAATATACTGAAAGGTTTGTTGATCTATAGACAATTTTTTTTTGTAAAAGTTTGATGATCTATAGACGAACTTTCTGTACCACCAAAAATGAAATGAAAATTGAATCTTAATTAACATGACATTTTAATAAAAATTGAGTCGATCTCTCAGAATTAGAACTTACATAAGTTGGGACAATAGAATGCAAGCTGCTAGAGCACTGCAATGAAAGGGAAAAACATATGGATTTGATTGATACCAGGGAAGACCAAATATGAACTTGTTTTTTTTTCTTCTTCTTTTTTGTTGGCACATAGGCTGCGTTTGGGAAGGCTTTTAAACAGCTTTGCTTCCAATCACAGCAGCACATGGTGTTTGGTAAATAGGTTAGAAGCTGCTTCCATCGGAAGCTTGGGCTTTTTCTCAGCCAAAAGCCGAAGCCAACAAATGGGTGCTTCTCTGGCTTTTTAAAGCTAATTCACTGTAGCGCTGATTACTGTTCATTAATGAAACTTTCTAAATACCAGCATCTATCCTCACTCTCTTGCCAAATTTACCCACTCGCCCACCCCTATCTTCTTCTCTTCACAAATTCTCTCTCTCACTCTCTGTTCTCGATACCCAGTTCTGGCGCCGGTGTCTGCAACAGGGAGGCACAGAGCTGGGCTCTGCGGCAAGGAAACAGGCACGGCTCATATAGTCATATGAGAGCGGCGGAGCTGTGGTATGAATGTGGTCTGGCGCGGCTGGTGGGTGGCGTGATAAAACCGGCGGCTTGGCACGGCAAAGCTGAGCTTTGCGGTGGTGTTGGGTTGAAGGGAGAACGGCGACAACAAGCTGGGATCTTGTACTGAGATCGATGGGTGTTGGTTTGGGCTCAGAGGGACTCGGCTTCCATGGTGGAGCGGCTGGATTGCAGCGGAGAGAGCTGGGCACTGGTTGATGATGATGTGTGTCGGGTGTGCTTCGATTTGAGCAGAGGAGCTCGTGAATTGCAGTAGCAGCTGGTGTTGCGGCAATCGAGGGTGGCGATCGACGCCGGCAGAGGAGTGATGGTGATCTGGTGAAGGGGCCACGATGGTGAGTGGGTGTAAAGAGAGGAAAAGAGATGTGAGTGGGTGTAGAAAAGAAAACAGAAGGAAGGAAAGAAGAAGAAGAAGAAGAGAGGATCTCTGATTGTCCCTTTTTTTTTGGAGGAAGAAAAGAACAGGAAGAAAGAGGAGGTCGGGGAAGAAGAAGAAGAGGATGGAGGAGATGAGAGGATCTCTGATTGTCCCTTCTTTTTTTTGGTTTGGGATCTCTGATTGTCCCTGATCTGGACAAATAAAACGAAAAAGTTAAATAAATATTTTCCAATTATTAATAAAAATAATAAAAGAAAATAATTGTTATTTATATTTATAAACTATTTTTGAAATAAAAAGGAAACAACAAAATAAAATGAATAAGGAAAATAAATGTGGAGTTTGAATTTTAATCGCTGAGAGTGGTGGTTCGCCAGCAAATTTATTGGAATTCAGAATGATTTCATAATTGTACCAACAACGACCGATTTGCACCATTTTAATACAAATTTCTGAATTTCACTTATTTAACCTGAAAACAATAGTCTACGAAAATTATTAGTTTAAAAATAATTATATTATATAGAAAAAAAATCAAGCTAACCATAAAAGTTAACGAATTACATCATATTATCAAACAATAAGTTCAACATTATGTCCATATTGGTCATTTTATAAACTTGCAGCACTTTCAAAAAGTCAGTTTACCAAACACTCTCTCACTGCTTTTAGTATTCACAACACTTTCAAAAAGCCGTTACCAAACACCCAGCTGCTTTGCTTTGCAGGCACTTCTTCTCACAGCACAGCTAAAGCCAGCTTCACTTAAAAGCTCAGCTTTACCAAACTGGCCCATAGTAAACTATGAAAATATATATCATAGTATAGAGTGAGAGACCAAGTGTTGCCCAATTCTTGTAATAGCCTAAAATACTCTCCACCCAATTGAGTCACCGACATTATAAACAACTCCAGCTTTGTAAATTTTTATAAGTCAAATGAATTTTTATATTTCTCACATCCACAGAGAAGGTAACTCTGTTGCTAATGTTTTGGCGACTTACGGTGCTGCTCATGCGGGTTCTCATTGGTGGGACTCTTTGCCTCAATTTCTTATCGCTTTGCTTGATTTTTGTTTCTTTTTTTCTGGGCTCTAAGTTTTTGAGTTCCATAGGTTACTCAATGAATTGATATTAAAAAAAAAAAAAAACTCCAGCTTTGTGAATAGCCTCATATGAAGAAGCACCAAAACAAACGCCCAAAAAAGCCATTGTAACAAAGAAAACCATCATGAATTGGACCTAAACCCAATTCGTTCCGGCCCAATGATGCGACCCGACACCCGTTCCAAGTCCGAGTACCTTTTTCCGTTCCGGTCATTTCAGCGTTAAGGGTTTAAGAAACAAGAAAGAAATCAAAGCCCTAAAATTTGCTTGAAATGATGGCCCTTTCTTCAATCTCTAGGTTCATCTCCTCCTCAGTTGGCCTCAAATATCATCATAAACGCTCAATCTCGCAGTTCTCTACTGCCTCGTCCGCAGAGACAGTCTACAATCACTTGCAGACAAGTGGTGGCAACATAGAGAAAACCCTGGCCTCAATGAGACTCAAATTGGACGCCAAATGTGTAAGTCAGGTTTTGCACAGATGCTATCCTAGCCAATCCCAAATGGGCCTTAGATTTTTCATATGGGCTGGCATTCACTCCAGTTATAGGCATAGCTATTTTATGTTTAGCAAAGCTTGTGAATTGTATAGGATTAAGCAAAACCCAAGTGTAATTTTTGATGTTTTGGAGGCTTATAGAGTTGAAGGTTGTTCTGTTAATCTCAAGACATTTAAAGTTGTTTTTAATATATGTAAAGAAGCTAAGCTTGCTGATGAAGCTTTGAGGGTTCTAAGGAAAATGCCAGAATTTCGGTTGCATGCGGATAATGTAGTGTATAATATTGTAATAAGGCTGTTTTGTGATAAGGGTGATTTGGATATGGCTGAAAGTTTGGTGGAACAGATGAGCAGGGTGGAACTTTATCCTGATTTGATCACATACATGATAATGATTAAAGGGTTTTGTAATGTGGGCCGGTTGGATGATGCTTGTGGGTTGTTTATGTTTATGAAGAAACATGGTTGTTTGCCTAATGTTGTGGTGTACTCGGCGCTTCTTGATGGATTTTGCAGGTCTGGGGATATGGAGAGAGCCTTGAAGTTATTGAAGGAGATGGAGAAGGAAGGTGGGGATTGTAGTCCTAATGTAGTAACATATACATCTGTTATTCAAAATCTTTGCAACAAGGGTCAGTCAATGGAGGCATTGCTTATTTTGGACCGAATGGAAGCTCGTGGTTGTTTCCCAACTCGTGTCACGGTAAGTTCTTTAATTAAGGGTTTCGTTGAGGAGGATAAAATTGAACAGGTTTATAAGTTGATTGATAGAGTTGTCGAAAGTGGAAGTGTTACAAAAACTGATTGCTATAGTTCTCTTGTTGTGTCTTTGGAAAGAGTTGGAAAACCTGAGGAGGCAGAGAAAGTCTTTAGGACGATGCTTGATAGTGGGGTCAAACCAAACAGTTTGGTCTGTACTATTATGTTAAAAAAGCTTTGTCTGGAGGGATTTACGGTAGATGGATATTGCTTGTTTGATGAACTTGAGAAGATGGAATGCTTATCTTCCATTGACTGTGATACTTATTCTATTCTTCTAGTGGGGCTTTGTCAGCAAAGGCACTTGGTGGAGGCTGCAAAGCTTGCAAGGGTAATGCTCAATAAAGGAATTAAACTGAAAGCTCCCTATGTTGACAGTATAGCTGAGGTCCTGATGAAATCTGGAGATGAGGAGTTAGTTGAACAATTAACAAGAATTGCAAGGTGACATCGAAGAAAAGATAGTATTCAACGTGGTAGAAAAGAAGAAAACACTTCTTGAGTTGAGTTGGTAGTATTTGCAACTGACGAGTACTTACAATCTGTCATAGGATACAGTTTGTGGAAGTGGAGCGAATAAAGGCAGATCCTGGTAAACAATGAAGTCATTTGAATATTTGTCATTCTAAATGTATACAGCTTTTACCTGAAAAATATCTGAATGGCATCATAAATAGTGCTCATAAGTTTTAGGCTTTTGCTCGATCATTCTAGTTGGAATATCATTCCACAGGTCATAGTTGCTTTTGATTTTTTGAATAAATAAACTGCATGGCTCTTTTTTCTTTGGTTCTTTTATTTGCTTTCAGTTTGTTTGTGTATGTCTTTTATATTCTTTATACCGTGCATGTAAGAACACAGGCTCTTTGCTAGCATAGATAAGGGCAGTCTCATTCTTGGTGGTCTGTGATTGTATGTTGTGTTTCTGTAGGTTGTGTTTTCTCTGGT
Source organism: Rubus idaeus (assembly GCA_030142095.1). Classification (NCBI taxonomy): domain Eukaryota; kingdom Viridiplantae; phylum Streptophyta; class Magnoliopsida; order Rosales; family Rosaceae; genus Rubus; species Rubus idaeus. Next base: position 9,359,296 of record CM057969.1, read on the forward strand.
AGATGCACTTTATACATATATTTTTCTTTTGATCTTTACTTTTATGGATTTAGGGTTATGAAGATGGTTTTCCTTTCAATTATAGAAACACTTGAAAAGTTTTCTCTTTGGGGTGACCTCATGCCTGTACTACTCTGCCTCTTTTTGTGGAATGTTCTAATGGCTTTTCTAGCACTGAGTTCATGTACATAATGTTTCTCTCTCCCGGTTAGAACTACTGGTTAAGATGACATAATTGTAAAAACTGGACAGACTTTGAAGCAGCTTATTGAATTGGTATAGTGGACAAATAATGAAGGAAATCCATGCATAGACTCTGTTATGCCTTATTGCAGAAAGTCTGATTAAGTCAGAGTTATAACTACTATAACTAAGCATTCATCTATTCCCGAGCTTTTTCTATTTATTGTTAGTAGTTTTCCTGTATGTATTGTTGAGACTTGAGAGTATATCCCACATTGGGAATATAAAGCCTTGCTTAGAATATAAAGACTTGGGTCTCTCCAGCCGTTGCCAATTGGGTTTGGGTTGGATGTTCAAATCTCTTCATGTAATTTGACCTATTTTCTGAAGTTCCATATCTTGGTGTCAAGATTCATTATCACTAGCAATGAATCTCAAATTACCAAATTAAGTGGCTAATTATGATAGAGCATTAGAGGCACTGTGGTGAGGTTATTTCAGTACATAAGCTTGTGATGTCGATAGATTCAAGTAACCTTGCAATCATAAACTTGCAAATTTTAAAAGCCTGTCTTTTTCTTTTTTCCCTTTCTTTTAGGGATGGCAAAAATATCCAGCTTGGTACATGCCAGCCACCGTCAACCTCCCCCTTCCCCCCTCCCTTCTAGGGAAGAAGAGTGGGAGGAGGGAGGAAAGCTGAGGGTTGTGGGTACCCATTTGTTATTTTTGCCAACACTACATTTTTGGCTCATAGTTCAATTTCAAATTACCACTTGTGGGCATAGGATCATAGTTCGGTTGATATTTATGATATCCTTGATATTAATACCCAAGTATATGGTTAAATTTTCATTTCCAGGCATATCTGACTATTAGGGGGAACTATGAGGGGGAATGTAAGCTTCTTCTAAAGCTTGACACCCAACTGATTGATGAGAGAAACTCCATTTATTGGGAATTGTTTCGGAGCTTACAGCACTTGGTGCTGCTTATTATGGTAAGTTGGAAATTCATCCTTCAGTTACAATTTCAATCTCTGTCTATCAATTTATAAGATTCTTAGAGAAGAAGTATTTTATCTAAGGAGAGATGCTCATCTTTCTGCATCTTAATTTTTTGTTTTCAACAAGACATGGCACTATTAAAATGAATTTCTTCTAACAATGATGTTCCTCTATTAAAGGGTTGGACTACTTATTTCTTTTAGATACTAGCATTCATTGTCATTGTTCTCTTGAAATATGGAGAAACCATATGCTGTTTCACCTGGTTTTTAATTCATATAGTTAACCTTACGGTACTGTGATGCTTAATTTCTTATTAGTAAAATTTGTGAAGTGTCCCAAGATTTCCTGTTGTGGTTCTGTCATAAGCATCTCTCACTCTCATTTTTCCACTTAATAAGTGGACTGGATCAGTTTGTAACCCTTAAAAGAAACTGAGAGGGTCTGAGTTTGCGGTCCAGGAAGTCACCTTGGAATCTTTGAATTTCATATTAGAGAGTATATGGTGCCTTGATTAAAGATCCAGCATCAAGAAATGTCAATGAGAGAGGTAGTTATACTAGAGTAAGTGAAGTTCATCATAAAGTTGGTGGGTTACAATGGGGAGCAAGCTGTACCTCAATTTGATACCATTCATACCAAGCACCAACAGCTGAACTTGAAGGATCTTCATATGCCATCAACCGGAAGCTTCTCTAGTTAGATACTGGCGCTCACAGGTCAAATGTCATTGCCTTGCATTTATACGATTATTACTTGAAGTTTATCTATGATCATATGAAGATCAACGTTTACAGCATTTGAAATTTGTTTTTAATCGTGTGATGAAGCTCATATCAAATCCTTGGTGTAGCTTATTTGTTAGAAATAAATGAATAGCATCCTTGTATCGAAGGATCCATGATTTTGGTATTTGTACTGTCATTGGTATCAAATATGCGAGGATAAATCTTGTCGTACTTCACTGGTAGAAAATAGTCTTGCTTGTTGGCACTTTCCATGCTTCTAATTCCACATATATGGCACTGAAAATGAATAGAGCAAGTTAGGGTAGATGAATAGAATATAAAGCAATCATACATAATCTCCCCTTTATCCTAGTCAGATGCCAGAAGCTCTGGCTGTGGAAAAATGGACGGTTGTGATGTTGACTGAATTGAAACTTTCATATCTGTAGTTTCTTATAAAGGTTCATCTATAATGTCTTTGCTTACTAGGGGTCGGTGGCTTTGTCATGCAAATTTCTATTTGTTCATCTTAGAGAGTCATTTAATATTTGGACCTTCTATCATTTTAGGCATCAGCATGCACCTACTTTTTTGTCCTATATATTATTGATGATGAGGATGATTACATGAGTTTCATTCACAAGGAGAGCTTGACATAATGTGCTTTTGTTTGTGTTCTAGAATTCTCATCAAAAGCCTACTCCTTACGTGGTCCTTTTGTTTGGCATCTTTATCTGCATTAGTATTCTCCATCTTCATCATATTTTTCCTCTCTTCCTTCATCTGCATTCACCTAAGGGTCAGACTAGTCGATGTAAGGTTGGCCTCTTTCTTTTTATAGCTCAAAGGGCTAGGTAGCCTCTTGGTGGGTAGGATAAGACTCCAATTAATATTTTAGTTTTCTGTAACTGGGAAACCACCAACTCTAGGTTTTTCAGTTTTTGTTTTTGGTACAAAAGAAGGCCATAGACCAATGCTCTGAAGCTTCGAACAATCCACTGCATCCTCGGAGAGGATGTTCATGAGAGAACCAGGAGGAGAAGCCAAGACATGAGCAGTTGAGCACCAAGATCAGTCTCATGACCCAAACTACCAAGAGCATCTGCAGCACAGTTTTGCTCTTTTTAAATATGACAAAGAGGACTGAGAGTGTTGCTAGATTTTAGGTTGGACATATAAATTCTCTCTTTTGGTGTGGCTCTTGCTAACTATCCAAAGGAGGCAAGGTATTTTAGACTGAAACAACTCAATTTGACACAAAGCTTTTTGTCACTTGTCTTTCTTGTGCAACTTAAATTGTCATTCAAATGAATTTTCACTTTGCTTGCAAGTATAAAAAGTAACTCATCTACTTTCAATGTTGGTATTGAGCTTCATTCGCTACCTAACTTACATTTCCTTATAAAATAATTTCAAAGTCAAGCTTCCTAGTAGAAAAAAAAAAGACTTTCAATAACTCCATCAGTCACACTCACAAGACGAGCACCGGAGAACCTCTCTCAACATTTATCGGAAAGAATTATCTTATCATTAGACTAAATATTGGTTGACGGTTTAATTTTTATTTGGATAATTCTTAAGTTTACTCTTGGGTGAACTCACCCTTCACCCCCTCTTATATTAACCAATAATTCTTTCACACATGTATTATGATTGACAATGTAAAGACTTTTTGAATTATTTATATGATAAAAATAAATTAAAAAATACAAAAAAATGTATTAATAACATTTTTTTAAATAAAAATATATGTGTCAGAGCATGATTGAATAATATGGGAGGGGGTGAACATATGATTTTATCCATGGGGTGAATCTAAAAATTATCCTTTTTATTTTTCATATAGTATCTTACCATTAGATAAATTACATATATGGTAAAGATTTCATTTAAAATAAGTATTCAATAAAACCGTAACATATATGTATTAACGAGTCAAATCCGACAATTCTAATACAATTCAAATTTAGATTCAATTTAATTCTAGTTCTAATAAGAAGGTTGACTAAGGACCTTATCCATCCAAGAAATACGACCATTAGATTAAGAGTTTTTTTCATAATTAGGTAAATAACCAATAGGTCCTCATTTACACGACATATTTCCCTTCAAATTTGATAGATTTTAAATAATTCCCACCAAGTTTCAGTTGGGTCTCTTTCACTCACAGTAAGGACAAAAATATTAAATAGTAATTGTTTGTGACAGTTTTGCCCTTCGCGTCTGGGATTTGAGATCGTGATAGTGCGATCGTGGTCATGAATTTCGACCTCTCGATCCGGAGTCATCCGGCGACGCCTTGAGGTGAGATTGGTGGTGTTGGGTTCGTGATGAAGAGGGCTACAAAACCTAGTAAGGGTTCCTCCTAACTCAGCCTGAAACGACGTCGGCAAGGAAGAACATTTCTGTGCGAAAACGGACTTTTTCTCTCGTAGATTTCTCCTTCAACACTAAAAATCCATGGAAGAAATTAGTAATTATTTTGTAATTTAAAATGAATGAAAATTCTAATATCCTATTATCCAATAGACCAATAATGTTTTTATGTCGGCAAGACCCCCCAACTTTTGCCTTTAAAATTGAAATAGCTCCTCGATCCCTCAAATCTCCCCACGTGTCAATCTCTCAGCGACTTTCAAACTCTCTCTTATGTCACTTTCCGTGACTTTATCCCTTCCCTCCATCATTAACCTCTCTCCGAAGTTGTTTGTATTTTACTCTCTTTGCCTCCGCTTGTTTCTGAGTTTGTTGAGCAAAAAAAGGTGGAGTAGAACCTCAGGCTATCCCAATTCCCAGGGTTAGGGTTTCCCCTATTCTCAGAAATTCCAATCCTTTTTTTTTATCCCCGAATTTCGTGATCGTCGGCTCACCCTCCTCGATCGCATCACCGTCGTCTTCGCCGGTTTCTCGCCGTCCGATCGACCCTGTTTTTGCAAAATATGGTCGCGATTTCCCCCAGGGTTTACAATTTCTCTATTTTCAAATCGAATCTGCTTCCGATCCTACATCTCTCTCACTGTTGTTTAAGTTACAGGCTTTCTCTCGTGTTTCTGTAATTTTCTTCGGTAAATAAAGGAAGATCTAGGGTTTTTTTCGATGTTACATATTGTGTGATTGATTTCTGTGTGTAAATAGTGGGAAAAGCTAGGGGTTTTGTGGAGTTTGTAGTGTAATTAAGAGTAATTTCGTTGGGGTTTGACTTGAGGCTATGCATATTGAGGAATTGAAAGGAGGGGAAGTTGGAGGTGGGGAAGAAGAGAATTCATGCCCTGGAAGTGATAGCCGGGGCATCGTGGGTTCGGATGCCAAACGTGTCTTGATCGGCGCAGGGGCTCGTGCGCTGTTTTACCCGACTCTGCTTTACAATGTCGTTAGGAATAAGCTTCAGGCTGAGTTTCGCTGGTGGGATAAGGTCGATGAGGTACAATATGTTCTTTCTCATGTTCCATATGGCTTATTTTGAATTCTGATTTTGATTGGATAGCATATGAATCTCTATGTCTTGAATATTAGTCATGAATGGGGTTTATTTCTGATGCAATTTGCTTTACTTTTATCTGGGTGTTTGTTCTTTTTCTGCAATTGTGAATTACCTTGTAAATCTTGGAGCTTTAAACATGTCTTTTAAATGAAAGAAACTTGTTTTGTATTCAGTTGGACATGCTGAGTGTTTTATGTCACTGATACAGTGTTTTGTTGATTACTTTTTTTCTTTTAATTAGACTTACAGCATTTATTTTACTCAATTTTATGTCAGTCTTTATGTGCTTGAGCTGTTGGACTAACTATATATTGTTTGAATTCTAACAATTCTATCTTCAGTTTGTATTGTTAGGTGCAGTTCCATTCCCTACTGATGTGCCCCGCTTAAAGGAGGTCGGAGTTCGTGGAGTCATCACACTTAATGAGCCATACGAGACTTTGGTTCCAACATCTCTTTATCAGGTTAGTGTTTCGTTTGTCACACATTGCATATGGTATGCTTGCTCAGATTTCACTTGCTTTGGGAGATTAGTTGATATGTGATTCTTTTCTACATAAGTTATAAGTTTAATATGTGAACTCTGTCACTAAAATGAACTTTATCCATGTCTTTACTCGACTAGAAACTATTTTTGCTTTTCTTTTTTTTACTTTTGATTTGCTACGATCTGTTTCTTTAACGTTATGTTTTATAGTCTACACTGTTTGCCTGGTGATTTATTAGGTGCCCACATATTTGTAACTTTCTGTTTAAATTTTTGCAGTCTAATGGCATTGGCCATCTGGTGATCCCTACAAGAGATTACTGCTTTGCACCATCGCTGAATGATATATGTCGTGCTGTAAACTTCATTAATGGTAGGCATTCTTGCAACTTGAATTGTTTGTATTGAATGTCTGATACTGTATGATTCAGCATGGACCAGTCTTGATGCATCTAGGAATACATTATCCAACACAAGTCAGAAAACTCCGATCCATTCATCCAATATTCTTCAAGAATGGCGCAATTTTTTAGTTCTGGATTATTCCCGTAATCAAAGTTGGATGTTTTGAACTCTTGAATTTTAGAATCTTCAAGAGTTATTTTTCAAATTAATTTTTCTGTAATCTCGGAAGCATTTGGTGGAGTTTCTTGTTGCAATTTCAAATTTGAGGGCATAAAATTATAAATTTGAGGCATTTGATTGGTTTTGAAGCAGTACTTAAAGTTTTATCTTGAGTTAAGAGGGGGCTTTGGTGTTTAAGTTGTGATATTTCTGTGTATATTTGCTTTGTTATTTTTATTATATTCAGACTTTCCCAGACTATAATTTGATGATATATTTCTGTTTTTGTTGTGAAGAAAATGCATTAAATGGGACAACAACATATGTTCACTGTAAAGCTGGACGGGGCCGTAGTACGACCATTGTTATCTGCTACTTGGTTAGTGTTAGACTTGGAAAAAGTAAAACAAAATACTTGAAGATTGCAAACTTTTTAATCTTTCCTTCTATTATAGGTCCATCACAAGCAGATGACACCTGATTCTGCCTATGAATATCTGAAGTCAATTCGGCCACGTGTGCTTTTGGCCTCTGCTCAGTGGCAGGTAACTTATATGATTTACATGATTTGCACTCCCACATTCTGGGCTTGTTCTTCCTGCTGTTGGTGTGAATGAATCTTTTATTTCTAGCTACGGAGTTCACTTTCTGCTCCATTTTACATTGTAGTTCCAGTTGTGCTCCATGTTAAATAATATAAATGTGAATAATAGATAAACTGTGGTGGAAAAAACAAGGATAAGCAAGATTATTCTAGTGATGGTTAGAATTATTGCTCTGTATTGGAGACATAATGTTGTGGATCAGTATCACAGAAATTTACACATACCCTCTGTATTGGTACTTTTTCCTGAACTCTGCTTTGATTGTTGTTATGCAGGCAGTTCAGGAGTACTACTATTTCATGGTGAAGAAAGCTGTGGTTTACAGCCACCTGACTAATCTAATAATGAAACCCCCATGTTCGGCTGCCTCACATGATCTCCTTGCATTTGATGAGGGCTCTGTAGTAGTGGTAACTGAATCAGATCTTGAAGGATATGATGCGAATCTCCAGTCTGGTGCAGTGGGAAATGAGATATGGGCCGACTTAAGTGTGGTCTATCGGGTTCGTGTAGCTGGCCAGGCAGCTCTCGCAAGGATTTCATGCCTGTGGCTTCGTTGCCATGCCAGCCAGAAGATTTCAGGAGAGAAGTTGGGCAGGGAAAACAGCTGCTCCATTACAGCAGATCATCTGGGAGGCATTAGCGTGGACATACAAGTTTACTGAGGAAAACCGCAGTAAACCGTAAATACATAAAAGATGTTTGCCAAGTGTTTTATATTTCTTCTCGTACAGAAAATGGGAAATAATGTTACATTAGGCTGTAATAAACTCGGTTTTTCTCCCTCCTGTAATTGAGTTGTTATTTTACCTGGAAGAATGAAAGAAAGTTGAGCTTTATGGCAATATTTTGTTTCTTTTGGGTTGCTATTCAGTTTTATATCCATGGGATCGTATAAGATAAAATAACTAGTGTTATCTTATATTCACCGCAGTCTTATCTTTGTAATAACAAGTTTCATGTGTCCCAGTTTTGTCCTTGCATAGTAGATGGCTCGATGCATATATAATATTATCCATGAATGAATTTTTCACTACTACATTGGATCGTGTACTTTACTTTTAAAGTACATAGTTCTAATATCAGTCATCAGATCTCTTTAAATGATCTGATCTAAAGTTTGCATTAAAATTATGTAGTTTAAAAGTGCATAAACCTGATCCATGAATAGCATATATGTGAGCTTAAGTTACTGAGGCAAAGATTAAATTGCAATTACTGTACATTTAGTAGCCCCAGAAACCACAACGTAATCTTCGATTTATAATTTAGTTCACCAATTAACTCGAATGGATTGCATATACAAAAGAAATTCACTAAACAAGTTCAGTTGACGCTGTCGTTGCTTCCCTCAACTCATGTTGAAGTCCACTCACCCTAACATCGCTACCGTCGTTTCCATTTGTTGGCGATGCTGAACTCATCAAGTAAGGCACCACATGCTTCTTCATATCGCTTTTGGAGATTCCAAGATGACCTCCTGAAACACTAATGTACTTGACCCTTCCAGCTTCATCCAATGTTCTCAAACCGACCCAGTCTTCAATGTACAGATCAGTCTGCACAAAGATAAGTGTAAATTAAGATGCCATATACACTTGAAGCGACAAAAACAAAATCTGCAATACACAAACAAACTTGATTTTCTGTAGCTAAGGTATTGTATTCTTCATCTTTTCCACACAAAAAAAAGAAAAACAAAGAACAAATGGATAAAAAAAAACTCATGTTTTGAAGAGAATAATGAACCAATACTAGTTGAGTACTCTTCCTGCCAATCTCAATAAGTTTCCATTGACACTACTGTGTGTCTTATGGTTTTGATAGTCATTATCCTGGAATGTAACTACTAACTGTTACTGAAGATTCAGATCAGCTTTAATTGGTTGTCCACTTCTTGCCTCTATGCCATGACTAGCTCTAGAATCAATGTAATTGTTATTTTCTTTCTTTCACTTTCTTGATGATGCTCAGCATACAGTTTGTTTCATAAGAAGAGATTTTGTTAACTCAGTTCAACAATATCGATAGTATTACTACCTGCTGTGGACCTAAAATTGAGTTGAATGCACCATCTTCGTAATATCCAAACCACGATGTCTCTCTAGGTACCAGAACATTGTCATGCTCAAACTGCAGACAATACCAAATTAAGATGATACAGATATTCCTTAGTTAATCTTGTGAAATCCAAGAAGGGATTTAAGAAATGTTACAATAGAGATATATATATATATATATATATATATATATATATATTCCAACTTACCATGATAAGCACCAGGTTTTCTAAGCTACTAAATCTTTCCTTGTAAGTGGAGTTTCTCTCATTGGGGAGTTCGTTGTTGAGTTTTGGAAGAAACTTACATTTCTCCAAATAGTCAGACATAGCCTGGAAACACATTGGTGATTCGGATACTTAGATTAACCACTATCATAAGAAAACCGAGATACTTACATAGCTGTAAAAAAAAAAAAAAATAGGAATGTGTAACTTTGATTATATGATAAATGGTAAACCCTAAACCCCAAAGTTGGCCACTCACATCTGGTAATTTAAGATAACCACTGGGAGCCAAGTGATCCTGCACTTCCAAATCAAGATTCATAAAGGTCATGTAAATTAACACCACGCTAGAGACGCAGAAAGAATCAGCAGAAATAGATGCATACTTGGATATAGTCACTATAGATCTCCCCTTTGATTAGCTTGTTTACAATAATGCAAAATATGCCAGACTGCAGAGGCACAAAAAAAATTCAAGGACAAAAGCAAAGTCAGCAAAAAGGACATATATCAAAAAGGTCACAGATGTCAAAATTTCTGGGTTCCTCGCTCCTCAGCAGGTATTTTTATGGTTATAGTTTTACTATATGGACGTTATGATTTGAGACATATATGGCATTATATTAAAGTTCTTTATAATTCTCACACAAGATAATACATAATATGAGCATTACCAACAAAGTGAAAATACTTGACTTGAAGGGTGACACCTTCAGTAGATTGGTGGAAATATTTGTTGAAGGTGCCACTGTTCAAGTGGACCATCATACAACATGTTTTCAAATATTCTATGTGATTGAATGAATGGCATTGCAGAAAGTGCTGATCCACTCTTGTATTAAAGGCACAAATTTCTTCATATATGTTAGTTGAACCAAAGTCTACAACTACCACCGTAACAACCCCAAGCTTGTCCAATATTCCCAGGCAATTGGTAAGAAGAAACATCAAGCTCAATACCATAATAGAATGTAGTTGTAAATGATGTGAGAATCTACATTCTAAGTGAACCAGAAGATATCGCAGGGAGCCAAATGCACTAATATATGAACTGACTTGAGAGCCAAGATGATAGTGCAATACTTACACCACAGAGAGGCACAGAAGCCATACCCGCATGAGGTCCTCCTAAAGAGATAAAGTTTTTAACCTGCTCCAACAACAGAAAAAGTAAAACTTTTACGTTGTTAAATGTCAAGTATACAGGCAAGAAATCATCCAGTTATACAGAAATGCACTTATCTATTGAAGGTATTGAAATCCATCTGCGAAGTAAAGTTTGTTTACAAACAAAGACAGCCATTCACTTATATATTTAGGAGGGAGGGTAGGAGAAGAGAGAAAGACGATTTCAAATTATTTCTCTTAAATGGATTCATACCATTCAGATACCATTCAATTGTGCTCATAGACTTCTGGCACAAAAGGAATAAAAGGGAAATCCTAGGAATGATAAAAATGCAAAAAAAAGCTATGGCATTTATTTACTCGGAAGTTTTTTTGAGACCCATAGATAAATCCTATGAACTATTATATCATGGATAATATAACAAATCCAAACAAACTTATGAGCACCATTTCATGTGCATTATCATATAAGTTTAAAAGGATTTAGCTCAATATGTGTATGATAACTAAGGTTAAACTACAATTACAATAATACTTCATGTAGTTAGTTGAATGAAATAGAAAACATGGAACTTGCAAAGTTGGTTAAACCATGTCTTACAGGAGGTCCATCGTCGCAAAATTCTACAACACCTCGGCCTATCAAATTACCCTGTCAAATTTAAAAAGAAAGTATGAGAAACTAGCATTCTTGACAATCATGTACTTCACATAAGCATGACTAACTTGGTAAGATCCATTCATTGGACCAAAATCAAGAAAGCACTATTTTGGGAACACATGAGCCTACATAACTGGGTGCCACAAAAGAGAGGCCACACTACACAAATTGGATACAGTTTAAGAGTGTTTTTTTTTAATGCATCATGATACATATCAATAAACGTGTTGAAGACTTGGAGCATACTGTATCACAACAGGTGTTAGCAGAAAAAGCCAATCATGACAATTACCTGGGAGAGACCAACAATGTTGTAACCTTGTCTGAGTTCTTCCATTTCTTTAACCTATAGTTACAATAACAATCAACGTTAAAGGTGACAGAAACTTCCGAAGCCCAGGCCAGCTATATAGTGACTGAGAGAGCTTACTACCTTGTCACACACAATTCGGGTCTGCAAACATGTGGGAAAAGGTTCAAATTAGAAAATGTAGATGATAAAATCATTTCTAAGATGACAAGCCTTGTTTTTTGAAGTTTACCTGTTCCTCGAGAGGTACAAACCAGGAATCCCATGTTCCAACCCCAACTTCTCTGCAGGAAGGTGGTAAAGAGAAGCAACATCAGTACAATTAGAACACGCACACTGACATGTAAAGGATTCCCAAACAAAAATTGAGAAAGATGAAACAAGTACACTGACATATATCAAAGCTGTTAAAAGCAAAGTGATGCATGAAATGCAAGAAATTATCTCTTGCAGAATATAACTTAGGACAACCAGGAGATAAACATATTTGAGAAAAAAATGTACTTACATGCAATATCCTTCAGCACCAGAAAAGTCACTCAGTTGCTCCGTAAACCTTTTAACTCCTTTATTGGCGCACTGATCTCCAATGCCTGTCATGATGAAGCATCAGAACTGGAGTAGAGAAAAAAAAATGTATAGAATGAAAAGTTATGAGGTTAAACTGTTATTATGATAAACTTTGTTGAATTAACCCTACACCAAAACCAGTAAACTATCAGGATGTGGCCAACTATTGCACTCACATGTTAAAATTTAACATTTAAATTCATAAAGCGTACATTTACCCTAAAATCGCAAAAGGAGTATGCAGATTAAGGGAATCTTGGACTTTTCCTGGTGAATCAAAATAGTCAGCCACAGTCAAATGACATACATGCTGCTGTTAATTTTTCCTCTTTTTTTTCCTCCATATGGTGTTTTGTTTTTGGTTTTCCTCAGCAGTTCAAATAACAAAGTTCATCACAATATCATCCTTCTTTTGGGAAGAACATTGTCAGCCTTCTTCAACTGAGACTTTCTTTCTTTTGATAGGACTTAAATTGCTATTTTCGAGGTGATGAAAATTCACATTGATTCTATATAATTCTTTCTAATGTTAGATTAAAACTCAGCAAAGAAACAAAAAGCAATCCAATGATTATATCCTTGTTCTCAAGTATGTTCCTCTAAGTTAGAAGCATATAGGATACAACTTAAGAAAAATTATGTACTCTATAAAGGGATAGGTGAATTGAGACAGGATTTAATTCCTTGATTTTTGATCTTCATGTTAACGGTTTAACTAATTAATAATAACGACATGTTACATGTATAGGCATCCTGACAATAGGACATTAGTGTCTGCATGATCACCTTCAATAACATATAACATTAATAATAATCAAGTTCTTAAAACCTTCTCTAATACAGTAATATCCACCAGAAGCAGCACTACCATAAATTAATCAACACCTGTGAAACCATATAACCTCAACAACCCAGATTAAAATAGTAAGACCCAGATACACAAACAGCTTCATCAACCAAAAAGATTGATCCTTGCAACAGAACAATAGCTGATGAACAGCTAAGAAAAAGAGACCAGGAAATTACCATGGAGTACTATGAAGGGTACGGAAACTGAACATGGGATGAATACGAAAGACAAGATGAGGATAAAGCCAATGGAGGAATGTGAAGCCATCAAGTCCATAATCGTATTGGGTTGTGTTATCTCTGAAAATTCTATTCCTTTTCTACTCCAATCACTCTGTGCAAGAATTAAATGTATACAAACAAAGAATTGATCTTTTGTAGTATTGGTGACAGTTGGTGGTGTGTGATTGATGGAGAAGAAGCAGAAAACAAGGAGGCACGAATGGGTTGAGCCACCGCGGAGTGTTGCAGTTCTTGTTTGACTGTTGAGCTGCTGAGAATTTATTGAGGATTATTAGGTTGCTTCTTTTAGTAACCAATTGAAAACCCAACAATCAATAAAAGTCACCAATTAGGCTTCCCATTGTGACCGTTGATAGGGAGACAGATGTCCAGGATGACGCCACGTCAGCATTTAGAAGGTTATGGCCAGATTGAAAAGGAAGTGGTCAAAAGAGGAAAAGGGGTAGGATCTCTCATGCATTTAAAACAAAGAAATGGTTATTTTAAATTTAGATATGGCGATCTCATTTTCATTGAATGAGCTTTCGATGGTCTTTTACTTTTTATGTTCATTATATTTCACGTGTGGTATAGGGTTTAAAAAATTATTACTATCATCATCTTGATAAATTATAGTTATATTTGAAAATTTTGGGTACTACATGTAACAAAAATTGAAGTTTTGATATCAAATATATAATTGAGAAATAGTGCATGTACTATATGTGATAAAAACCATATTTTTTAAATATACTACTTATCCAACCGTTGATTTGAAAGTCCTCACTAAGTCCTTATTATAAGATATTCTAAAAAAAGAAGTTATTATTATAAGGTCCTCACTAAATTTTTTTCCTAAATATATATATATATATATATATATATGAACAACTTTTTATTGCATATGTACATATCCACGTACAATACTTAAATTTAAAGTCAATGAGTATATATGGCAACATTACTAAGTTAATTGAAAGAGAATTTTTTTTTTAAAAATTAATTATAAATATGAATAAAATGAAAAAATAAAATGTGCTGCGCATAATAAAAGAAAAAAAGTGCGCTCTACCGATGAATATTTCGTCGGAAAAGGTTGATTCTTTTTTATATGTTTTTATTTTTTTGTATTTTATTTTTGAAAAAAATAAGGAATCAACTTTTAGCTACGAATATGTCGTTTGAAAAGGTTAATTCATTCATGGCAAGGAACATCACCAAAAAAGTGAGGGATCATGACCTTCGGGCTCAAGGTATTTGTTCGGTATAGGCTTTGGACTGAGGTACGGTAAAGTGGAAAATCCGAATTGCACTTTAACCATGGTTACGTACATCTTTGACAGGTTAGTTAGAGACGTGCAAAACTGATAACCGCAAAAAAGTTCAAGATCTCGTGTGCTATAATCCACGAATTTTGATGAAATTAACACTTTCAAAAATTATGTAGCATTTTTTCTCGAAGATGACAAAAACTTTATAATCTCAATCTACGGACGAAGTCTTGAGAACCTAAAGGAAAGGTCACCATATGTTTTTTCAAAGCAAAATAATAATATTAATAACAACAACAACAACAACAACAACAATAATAATAGTAATAAAAATAAATATAGTAATAATAATAACAGAAATGATAATAATAGAAATGATAAAAAATGAATGAATTAACTTTTGCCGACAACATATTCGTCGCTAAAGGTTGATTCCTTATTTTTTCAAAAATAAAAACATATAAAGAAGAATCAACGTTTTTCGATGAAATATTCAACAGTAGAGCACACTTTTTTTATTTTTTAAAATGTCGTTTTAAACTAATAATTTATTTTCCTAAATCTTGGTATATGGAATCGTGGAAACCTATAAGAGATGTGAGGAACATGTCGAGCATGGAGAAATGGGTTTTGTCAAGTGTTGAAACGGTCAAAATCAAATATGTTATAACCCACAAATTTTGATGAAATGACACTTTTTTTTCGAAAAATCTAATATGGATATGGACGAAGTTGTGGAACCTAGCTAGATGAAAGGTCACTATAGGTTTTCCACCGTAAAAATTTATAAAAGAAAAAAAATTGAAGAAATCAACCTTTGACATCCACTTGTTTTTGAGAAAAGTTTATTCCTTTTTTATTTTTTAAATATCTTTTCAAACGAATAATTTATTTTCCTAAATTTGAACTTAGTGCTCTAAATGAGATGACAAAAGTCACAGAATAACACTAGGTGTGAAAGATTGGTTTTTGTCAAGTGCCGAAACGTTCAAAATCTCATGTGCCATAGCCCACGGATTTTGATGAAACTATTACTTTCGAAAATTATGTGGCATTTTTTGTCTGAAGATGACAAACACCTTATAATCTCGATATATGGAGTCGGGCGAAGTTTTGAGAACCTAAATGAAAGGCTACCATAGGTTTTTCCAAGGCATAATAATAATAATAACAACAACAACAACAACAACAACGAAAATAATAATAATAAGAAGAATTTTGTGTGTAGCCCACATATTTTGATAGAAATGGCACTTTTTTTTTGTAGCTCACATATTTTGATAAAAATGGCACTTTTTGGAAATTTTCTAGATTTTTCACTAGAGGATATGACAAACTTTATAATCCTGAGATATGGAGTTTGACAAAATTGTGGAACTTAGATGAAAGATCACTTTGGGTTTTGCGCTGTAAAAATTAAAATAGAAAAAAAAATTGAAGGAAGCAACTTTGACATCGACTTGTACGTTGCTAAACGTTGATTCCTTATTATTATTATTATTTTTAAAATATGTTTTAAACTAATAATTTCTATTCCTAAATTTTGATCTTAGAGCTCTAAATGAGATGCCACTATGCCAGAACAACGTTGGGCGTGAGGGATTGGTTTTTATCAAGTGCTGAAATGTTCAAAATTTCATGTGCTACCCACGACTTTTGATGAAATTAGCACTTTTGGAAATTATGCAGCATTTTTTTTTTGTTTTCGCAGGGTGTCCCCCACCCATAGACAATGACTAATCCCTCGAGCCGGGTCGGATAGGAGGGAAGCTCTCCCAATGCTGGCTGCTCCATTCACAAGGCTCGAACTCGAGACCTTTGTTGATGACAAACACCTTTGTTGATTCTACATAATAATTATATATATATATATATATATATATATATATATATATATATATATAGCAAATTCGCAAGGCACCGGTGCCTAAGGCACCTCCATTCCTAACTATGTCGAACTCGTCACCTTGTCGATGACAAACACCTTTGTTGATTCTACATAATAATTATATATACATATATGTTGTCTATTACCCAAAAAACATGTGTAACTAGTCTTTCAAATAAGTAGGTTTTCATGAAATGACTAACAAGTCACAAACCTTTATAGCACTTTGGAAGCAAATAAAAGAAAAAAAGAACAAAATGAAAAAAAGAACAGAATGAAGGAGAATTTCATCGTTTCATGTACACTCATTCGAAGTCCTAGAATTGTAAATCTCTTTAGCTAGGTAAATGTTACAAAACTGGCTGTAATAGGTAATTGAGAAAAAAGTACACTCATTCGAAGTCCTAGAATTTCTAATGGACATACTTTACAGCAAATCTAAGATCCAAATAAACTATAATTACATATATTCCTCAACTTCCACTCTAAATATGAAGACTCCAGCACTTGAATTATGCAAGATACCTGATCATGTTAAGGTTTTCTTTGTCCCTCTCCAGATAGTCACGGGTGATGAGATCTTCAATGCGCTTCTTAATTGCTCGGATGTCAGGCTTGAACATATTTTCCAACTGCTCGACACACTCCACAACTAATTCATGATGACGCAAAACTTTACGACTCTTCATTATCCGCACAACTGCTGCATCTATAGCATATCGCTTGTCTTTGTCAACATCTTCGATTACCTCCTTCGTTTCATCCACCGGTGGGAGAGGAATCTTAATTCTTCTCATTCTGTGTGCGAACTTGGAGTTGAACTCAAAGGTGTCATTTGGCAAGATAGTGTTTGTATTTGGCTCCTTAACAAGGATCTTGTACTTGGCACATGACAGCGAATGGAGAACTCTAACCAAGTCGTCATGGTTGAGGTTCAACTGAGTGAATATTTCTGAATAGCTCCATCTATCCGCAGTATTGAAGAGCAGCAGGAGAGCAGCCTGGTAGGTGGACACAACCAATTCAATCACTTTTGGCTCAAACTTCCCAACAATGTTGCAAGTGCCCAATGAGAAAATCCATGTCAGTTTTCTGTTTTTCGTTTTAGTTTCATAGAATCCCTTGAAAACTTCAACACACTTCACGAGTTCTGCAGGAAGGTTAAGATCAAATGACTTATAACTTGGCCAGAAGCCAGTTGTAAGAACAGTGACCGTCAAATCCATCCCAGGATTCACATTTGGGTTACTGTGAAGATATTCTTCAAACCCAGTCCGATTCTCCCGAGCCAATGTCAAATCAGTGACCATCCCCTCCATTTTTGAGGTGAACTGTCCACCACATTGCTGCTTCAGCTTTGCTAAAGTACTCTTTTCAAGGTCCTCATTGGCACTCTGATTAAAAAGTAGCCGACGAGCAAGTTTTTTCCTGTAGAATTCTGCGAAAAGATTTTTGTCACTGATATAAGGAAGCAGCTTAACAACCTTCTCAAGAGTTTCTTCTATTGCCTCATCACTAGACTTCTCACGGCCACCAGTTTTGAGGATATTATCACATAGTGCTACAAGTAATTCAGCAAAAGAACTCCCAGCAACAGTTTTATTGCAAATTACCTCAAAAGCTTCTTTAATAGCCCTGCGAAGGAGAGAGTGGTTCATAAAGCAATCATTGACATATGCCATATACTTATCATGCAGCTCGGCTATTTCTTTGACAAGGACTTGTTCCCGCATTCCAGATCCATTTGAAGACTGGTCATTAGCAGAATTTTCAGTCTGTTGGACCAAGGTTATACCTTCAGCAATAACATGCTCTCTAAATAACCTGGCAATCGGTTCCAAGCCTCGTGGAATTTTATTATAAAGTCTATACATCCTAGAAAGATCCTCCACCTGATCATCTCTAAGCAAAGCACGACATCCAGAAAGGTCCTTTTCAAGCAGTGGAGCTGAATAAACCACTAACAACTCAAATTGCACTTTCTCCATCAGCTTCTGCTCACTACTTGAATGCAGGTACTGAGATACTCTATCCCTCTCCCTTCTCAAGCATTCCTCTGCCTTAAAGATGTAATCTGGACAAGAATCCTCCAAAATCCAACTTGATGCTTTGCGAGAATAGTACTCGGCTACATCTTCTAGCATGTGTGCTTCAAAGTCCTCTTCATAAGCATCTGTTTGTCCCATTCCCATTTCAACAAATATATTTATCACATTCTTCAATAGTGCTATGTCAATCTGCTCTCCCTCACGTTCTTTATTAATAATAGCAATTACAGCAACTCTCACATTAGCCTTCACCACCCGATAAATCAAATCACGGAAGCGGGTAAGTCCAACTTCCCTTAGCCTAGGAAGTGATCTTCGACAGACGAAGAAACGATCAAGATAATTAAAGAAGAATGATAGCCACCTAACCATAACCTTATGAGTCTCCCATCTTTTTACAAACTCCAGCAGAAGAAACTCATCATGCTTGGTTCTTAAAGAGGGCAAGACCGCTGAAGTAATGTATTCATCCAATACCTCCCGGTACTTGTCATAAAGTTGCCAAGAATAATCATATGGGGGCTTTTGAGTACACATGTTATAGATAGTTGTGTAAAGCATCATATTTTCTTCTGATGTAAACTGAGACTCGGACAATCCTTCTAGAATTCTCTTCAGCTTTGTGAACCCCTTCTGCATATAGTCCCATCCTTGATCCCACTCGATAACTTCGAGTTCCGTTTTTGTGGACACAAATATTCCATATCCTGCAACTAGGATGATAGCACATAAGGGATAGGTAACACGTTAAGAATGGAATATGGTTTCTTGATAATTTATTAACGCGACGGGTCAAATTCTACAATCATTCTTTTCTGAGTTGTAAAATATATTAAAGCAAGTTGTACAATATACTTTGTTGCTTTTTATGGACTTCATAAGTTTAATAAAGGATGCTATCACTAAAGCATTACCAGAGTCCCTCGCCATAGTTTGAGAAATCTTCCGGTCTTCAAACTCTGTACAGCATAAATCCTAATCAGAGCAGGAACCTTTGATTAACTACATAAACGGACATGTCTATATCGGTCAACATTCTCTTAGCATATGTAATATATATACATGTATAACAGTATAAGTCTACTGCTTAGACAAGATCACACATCAGGATCTCTAGCTGTTTCAATGTTGAGCCAAATATATTCTTTGCTCGTTAATTTACATATTAAACCTCACAATTGCCGCAACTCCATCCATGAAATGGACAGAATTGGCTCCAGAACAGCAAGGGGTCCTGCAAAGCAAGATCTGTCCACTAAGTTTTCGATGTATAGAGGATCTTCTTAAACTGGCAGCCACTTAATGATCTATTGATAATAGATATGAATGTTTTCCTGTAAACTAATCTAATGCATTTGAAATGCCATTTTCTCATTTGAATTTTGAAGTCGACTAAATTGCCTTTTGTTTTGGTCCACATATGGATTCCAACTTTTTGATTATGTTAGAGTGAAGTTGCATAATTATAAAACAAGCATAAACCCCATACACATAACTAGAGCTACATCATTCAAGTCATGTAATTTGTTGAAGTTACTATCATGGGATTTTTCTTAATCCTGTAAACCCTCTTTTCTGACAAAACTAAAAACAAAATCATACAGTACCTTGAGATTTCTAACTATGCAAGCTAATGAAATTCTCCTCAATTTTTACTTCTTAAAAAAGATAAATAATTTGGTATCCTGAGTCCAATTCAATTTCTCAAGTCAATCTTTCACTTGAGCGATGAAAACGATTCAAATGCAAAAGAAAAGGAAAAAGTTAAAGATTGAACCTTTCACATGTGGTTTGGTGAATGATTATCCCGTCTGTTCTGTTTTGGGCTGCCATGAATTCTGACCCAACTTGAACCCAGATGAGAAATAGTCACAGACATAAGGAAGAAGAAGGAGAAAGAGCTCAGAAGCAGCAAGAGCCGAATAGGAATGGTGGCCAATAATACCCTAACCCAACCGATCAATTCATATCACTACCCTTTACTTTTTCTTTTTTCTTTTTTCCACAACAATTCAATATGTACCACTCTTTTTCACTACCCAGTCTACCCTTGACTTTACCTCCTTGTTTTCAACGCTTCATAAAAGTGGGTCTCTCTCACACACAGCACACTCTGAATATATTACTGTCTCCAGGAGCATTAGTGGTGGTGGGGGTGGTTGCTCTACTATGGAAATCGGAAGGCTTTGTTTTTCTGATCGATGGAGAGGTTTTATTACTGGGTGGTTTTAAAGGTAAATTTTTACTCTTTCATTATGGGGAACTTCATAAAGGTCCTTGTTTTGTTGCTTTGTATTGGGACTTGACTTCTTGGTAGTTGGTACATTACTGAGTTTGGGTTGAATTAGGGAGTGTTGGAATGCTAGACCCAGGTACTGGTTTTATGTCGTTTTTGCTTGTTGGTTGTCGTTTTCTCTGTTCTTGAGTTGTACAGGAGGGTTTTGCATATTATTTTTGTATGTTTTAATTTTGGAATGGACTTGATCTGGGGCTCATGTTTTTGAGTGAGAGCAGTGAGTTTGGATGTGGGATTTTGGGGTTTGACTGTTTTCTTGGAGTTTTCATGTTTGATTTTACAAGGAAAGCAAGTGAAGTGCGTAATGGGGTTTGTTCAAAATGTGGTTTTGGTGTAGTGTGCGCTCAAAAGGTCCTGTCTTGCAATATGTGTCCATTGATTATTCGAAATCCAAATGCAGATGAGTTGGTGTTAAGCAAAGAGGTTGCCGAATTGGTTAGGCTGATTCTCACTACTCTGCTTATGGAGTTTTCATGTGATTTTACAGGGAAAGCAAGTGAATTGAGTGTTGGGGTTCGTTCAAAATTTTATTTTGGTGTAGTATGTGCTCAAAAGGTCATCTTGCTATTCGGGTCCATTGGATGATTCAAAAATCCAAATGCTGATGGTTTAGTGTTAAGCAAAGAGGTTGTAGTTCAATTGGCCAAAGGATGATGATGGAAAAGTTAGTCATCATAAGGATGTAGGATTGATGTTCTGATATAAAGGAAGTTGATAAAGATTGAGCAGAGATGGGTGAGTAAGGGTTGTGCACAGCTTGAGAAGGAAAGACTGGAGCATTTGCGCCTGAGGAAGCAATGGCCATGATCTTGCATCTTCAGAATGAGAAACCGGAAGCAGCAGTTTGAAGTAGTATTGATTCAATATTGGCAGTGGATGACGGAACATGAATTTGATACAAGTCCATTGGAAGAGCAATTGAGGCTGTGAAGGCAGATGTTGCAGCAACTATGATAAGGGTGACGAAAGCAGTCAATCTGATGAAGAAGGTGATGCAAGTATGAATCTAGTCAATAGTCTAGCCAAATAACTGAGATATGAGTACTTTTTCACAACATAGTAATATTGTGGACTTCACTGGGACAGTTCCTTGGGTCAAGGAGCTCAAGTTTTTGATAAGTTCAGAAGTGATTATAGCAGTTATTTGGCTAGACATAAGATCAGAAGTCCCAGTGATTATAGCAGTGTCATTTTGCCATATAGCAATCACTCAAACCATAAGATCAGAAGTGTTTATAGCAGTGTTGTTCTTGCAGTCAACTTCATAAATAGGGTGATCGCACTGTGGGGCCTGAGGCTATTGGCCGCTTACTTTGATAGGAAACCCCAAATTGGGAGCCTCATATTCGCAATTTGTTTATTATGTTGTTTCCTGTGAAAGCCTCTATATCAAGGAAGAAGTTGGAACTGAAGAAGATTCAATTTAAGGAGGGCCAGAAATGCAAGTGGCTTACCAAACTGTATGTCCTTTGCTGGGATGGTAACAGACAGTACACTGCTAGATAATGTACTCATCTCTCTCTCTCTCTCTCTCTCTCTCTGTCTCTCTCATGATTTTCACTGATTTTCATTCTGCTATACCTCGAATCAGTTCGCTGTACTAAGTTACTAACTAATAACTCAAGTATTTGTTTCTTGTTAGATATCACCTACTGTGGATGGTTATTCAAAAAAGCAACTGAAACAGGTAAACATATAGTCTGTTGAAATTCTCTATCTTAAGCACATCACTGAAAATTTGGTAGCCAAAGGACCCTCGTAGACAATTCTTGTTATAAGATCAGAACTCCTTTTTTTCACGTCCCGTGTCAATAACCACCACCTCCATCTCTAGGCTTTTTTTCTTCCGTCCAAATGTCACCGGCCCACTCTCCCTTACTGTCAGTCTTACATCTGTCAGCGCCTTCCTTTCTCTCTTCATGATTTTCAATGCTTGCTCAACTGTGAAAGCTACAATAAGTTTTTTGTTTGTTAGTTTTATTTTTTATTTATTTATCTATTTTGGTAATCTGATACCACTCAAGGTTTTTTAGTGGTTCCAAACTTCCAGTGTGTGATAGTTCATTCTTTAGAGATCTATATAGAAAGAAAAAAGCATGTTAGATAATATCCTTCCCTTTATGTATGTGGGAACATCACAAAGGCTCTTGTTTTCTTGCTTAAATTGGAAGTTTGAGTATGTAAAAGTTTGGTTGAATTATGGAGTGCTGATAGAGATAACAGACCCAGATGCGGATTTTGGGTATATTTCGCTGGTTGGTTGGCGTTTGCTCTGTTTGAGTTGTAGATTGGTCTTTGGTTTTCTCCTTTTTAGGCATGGACATGTGCTGTGTGCTTCAATTTTTTGAGTAAGAGCAGTGAGTTTGTAAGTAAGTTTTTGGTGCT
Organism: Rubus idaeus; assembly: GCA_030142095.1. Lineage (NCBI taxonomy): Eukaryota > Viridiplantae > Streptophyta > Magnoliopsida > Rosales > Rosaceae > Rubus > Rubus idaeus. The sequence continues at coordinate 9,382,263 of CM057969.1, forward strand.
AGATTGTTTGGCTATTTCTCCCTAGTTTCTAATGTATTAGGGGTTGTCTTTGATGTTTGGTTTGGGGTTTAAGGTATTGCAAGCTTAATGCCATTCTAAAACATATTTTTATGGAATTTTTATGTGATTTCAGAGAGTAAGTAAGTGAGTTGAGATATAGATTTGTTCCAATGTTGTTTACTTGTTTTGATGAAGTATGCACTACAAAGGGTGTGTCTTGCAGTTCAGGTCTATTGAAGTTATTGGAGAATCTAAAATCACCAAATGCAGATGGTTTTAGTGTAAGGAAAGTGGTTTCCAGTATAATTGATAAGATTGAAGGAAAAGATGTAGAATGAAATGTTGATGATGATGAAAAGGAAAGAATGGCTGCGACATCTGCAGCTGAGGAAGCAATGACCATGATATTGTGTCTTCAATTCTGAGAAAAGTTCAATTGAAATCGAAGTCTATCAGTTCTGCCAAATGGTTGAGTAGGAGTAGCAACATGATGTAGCAGTGATTCAATCACTGCAGTGGTTGTAATGAAATATGAGTATGAGAGGAATCAATTTGATGAGCAATTGAAGATTTGCAGGGAAAAGTTGCAGCAATATGGAGCAGTGATGAAAGAGATCAATCTGATGAAAGGTGACCTAAATATGATTCTGTTCAATTGTACCATGGGAGACTGGGAGTAAAGCCTTACACAATTGAGATATACTTTTTCACAACATAGTAGTATTTGGGACTTCATAACATAATTCTTTGAGTCAAGAAGCTTGATCAAGCAGTTTCATATCATATGTGATGGATTTCAGGACCAAGTCACCAAAAGATGGGTACCAAATTATGGTAGCTAGTGTTGTTCTTGAAGTCTCATAAACTGGGTGACCACAGGTCGGAGCTGTTGGCCTCTAACTGGAAACGAAACCAAGAATTTGGATTTCGGCAGCCTCACAAATGCAGTTGTTTTGTTGTGCAGTTTCCATTGAAGATCTATATATCAGGGAAGATGAATTTGAAGAAGAGGATGATACTTTTATTTAATCTAAGAAGGCCAGTGGGGATTACCGAACTGTTTTTGCTTTGGTTTGTGTTGATTGAAGATAAGTTCACTTATAGTAGTAGAAAATAAACAACCTCTCTATCCTATTTTTTTTTTATTTTTTTATCTTTTTTTCACCCATTTGCATTATGCGTATAACCTCTCATCTTAGTTCATTGCATTTACTCATAGCACAGTTACAGTTTCTAATCAGATGTTGCCTACATTGCAGAACAAAGCATGCTGGAATAAAACGATCCGGTGACTGCTTCAATTGTGGATGATTATTCAACAGTAGCAACTGAAACAGGTAAAAATGTAGAGTACTGAAATCCCTATCCTATTACATAAACCGAAAATTTAGTAGCCAAAGGAACCTTTGTAGATCAATGCCTGTTGTGTATGGCCTGATCTTCTTTCCACATGAGGTGTTTGTGTTTATCAGCAACATCGCAACTGCATCTTAACATGGAGGATGTTTGTTTCATTGCTTCAAAGCTCAAACTTGCACTTTCTGGTTCTTCATGATTTTAATGTCCATAATTGTTTCACACTGACTGTTGCTTTGCTTGAGATCAGCCTCATGATATCTTTCATTCTTATTGGCTTTATACTCTCCCAGTAATTTCTCAACCTGAATTTGATCTTCCCCTTCTTTCTGATAATGTAGTTTTCTGGACTGTTTCATGTTTACTCTTATAATTACTGCAGCCGCCACAAAAATAAGAATTGTAATACACACTGCATAGGTCAAACCACAAATGTTAGAGACCGTGTAAAAATTCAAATTCATTGCATAGTTTAGAAAGCTGATAAAAAGTCCTTGTTGACTAGCTGGAATGGTAGTTTGAAAGGTCTGAACTCTGAAGGGGTACACAGTGACTAGAAGGGAAGTTTCCTTTAGTTCTTTGGTTGACCAGATAGTCAAAGTCGTTTTGTCAATTTAATCAACTTTACGGATGTAATTATGACTTTTATTTAAGTCCCAAGGAATATGTAATGGATTATGGTTTTTATAATAATTAAGGGTGGGACAGAATTCTACAATCTTTGGAATCTTCTATCAGATTCTTTCCCTAGTACAATATTTCCCTTTTTGTTTGTTATAAACTAGATTAACAAAAGAATATATAACTAATAACTGTAATGAGAAATTTGTTGCTGACATGCTATGTCCTTTTAATATAAATTTTGGATATTTTGACCAACACATTTCTGTAGTAGTTTCCATTATATTAAAGTGCTGCAATTGATCGTTAATATATTAAGTTCATCATATGTGCTCATGCATATTGCAAGTGATTCTGCTACACCTTAGCCAATTTTTCCAGCTATGTATCATGGTTTCTTTTTGGTATTATGTATTGGTGCTTTTATGAAAAGTGAATACTTAAGTCCTAAGATATCATATAGTCTCTCCCTCAAAAGTACCTAATGGTTTCTGATCTTACAAGTAACAATATTCCTTTTGTTTCCACTTTAGTTTTCTCCATAATTTGTAAGTGGAATACTAATTTTTCTAAAGAGTTCTGAGGGAGTTGATTAAAAAAGAAAAAAAGTAAAAGAAAAAGGAAGATGGAATTTACCTTTAACATGTGCCATGGTGAAGCAATCAGTTTCTTGTTCTGTTTTAGTCTGCAATGAACCTGCTTTTGCTTCATGAAAATCTTCATGCCCAAGTAAGTTCCAGGTTAATCCCAGGCCGAAGCTATTGTCAGCCAGATAAGGACTATACTTAAAAGGAATAGGAACAGTTTTCACTACCCTGCAAGAATTTGGCACAGCCACAGTAGGTTTCACAGTGTAAACATGATAGCCAGAGCCACTCAAGCAGGGAACTTCTGTGAAAGATTTCGAAAGCTCGACTGAACAATTGAGATATGAGTACTGTTTCACAACATAGTAGTATTGAAATGGTGTAAGGGAGAGATTGAGATCAAGAAAGACTCCATGGACACAATGTTTGGGATCAAGAAGATCGAGTTTCTTGGTATCGTAGGAGATGGATTTTACAACCAAGTCACCATAAGATGGGATGTGGATTGTGGTTGTGTTGTTGCTGCAGTCAAGATCAAAACCAGGGCGACCACAGTTTTCGGGCTGCTGGCCTTTTACTCGGAAAGGAAAGCGAATTTCGGGTGCCCCAAGAGCGCACTTCTTTGTTTTGTAGATTTCATTGGAGGCTTGTGTTTCAAAAAAGATGGAAATGAACAAGAGGATGAAGAAGATGAAGGCATGCATAGCTTGGCAATGAGAAACACAACTAGAAGGGGTTTCCTGTGGTTGTTATATCAGAAAGAAATGTGATATGAGGAAAAAGCAAGTCTTTGACAAAGTCTAGGATACACAAGAAGACTCCAAGTGGGGAATACCCAAAAGACTGAACCTTCTGCCGCGTAGAACTGGAAGAAATTGACAGAAATATTAAAGAAATTTCCGGTAGATACGAAGAAATGGGTATTCTTGTAAGCTTCAACAGACTTTTGGGTAGAGTGTTTATTGGGGTTGATTTTTCAGTTAGGAAAATAGGGACAAACCAATAAGAAAAGCATGCATGACTTGTAGACTGGCATCTGTTGGCTTTTCTCTGCTTGCCCTTTCCCTTTCCAACACGGCATTAGAGGGTCCATATTAATTCTCACAAGTCCTTTTGTTTTCTTGGATTAAATTTGTTGACTTGTAATGCCTTGTAATTCCACGTAATTATCTATTAGATATATTCTAATCCATTAGTTTTTTCTTTTTATTACAAAAAGAGCAGCCAATAGCCCTTATTTATAGTCTTCCATAAAAGGGATAGAATTAAATCTTTGTAACACTAGGAAAACAAATGGGACAGAAATGTTTACATCACTTTGTGTCATTGTTTGCATAGATCGCCAACAATTCATCTTTTACTTTGTTCAACAGCTTTTGCTCACTGCTTGAATGCAGGTAATGAGATACTCTATCCCTCTCCCTTCTCAAGCATTCGTCGACCTTCAACATGTAATCTGGAGAAGAGTACTCGAGAATCCAACTCGATGCTTTACGAGAATAGTAATCCCCAGTGTTTTCCAGCATGTGAGCTTCAAAGTCCTCCTTATAAGCATTCGTTTTCCCATTTCCCATTTCGACAAACATGTCTAACATTCTTCACTAGCTCTCTGTCAATCTGCTCTCCTTCGCGTTCTTTGTGAATGAGATCAATCACAGCAACTCTGGCATTAGCATTCACCTCACGATAAACCAAATCGCGGAAGGAGTTAAGTCCAACTTCATTTAGTGTGGGAAGTGACCTCCTCGCAATGAAGTAGCGGAGATAACGAAAGATGCTTGACAGCCACCTTAACATAACTTTATGATCTTTCCATTTTTTATCAAGTTCCTGCAGCATCGACCCTTCAGGCTTCTCTCGTAGAGATTGCAGCACCGTTGAAGTAATGTAAATCTCGAACGTCTCCCGATATTATTTATCATAAAGCTGTTGAGAGTAATCATAAACGTTTTTTTTGAGTGCACATTGTGTAAACAGTGGTGTAGAGCATCATATATTCCTCTGAGCTGAACTGAGTTTCTGGAATTCCTTCTATGTTCCTCTTCAGCTTTGTGATCCCTTTCTGCAGATAGTCCCACCCTTCATCAAACTCGATGATTTTGGGTTGCATCGTCGTGGACAGAACTGTTCCATAGCCTCCAGCTACAACAAAATTGCAACAAGGATGGAGGTTGGTCTCTTGAGAATACTCAACAAGATTGATGTAACAGGCTGGAGTTAAAATAAAACAAAACAAAAAGTAATTTACGTTCGACACGACGATCCCTTTGTTCTGCTTTCGGCAGCTGCAGTGGACTCTGGCTTTCTTGTGTTGTTGTTTGGTTTCCATTGGAGGCCTCTGTATCAAGAGAGGTGGAACTGAAGGCATGCATAACTTGGCGAGGAGAAAGACACTGGAAATGAAAGGTTCATAGAAACAAATGTAAAACTAGTAATATATAATACCAAGGAAAGAAGACCCAATCAAAGGCTATGAAGCCTCTGTCTTCTAGAGCTAAATGGATTGGTCGTCTTTCTTTTTCAAGACAAGTAGATTAGTAGTTTCGATAAGAGAAAAGTTCAAACAACCTCTGGGCATTGAGAGAGCTTAGTTGGGAATTGAGAACAACCATCAACAGAATCAAAATGCACCAACTCTCATCCTATCTTTCCCCTTTTAGATACGAGCGAGGAATAAATAAAAACTTTGGATACAAGTTTTTATTTATTTGATTGACTACTCAGTAAAATTGATTTAGCATGCAGCTAGGTGGACCGACAGACAGCTCCATATGAAACTTATTTCTCTAAATTTGTAGACTACATGAGTGACAAGTGGATTAATTCGCAGCAGACATGTCAAGTACAAGTGTACAACTCAACAAGTTAACATAAATTGCATGAGCGCCAAGTGGCAAAACAATTGACATATGGATGGGTCAGATACATGATACACTACTTGCTGACCTGGATACAAGATTGCATGAGTGCCAAGTGGATGCTCAAAATATTAAACCAGTGAAGATTTACCTTGGTGACATTCTGAGAGCAATGGAAGTATCGATGGCTGGTTTTGCACTGAGCGTTGTTGTTCTTGGCCTTCTGAGTTTTTCATGGAGTGTACTGAACTGGGTGTGGCTGAGGCCAAAGAAACTAGAAAGAGTGTTGAGGAAGCAAGGCTTTAGGGGAAATTCCTACAAGCTTTTTTTTGGAGACATGAAGGAGAGCTCTACAATGTTGACAGAAGCAAAATCTAAGCCAATGAAACTATGTCATGATATAGCCCCAAGAGTCATCCCATTTTTGCATCAAACAGTCAACATTCATGGTATATATGCATAGTTATGACTTCTTTTATTTATTTATTATTATTTCTTCTGAATTGGAACCAGCAGATTATATTATTCCATCCACATCCACATCCTCAGTTTTTTTGTTTTCAGTAAATGAAAATAAAATTAAAAGCAATCTCTATGATTATGTTACTTTGTGGGATGTGACTATGGTATTGTGAAATTTGTAGACATCAATTTTATATATAATGGAATCGGAATTACATCTAAATATTATTATGTTTTTTTTAATATTTAATATATTTTTATTTTATTTTCTTGCAGGATATTCTTAATCAATTAAGAAGTTAGATTTGGGACCAATTTAATATACTTAATGTGCTATTTTGTAAATCTTAATGTTTTAGAATTTTTTTTCGATTACAACTTAACATGTTAGATGTCAATAGTGGTTGTGTATTTTACTTGATTGGTAAAGCTAGTAAAAAACAATTTCCTTTCTTCTGGAATTGATTTTGGTGAGGAAGGAGTTTCTTATGGAAGTACATGATTGGAGTCGGAGTCTTGAGTCAATTTCATGGGGAATCTATGAGAATTACATTGGAAAAGCGAGACCTTGCAATAAAATTTATAAGAATTTGGGTCTTTTCAAATATTACTAATTAGTTTTAGTTGTGTGAGAATGTGAAATTACTGTTTGTCCCACATTGAAAAAGTGATATGCTAGTCTATCCATGCTTTCAGTCTTTCTTGAGTATAGTTCATATATGGTAACTTTTTTATTTGATTCATTATCGTAAGGCTTTATAGTGATCTCTGCTATTTACCAGATATGTTTTAGTTAAATAATTCTTATTTCACTTATTGAGAAACTATTCTTATTAGCTACATCTATATGGATCATAACAATGTAGGTAAGAATTCTTTCACTTGGCTTGGCCCCAAACCACAGGTGAACATAACTAATTCAGAAGCTCTGAAAGATATCTTCACCAAATATGATGATTTTCCGAAGCTAGTACCCACTTATAAAAAGTTGGTAGCAGCAGGATTTGCAACTCTTGAAGGTGAGAAATGGGCTAGACACAGAAAGATTATCAACCCAGCATTCCATTTAGAGAAGCTAAAGGTATTACACTACTCTTGCCTTTATTTATTTATTTATATATAAGCAATATTACCACCCATTCTGGTTTAGGTTAATATATGCTCCATCAACATATAATTTTATAATATCTGATTTATATGATTTGCCTTTTTTGTTACAGTGTATGTTGCCGGCGTTTCACCAAGGTTGTAATGAGATGATTAGGAAATGGGAGAGCTTGGTGTCCAAAGAGGGTTCATGTGAGTTGGATGTTTGGCCTAGTCTCCAAAGCTTATCTGACGATGTGATTTCTCGAACAGCATTTGGAAGCAGTAGCTATGAAGAAGGAGAGCAAATATTTCAACTTCTGAAAGAGCAGGCAGTACTCTCAAGAAAAGCTTTACAAAATGTTTACATTCCAGGATGGAGGTAACAATAAAAATTTATTTTAATGTTCCGCTACGGTTTTTAACTAGATCAATTTTGTAATTAGATTATAATCATTAACAATGTGAAATATTTTATTCAACCTTAACTATGAATGTAGAAAAAATAGATGAAATGTTGTATGTACTTGCATTTTTGTTGAAATTCCTAGTTCAAGAGATAGAAACTTAATTAATAAATAATGAATCATGTAGAAGAATAGAAAGAAGAGATTCTGGGAAGATTAACAAAACCAACTTCAATTTCTTTCAAGTTCTAAAGTGTACGCAACGCTTTGTTTCCCTCATGGCCGGTCACTCTAGTGTTGAGGAAAATGTGCTTAATTGTCTTCTTAATTTATTTATCTTCACAAAATGTTTGAATTAATTACTGTTCATGTGTAGGTTTGTACCAACTAAGATAAACAAGAAGATGATGGATATTGATAGAAAAATAAAAGGTTTACTCAGGGGGATTATAAATAAAAGAGAAGAGGCCATTAAGGCTGGTGAACCCTCCAAAGACGACTTATTAAGTACACTTATGGAATCCAATTTCAAGGCAATTCATGAACATGGGAACAACAAAAACTTAATTAGGAATGAGTATCGAAGAAGTAATCGAGGAGTGTAAGCTGTTTTACTTTACTGGGCAAGAGACAACCGCAGTGCTGCTTGTTTGGACAATGATTTTACTTGCTCAAAATCAGAACTGGCAAACTTATGCCCGAGAAGAGGTTCTGCAAGTCTTTGGAAGCAACAAACCAGACTTTGATGGCTTAACTCGCCTAAAAATTGTAAGTATATGTACAATGCAAAGTTTGCTTGGATGACAATGGAATACATACTCGTCAGGAATTAATTAATTTATTCTACTGATATCAATTATGTTAATTCTTGGTATGATGAGGGTGATGCTCCGTTAGATCTTCAGACTATTCCCAAGACTCATCCCAAGAATTCGAAGAGCAATCAACTTCAAACGACTTCGCTGGATCGTTATCCCAAACGAGTTCGAACGCCTACTGTGCGCTTCAACATTTGATTTAGATTTGATTTTGGTTTTGCTTGTTTCTTTTTTCCTTTGTGGGTTTTGGTTTCTTGTCCCCCCACATAGTTTGTACTATTTTTCTTTCAATAAATTCTATTTCAAGCTAAAAAATAATAATAATAATAATAATTAATTTATTTGTTTCATCTCTTGGCCGGTCATCTTGTTTTTGTTCAATCTCTATTTCTTGCTCTAAAATTAATGAAATAACTTTCTTCATCCATTTAATTCACTTTTATTCGATCTCAATACTCCGAAACACTTATTAAACATGAAAACAACATAAATAACTCGAATAACAATTAACTAACAAAGAAAAATATAGGAAATTCAATATAAATAAGTATACAATATTTATACTCCTTATCAAGGGATAGTCTAATACTGTCCCTCATAACAAGTGACATTATTGGTATGACATTATTTTTGAGATGCAATTTAGAGGTGATCGAGGGCATAACTTCTCAGCTGCCACTGGTAGCCTTCTTTTGAATGTCATGAGACAAATTATTTCATCATATCATAACTTTGTAGGATTAGTTGGTTATTGGTAATTACTTTGTTGGAAATCTGAAGGACTTTATAATGCTACAGGTGACAATGATTTTACGTGAAGTTCTCCGATTATACCCATCGGCAGTTGTGGTTACTCAAAACACTTACAAGGAGACGCAACTTGGAAAATTATCTTTACCAGCTGGAGTCGAAATCTCCTTGCCCATACAGCTGCTTGTTCACCATGACTAAGAACTGTGGGGAGATGATGCAAAGGAGTTCAAGCCGGAGAGATTTGCAGAAGGAGTTTCAAAGGTAACAAAGGGCCAACTTTCATACTTGCCTTTCGGAGGCGGTCCACGGATTTGCATTGGCCAAAACTTTGCTATGATTGAAGCCAAAATCGCCTTATCATTGATATTACAACACTTCACCTTTGAGCTTTCTCCATCCTATGCTCATGCCCCTTCCTCAATTGCAAGTCTTCAGCCACAATATGGTGCTCATCTCATTTTGCATCAACGCTGATTGCTTATGAGTTATGCCTTGCGTGGCTAAGAAAGAAATTAAATTAATGTTTTAATAAATTTGCAAGGAATTATCATGATCGATATTATATTAATGAAGCAAACTTACGTGCAAGTAATGTTGATTTTTTCCTAGTGGGACAGTAATAAACTAATAATTGAAGATCGAGGTACGTAATTCTAATATTGGTTCAAAATTAAGTAATAATTTTGCTCAAAACAGCAAATTAAAGAACTTGAACCAACACGTACGTAGTAGATCTTTATCTTCTGGGTTTTGGCAGAGGATCAAACATTAAAACAATTCTCTGCCATATGGTCCATGCATTAAGAGTCGTATTCTACAGAACACCTGTCCTTTTCTACTACTATAATTCTCTATGTATTTCACAAACAAGAAAAGTACATGTGCTTGATCACTATTAAGGGATGTACTTAATTAATAATGGTCGACCCACTCAGATACCAAATTAAGCTCATTGGCCCCTAACTAACTTTAATTTGATGTTAATATATACTCATCAAATCAATGTCTGATGGGAACGCAATCACTTATTCGTTCTTTGGATATAGCTAGTCTGTGGGAATCTTTCATTGTATATAATGGTTAACTAGAAATCACAAGTTGAGCTTTTCTACAACATCATGCATTTAACATTAATTAATTCTAGCCATTTGATATTATATTCAATTAATTAACTTTTTGTTTTTTGTTTTATTTGTGTGGTTTATGGGGCAAAAGAAGGTTGATGATGAAAGAAAAGAATCTTTAATTCTGTTTATATAAGCATGGTTAATTCTTTTTATTGCAAATCTTGTTTTAAGTTTTTTTAGTTATAAATCAAGAACGTACAATAATAGATTGGTAATATAAGATCGAGAACAAACTTCAAGAATAAAAAAGATCGACAAGTCAATTCATTAAACAAGCAACACTAAAGAGCACTACTCTAATGAATACTAATGAAAAAGCTACTCGATCGATCAACATCATAATATATGTTGAATAATTTAAACAATCAATGATAAGAACATCCAATAACTCCAAGCTAGCTAGTGTCTAGCTAGTAGCTACTACATGCCATGAGGAAATTTAAAAACGAAGATGCTTGCCGTTTTTTATTTATTACAAATTTAGCTGCAATAAGTAAAATGATTTTATTCTAATTTTGTAATTAAACTTGATTGAACTAGCTTGCTTGCACACGCCTAACAAGGAGTCGGATTCCATGTTCCGGCACCAATACCATTTTTTGAACAGGGGAGTGGTGATAGTTTGGAGAAAGCGAAAATGAGAACTTGGATAGTATTAGAGAGAGTACTATCTTCAGCTCCATCATGGCAAACGTCTGGCCTATGCACAATCTATTCCCAAAACCGAATGGCACATATGCGTTTGGATCTTTGCATGCTTCAGTTACCCCATTTGCAAACCTCTCCGGCTTAAATTCATTAGCATCTGGACCCCAATTTTTGGGGTCGCGGTGCAATGATGCGGTGGCTATCCACATGTTGATGCCTTGTGGCACATCAAGGTCCCCAAACCTCATGTTTTTGAAGGCTTGCCTTGACAATAGGACTGTAGGCGCGTAAAGACGCAGAGTCTCTTGTATTACCATTGTCAGCTGCGTAGAGAAATTAATTAAGTAATGTAGCAACAAGTCAACAACTTTGAATTTACGTAATGAAATCATAATATATAAGAATTAATTCAAATAGTAGCTAGACACGTACCATTTTGAACTTGCGTAACGAATCCATGTCTTGTAAGCAACGCTGGAGTTCAGCATGATCCCCACAAACCTCAACAATCTCAGCTCGAACACGCTCTTGCCACTCAGGGTGCAAAGAAAGCAGCATCAAGGTCCATGATGCAGCAAGAGAAGTGGTCTCAGATCCTGCAAAGTAGATGGATCTACAATTGTCCAAAACAAAACGCTCAGTTTTATGTGTATGCATCCCATTGTTAGCAGCAGCAGTACTTTCTAGTAGCGTTTGTAGTAAGTCCGTTTGATCATTAGGTACACCACCACCCGATTGCCGCCCAATTTCAGCTTGACGATGCCTCACTAATTGGAGCAACATTGCGTCCACTTCTTTCCTTAAGTTCCATATCTTCTTGTCATTCTCAGAGGGAAGAAACCTGAAGATTAGGTGAGTACGTACGTACACAGTCAATTAAATAGTGGTAAAAGAGCCCTCTCACTCCATTTATTAATAGGAAATTATATAATAAAAAATATCTAAGCAAGAGTACCCTCACACAAGACATACATACGATGCCACAGAACTAGGGAAAACTGAAATTGGGAAGGCCCGGCTAAATGACATACCTGAAATTGAGAAAGCCAAAAAGCAAACTCGGTTTGGACAAAGCTTCTTGCATGAGAGCAATCTTTTCGAAAATCAGGTTTCCTTGAGAGTAAGAGCTCCCAAAACACGCTCTTGAGATGATGTCTCCGGAGAGGGTCTTCAAGTCCTCATCAATTCTCATGTCAAGAACTCCCGAATCCTGGCTAATTTCTAGTACAAAGCTCTCCCATTTTTTGATTATTTCCATCGTTGATGTCTGCATCAAACTCACCATGCCCTACATGCAGACATGAAGTGGTACAACGTACTCTTAACTCATGCTAACTTAATTTTAAAGATAACAACAACTTAGACAGCATGTTTATAGTATATGCATGTAAACAGATGCATATACTTACCTTAACCTTGTGAAGGAACAATTCGGGGGCAATGACTTTTTTCTGGCTGGCCCAGTGTTGTCCGTTAGACCGGATAATTCCGTCACCTAGCAAGGGTTGGAGTGGCTTACCCAGATATGTAGGTTTACCCAAATCCAAGGTGTTTTGCAGTTTAAGCTCTCTTAACAAATTTGGATCACTCACATAAAGGTGTTGGTTGGTCCCAGTCGAGTACATGTACATTGGACCTGAAGGCATAAGCATGTTTTCATCAAACTAATTACTATACGGTAAATTTGTTAGCATCAATCAGTTATATTTCTTATGAATTATATATGATAATCATTTTCATACGATCGTACCATACTCTTTTTCCCACTTGTGAAGGTAGGGGAATATGGATGGAACCCAATTGTGGTGCAGATGTTGTTGAGCATCGCTTGCAATCTTTGCGGCCGACTGCATATTCTGCATCTCAGGAACATTTCCGAAAGGGAAGCTCGGTCGTGGTCCTCGAATGCCTTGCTTATGAAGCACTGACCTAATTCTTCGAGGATTAAACCACAACTGGTTAAGCGCTTTCATTACCATGCTTGATACACCAAGTAATAAAACTGTCAGCAATAGCAGTGCTATTGCCATATCGATCTCTCTTTCTTGTCTGAGGCTCAGAAGTAGTGTGAGAGTTAGAAGGTGGTGCACTTAGAGAAAGGTATACATTAATTGTGCTAAGCCTTCTCCTCATTTATATACTACATATTTTTTTTGGACAATGATTCTTAGTTGGTTGGATATCGATATCCGAACAACTTCAAAAGCTAGTAGATATCAGGGATAAATAGATGGTCCATTGGTTCTACTCAAGCTCATCATGCAATTATACCAAAGGTCATTGGCTACATGAGAATAAACAGATATTTTTCCTTCTATTTTTGTAGTTATTGAATCACCGTGATGAGAATTATTCATTAATTGACTGATGTGAAAGTAATCTTTGACTAAGAAGATTTTTTCATTACTTGATCTCGTTTTGGTTTTGGGGTTTTGACGTCTAGAAGAAGATGAGGGACGATAATAGAAATGGAATCTTTTAGAAATGGAATCTTTATTTTACCTTTAAATCACAATTTCTCACAGTGAGTCACCAAATGAGAGATGCTTACAGCTAATAAGCTACTGATTTAATGGAAGCTAGATTCAATTAGCTTATTTTTTTGTGCTAATTCTAGCAATATGATAGATCATAGATTCAATTAGCTTATCTTTTTGTGCTAATTCTAGCAATATGATAGATCGAACATAATTAATTCTAGATGGCTTATTAATTATGTTCAACAACAGACCTATCATAAATCCCACTTTGGGAAAAGAGTAGGCCGTGAAGCAATAGCTCTTTCCTAAAACTACACTCAAGTTCCTGATCGAGTAACTTAAATTCTGGACCATTAATTGATTAGTGGTTATTACGTAACATCCGATTAATACTTATCATTGTGTCAAAACAATCACTTGTCATTCTGAACCAACTGTGCTAATTATTAAAATCAAGACTAAAGTGTCACACAAAAAGAAATATACTAGTTTCAAGAGTCCAAAAAATTAATAGTGCGATTGAAACCCTAAAATAGTCTAGACCTATTGCACGTGCTGCCCACCTCTCCCTCCGGTCTTGCCCCTCACACCACCACCAGTCTGTGTCTCTTTCCGTTCTTCTTTGCTTGGGATGTGCTAGCCTTTTCATGCTGTGATTCTGGCGGTGTTGTGGTGGAGTTCAGGTGCACAGATTCATTTAGGCTTGGGTTGGTCTCGCTAAAATGTACGTGTTTCTTTGTAATTAAACCTTACGAGTAGTGTAGTTCGTTAACTTTTGTGTTAAATTGTTAACACTGGTTACGACCTATAAGAAAAACTACTGCTTTTGACTCTCATATATTTTTTTTCAAGATTTTCACAAACGATGAAGATACGTATTTTTCAAGTATACATACATGCAAATTGACGCTGACCAAAGGTAAATAGTCACTGACTTTGATTTGATGGTAATGATAGTTTAACCCTAGCTCGCAATAACAAGAAAATCTAGCTCCATGCCAACAAGAGCCATTTGGAAATTTAAGAACGAAGATAAATGCCATTTTTGATTTTTCTATTTCAAATCTTGCTGCAATAAGTAAAATGGTTTGAATGTATTTTTGTAAAATCAAATTAACTAGCTAGCTGCTGCGTCTAGCTAGTTTGCTTGCACACGGCTAACAAGGAGCCTAATTCCATGTTCCGGCACCAATAACATTTTTTGAACAGGGGAGTGGTGATAATTTGGAGAAAGCGAAAATGAGAATACTATCTTCAGCTCTACCATGGCAAACGTCTGGCCTATGCACAGTCGAGTCCCCAAACCAAACGGCACATATGCATTTGGATCTTTGCATGCTTCAGTTACCCCATTTGCAAACCTCTCCGGCTTGAACTCATTATCATCCGGACCCCAATTTTTGGGATCACGGTGCAATGATGCAATTGTTATCCACATTTTGAACTCTTGAATTACCATTGCAAATGCATAGATAAATTAATTAATCAGCAACGATTTTGAATTTGATTAATGAAATAGGAAAAGAAAATAAAAAATAATTAATTCAAGTACGTACGTACCAATTTGAACTTGCGTCACGTATTCATGTCTTGTAAGCAACGCTAGAGTTCAACATGATCTCCACTAGGGCCGGACTTGAGATTTTGAGATCCTGAGGCAAATTCTAAAAGTTGCGCTCTCAAATTTTAACATGTATACAATTTTTTTATTTATATTTTTTATAATGCATGATTTTTTTTTTGATAAGGAAAAGAAAAAACAACAGGAAAAAGAAAAACTACAACTTAGAAACCCCTAGAGCAACCTAGACCAAAGAAATTATGGTTGAAGGTAGAGAGGGCATTGAGGGGGAGCCCATTATTCCATGTTTGCAAAGAATAAATCCGGTGGCCAATCGAAGTGATAGCATCCGCAGTGAAGTTTACTTTTCGGTGGATATGTTGAAAAGAGATAGCTTCGAACTTCGAAGCAATTGACGTAATGTCCTTTATAAGAGACTTTAGATGCCAAGTAATGTCCTTTTATAATGCATGATACAATATAGTAATCAACACAAATCCAATAAAAAATAATAAACAAAACATAATATCTAAAATAATATATATTATGATCAAAACCAATAAAATTGAAGATGTTCCAAACTATAAAAAAATCATATTAGGCAATACTATATATATATATATTATATACTATATAGAATACATATATAGTCTATAGTATATATATATTTTATATATTATATAGAATATATAGTCTATATGAGTAAAGCTATGATATGTTAACATTTCTCATACATAATGCGGAGAAAAAGTCATTGTTAGAGTAAATAAAGTCCTCATTAGAATAAATTAGGTTATTATATGAGTAATTAAATCTTAAAAATGGTAATTGTACGCATGAAATACGTTAACATGCATACATTAGAATTTTCCTAGTCTATAGTGTATATATATATAAATATATATATATATATATAGTATATAGTAACATATAGTATACAATAGTGTATACAGAATACCATAGTATACCATAGAGTATAGATATATATATATACACACACAACACATAAAAGGCCATGAATATACAAATTTTGTTTGGTACCCTCTAAAATTTTGGGCCTGAGGCAACCGCCTCTTGAGCTTCATATCAGATACGGGTTTGATCTCCACAAACCTCAACAATCTCGGCTCGAACATGCTCTTGCCACTCAGGGGCAAAGAAAGAAGTATCAAGGTCCATGATGCAGCAAGAAAAGTGGTCTCAGATCCTGCAAAGTAGATGGTTCTACAATTGTCCCAAAACAAAACGCTCAGTTTTATGTGTATGCATCCCATTGTTAGCAGCAGCAGCACTTTCTAGTAGCGTTTGTAGTAATTAAGTCCTTTTTATCATTAGGTACACCACCATGCCACCCGATTGCCGCCCAATTTCAGCTTGACGATGCCTCCCTAGTTGGAGCAACAAAGCGTCCACTTCTTTCCTTAAGTTCCATTTCTTCTAATTGTCATTCTCAGAGGGAAGATCGAAATCTGAAGATTAGGCGAGTACACGTACAAATGGTTGTGGAAGAGCCCTCTCACTCCATTTATAAAAAGAAATTAAAAATGGAGTCAAACTGGTGGCCTTCTTTTGATGTCATCAGACAATTTTTATATTTTTTAAATAAATAAGAGATTATGCGATATTAGTTCATCGGAAGCAGACGATGTAGGGAACAAGTCCCACCCTCAATCCCAAAGAAGAAGGGTCTGCCACACTCTGGGAACCCACCGCCTTTCCCCATATTTAAATTTTATTAATAAAAGAACAAAAATACAAATAGGAGAAGGAGAGGACAAAAACCTTACCCCATAATACAAAGAAGAAAAAGAAAATGGAAATCTTAAACTTTCATCATGTAAACAAATAAACCTCAAAAGAAAAAAATTAAAAAGCAACAATAGTCCAATAACCATTTTCTACAGGTAGGATTAGTTGGTTAGTGGGAATTACTTTGTTTTCGAAATCTGAAGGACTTCATAATGCTATAGGTAACCATGATTTTACGTGAAGTTCTTCGATTATACCCATCAGGAGCTGAGGTTACTCACTTACTCGAAACTCTTACAAGGAAACGCGACATGGAAAATTATCTTTACCAGCTGGCATGGAGTCGAAATCTCCTTGCCCATACTGCTTGTTCACCATCACGAAAAACTGTGGGGAGATGATGCAAAGGAGTTCAAGCCGGAGAGATTTGCATAAGGAGTTTCAAAGGTAACAAAGGGCAAACTTTCGTACTTGCCTTTAGGAAGCGGTCCACGGGTTTGCATTGGCCAAAACTTTGCTATGATTGAAGCCAAAATCGCATTATCATTGATACTAATTACAACACTTCACTTTTGAGCTTTCTCCATCCTATGCTCATGCCCCTACCTCAATGATAAGTCTTCAGCCACAATATGGTGCTCATCTCATTTTACATCAACGTTGATTGCTTATGAGTTATGAATTGCGTGGTCAAGGAAAGAAGAACACCAAATAGAGACACAGTAGTTGTTGGACTCGGATTCTCTCTCTCTCTCTCCACATATTTTAAATTAAAAAAAAAATATAAAATAAATAAACAAGTGGACAAGTTTACGTGGGGTCTTCAGAGTTTTTTTTATTTTTTTAATTATGTTATTTTTTGTTTTTCCTTCAATATATTTAAGTTTATATATTGACTAATATAATGAGAATTGAGGAGGGACAAATCTTGTGTGGGGATTGAGATCCTCTCCTCACCCCCATCTATCTCTTATTTTCCCACCAAGAGATCTGGGCCGTCCATTTCGAAATGGACGGCCCAGATCTCTTGCACTTTTCTAAACTCCATACCCCACCCCAAAAGTGTAAACAATCTTGGCCCTCCATTTCGAAATGGACGGCCAAGATCTCTTGGTGATGCAATCTCTCTCCTCTTGGTGAGGAGAGGATCCGAGTCCCTTGTGTGGTATGTTTCCTTGCTGCATGCTATCAAACAAAAGCTTAAAATCCAAACAAAATTTGCCCCTACGGTTAAAAGTTTTAAAATCTAAGGGTTAAACATATATGTAAGAAATTGTAAAGTTGTGGTTATTTCTAACCGTCCATCCATGATGAGTCATTATTGTAGTGGTTGTTGAATTTTAGTAATAACCAACATCTTTTCGATAAAAAAAAAAAGTTCTAAGTTAGAACTGGTGAGTTCGGCCATAACGTATCACATTTGTAAGTTTGTAACAGATGCTCCAAGGTTGAACGAGGCCAAATGCGACTCAGAGTCATTCAATACTGTTAAGAGAATCAGAAATGAACAAACCAGAACCATTGACAACGGTGGTGCTCCAACTCGAAAGAATGAGCCCAAAACAGTGCATAATTTCAAACCAAAGGGCCGGGAATGACATCCTGATAGTATAATGAAGAGAAGTGTCACACTCACACAACCTTTGCTCAACATCCAGAAATCTTCTGACGATGAAATATATGCGAGGGCCAAGCCAGAATAACGTGCAACAGGGGACATGTATAAGTCGTAATTTGCCCGAAAAAAAGAAACAAAACATAAATGATTTCCCTACATTTTAGTTCAGCCTCTACTCTGTCGATAAGACATAATATGAGCAACACGAAGCCTCAATTTATTGGAGATCATAGGTTTCCCTGATAATAAAAATGGAACCAGGTTAATGATGAGGCAGCTATACAGTTCCACTTTGGTATCAGCACCAGAAGTAAATATATGAGTTTTATAGCAGTAGCCTTTGAGAACATACATGGAGGAAAAGGTTTCCAAGGCATATTTGAGTACCTACACTCCTACGGTTCCTAAACACAGTAGAATCAGATTATCCGCGCAACTTAATTGAGAAATCGAGAAGGGGAGAGAAGCTCAAGTTTTCTTTTGAACCAGCTAATTGGCTAAAGCCATCAAGAACTAGCAAATTAAACGAAGAGTAGGGTTGTAATGCAGCTTCTAATCTAGTTGAGCATGGTGATGAAACATTGAAGGCAAGAACAGTGTGGAAGGAAAACGAAATCCCACTTAACTACCAAGGAAGCATAACTTTTCCTCAACTACCAACGAAATCCCACTTAACTACGTACCAAGTTAGTCAAAGCTAGCTTATCTATTGACCAAGAAAAGTTTTCTTCAGTTCTTTGGTATAGATAAGCTAGTCAAAGTCCTAGTCAATTTAATTAGGCAGCTAAAAATTCTTTACATAACAACACCATGGAAGCATAAAATGATAAAATATTTACATCAATTTACATCATTTCCTAGGTAAATTGAAAAGACATTCTCCACTCTCCTTTCAAAATCCTAGAAATTTCTAAAAAAACGTACTGCATAGCATGATGAGCAATCTAAAATTTAAAGAAACAATAATCGATGTTCTTGCATTTGTTTCATGCAACATACCTAAAGATGTTCTTATTTCCCTCCTCCCTCTTCAGATAATCACGAGTGATAAGATCTTCGATGCGCTTCTTAATTGCTTTGATATCAGGCTTGAACATATGTCTCAACTGCTCGACACACTCTGTGACTAATTGTTGATGACCCAAAACTTTCCGAGTCTTCATAATCCGCACAATTGCAGCATCAATAGCATAACGTCTGTCTTTATTAACATCACCGATCACATCCTTCCTTGCATCCATTACTGGTGGGAGGGGAATCTTAATTCTTCTCCTTTTGTCTGTGAACGTAGAGTTGAAATGGAAGCTGTCATTTGGAGAAATAGTCATTGTGTTTGGCTCCTTAATGAGGATCTTGTAATTGGCACAAGACATCGAGTGAAGAATTCTAACCAAGTCGTCATGGGGAAGGTTTAGCTGAGTTAATATTTCTGAATAACTCAATCTATCTTCAGTATTGAAGAGTAATAGGAGAGCAGCCTGATATGTTGACACAAGCAATTCAATTTCTTTTGGCTTAAATTTTCCAATAATATAGCAAGTGCCTAATGAATAAATCCATGTAAGTCTTCTGTGTTTAGTTTTTGTTCCATAGAATCCTTTGAAAGCTTCAATACACTTGACCATCTCTGTAGGAAGGTTAAGATCAAATGAATTAAAGCTTGTCCAGAAACCAGTTGTAAGAACAGTGACTGTCAAATCCATCCCAGGATTTAGACTTGGGTTACTGCAAAGGTATTCCTCAAAGCTGGTCTGATTGTCCTGAGCCAATGTCAAATCTGTGACCATTCCCTCCATCTTTGACGTGAAATGTCCACCCCATTGCTGCTTCAGCATTGTTAGAATACTCCTTTCATGGTTCATGTTGGCACTCCGATTAAACAATAGCCGACGAGCAAGTCTTTTCCTGTAGAATGCTGCAAAAAGGTCCTTGTCACTGATGTAAGGAAGTAACGTCCTAACAACCTTCTCAAGCGTTTCTTCTATGCCCTGATCACCACTCAACTCAATGCTCCCACCCTTTTGTAAGTCATTATCACAGAATGCAACAAGTAATTCAGCAACTGATCTCCCAGCAACAGCTTTATTGCAGAATACCTCGAAAGCCTCCTTCAGAGCCTTGTGAAAGAGAGAGTGATTTTTAAAGCAATCATTTATATATGCCAAATACTTATCATGCAGCTTGATTATATACCTGACAAGGAGCTGTTCCCCAATGCCAACTTCATTTGAAGCCTGGTTAATTGCAGCCTTTTCAGCCTGTTGGACCAAGGTTGTAACTCTAGCAGTATCAAGCTGTTTAAATAGATTAGCAACAGCTTCAAAGCCTTGAGGAACTTTATGGTAAAGCCTATACGTCCCCGAAATATCCTCCACCTGACCTTCTCTAAGCAAAGCAAGACCTCCAGAAATAGCTTCATTCAAAACTACCTCCAAAGCCTCAGTCAGAGCCATGTGAAAGTGATGATGATGTTTAAAGCAACCATTGACATATACCATAAACTTATCATGCAGCTGGATTAATTTCCTGACAAGGACCTGTTCTGGCATGTCAGCTCTTTCAGAAGAAGCCTGGTTTTTTGCAGCATCTTCAACCTGTTGAAACAAGCTTGTAAGTTCAGCAGTAAGTTGCTGTTTAACTAATAGATTTGCAAGAGCTCCGAACAACTCATGTTTCACTTTCTCCACCAACTTCTGCTTACTGCTTGGATGCAGGTATTGAGAAACTCTATCCCTCTCCCTTGTCAAACATTCCTCAGCCTTCAATATGTACTCTGTATAAGAATCCTCCAAAATCCAACGCGATGCTCTACAGGAATAGTATTCACCTGTATCTCTTAGTATGTGTGCTTCAAAGTCCTCTTCATAAGCATCCATTTTTCCCATTCCAATTTCAACAAATACATCTACTACATTCTTCAACAGTTGTTTGTGAATTTCCTGTCCCTCTCTTACACTACGAACAAGACTATTTACAGCAACACTCACCTTAGCATCTTCCCTACAAACCAAACCACGGAAGCAGACACATCCAACTTCATTTAGCCGAGGAAGTGAGCTCGGAGGCTTGTACCACCTATCAATGCAACTAAAAAAGCGGTACATCCACCGATCCACAACGGTATAGGTTCTCCATCTTTTCACAAGCTCCCACAGCAAACTAAACTCATTACGCTTCTCTCTTATGCAGGGCAATACTGTCCGAGCAATGTATTCCTCAAATGTCTCCCTATATTTCTGATCAAGCTGTTGAGCATAATTGTAAGGGGGGTGTTGAGTACACATGTCACTGATAGTTGCGTAAAGCTTCATATACTCTCCTCCACTTAATGGAGGCTCTCTTAATCCTTCTGCAATCCTCTTCAGCTTCGCGATCGAGTTACAGATGTAGTCCCATCCTTGATCCCACTTGATAATCTCAATCTCGTCTTCCATTTCTTCTTCGTATTTGGGTGCTTTAATTACTGAAAAAGAAATGATAGATGATCCACTAACTCTATATTTTCATACATGATCCAACACAGTGTTTTTCCAAACTAAAACTGAGTCGAAGCTACTTGATTCAAACTATAATTGAATGGAAAGAAAGAAGAAAAAGAAAAGGAAGATGCAATATACCGCGCGCGTTGAAACAGACGGTTTGTGTTTCTGGTTTAAGCTGCGATCCAACTCAATTCAACCACCAAGATACAGAGCTCAACAGAAGCAGTTGCCTTGCAATTTCTCTCTATTTTTTTTTTGTTATGTTTTGACTTGGAAAAGTTGGACGGAAACAAAAAGAAAATTTAAAAAGAGACTTTATTTGTGCCAACCTCATTTGCATGCATCACTTAGATAGTTAGATGCACCACATGAGATGCATGGTAGCAAAGAAAATAAAAAAAGAGACATACTTTGTGCACACCATGTTGCATGCGAATGTCGTGCATCTGTCCAATAGTGGATTTTACATTTTTGCCCATGTAATGCCGAGGCTCCTCTAAACCGTAAACCGAGACCAACCTAGCTTCATTTTCTCCCTTCCTTAGAAATTAGACCGGCTTAGGTTGTCGGTGAGCTGTGACCGGTTGATTATTAATAAAATCAATATTGTGGAGATCATAACTTTTAATCTCACTGGCATCTAAATATAAGTGGGGGTAGAAATAAAAATAATCGTTTCTTCTTGAAAAAAAAGAAAAAACACCCTAGGTTCCTCTAAACCGAGACCAACCTCAACTTAGCTTCGTTGCTAGCCTCACTGTTTGTTGAGGTTTGCTAAACAACGAAGGGAAGCACCGCATTGGATGTCTGTTTTGGTTGCTGGCAAGGATTTGTTTAGCGGATGCATGCTTCGCTTACGCCAGAGCATAGTTGGGATGTGATGGTCGATTTGTTTTTATATAGAGAACCTTATGAGGCCAAGCAAAAAGGAGGAAGAAACAGTTCAATGGCTTGCCCAAATTGCTGATGCTTCTGCACCAGCAGCTATTGCAGCTGCACCAGCACTTCAGCTGCACCTTCTGTCAGCTAGACTCCAGTACCAGCAGCTTTATCAGCAGAAGGGTGCCATACTGATATTCCGCCGCTGTAGATTGCGGCATCTTGAAGGGATCCAGTACCAGCAGCTTTGTTTAAATTTCTGATCCAAAATCAGATATTGCCCTGCTTCTTGCGATATAGTGTTTTGGATTGATACATGATTAATATCTGTGTGAGTCTCCAAATCACTGAAAGTATAGCAAACTAAGTAGAAGCTTTACCTACAGCTTCTATGTACATGATATCAAATCAATGATGAGACAATATCAAATGAATGGCAAAGAGTATTTATAAACTTACTTTTACTGTGCAAATAAAAAAAAAGATCCAAAAAGACACAGGCCTCCCAAATACAGCTAAAGAGATAACCAAACAGCCTAAAGCCTAAAGCCTAAGAATCAAATCAGAGGAGTTAAAACTGAAAGCAGTAAAAGAAAATAAGAAATACCATGTTGCAAGAAAATCTCACAAAAAGGAACCCTTCTGACAAAGATAACTAAACAATTGAAAGAAGACAATAACAAAAGAAAATCTTAAAAGGAAGTTATGCAGAACGGCTAAATAGACTGGTCGGTTTGAACAAAATGGTGAGAGTAATGGAATTCAAGACAAGCATCGGATGGAAACTCTCATTTTCAAATATGCAATTATTCCTTTAGTGGAGATAACAGGACGTCCCCAGCCCCAAGTAATGAATGGAAAGGCAACAAGGTTCAAAGCTAAGCAGTTGAACTGTTTACAGTTTGGTATCAACATCAGCTAAGAGGTAAAAATATGACTTATAATGGGTTTAGCCTTGAGACCAGTCATTTGGAAGCAAATGGACAAATAGTTTTCAACATTTCATATCATTTCTTTTGTCTTTTTTTTTTATATATATATAAGAAATTGGGCTATCATCAGAAGAAAGGAGCAATAAATAAAATGAACAATGAGTCCATCACTGAAAACTAAAAAAGCTTAAGATTGCAACTTTACTTCAGATAGGATATGTCATCACAACAACAATGGAACAACTAAAGACTAAGTTCATATCATTTCGGTTGGTTGAATAGCATAAAACTGGCTTTAATGGTAAATTGAATACATTCTCCAGTGTACATTCAAAATCCTAGAATTTCTACAATCTACAGCATAATAGCCACTAAAGCCAATTATAGTTCATATCCTACAATCTACACAAAACTGGTTGTAGCTGCACATAATTGACAGCAATCTAATATCAGAATAAACTATAATTCATATTCATGTACCTACAACATATGAAGACTCCAACACTTGAATCACACAACATACCTATATATCTTTTGGTTTTCCTTGTCTCTCTCCAAGTAGTCACGAGTGATAAGATCTTCAATCCGCTTCTTAATTGTTTTGATGTCGGGCTTGAACATATGTCTCAACTGCTCAACACACTCTATAACTAATTCTTGATGGCCAAACACTTTCCGACTTTTCATAATCCTCACGATTGCAGCATCAATAGCATATCGCCTGTCTTTATCCACATCTTTCATTACCTCCCTCCTCTCATTATCCACTGGTGGGAGAGGAATCTTAATTCTTATCATTCTGTCAGTGAACATAGAGTTGAACTCAAAGGTGTCATTTGGGGAGATAATCTTTGTATTTGGCTCCTTAATGAGGATCTCATACTTGCCGCATGACAGTGAATGAAGAATTCTAACCAAGGCATTCTCTGGAAGGTTTAACTGAGATGAGATTTCCGAATAGCCCAATCTATCTGCTGTATTGAAGAGTAGCAAGAGAGCAGCTTGATAGGTTGACACAACCAATTCAATTATTTTTGGCTCAAACTTGCCAACAATGTTGCAACTGCCCAATGAGTAAATCCATGTAAGTTTTCTGTGTTTTGTTTTAGTTTCATAGAATCCCTTGAAAATTTCAACACACTTCATCATCTCTGAAGGAAGGTTCAGATTAAATGATTCATAACTTGGCCAAGAACCAGTTGTAAGAATAGTGACTGCCACGTCCATTCCAGGATCTATATTTGGGTTACAACGAAGATATTCCTCAAAGCTGTTCTGAGTGTCCCGAGCCAAGGTCCAATCTGTAACCATTCCCTCCATCTTTGAGGTGAACTGTCCACCACACTGCTGTTTCATCTTTGTTATAATGCTCTTTTCATGGTCCTTGTTGGCACTCCGATCAAACAGTAGGCGGCGAGCAAGTCTTTTCCTGTAGAATTCTGCAAAATGGTCCTTGTCACTGATGTAAGGAAGCAACGTCTTAATAACCTTCTCAAGTGTTTCTTCTATGCCCTGATCACCACTCAACTTCTCACTCCCACCCTTTTTAAGAAGATTATCACAGAATGTAGCAAGTAATTCAGCACATGAGCTGCCAGCAACAGCTTTATTGCAAAATACCTCAAAAGCCTCATTCAAAGCCTTGTGAAAATGATAGTAGTTTTTAAAGCAATCATTGACGTATGCTGTATGCTTATCATGCAGCTCAACTAATTCTGTGACAAGAACCTGTGCTAGCATCCCAGCTCCAGGGGAAGAAGCCTGGTTTCTTGCAGTATCTTCAACGTGTTGAAACAAGGATGTCAATTCTGCAGTAACTTTCTGTCTAACTAATACATTAGCAAGAGGTTCAAATAACTCATGCTGCACTGTGCGCACCAACTTATGCTCACTGCTCGAAGGTAGGTAATGAGAAGCACTTTCCCTCTCCTTTCTCAAGCACTCTTCAGCTTTCAGAAAGTAATCTACATAAGAATACTCCTCCAAAATCCAACTAGATGCTTTACGAGAATAGTACTCACCTGTATCTTTTAGCAAGCATGCTTCAAGGTCCTCAATGTAAACATCCATTTGTCCCTTGCCAATCTCAACAAACACATCTATCACATTCTTCAATAACGCTCTGTCAATTTGCTCTCCCTCACGTTCTTTATGAATAAGACCAATTACAGCATTTCTCACATTGGCATTCAAATCCTGACACACCAAATCTCGGAAGCAGTTATGCCCAACATCACGTAGCCTGCGAAGTGACTTGCGAGGAATGAAGTAACGATCAAGATAATGAAAGAAGCGCGACAGCCACCTCTCTAAAATTTTATGCTTCTCCCAACTTCTGACAAGCACCTGCAACATAATAACCTCATCATTCCCCTCTCTTAGAGAGGGCAACACCTCGGAATTAATGTACTCCTCAAAAGTCTCCCCATATTTGTCATAAAGCCGTTGCGAATAATCATAAGGGGGTCTTTGAGTACACATGTTATAGATAGTATTGTAGAGCGTCATACGCTCTTCGGAGTTGAAATCGGGCTCCGATGATCCTTCAACAATCCTCTTCAACTTCTTAATCCCCTCCTGAATAAAGTCCCACCCTTCATTAAACTCTATATATTTGTATTCCATTGTAGCCTCCAACTGGAATAGAATTTCATATATAACAAATTAGAAAAATTCTTGACCATATATTAAAGCCAGTAACAAACTTCATTCAGCAGTCCAACAATTACAGTGTTTCAGTTTTACCCAAAAAGCTAAAAATTTCAGCAACACCCATCGATATACAGACCAAATCAGCTTTAACAATCTATGACATGTGTATTCCAAACTAAAATCGACTCGAACCTAATCGATTCAGACTGAGTGTTTCTGATTAACGAAATGAAAGAAAAAGAAATGGAAGATAGAATTTACCTTTCCGAAATTGGACTGCTTCTGCTTACGATCTTCGAATCCCAGGCAAGCCCCAAGTTAATTGCAGGTCAGAGAGAGAGAGGGGGCGAGCGTCTTTAAGGGTTTTGGAGACGAAGAACTGAGACTGACTCTCGGTTTTTATTTCTACAAAATGCTTTTCGGAGTTTCTATTTTTGTTGATGGGAAAATTCGAAATTGGGGACTCAAATTAGAAATTGATTAAAGGAGTTTCTTTCCAGATATGGAATTAACTAATGAAGGAGAGTATTTGTTCACAAAATGACAAGCTTTGAAGTTTGAACTCCTCAACAAAAAAAAAAATGTCGCAATGCCTACACCACCTGGCATGCTTATGTGGTGTATATGTCCAATATGAGATCGACACGAGGCTTGCTTACTTAGCATACGCCACCTGGCCTACCGCGTGCCATGTACGTGTATGAGTACATCAGTGTACACGAGAAAGTTTTCGATACGATAGTGTCACAAGACATGTCCGCTTCACTAACTACGTACTATTCATAAATGTAAATAATCAAACGCAAAATATCTTTGTATTTTATGTGAAAATCAAAAAAAAAAATTACTCTTTTAAAATTTGTGTAAGTAAAGATTGTCTCCGCGTATAATTTTTCGGATATTTTCAGTAATTTAGTTGAGTTCTTCATGAGGTAATAAAATTATTTACTTCTTTAAATGTGAAAACAAAATAACTTTACTTCAACTCAAAATACATTCGCCTAATTAACTCCAAAGTTTTAACCTTGTGCCAAATGATAATTTGATCCAATAGAGTATTAAGTCTCATTGATTTGATCTTGTAGAATTTGACCCATTTTCTCATTAAGCGAAAGGTACGAAATAAATCAAATTGATTTTTGATCAAAAGTACTATGTAAAAACCTTTGTTTTTTTCTCTTTCTCGTAGGTACACATTTTTTTTCCTTCTATAAAAGAGGATAAAAAAATTCACTCCTACCCACATTTGAATCAATAGAGAACCTTTTTTTTTCTTCTATATATGTATAAATGTTTCTATATAAATCGATATTATTGCATTTAATTCCTTTCCGATACCTCTCAAGAAAAATTCCAAATTTATCTCACATTGACTAGTCAGTGTGAGCTTATCCATGTGGTTATGCACTTTTTGAATATGAATCCATTTTTTGAAAAGACCCTGTACGTCTTTCTTGCTTTAGACCATTTATTAACAACCTAATCTGATTCGTAATCTAATATGTAAACCAATCAGATTAGGTCGAATTACAAACACAGTCCTATGTAGTGGAGAAAAATTTCATATATATATATATATATATAATACTTTCTCGGCCAAACCATATAAACAGATCATATAGAAATTAGGATTAATTACTAGAGTTGAATGTAATCCAATCTAAATCAAATACTAGTTACAAGGCAAAGCCAATTGTATAGGACACGGGTATAGACTTTAGGTTGTGTGCGGCCCAAGTTATAGAAACCCTAAACATGCTCTCTATATAAGCATCTACGGAGAGGTTCACGACGTAGCTATAAGAATTCTCAAGCAAGTGGGCAACCAAAAAAAACTCTGATCCAAGGTAAATTCCGTCTTCCTTTTTCTTCCAATAATTCGAGTTGTAAATCATGACGATCGTTCTATATATTGCTACATATATGTCTTTCTTTTTTTTATCCAGTTTGATCGCCTTTCTATCAAAACCCTACATATTTCTTATGTGTTTGTTTGACATCGTTATAGGTTCGAAGACAATGGAAGACAGAGTAATTATACGGTATGAACAAGGATGGGAGGAATTGCAGAAGTGGATCACGAAGCTGAAGAGGATTGTAGAAGGTTTACCAGAGCCTGAATTCACCGCAGAATCTTATATAATTCCTTACACAACTATCTATCACATGTGTACTCAGAAACCCCCCCATGATTGTTCTGAAAAACTTTATGAAAAATATTGTGAGACCTTTGAAGATTACTATACCTCAACGGTGTTGCCCTCTCTAAGAACTGCGAAGAATGATGAGTCCCTGCTGAACCAGCTCGTCGAAAAATGGGCAAATCATAAGGTTATGGTAAGGTGGATGTCTCGCTTCTTTAATTATCTGGACCGCTACTATGTTCACCGAAGGTCACTTCCTTCGTTAAAAGAAGTTGCTCTTCAATGCTTCAGAGATTTGGTTTATCGCGAGGTACGCGATAATGCCAGAGATGCTGTGATTGGCCTTATTCATAAAGAACGCGAGGGAGAGCAGATTGACAGAGAGCTAGCGAAGAAGGTGATAGATATATTTGTTGAAATTGGAAATGGGAAAATAGATGATGCTCATGTGCATCACTGCTTAGAACGGAAAATAGATTATGCTTATCTGCATGACTGCTTAGAAATTGGAAATGGGAAAATAGATGATGCTTATGTGCATGACTTTGAGGCAGTCATGTTGGAAACTACGGGTGAGTACTACTCTCGTAAAGCCTCGAGTTGGATTTCGGAGGGATATTCTGACGCGGATTACATGTTGAAGGCCGAGGAATGCTTGACAAAGGAGAGGGATAGAGTTTCTCACTACCTGCATTCAAGCAGTGAGGAGAAGCTGATGGACAAAGTGCAGGCCGAGTTGTTTGAACCTCTTGCAAATCTATTTAAACAGAAAGTTACTGCTGAACGTACAAATTTGGTTCAAGAGGTCGAAGCTGCTGCGAAAAACCAGCCTTCTGGGAACGAAGCTGATACACCGGAACAGGTTCTTGCCAGAGAATTAAACGAGCTGCAGAATAAGTATACTGCATATGTCCAGGATTGCTTTAAAGACTTCCATCACTTTCACAAGGCTCTGAGTGAGATATTTGGCAGTGAAGCTGTTCCTAGGAGTTAAAAATAAAAGAGAAAAGTTGATGGGTTGATCAGGTCATAACAGAAACTTTATATATATATAATTATATATATATATATATTTTTTTTTACTTATCTCAAATGTTAATGGATAGTTGGTTTTAGTGTTTTTGAACAAATATATAGATTTCAGAGAGCTGTCAATTATGTGCAGCCCTTTAAGAAATTCAATTTGAATACCTAGCGCACAAATTAGTTCATGAACTAAACTTAAACTTGTAACCAGAATATTATAGTTTCTATGCATGCATGAACGTTCCAAGAATTAATGACGAAAATATTTCTGCTGAAACAAATAATTTCTAAGGTATAGTCAACAACAAAGGCAATTGTAAACATATTAGAATGCAACTAATTTCCTTCAGTTCGCCTCAAAGTCCTAGTCAATTTAGTCAACTTGATGGAAACAAACAACCAGAAAACCTTACTGACAAAACCTTGGAAGCAAATGGAAAGTATAAATGTTCATCATTTCAAACTCACCTCTTTTGGTGAAAAAATTGCAGAAAAAGTGAATTGAACAGGTAAATGTCTAAAAGAGCAACACATGATTAACACCAGAACAAAATCCAAAGAAACCAAAGGATTAAAACCAGACCAAACTCCAAAGAAACCACAGGAAATTCCTTATCCCAGTTATATGAAGACTCCAATGATAGCATCACACAAGGTACCTGTACAAGTTACAGTTTTCCTTGTCCCTTTCCAGGTACTCACGATCGATGAGATGTTGAATGCGCTCCTTGATGGCTTTGATGTTAGGCTTGAAAATCTGTCTCAACTGCTCAACACACTCCACAACCAGTTGTTGATGACCCAAAACTTTCTGCCCCTTCATAATCCGCACGATTGCAGCATCAATAGCATATCGCCTGTCTTTGTTAACACCATCTCTTACCTCCTTCCTTTCATCCGCTACTGGTGGGAGAGGAACCATAATTCTCCTCATTGTGTGTGTGAATTTAGAATTGAACTCAAATTTGTCATCTGGGGAGATAGTCTTTGTATCTGAATTCTTAATGAGGATCTTGTACTTCGCACATGACAGCGAAAGAAGGATTCTGACCAAGTCACCATGATTAAGTTGTAACTGAGTTGAGATTTCTGAATAGGTCAAAGAATCAACAGTATTGAATAGTAGCAGAAGAGCAGCCTGATGGGTTGACACAACCAGTTCAATCAGTTTTGGCTCAAACTTCCCAATAATGTTGCACGTGCCCAATGAGTAAATCCATGTAAGTTTTCTGTGTTTCGTTTTTGTACCATAGAACCCCTTGAAAACTTCAACACACTTCACCATCTCTGCAGGAAGGTTAAAATCAAATGATTTATAACTTGGCCAGAAACCATGTGTAAGAACAGTGACTGTCAAATCCATCCCAGGATTTGCCTCTGGGTTACTTCGAAGATATTCCTTGAATGTCATCTGAGATTCCCGAGACAAAATGACATCAGTGACCATTCCCTCCATCTTTGAGGTAAACTGTCCACCATATTGCTGTTTCATCTTTGTTAATATACTATTTTCAAGGTCCTTGTTGGCACTCCGATCAAACAATAGACGGCGAGCAAGTCTTTTCCTGTAGAATTCTGCAAAGAGGTCTCTGTCACTGACATAGCGAAGCAACGTCGTAACAACCTTGTCAAGAATTTCTTCTATGTCCTGATCACCACTCAATTTCTCATTCCCACTGCTTTTCAGTATATTATCACAGAATGCAGCAAGTACTTCAGCAAGTGAATTGCAAAACACCTCAAAAGCCTCATGAAGAGCTTTGTGAAATAGGGAGTGATTTATAAAGCAGTCATTGACATATGCCATATTCTTATCGTGCAGCTCGAGTAATTTTCTAACAAGGACCTGTTCCTTCATGCCTGCTCCATTTGAAGCCTGGTTATTTGCACTATTATCAGCCTGTTTGACCAAGGCTGTACCTTGAGCAGTAACATGATGCTTAAATACATTAGCAAAAGGTTCCAATCTTCCAGGTACTTTATGGTAAAGCGTATATATCAGTGAAAGATCCTCCACCTTATCCTCTCTAAGTAAAGCAAGACATCCAGAAGAAACTTTATTGCAAAATCCCCCAAAAGCCTCATTCAGAGCCCTGTGAAAGTGAAAGTAGTTCTTAAAGCAATCATTGACATATCTCATATACTTATCATGCACCTCAATTAATTTTCTGACAAGGACTTGTTCTGGCATGCCTGCTCCATTGGAAGAAGCCTGGTTTTCTGCAGCATCTTCAACCAGGTGTACCAAATTTGTACATTCTATAGCAACTTGCTGTTCAAATACATTAGCAAGAGGATCAAACAACTCATGTTGCACTTTATCCACCACCTTCTGCTCACTGCTTGAATCCATGTAATGAGAAACTCTATCCCTCTCCTTTCTCAAGCATTCCTCGGCCTTCCTCATGTAATCTGTATACGAATCCACCAAAATCCAACTAGATGCTTTGCGAGAGTAGTATTCACCTGTATCTCTTAGCATGTGTGCTTCAAAGTCCTCTTCATAAGCATCCATTTTTCCCATTCCAATTTTAACATATACATCTATCACCTTCTTCAATAACTTTCTGTCAATTTCCTCTCCCTCACGTTCTTTATGAATAAGACTGATTACAGCAACTCTCGCCTTGGCATTTACTTTCCGATACACCAAATCACGGAAGCAGTTAGGTCCAACAATTTCATCTATTCCAGGAAGTGACCTAAAAGGCATGTAGTAGCGATGAAGATATTTAAAGATGCGTGGCACCGTACTAACCACAAATTTATGATGTGCCCATCTACGGACAAGGTCCCACAAAATAGACTCATCATCCTGATTCGTTGGCATAATGTATTTTTCACATCTCTCCCTGCATTCTTCACCTATCTTTCGGTATTTGATATAAAGCTGTTCAGAACAATCGTAAGGGGGCCTTTGCACACACATGTTAAAGACCATTGTGTGTAACATCATGTATTCTTCAGCTGTGAATGGACGATATGTTCCATCCATCACCTTTAGCTTTGACATCCCCTCCTCAATATATGCCCATCCTTCATTGAACTCAACGAGATCACGATATATTCTTGGCATATCCATTATTGCAAATACAAATATTCAGTATCCTGCAATTATAATTCAAAAGGAATATGTATGAACGTTGTTATGACTTGGATAAATTTAATAAAATGGAAATATAACCAAATCAGAAATTATTTTAACTGTTAATGGTTAAGGTAACATTCTGGTCATCATCAAGGCATGTAAAAACAATAAATATCATGATGTAGAGAAGCTTACTTGAGTCCATAGTGATATAATTAGATAGAGATCGTTATAGAAATATCTATGTATACTAAATATATCAGCCGAAGCAGAGAGTTTGTCCGACAAACTCAAATAAGTATGATAGTGATCAAATGACTAATATCTGGAATTAATTGATTTGTTAAGGAATGATCCTTAAAGGATACCTAAAACATTTGTAGTTTCAATCATTGGTGTGCAGTGTGTGTGTGTGTGTGGTAATACTATACCGTAAGGGAGTTACAGACAAAGGAAGCATGTTCAAGTGTACGTTGGCCACAAATAATGGACTGCATAACTTAATAAGCTCTATAGCTATGATGTTTCAATGAGTTACGTTTATATTGAATCAGGTGTCTTAGGTATGTTAACTGGCATGTCCTGGTTATACACACGAATAAGCTCTCACTGTAAATGATTCACTTTTAAGATGCTTTGGAGGAGAAATGGTAGGCACGCGAAACTCAAAATATCGTGCTAAAGAGCATGAAGAGGCATGAATGAAATGAATTAAAGTAAATTTCTCGTATTTTCTTTCCTTTTCTTGTATTCTGTCCTTATATTGCCAGCTTCAATATGAAGTTCCAATGACGTGAACTCCACGGATAATCTCCATAAAAACCATTCTTGAATATCTGTTGGCTAAGAGTGGAGCAGCAACCACAACTTCCACCAGATGGCAGAAGCTTGGATCCATCCATTATCTTTTCCTCACAATCCCTCAGACTGCCACCAGTCCCAATCAAACTTCACCACCTCCGACTGCTCCAATCATTCCCAAACCTACCAATATATATAACCGCTTCCCTAATTACTCAGGCTACTCATCCATGCCTAACTTGTAACGCCACCGAGTAATTGGGTGGACAATACTCTCAACCATGCCCACCATATTCTCTGAACATGGAGCATTTCCATCTTCAGCCATCATTCCTAACACACAAACTCGAAACTCCCAAGCCAACACCCGAACCACTCTCTTGTTCCCAAATTGAGTCCCACAAAAAAACTATTATCAGCCGTTAACCAATGTCATTCCTGCCCAACTCCTCTCTATTCCCTAACCAAATTCAGTCCCACTCTCTTTCATGGCTGACTATGAGCCTTCTTCCATTTCTGAAAGCTTCACTCAAAAATCATGCCATTAATTACCATCCTATACACATTTAACCCCATCCAACCCCCATTTTCATCTTTTTTCGAAAAGAAAATAAACCCTAATATTAATAATGGGTCAAACAAATGTCTTGCACAGTTCATGCAAGATACAATTTTCCTTCGAATCAAAAACAGAACACATGAAAGCCAGCACATGCAAATATAAAAACTTTATCTACAGCTTCATCAAAGCTAATTCAAATCGGACATGCAACAGGTATAGCTCTGATTTGGGGACCTCAATAAATTTCTTCAAGACATGTAATAATATCCAAATTCTAAAGAAACAGAGTTTTCATTCTTCTAAATCAACCATCATGATCATCAAGTAAACACGAAAAGCAATAAATATATTTGATTTAACAAAGCATATACCTGACTCGTTGGCCCGTACTGAGCTTTAGAGAAGCTCTAACTCCGGCGACCACAGTACTTGGGAGTGAGACTGAGGGAGGAGACCAACCCGGATTTTGGAAATGAGGAAAAGGAGCGCATATCTAGCGACAGGGATAGGTTGGTTATATAGGTAGTTTTTTTTGGGCTTACGTGTCTTTGTTACGATTTTTTTTATTTTCCAAGGCGCAGTCTCTTGCCTTCTTTGGGATGGCAACAGAAATGATACTTTCATAGTTGAGTTGTAACTTGTAAGAACAAAGTAGCCAAGTACATTTGTTTGCAGCTATTATATTTTCGTTCTTCTTTTTTTTCATAATTGATTAACATGTTCGTTTAATGTATCGATACATCAAGTAGACTAGTTTGTATCGAGCTAGTCTACCAATACATGGAGCTAGTATACCTCTATATCTAGATGGTCTATTTAATGTATCAGTACAGTAATGTACCGTAGAACTTTTCTTGATTAACACGCATATATTGATAAACGCTTTCATTTGTCCGATCACTTAAATTCATGCACTTTCTACCTTTTTGGGCTCCAATTCGGTCTATGTTTTGCAACGTTTTCTTTGCTAGACGTGGTGGGTTTTATGCTTCAATTCGTGATAGTAGTCATAATTTTTGCTATGAGTTCTTTTAAGATTTTGTTTTATGGTTGAAAACGTATGTTCTCTTAAATAGTATAGATGAGTCCCACTTCATATATTCTCATTATTCATTTATTAATAATTTCTCCCCTTTTCTGGTAATAGTGTAATACCATAATGAGACTTTTCCTATTAAGGTCATTTTATGAGATTTTTTTCCCAAATAAAAAAAAACAACTTACTTTTTTTGTTCCCATTCTGGAATCTGGACAGGAAGAAATTATTTCCATGTTTATTGCCATTTCATAAAAAAAGATAAATATTGCAATATTAATACTACAAATCCAATGCAATAAATCACCTTATTAGTTATTGGTAATATCGTGTCCACATTGCACTGTAGTTCAGTAAATTCACCTTATCATTTGAGCAATCCAATTAGGTTAATTTAAAAAAAAAAATCAAAATATTTGTCCATTTAAACAAGTAGGCCGATTTTTTACTATCGGACAATAAGTTTTTACTATCAAAACAATAAGTTACTGTCTGACAGAACACAAGGCCGGCTTGCATACAGAAAACATAATAGAAATCATTTCACTCCAGGAGAGGAGAAAGGTCGAGTTTTCTGTACAACCAGCTTGGACAGAACCTCCAATAGCAATTACAAAGAGGCAAGGACGCGTTAATTACAACCCGGTTAATTCACCAAGTCTAGAGACAACTTTCCAAACCATTTCAGGTACAAGAAAAAACTTGATATCCAGAAAATTCTGCAGAGGTGATCTACCGGATGACTTCGAAAAGTCTAACTCGACCGAGATGAGAAAGACCCAACGCCTCTGCATATTGAAGGCCAGCAAGTAGCTCAATAGGGAGGCCAGAGAGCCATCACCCCTACAATCTTGGAAGCAAATGGAAAATAATAATAATAATAATAATAACTTTTTTCTTCATTTCCATCACTTACTAGGTTAACTGCAGAAATGAACAACAATCCATTCTGCTGTCGAAATCCTA
Organism: Rubus idaeus; assembly: GCA_030142095.1. Classification (NCBI taxonomy): domain Eukaryota; kingdom Viridiplantae; phylum Streptophyta; class Magnoliopsida; order Rosales; family Rosaceae; genus Rubus; species Rubus idaeus. The sequence continues at coordinate 9,417,962 of CM057969.1, forward strand.
GAATATTTGAAGCTGCATACATATGACAACATTCTAAAAGCCAAACTAACTAAAACATATGTTTCTGCCCTTGCAGCATATCCACAGATAATATTAACACTCCAATAATACTTGCATCACAAAATATACCTATATACTGTTGCATTTTTCTTGTCCCTCTCAAGGTAGTCACGAGCGACAAGATCTTCAATGCGCTTCTTGATTGCTTTGATGTCAGGCTTGAATGCATGTCTCAACTGCTCAACACACTCTGTAACTAATTGTAGATGACTCAAAACTTTTTGCCGCTTCATAATCCGCACGATTGCAGCATCAATAGCATATCGTCTATCGTTGTTAACATTACCTATTACTTCCTTCTTTTCATTCACCACTCGTGGGAGAGGAATCTTGATTTTTCTCATTCTGTGTGTGAAATTAGAATTGAACTCAAAGTCGTCATTTGGTGAGATAGTCTTAGTATTTGGCTTCTTGATGAGGATCTTGTACTGAGCACATGATAGTGAATGAAGAATTCTAACCAAGTCGTCATGGTTAAGGTTTAACCGAGCCACTATTTCTGAATAACTCAATTTATCTGCAGTATTGAAGAGTAGGAGGAGAGCAGCCTGATAGGTTGATACAACCAATTCAATTTTTTTTGGCTCAAACTTCCCAACAATATTGCAAGAGCCCAATGAGTAAATCCATGTAAGCTTCCTGTGCTTTGTTTTTGTTTCATAGAATCCCTTGAAAACCTCAACACGTCTCACCATCTCTGCAGGAATATTAAAATCAAATGATTTATAACTTGGCCAGAAACCAGTTGTAAGAACAGTAACTGTCAAATCCATCCCTGGATGATTTACATTTGGATTATTCAGCAGATATTCCTGAAACCTTGTCTGAATGTCCTCAGACAATGTCAAATCTGTGACCATTCCCTCCATCTTTGAGGTGAAAGGTGCACCACATTGCTGTTTCATCTGTGTCAAAATTCTCTCTTCACGGTCCTTGCTAAGACAACGATCAAATAAGAGACGGCGAGCAAGTCTTTTCCTGTAGAATTCTGCAAAAAGGTCTTTGTCACTCAGATAAGGAAGCAGAGTACTAACAACCTTCTCAAGAGTTTCTTCTATTTCCTGCTCACCCATCAATATCTCATTCCCTCTGCTTTTGAGGAGATTATCACAGAAGGCAGCAAGTAGTTCAGCACTTGAATTCCCAGCAACATCTTTATTGCAAAATACCTCAAATGCATCCTTCAAAGCCTTGTGAAAGGGATGGTAGTTTTTGAAGCAATGATTGACATATGCCATATACTTATCATGCAGCTCGATTAAATTTCTGACCAGGACCTGTTCTGGCAGGCCAGCTCCATCTGAAGAAGCCTTGTTTTTTGCAGCATCTCGAACCAAGGTTGCACCCTCAGCAGTAACTTTCTGTTTAAATATGTTAGCGAGAGGTTCAAAAAGCTCATGTTGCACTTTCTGGACCAGCTTCTGCTCACTACTTAAATGCAAGCAATGTGAAGCCCTATCCTTTTCTATTCGCAAGCACTCCTCAGCCTTCAACATATAATCTGTATCAGATTTTACCTCTAAAATCCAACTCGAAGCTTTACGGGAATAATACTCGCCAGCATTTTTTAGCAAGTCTGATTCAAATTCGCTTTCGTAAGCATTCTCTGTTCCCATTCCAATTTCAACAATTACATCTACTGCTTTCTTCACTACTGCTCTATCAATTTCATCTCCACTACGCTCTTTATCAATAAGACGAACTACAGCACCTCTGACCTTAGCATTTACACTCCGATACACCAAATCATGAAAGCGGTTAACTGCAACTATTTCATTTAGCGTAGGAAGTTTCTCTCGGGGGATAAAGTAGCGATCAAGATAAGCAAAGATTCCTGGCAGCCAATAAACCATAAGTTTGTGATGTTCCCATATTTTGATAAGCTGCAACAAAATAAACTCATCAGGTTGATTTGTTGAAGTATTGAGTTCTTCAGATGTCTCCCTGTAATATTCGTGACATGTCTCCCGATATTTTCTATAAAGCTCTTTAGAATAATCGTAAGGGGGCTTTTGAGTACACATGTTAAATATAGTTGTGTGAAGCATCATATATTCTTCTGCTGTGAACGGAGGCTCTGATCCTTCTGCAACCAGCCTTAGCTTTGCGATCCCCTTCTTAACAAATTCCCATCCTTCACTGAAATATATATGTTTGCGACTCATTGTTGCGAATAGAATTATTCGATATCCTGCAACTATAACAAAAATAAATAAGTAATATGTATTAATTTAAAGCAAAGAAAATAAACCAAACCCGAAATGATTTAATATAACATCATGGTCATCATCTTGGCATGTATAGGAAATCCAATGATTTACAGAGTTAACCTGAGTCCATATTTATAATTAGAGATTGTTACAGAAATACATACATATATATATATATAATGAGGTAAAATTGTGGACGTCTGAGAAATTGAGTAAAATTGTGGACTTCCACATCTATACTGCTCCACAGAGTTCAATGATTAGAATCGTCCATCTTTATGTCTCTCTCTGAGAGCCGTGACTGTAAAATCAGTCACAGACAAAGAGAATTTGTCTGATAAACTGAAATAATGATGCTGTAATCAAGTGACTAAACCCTATCTCAATTTTATTCATCTTTTCAGGAACTATCCTTAAAGGAGCACCTTAAAATGAATAGTTTCTATTATTTTTCCACAGGCTAGAGGCAGGCTCCACACTTTTCTTATGTTCATTCTTGAACCTCCCTATAGATTACATCCAGTTGAGGTTTATTTTGGTAAATGAATAGAAATATTGAACTGTAGACGAAGGAAGCATGTTCAAGAAAATTATATATGATAGATCAATGGGCTACTGCTATTTAATGTCATGGCCTACTAGCTTAAGGAAATCCCATGCTCTTGGGGGACCTTCCCTTTACCTCCCAAGGAAAATCCCAAATAGTATCTCAAGTTGACAGGCTAGTGTGAGTTACTTACAAATGGAATGGATATACCTAATTATTACCTAAATGAGCTCTCAGCTCTATAGTTATGATTGGTTAATGCGTTCGTATAATATTGAAAGGGTTGTCTAGAGTATGCCAACAGTAATTTCTGGTTATGTAAGTGAATGAGCTTTCACTGTAAGAGGTATGAATGAAGCGAATTAAAGTATATTTCCTACATTATCTTTCCTCTTCATGTATTCTTTCCTTGTATTGCCAGCTTCATCATGAAGTTCAGATCTATATATGAACTCAATGGATGATCTCCAGAACACAATATATGGAGAGATTCGTCAGCTAGGCCGGGAGCAGCAACCAAATTTCCACTAGACAAAGGAAGCTTGGCTCCAGCATTGTCATCTCCTCCTAACCTCACCGACTACCACCAGCACCAATCACACTTCACCACCTCCGACTACTCCAATTACTCCTAGTCTTACCAATAAAACCCATACCCAAACACTCAGCCATGCTCAATTTTACCGCCTCCGATTACCGCTTTTACTCTCAACCATGCCCACCCTATAATGAGAACCTAGAGCTTGTCCATTCCACAGCTCTTTCCTAACCTCTTCATCTTCAACCACCATTTCTAGCACCACAATCACAGTTTCCACAACAACAATTTTATCAGCCGCTGGCCCTTGAACAATTTCCATCAGAGCCAAACCCATTCTCGTTTTTTCGCCCCCCTCCCAAAAAAAAAAAAAACTCTTTACTCACCATGGCTGACAATTAGCCTTCTCTCTTTTGTGATTGCATAAATTCTACCCCTCAAGCATGTCTAAATCATGAAGCTGATCACTTACTACAAATCTTGCTATCAATTATCAATTTAATTTATGACAATTCAAATCTATTACCATCTACATGACTTTTTAACAATACCCTTAACAATTTCAGCGAAAAAAAGAAAACAAAATAAACTTCTAATTAACAGATCAGATTAAGATTAATGACCTTGCACAATTGAAACATGCAGGGGTAGCAGTTCACTCACAACGCGCAAGATATGCAATTTCATAGAAATTAATTGATTCCCAAAGAGAAATATACTTCTAACTGTTGAAGCATCAAGTCAAGATGAAGAACACTAAATATTGAATATCAACAAAAGCATACCTGCGCCTTTCGGCACTGTAGATTAGAGAGAAGACTAGAATCTGGAGGCTACGTTACTATGCTCGTTCTACAGATTACAGAGTGAGACTGTGAGAAAGGACCTTGCCAGAGAGATTTTGGAAATGACAAAATAGGGACCCACCAGGTATTTTAAGCTTAATTTGCCTCGCATAGTATTTTACTATTTTTGGCATCACCAAAAGTAAGAAAGAGAAATTTTCGTACTTTGGCGTATTTTGCATTAATAATCTAATTTAGTGTTTTCCTACGTGTCATGCATTTATGAGCGGGTCGTCGTTAGATTCTCCGAGTACATGTTATTGTTCTACTTGTGAATTTTGCTTCTGCTTTCTATTGCGTGGGGATTTTGCTCGTGAATAATGGAGTTGTTTTTGCTGAAATTGTTGTTGTAGAAAGATTCTTAATTTCTTATCATTCCATCATGTTTCTCAATGTTTGTTGCTTATTACTATGTGAGATTGTTCCAATAGTCATCATCTGCTTCTTTTTATTATTATTTTATCTATGCTTTCTTTATACCGTGTATGGTAAAATTAGTTCACCTGAGCTTTCTAGTGTCGATCTGACTTTAGATATTCTAAACTCCAATATACGCACAAGTGGTTCTGCCACTAATTTTATCTATTTGAATTAAGAATCATGGGTGAATACAAGAATTTCCGTGGTATGCTAGAAATAAATTGATTTTTCTGGGAAGTCAGCCTTCTCCTGTTCAAAAGTTGAAGTTTTAAGTTTGAAAATTAACACTTTCTAACAAGTAGGATAACCTTAGAATCCTTCAAAAGACTATGTTCTTCTGCCTAATTACTCTTTGATTACTGCTTATAATATTTGGTATGCTCAGAGTGTCTTCCATTCACCTTGGTTGAATCCCACCATTAAAACATTTAATTTAAATATTTTATATTTTTATGTAAATTATTTAAATTATTTAAGAAGCAGTAATCAAAGAGTAATTAGGCAGAAGAACATAGTCTTTTGAAGGATTCTAAGGTTATCCTACTTGTTAGAAAGTGTTAATTTTCCAACTTAAAACTTCAACTTTTGGAGGGATATTTAAGCTCCAGATTAAATTGAGCAGCTTACTCCGGGACTAGGAGAATTTATTTTTAGGTTGAAGATTATCATCAGACTTTAATAGTAAACTTCCTTACCATTCCTAACACCCAATTATCTTAACGCCCCCCCCCCCAAAAATGTGCCCCGCCACTGATAATTTCTCACTTGCATGATCATACGTCTTGGTTTAGAGTAGAACAATCTAACAGTACTTGAATGATCACACAAGATACTTCAATAAGTTTAAGTTTTCGTTGTCCCTCTCCAGGTAGTCACGAGATATAAGATCTTCAATACGCTTCTTAATTGCTCTAATGTCAGGCTTGAATATGTGTCTCAACTGCTCAACACAATCTGCAACCAATTGTTGATAATTCAAAATTTTCCGGCTCTTCATAATTCGCACGATTGCAGCATCAATAGCATATCTCCTGTCTTTGCCAACATCGTCGAGTACTTCTTTCCTTTCATCTACTACTGGTGGGAGAGGAATCTTTACTCTTCTCATTCTGTGTGTGAACTTAGAATTGAACTCAAAGTTGTCATTTGGCAATATACTCTTTGTATTAGGCTCTTTAATGAGGATATTGTACTGAGCACATGACAGCGAACGAAGAATTCTAACCAAGTCGTCATGATTATGGTTTGACTGAGTTGCTATTTCTGAATAGCTCAATCTATCTGCAGTATTGAAGAGTAGAAGAAGAGCAGCCTGGCAAGTTGAGACAACCAATTCAATTTTTTTTGGCTCAAAATTCCCAACAATGTTGCAAGAACCCAATGAGTAAATCCATGTAAGCTTTCTGTTTCTCGTTTTTGTTTCATAGAATCCCTTGTAAACTTCCATGCACTTCACCATCTCTGCAGGAAGGTTAACATCAAGTGATTTATAACTTGGCCAGAAACCAGTTGTAAGAATAGTTGCTGTCAAATCCATCCCGGGATGATTTACACTTGGATTACTCTGAAGATATTCCTGAAAACTCGTCTGATTGTCCTGAGCCAATGCCACATCTGTGATCATTCCCTCCATCTTTGAGGTGAAAGGTGCACCACATTGCTGTTTCATTGTTGCTAGAATATTCTCTTCATGGTCCTTACTAAGACAACGATCAAACAAGAGACGACAAGCAAGTCTTTTCCTATAGAATTTAGCAAAAAGGTCTTTGTCACCCAGACAAGGAAGTAACTTCTTAACAACCTTCTCGAGAGTTTCCTGTATTTCCTGGTCACTCATCAAATTCTCTCCCCTTTTAAGAAGATTATCACAGAATGCTGCTAATATTTCAGCAGTTGAACTGTCACCAACAGCTTTATTGCAAAACACCTCAAAAGCCTCCCTCAAACCCTTGCGAAATTGAGGGTAGTTTTTAAAGCAATGATCGACGTATGATGTATGGTCCTCGTGCAGCTTGATCAAATTTCTTACAAGGACCTGTTCCGGAAGGCCTGCTCCGTCGGAAGAAGCCTTGTTTTTTGCAGCAACTTGGACCAAGGTTGCACCCTCAGAAGTAACTTTCAGTTTAAATTTATTGCAAAGAGGTTCAAATAGCTCATGTTGCACTTTCTGCAGCAGCTTCTGCTCACTACTAGAATGCAGGTAATATGAAGCCCTATCCCTCTCTATTTGCAAACATTCCTCAGCCTTCGACACATATTCTGCATCGGAATAGTCCTCTCGAATCCAACTCAATGCTATAGAAGAATAGTATTCTCCAGTAGCTTTTAGCATGACTGCTTCAAAGTCCTTTTCATAAGCATCCATTTGTCCCATTCCAACTCCAACAAAGACATTTATCACATTCTTCACCAGTTCTTTGTCAATCTTCTCTCCCTTTCTCTCTTTATCTATAAGACGAATTATAGCATCTCTGGCTTTAGAACTTACCTTCCGATAAACCGAATCACGAAAGCTGTTAACTCCAACTACTTCATTTAGCCTGGGAAGTGACTTAGAGGGGATGAAGTAGCGATCAAGATACTGAAAGATGCCTGGCAGAACACGAACAATAACTTTGTGACGTCCCCATCTTTTGACAAGATCCCGCAAAATAAAATCATCAGGCTGATATGTTAAAGCATTGTAATCTTCGCTTGTCACTCTGTAGAAATCTTCACATGTCTCCTTATATTTGTCATAGAGCTGTTGAGAATAACCACGACGGTGAACACACATGTTATAGACAACTGTGTACATCGTTATATATTCTTCTGCTGTGAACCGAGGCTCTGATCCTTCTTCAATCATCTTCTTCAGCTTTCTGATCCCCTTCATAATAAATTCCCATCCTCTGTCAAACTCGATATGCCGAATGTCCAACAAAGGGAGAGGATTAGGCCGCTGGTTGCGTTTCATTGCTGTGAATAGAATGCACAAAAGCAATATGTTACAAGGCCGACATGTATATATTGACAACAAAACCTTGAAAGAAATCTGCTAGCTAGTGCCATATGATTTATTAATGAAGGTTGCATAAATCCATTGTTAAAGATCGATAGAGTTAGAAATCGTCCAATTAAGGATTAAATACAATCGACTATATGGAACCTTTCATTACTAGAAAATAGTTTCAGTACGTACTATTTCACTTTCGGCATTTTGACTAAAATTTCAATAGCCAATAACTAAAGAAAAAAAAAGAAGATGAAGAAAATAATTCCTTTTTTTTTTGTCATTAAAACTGGAGATGCAAGTTCGCAATTAAAGAGCATGTATCGCAAGAAAATTAGAAACAGAAGTCTAATAAAGATAAGGAAAATGATCACAACCTTTGTATATTTTGAAGAAAATTAATAAGCATAACTATGTACGAAAAACATAAACCCTAATTATTTCAGCTGAAGAAAAATAAAACCCTAGTAATCAAACAAAAGAATCAGTCGCTGTTCAAATACTGTGTTGCCGTGGATCTAAATAGGCATGACTAGGTTTTGTTTTCTTTGAATTCAAGTACGTGCGTGTGTTGAAGTGTAGTGCTGCTGTTTCCATTCAAAAACCAATGGCTATGTCAATTGGCCGGTGGCTTTGCACTCGTTTTCTAATTAGTGCTTCAAAAAAAAAATTAAGACCTGGACTAGTATCCAAAAGAGAACTGGCATAGTTTCTGATCAAACAACAAAACATTCATCATCATCAACCAATGAACATGAAAAAAAGTACTATTACTGGCATACCTCCGTCTTTCTTTCCGTCCGGCAATTATAACCTAATTAACCTCTCTCTGTAATTACTAGCCAGATACTAATTATATATAAAAATAGAAATCGGAAAGTAAAATGATTGGGCTTCAAGTAACAATATATATAGAATCAGTAAGGATTAAATCTAGGGTTAATACAACATCGAAAATAAAAAGGATTCATCATCATTCATATATATACTAGAAGGAAACGTGTGTGTATTTATTAAAAAAAAAAACTGTAACGTGGAGTCTGAAGTTTTATGGAGAGAGAAATTTTACCAAATCTTTAATGAAAAAAAAAATGTTGTCAAACGAAAGGTAAGTTAATATAAAAAAAATTGTGGGGCGAGAGAGGCTCGAACTCTCGACCTCAGGATAACTCACTATTGAAGCTATGAGACCTACGCGCTAGCCAACTGCGCCACCGCCCCATTGTTGAATGGCTTTGCTAGAATAATATAAATAAAATCTCTGAATACGTTCCAACAACTTGTTAATAAGCCAAAGAAACATGCAACATGATAATTAATTAATTACATAGCCTAGTCACACATAATTGGGATTTGGGAACCCCAACACCAAACCAAAGGAAGGAAAACCCTTATTCTAAACATGGAGCTTCTCAGCTAGCCCTTATTAATAACACCACACTAAACATAAAACCAGAGGCTATTGTTAATTTAATAATTGTTCCTTCAAAGCCGCCTACTGGCCGGCGAGGCCTCATTCAAGAAACTCACGATCATCCAACACCCAAGAGCCATCATCCATTTGAATCATAGACTTGTTCTTCTCAGTCCACCAGTTACCAACCACACTATGTTCATCCTTCAGAATATCGATATATTTGTTTACCAGTGAGAGATCACGTTTCACTTCCAATTGAAAACCATCACTCGCGATTCCTTGCGTCCCTGCAACTCCATGCAAGTAAACCTCTAGATCGTGCAAACTGCCAAGTCTTTGTAGTTTATCAGGAAGAACCTTCAAGTATGGCGACTTGAGAGTGTCGATTCTCAACTCTTTTCCAACATGAACATAACCCGGTGAAGCTGGTTGAGTAGGGACTATATCCTGGTCATTTGTGACACGCAAGACGTGAAGGTTTTTAAGACCAGAAAATACCTTCTTGAATCCCTCGTTCCCTAGTAGAGGGCTGGCAAACACAATGGCTGTGACAGGAATCACCTTGTCTGGTTGATCTGTGAGTGTATTGTATCCATTATGAACGATGTCGGTTGCATTTAAAGTTGCCATTGCAGCACCCATGCTGTGACCGGTGACGGTAATGCTGATTTCTTCACCCTTGTACTCATCTAGTGCTTCTTTAAGTGCAGCTAACGCCTGAAAAATCGAAAAGATCGAAAGAATTAATTTGAAGTTTATCACTACCGCACTTAAATAATCATACGGCGCGCATACACACACAAACACAGAGAGAAAAGTACCTGATCTCTGCAACTAGTAAGTTGATTGTGTGGGGACTGATCGTCAGTGTTAGTGTAATAAGAAAGCCAACCATGGTGTACCATAGGATCATTCTCCTCCCCAAGAATATCAGAAGCGGAGACTAAAAGGAATTCAGCGTCAAGAAGCCACTCATGTGCCAACTGGGTTCCTCTCCAAGAAATCAAAACATCCCTCCTCCCTAACACTTTGGCTCCCTCATCAGTCGTCACAGCAACAAAACCGAGAAAGTTTGATTTACCAATCGAGGATGGCAGATGGGTTGCTGCATACAAGTATTTCTTCACCATGTACTTGTATGGGTTACCATTCTCCAGACCCATCCTTGAGAACAAATGTCCCTTTGCGTATCGCGGAAGTCTGTAGTTCTTCGACTTTGGCTCCTTCACCACGTCTATTGCTCCAGCCCTTTCACCGTAGTGAATGATATAGCGGCGGAGATCGGTGTCAAGAGGGTCCAGTAAACCCTCCCACTCGCCCTCGCCGCTCAGAGCCCTCCACCTTGTTGCTATGCTACCCATGGTCACCTTAAGTTCTAACTGCTTTCCCAAGTGTCTTGAGCTAACTAGTTCGAAACTTGATTGGGTACTGCCACTATCCAAGCTCATGTTTTATAGGTGATAATAAATTGCATATGCGTATATATATATATATATGTTGGAGATTAATTAAATTAATTTGATGCAATATATATGTATGGTTGATGCATATGCATCTTCACACGTACAACATCTGCAGGTGGCACTTCCTATCACGAATTTGATGATGTCTTTAAGATATTTGTTCACGTCCCCAAAATCTTTGGTGTTGAATAGTTGAGATCCTGATCGATTTTTTTTTTCCTTAGGTTGACGGAAGCTTAGGAGTCATGTGGTTCTATAGTTTTTGTGTTAATTAATGTTATTTTTAGATGTTTAGTAGCTAGGTTTAATACTCATCTAATTTAAACCCAAAAACTAGGAAAAAAATACTACAAATTAGGAATGAAGTTTTTAGGGGAGTCGGATCCAATTCATAGAATAGAAAATGAGACTACAATTAAATTAGTAAGGAAGAAGAAGAGAAAATGAGGCTATGAATTAGTTACATAATGTTTGTTTTTAATAAAACGAGTAATTCATTAAGGGGCATGCAGGTTGATTTAAACCTTTTGCGTCTAACCATGTCCATTTCTGCAAGCCAAACAAGAAAGAGAAAAAAGTCAATGTTTAAAAGAAAAAAAAACAATACCTGTTAATTTCTATTTTTTTTTCTCTTGCATAAAACATTAAAAAGAATTCCCGGTGATTATCTTGTGAAATTCCTACACAAGTAATACATTCATCAGGAGTTTAGGACATAGGACTAAGTTGGCCGGTTCCCATATATTAACCCTTGACATGAGGCAATTAGTGGCTGTAACCTTTTTTTTGGCCAAAGAAGAAATAGATATCGATCATTAATTAGAAATTACGGATAACCAAGAAGGATCATCTTCAACCTCAACATTAAATTAGTGGCTGTAACCTAGGTGTTTAACTTAATCATGATTAAACTCACTCACCTATTTCCTTAATAATTAAGTTCGAACTCACCAAATCTTTAAATTTCCAACTTTATTAGGCAATTGCCTCAAGGACTCACCTATTTCCGTATAACTTAATTATGATTAAACTCACTCACCTATTTCGTGCCCTCAAATGTTTTGGGAAATTTAGGACCAGCGCAGTAACAGTGAATGATCATGCATGCACAGATGCACTCACCAAATCTTCAATTCCATCATCACTCCTATACATAGTTATACGGAAGCATGCACGAAATAGGCAATTGCTTTTGGGTAAAACATAAAAATCAAGATTTCCCCTAGCCTGCCATGCACATTTTCCACGGCATAGTAAGTGTGACTGACTTTTGTATACGTATATCAAATATATAGATGATGTAGTACGTAAAAGATCGAGAGAAGACCACTTCACTTAACTTAGCAAACTAGCTAGCTAAATTGTATTTATTTAGACGCAGTGGCGGAACCAGAATAAAAAATTTGGCTGGACTAATCTTTAAAGCAATTTAATTTTTTTCAAGGCAACAAATTAACGCAGAGAAATAGAAAACTACCCTATTGGCAGTTCAGCAATCAGTAAATTGTAAACCTAGTAACCCATAAAGGTATAAAATGAATTGAATTGACTTCCTTGAAAATGAACAACTGAACAAGTAGTTTTCCAACCCCTAAATCAAATTAAATTAAAGAATTAGTTCTCCAAATTGAATTCAATAATTTCAAACAGTCAATAAAAACAATCAAACAAAACTAAAGTGAGATATTGGAATTGAATTATTTGAAATTTTGATTCAAAAGCACTTGACACTTCGGCAGCAAAAGACGGTCACAAGCTCACTGCATGCTTAGAGGAAGAAGCAATGAATCAGCCAATTAGTGATAGAATAGAGATAGCCTTGATAGAATAGAGAAGAGAAGAGAAGTACGTGGTCGCCTTGATCCTTGGCAATTTTTTTTTGAAACTAATATATAAGTAAATATATATATATATATACATCTCTCTCTCTGTCTCAAAACTTGTCGGGGCTTGAGCCCAGTCAAGCCCATAAACACTTCCCTCACTACTCAATGTAAATAAATTAAACATCAAACAATTAAATTTATTGTAATTATATTATATTATATTTCAGAACACATGATGTTTTGTTTTTAAATCGTTAAATTATATGAATACATATATATATATATATATATATATATATATATATTACGTTCCCTTCATATGCGGACGTCCGCACGTGAATTAAAATGCAAACATCCGCATCCCGATCAATTGACAACATAACTCAATCATCGGAACCGTTCATCGTTTAGATTTATTTTCAAAAATTATTCTTGCAAAAAATCAGCCGAATTGGAGATTGTTTGGTCATATGTTAGTTGTATAGTTTACAGACAAATACAGTCCGTCAGATAAAGTTGAACCATTGAAACGATGAATGTAGCAATCAAATGACTAAATATTTTCAATTTTCAATTTTTTTTTATCAAAATGATCATTGAAATATGACCTAAAATCTAGACAGTTTAATTTGATCATTAGTTTGGACTCACAATGAAGATGTTCACATTTTAATTCACGTGTGGATGTCCGCATGTGAAGGGATATATATATATATATATATATATATATAATTGTTAAAACTAAATCGTGCTAGAAATCCTCTTAAATTAAGAACAATGTATAATTCTTATTTTAGCACATATCACATTCGTAGCCTAGTTGCACATAGTTTGGACTTGGGAAACCCAAGTACACCAAACCAAAGGAAGGAAAACCCTTATTCTAAACATGGAGCTTGTCAGATAGCTGTTGTTGATAATGAGTTAATGACACACTGAACATAAAAACAGAGGCAATAGTTTATTAATTGTTCCTCCAAAACCGACTGGCCGACGAGGCTTCATTCAAGAAACTCACGATCATCCAACACCCAAGAGCCATCATCCATTTGAATCATAGACTTGTTCTTCTCAGTCCACCAGCTACCAACTACATTATGTTCATCTTTCAGAAGATCGATATATTTGTTTACCAGTGAGAGATCACGATTCACTTCCAATTTAAAATCATCACTCTCGATTCCTTGCGTCCCTGCAACTCCATGCAAGTAAACCTGCAGATCGTGCAAACTGCCAAGCCTTTCTTCCACATTTTTCTCAGGTATAACCTTCAAATAGGGCGACTTGAGAGTGTCGATTCTCAACTCTTTTCCAACATGGACATATGCACCGTATGGTAATTTGGGGACTAGATCTTGGTCATTTGTGACAAGACGTGAAGGATTTTTAGACCAGAACATACCTTCTCGAACCCCTCGTTACCTAGTCGCGGGCTGGCAAACACAATTGCTGTCACAGGAATCACCTTATCTGGTTGATCTGTGAGTGTATTGTGTTGGTTACGAACAATATCGGTTGCGTTTAAAGTTGCCATTGCAGCACCCATGCTGTGACCAGTGACAGTAATGCTGATTTCTTCCCCCTTGTATTCATCTAGTACTTCTTTAAGTGCAGCTAGAACCTGAGAAATAAAAAAAGAAATGAATTTGAACTTAGTCAACCAGTGAAGTTAATCATAATATGTTATCATCTTAATTACTGCATGGAGATTAATTAGTGTATTGATACGTTAATCTAGTGCTTTATTTTTTCTACTTATTTTAATATTCAAATTAATTAATTTAAAGAGGAAAAAAAAAAAACCTGATCTCTGCAACTATCAAATCGATTCTGTGAGGACAGAAGGTCCTTAGTAGTGTAATAGGAAAGCCAACCTTGGTGCACCATAGGAACGTTCTCTTCTCCCAGAATGTCAGAAGCTGAAACTAAAGGGATATCGTTGTCAACATCCCACTCATGTACCAACTGAGTTCCTCTCCAAGAAATCAAAACATCCCTCCTCCCTAACGCTTTGGCTCCCTCATCAGTCGTCACAGCAACAAAACCGAGAAAGTTTGATTTCCCAATCGAGGATGGCAGATGGGTTGCTGCATACAAGTATTTCTTCACCACGTACTTGTATGGGTTACCATTCTCCAGACCCATCCTTGAGAACAAATGTCCCTTTGCGTATCGCGGAAGTCTGTAGTTCTTCGACTTTGGCTCGTTCACCACGGCTATTGCTCCGGCCCTTTCACCGTAGTGAATGATATAGTGGCGGAGATCGATGTCAAGAGGGTCCAGTAGACCCTCCCACTCGCCCTCGCCGCTCAGAGCCCTCCACCTTGTTGCTATACCTCCGGCCATTTTTCTTGCTTAATTGCTCGCTCAAGTATTTGGGCTAATTGTATTTTAATTTGAATGGATGATATAAATGTGTGTACTTCTGCTGTGCCCTTATCCAAGCTCTTGTTTTTATAAGTGATGATAATTAAATTGCACATGCATATATGTTGGAGATTAATTAAATTATTTTGCTATTTTATATATGAATTAATGTTATATATATATATGTGTGTGTGTCAGTTCTTATCCATCTTGATTAATTAATGTGATCATAAGTACAACGTGAAATTAGTTAAACATCTGAAAGCATTTGTAACCAGTATATACGTAGGACCACTTAACCATTTGCTAGCTTAAGCATATATTAAAGTCCTAATAATTTGACAAAATATTAACAAAAATTCCAAGTGATCTTATCAAGTTATGTATACGATGATATTTGTTTTTTCCTACAACCCATAGTCGTAGGCTCGTAGCTACTAGCTCCAATCGAAGTTAATTAATTTATTACGTTCATTAGGAGTTTAGGACATATAAGTACGTAGGTGAATCATATGCGGCATTAGGCTTTACAGTAATATTGTCATAGTCCATGTTAATCTTTTTGTTTTTTACTATCATAAACCCTGTTCAACTCGGCATATGTAATTTTGGTTCTAGGTTATTCTTAAAAGAAACTTTAATGTTGTCAACAATAACATGTAATAATTGTTCATAAAAAAAACATGCAATAATTCTTTTGATATAAGTTTATATATTTTTTATATGAAAAATCAATAAAATTCAGTTTATTCAATATGTAGGGGCAATAAAATATATTATAAATAAAAGCAAAAATAAAAACCAAATCATATTCATCCTACGTTCGAGAATGATAATCTATCACTGTCATTTTAACTCCACACACAGTGGGAACCCGTCTAGTATGGTTTAACACTAGACTAAATGCAGTTTGGCTAGTTACAACTTACAAGAATCAACATGCATGCAACAATTTGCTAGCCCTACAGTCCTACACTAATAGACTATATGAGACATTCTCTAGTGAGAACCTTTTAAATGAGGACCATTTGATGACTTTTTGATTAATGGTTGTGATATCTATTTTTCGATTACATCTCTACAAATCAACCGTTCAATGTTAAGATATTCATGAGTAGATCATTTCTACAAATTTTCAACAAAATTTGAAATCGTTAAGGCACCAAACTAGACCAAATAAATGAACGAACCAAATCTGTCAATTTTGAACCATTCATATTCATAAATGGTAAATCACAATTATAGATGACCTAACGATTTTAGATTTCATTGAAAATTTATAGAAGTGATCTACTCATAAATATCTAAATATTGAACGGTTGATTTGTCAAAATATAATAAAAAAGTATGTCTACTAGAAAAGTCCTCAAGTGGTCCTCATTTAAGAGGTCCTCACTAGAGAACTTCCCTAGACTATATATGGTTTTTCGTTGATTTTGATGTTTTTGAAAATGGGGATCTTGGTGTCCATAGAAAATGTCCTAATGAATGTGCCTTGCGTCGTCTCGCGTTGGTGCGGCACCACTGCTTGACTAAGCGCACAATTATATTTTTTTTTTAAGATAAAATTTACATTAATTAAGCAACTGAAAAGTTTACGTATAAGTATTATTCTATATTTTAAAGAACAAACAATACCATATTCATTTCTAATTTTGTTCTCTTACATAAAATATTAAAAAGAATTCCCGGTGATTATCCGGTGAAATTCCTACTGTTGCTACCATTTCATATCTTTACCGGGATAGGCCCGAAGTAGCTCACTATCACCGGGAGCAGCCTCCTTGTAGTCCCATCTACTGACTCGGTAGGGCTCCCCTACCGAGAACATAATCTCTGCAACGCCCCAGCGGCATCTACCGACTCGGTAGGGATCCCCTACGGGTACACCGCCCCGAGCCGCGGTCGAAGCCACAGCAATACCCCGGCGGTACCGGTAAGACCAGGCCGGGTGTACCGACCACAAGCTCTCCCCCCGGCTCCGCATAGACGTCTCCTGACCAGGTACCGGGAGTGGCCAGCCCCACCGGTACCGGCACGGCCACCTGGCACACGTGCTTGTCCACTACCTTGCAGATCGCACTAAGTCGCACGCCCATGCTGCACTAGGCGCCGCCGTCCCTCGATGCGCATGTCGAGGTAGTGGATCAGAGAATATTCCTCGTGTCAGGGGATGTCCCCCACGCCAGGGAAGCTTGTCTCCGACCTCACCTCATATATAAGGAGTCCTCACTCCTCATTCAGGTACGTTCTCCCCGAATCCCAAACTCTCTGCTCTCAAATACCCATCGGTACTAACTTGAGCGTCGGAGGGTCTTCGGTCGGTACACGCCGACCTCCCTGACCAATCTTGTGCTTTCAGGTACCCGCACACGACACTACCGGGCAGTTGGGAAACGGCAGAAACATTTGGCGCCGTCTGTGGGAACAATTCCACCACTTCATAACCAAAGCATACTCACCCCGTGAGGTGTTCTACCAGTCAAGCAATGACAAAATCGGCTAGCGATGGCTCACAACCAGCGAAACAAACCAAGAAGTCCAAATCCGCGAAGGAAACCTTGACTATAGCTGGTCTTGGGCCTCTTCCGGAGGAGGCACATGCAGCGGCCCACTCTACCGAGTCGGAGACCCCCGAATCCCACCAAACCGAGCCCTCCATGGTGGCGAGACTCGAAGGCATGATCCGAGAACTCCAGGCGAGCAATGAGCAATTGCGCCGCGATCAGCTCGCTGCTCAAGAGGCTAGTGCCCGGGAGATAAATCTGCTGAGGGAGCGCTTCACCCGGGATGCTGACCCCAGCCAATCGGTGTCGGCGCCTCTCCCGAGAGTTGACACCCCTCTGCGACCGAGGCACCGAGTACCGGAAAGGCGAGCCGGGCCCCTACCGACTCCCCTGGTCTCGTTCCTTGACGCTGAGGGCGTGGTCCACTCCGCGGACGAGGGGATACCGACGAGGATCGCGACACCATCCATGAAGAACCCGTCACCGCCATTCCCGGGCCACGGGTGGAGGAAGACACACCGACCAGCCTCTTCCGAGAACCGAACGACCGCCTCGGGAAGGTCGAGACCGGTACCGCTAGGACCGTGCCTAGCCTCGGCATGGCCAAGAAGCCCATTGGCCCCTTTACGGGAGGATTTATGCCCACAACCGGACTTCAAGAATCCGAAGTTGGATCCTTACACCGGCAAGGAAGACCCGTAATGCACGTGACCGCTTTCCAATCTGCTTACAACGGCAGGGGGCTACACCGATGAGGACCGGTGCCATGCCTTTGTCAATACTCCGACTCGGGAGGCCATGTTGTGGTTCTATCAACTAGAGCCGGAGTCCATCGACGACTACGAACGGCTAGTCAAAGCCTTCACCACCGAGTATGCCGCCAAGTCCGGTTTCTTCTACTCGGTAGGGGAGCTCACCGCTTCCAGCAAACCACGGGCGAACGGCCGGCCGACTACATGGAACGGTTTAAAGCCGCCTACCGGCGCCGTAACACCAAGGATGACATCCGCGCAGCCCGGATCTTCCGGGATGGCTTGGAACCGGGAGAGTTCCTCGGGGAATCGAACTCCACGAGCACGGTCTTCACCTATACCGAGCTCATGAGCAGAACCAGCCAGTACGCCCGCAGCTACTATCTGACCTACGAGAGGAAGTCCCACCTCAATGAAATGCACAAAGGCAGCAAGGCCTCCACGGTGACCGTGGACCCTACCGGGGATACGCGCAAATCAGAGCAGGTCAGCGCGCCCAAGGTCGAAGAACCTAGGCAGGATAACAAGCGCAACCGGGGCAACAACTACCGGGGAAACAACCGGAACAATAACTGGGGGAACCAAAATAACAATCAACGGTATGATCCTCCCCATCGGGAGCAGAATCACCAGTACCAAGCCCCCCAAAACAACCAATATCGACCGGTATATCAGGTTGACTCCGGCCACAGCGAGCCGGGAGTACCGCCCTACTTCAGTCAGCAGAACCAGGGGCAGAGCTCCGGCTATTCAGCCCCGAGCGCACCCCCGGCTTACCAGGGTGGATGGCCGTGCACCCCGGCTACCGGCGTAAACCAGATAAACACTCCAAGCCATGGCTGGACTGAAAACAGGTACAACCAGTACCCCAAGAAAAAGAATTCTTGGAAGCAGAACCGGTCCAAGAAGTCCAACCGGCAGGATATCGCCGATGATGGCCTACCGGTGTGCACCGTGTTCAACAAACCTATGGAGGACATCTACAAGGAGAACCCCCAGCTCTTCCCGCAACCGTGGAAGAGGCCACCGTATGCCGACAACCGGGTCAACACCGGTAAATTCTGCACCCACCACCAATCCGGTACTCATGATACCGAGGAGTGCCAGGCCCTGAGGGATGTTGCCGAGCAGTTGCACCGAGACGGGAAACTCGCCCAGTATGTTGGCCAAACCCCTCAGGGGTACCGAAAGGAAATTTTCACCATCAGTGGAGGCCCTACTCTTTTCGGTACCACTCGCTCCGAACACAGATCGCATGTGAAAGAGGCTAAGCAGCACCTGCAGTGCTTCTCGGTACAATCTGCGCCGGTGCAGAAGAAACAGAAACGAGACCCTTGGAACATAGGATTCTCCAGCGAGGAGGAAACCGGTATCGTGACCCCCCACGATGACCCACTCGTAATATCAGCAAAGGTCCATACTGACCTGATGCACAAAGTGCTGGTCGACGGTGGCAGCTCTGCCAATGTCATCTTCAAGAGTGCCTACCTCAAATTGGACCTACCCCTCGAGAACATCTCAAGGACGGTGAATCCACTCATCAGTTTCTCGGGAGACCTTGTCCAACCCCTCGGTAGCGTTTGGCTCAACGTCGAGGTCGGACAGTACCCCCGGTCCCAGAAGGTATCGGCCCACATGCTGGTAGTGGATTGTGAATCCTCCTACAACTTCATTCTCGGTAGGCCCATCCTCTGCCAAATCAGAGCCTGTGTGTGCTACTACTTGCTCATGCTAAAGTTCCCTACTCCCGCCGGTGTTGCCTCTATCAGGGGAAGTCAGCCCATGGCCCGGTCCTGCTACGCCCAAGAGACGAAGCCACGACAGCCCTACCGGGACGTGTGCAGCGTCGCACCCGATAACGCGGCGGCGGCGGACGGCCGATGACCCCCGGGAAGGGGCGGTAGTCATACAGGGGAAGCCCCACGAGGAGGTAGAACAGATTGCTTTATTCCCTGAACAGCCTGACAGGGTAGTCAAGATCGGTACCGGCCTACCGGTCGCCCTGCGTACCGACTTGATCAAGCTCCTTCAGGACAACGCCTCGGTGTTCGCTTGGTCCTACGCCGATATGCCCGGTATCTCTACCACAACCATCTCCCATAAGCTTGGGATCGATCCCGCCTATCGACCGGTACGGCGAAGAGGCGCGTCGGGGACCAAGAACGGTACGAAGCAATGAAGACCGAGGTCGACAAATTGTTGAGTATCGGTTTCATCCGGGAAGTTCAATACCCCCGTGGCTAGCCAACCCGGTGCTAGTAAAGAAACCCAACGGGAAGTGGCGAATGTGCATCGACTTCACCGATCTCAACAAGGCATGTCCCAAGGACAGGCTTCCTCTACCGAGGATCGAGCAGCTTGTCAACTCCACCGCCGGTCATGAGGCCCCGAGCTTCATGGATGCCTATTCGGGCTACAACCGATCAAGCCGGATCCCGAGGACCAGGAGCACACCTCCTTCATGACCGACCAAGGTCTATACTGCTACAAGGTCCTGCCCTTCGGATTGAAAAATGCCGGGGCCACCTATCAACGGTTGGTCAACCGCATGTTCTCCAGGCAGATCGGGAAGACCATGGAAGTGTACGTGGATGACATGCTCGTCAAGAGCTTAAAGAAAAACGACCACCTTACCGACCTACGGAGACCTTCTCCATCCTCCAGAACTATGGGATGAAGCTCAATCCCGAGAAGTGCGTCTTCTGCGTAGGCGAAGGAAAATTCCTTGGCTTCGTGGTCGCCCACAGGGGTATCGAGGCTAATCCCGAGAAGATCGAGCGATCCCGGACTTGGAATCTCCTAAAACCTTTAAGGATGTCCGAGCCTTAACGGTAGGATCGCAGCTCTCTCCCGGTTCATATCACGGTCTACCGACGGTGTGCCCCATTCTTCAAAATTTTGAAGACCGGGAAGAAGTTCGAGGGCTGGACCACCGAGTGCGAGCAAGCCTTTCGTCTGCATTGAAGGAATATCCGGCAGCAGCACCACTTGCTCGGTCGACCGGTACAAGGCGAACCTCTCTTCCTATACCTATCGGTATCGAGAACTGCCGTGAGCTCGATCCTAGTCGGGAGCCACAACAAGGAGGACCTACCGTAGACTACACAGTAAATCTTTCGTGGATACCGAAACTCGGTACCCCGAAGTCGAGCAGCTCATCCTCGCACTCATGATCTCGGCCGAAGGCTTCGCCCATACTTCCGGGCACACCCCATCGTGGTGCTTACCGATCACCCACTCGGGTTGATCTCGCAAAGCCGAGGCATCCGGCAGACTCATGAAGTGGAGCATCGAGCTCAGCGAGTTCGATATCATCTACCGACCTCGACCGGCAATTAAGGCACAGGTACTGGCTGACTTTGTCTCTGAATTCACCTCTGTGCAGTCCACACCCACATCGGTAGAGGGAGCCGGCCCGGCCGAGACGGCCCAGGCCACCGGCGAGGAAACACAATTTAATCCCGCGCTACCGATCTGGCAATTATATGTGGACGGTGCCTCGAACGCCCACGGTAGCGGGGCAGGACTCATCCTTATCACCCCTCACACCGGTAGTCCCGACACATCTCGGCTCGAGAGTGCTCTCCGGTTCAACTTCAAAGCTTCCAACAATGAGGCCGAGTACGAAGCACTCCTGGCCGGCCTTCGGCTGGCCCGGCACATGGGAGCCCAGCAGCTCCAGGTCTTCAGCGACTCACAGCTCATTGTCAACCAAGTCTCGGGGGACTACCAGGCCAAGGATCCCATCATGTCCCGGTATAGGATGTTGGCAAAAGAGCTCACTGCCGGTTTCTCATGCTTCAAGCTAACGAAGGTACCGAGAGAAGAAAATCAAAGGGCTGACGCCTTGGCCAGAATAGCCTCCGCTATTGACCCCAACCCTGGCAACTCGGTACCCATCGACATGCTGGAAAGCCGAAGCACCGAGACAATGCCCACCGAGGTCAACCACCTGCGCCTGGAGGAGGCGAACTGGATGACACCAATCCTCGATTACCTGCGTGATGGCTCCCTCCCGAGAGATAATGATGAGGCCAAGAAAGTAAGATTCCGGTCCTCCCGGTACCTCATCATTAACAGTCATCTCTACCGACGAGCTCACTCCTTGCCATACCTACGATGCCTCGGACCAGCCGAGTCCCGAGACGCCATCAGGGAGGTACACGAGGGCATCTGTGGCAACCACCCGGGAGGAAGAGCATTGGCCCACAAACTCATCCGCCTTGGTTACTTCTGGCCAACACTCCTCCGGGACGCTATATCATTTACAAGGCAATGCAAGGCCTGTCAGTTCAACGCACCGAACGTACCAAAACCATCCCAGCCGCTGGAGACGATGGTGAACCCATGTCCCTTCGCCCAGTGGGGAATCGACTTAATCGGGCCCATGCCCAAGGGTACCGGTGGTGTTGAACACGTCGTAGTCGCCACCGACTACTCCACCAAATGGACAGAGGCCAAGGCCCTTAAGTCAATCACTTCCCGGCAAGTACAGTCTTTCATTTGGGAAAACATCATCTGTCGCTTCGGTATCCCTCAAGTCATTATCACCGACAACGGTAAACAATTTGACTCTGAATCCTTCAGGAAATTCTGCTGGGAGAAGGGCATCACCCTTTTCTTCGCATCGGTGGCCCACCCGCAGACCAACGGTCAGGTGGAGGCAGTTAACAAAATCCTGAAGAGAACTATGAGGACCAAGCTCGGTGATAAGAAAGGCGCATGGCCTGAACTACTACCGGAGGTTCTATGGGCGTACCGCACCTCGTACAAGGCTGCCACCGGCGAGACGCCATTTTCCCTTGCCTTCGGTGCAGAAGCCGTGGTACCGGTTGAAATCAACTCCACAACACACCGGATCGACACATATGATCCAAATGAAAATGAAGAACAGTTGTGCCTCAACCGGGACCTACTCGAGGAACGTCGGGAACAAGCCAACCTCCGGAATGCAGAACACAAAAACCAGCTCAAGCGCAAGTTTGACGCGAAGGCAAAGTGCCGGTACCTCAAACTGGGGGACTGGGCACTACGAAGGGTAAGGCAAAGTACGAAGAACTCAGCAGCCATGACTTTCAACCAACGGTGGGAAGGCCCATACCGGGTAGTCGAAGTCCTCAAGCCAGGAACCTACCGGCTCATGGACTCCACCGGGTGCATGCTCCCGCACCCATGGAATATTGAGCACCTTCGCTGCTACTACCCATAGAAAAATATAAAGCCCGGAACATACCGGCTAAGTGGACGTTGCCACTTCTCAAGCAATTGTAATTGTCATTTACCATAGTGAAACTCCTACAGTGGACGTAACCTAGGACTCGCATTGAGCCAGGTGAACCACTATAAAATCTGTGTCTTCATGAATGCTTGTTCTCCTACCGATAATGCATAAATGCCAAGAACAAAAATGAAACTTCGTAAGACATGTGGCCGGTACCGCCGACCCCCATGCATAAGTTTTGATTATGTTATTACGCATGTGGCCGGTACCGCCGACCCCCATGCATAAGTTTTGATTATGTTATTACGCATGTGGCCGGTACCGCTACCCCAATGCCAAACTTCGTAAGACATGTGGCCGGTACCGGCGACCCCCATGCATAAGTTTTGATTATGTTATTAAGCATGTGGCCGGTACCGCTACCCCCATGCCAAACTTCGTAAGACATGTGGCCGGTACCAGCGACCCCCATGCATAAGTTTTGATTATGTTATTACGCATGTGGCCGGTACCGCCTACCCCCATGCCAAACTTCGTAAGACATGTGGCCGGTACCGCGACCCCCATGCATAAGTTTTGATTATGTTATTAAGCATGTGGCCGGTACCGCCTACCCCCATGCCAAACTTTCGTAAGACATGTGGCCGGTACCGGCGACCCCCATGCATAAGTTTTGTTACGATAAATTCAGCATTCTACCGGTATGAATTACCTACATGATATGAATACTAAAGAAAACAATACCGGGAGCGAGACTGAAAAAACCAGCCCTCCCGAGTGAACACTTGGTATCATATGGAAAAAAAAACAAGATTCATAGAATAAGGCGAAACACGCCATTGTTCAAAACAATAAATAAGGGCCTTATGGCCAGTTCAAGTACTACCTCCCGATAGGGCACCCCCTACCGGGAGAGATGTTCAAAAAAGGGTTTAAATCCCCCCCAAAAAAAAAAGAAGAGAAACAAAATCAAAATACATGGCCCTCGGCCGGTACCACCCAGACATGGGGGACTACTGCTGGACAGAGGAACAACCGACTTCCTCCTCGATCTCGTGCAGGATAGCAGTATGCTCATCGTTCACCATGCTCTCGGTCACGGTCGGTACCGAGCTCGACTCCAATCCCGACCCGGAAGGCAGCCTTGATCTTGCCAAGTATGTACACCCCGCCCTCGATGTAGGCTGTCGTCTGCTCCACGAGCACGGCCACGATCGCGCCGGTAGGCAAGTACGGCCTCGTCCACGGCCTTACCGAGACGGTTGTCGAAGTCGGCCCGGATCCCGGCGACCTCCGAGGTAACAGCAGGGCTTTGGCTTTCTCCTCGGCCTCCCGGCGTAGACACGGCCCTCTCCTCGGCTGGGCAATCTTCCTGGCTGGCCTCTTCCTCGGCTGCCGAAGCTTAGCCTCGAAGCTCCTCCTTCGCCGCGGCGAGCACCGTGCGCAGGCCGTAGGCTCGCCATCTCTGGCCGGCGGTCTGCAGCTCTTTCCAATACCGACGGTCCAGGAGTTGCTCCTCGTAGGCCAGCTGCACCATCGGTACCAAGATCAGCCAACGAAAGGGACAAAACAAAAACCGATACCGGTAATGAAGTACAGAAACGGTACCTTCTGCTTGCACTGGAAGAGCAGGTCCCGCTGCTTCGCCAGGGTCAGTTCTGGGAAGCCAGCCAGCGCATCCACCCGAAGGGGGTCGGTCAATGCCTTCTGCACGCAGCTGCTGTAAAGCTGGGCATTCTTAGGCAACACAGTGTTGCCGAACACCAGGCCCGCGCCGGTGCTCTGGGAGGCCAACACGGTACCGGCACTTTCTGGTGCCCCCTCCTCAGCGGTTGGCTCTTGCACCCTCTGCGCCTCTTCCGTGCTCCCTCACCCGTTTAATGAACTACAACAAAGGTTAATGCCGGTATACAAAAAAATGAAAATGAGGTGAAAGTGACCGAAGATTACCTCCTCCCGGGCGGAACGCTTCTTGGGGGATCCATCCGGCCACCGAAGCAACCTCGGTCTCGGGACCGGCGTCCACCTCGGTCTCTACCTCCACATCCGCCTCGGCGGTAGACCGGCTTCGTGGGCCCTCTTCTTCTTCTTTCTCGGTACCGGCTCGGCGGCGGCACCACCCTCGGCACGGGAACACCGGTACCAGCCACCACCTCCACCTCGAGCTCGGCCCCGGATCCTCACCGACGGCTTTCTTCGGTGGTAATAGTCCTTTCGCTCACGGACCATGCTTGAGTCCCCTTTGAGGGTACGGTACCGACGGTACTGGTAAATAACTGCACAAAAACCACCGGTGTCGAACATAGCTATAATTTGGAACATACAAGGCCACTAGAGCAATACTTACATGGATTTGGCGTAGGGGCTAAACCGGAGCTATCGAGGGAGTACCGATTCGGGAGCACCGTAGATCTCCTTAGCACGATGGAAATATGCTCCCGGATCCACCGAATCTCCTGCTCTTGCCTCTCGGTAAGCCTCCTCCAAGACCGATCCACCGCCCAAAAAAAAAAAAAAAAAAAAAAAAAAAACAAGGGTCAATACGGTATCGGCTGATCGCACTATTACATGTCTACAATCGATAAGGGCTACCCACCAGGGGCATCCCTGAAACTATGGGGGACTCTCTTCTCGGTCGGTACCGAGCCAGCCGGGAACTCCCACTCCCCACCGATGAAGAAGTACTTGCTCTTCCATGTCTGCTGGGACGTGGGATTGCCAAAGACGAGCGGGTCCCTAACTATCTCGGGACTCCCGAACTCGTGGCTCTCCACGTCGTGTGTACCGGTCATACCCTCCCGGGCAAGGGCCTTCTTCGCCAGACAGCATCGAATCACCTTCTTATATTTGTGGCTGAACTCCCTCCATTCGGTGTCTCGGGGAGGATCGGTACACGGCTTCAATACACACTTCAGCTTGTACCAACCCTTATCCGTCCTCGAATGCTCTTCCAGCGCCCACTGGCTGAAGAACACCGCCAAATCTGGCTCGCCAAATCCGCAATGACGGTACAACGTGTATAGTGCGTTAAGACACCGCCAGGTGTTGGGGTTCAGCTGCGCGATGGAGAGGCCAACCTCGGCCAAAAATCGTTCTTCGGTACGCCGGCCGGGGAATCCTTAACCCCTCACCAAAAAGAACGGGTGTACCCGAGTCTCGCCCGTGCCGAGGACGCGCTCCTAAGCTCCCCCTTCTCGGGAAGGCGCATCGTCACCGAGCCGGGGATACCGAAAGCCTCCTCGGCGCCACCAAGTCCCCTTCGGTCGACGCACTCGGCCTTCGGCCGGTCCACCGCAAACCCAGCCGGTACTGGAGCCCTACTACTACTGGACCGAGACTTGACATATGGCTCCGAGGCGAGGGGCTCTAGGTCCTCCCCGGTGGTAATTCCCCTCACCACCGTCTGAATCACCCCATCCAGACAAAACCGACTCGTTCTTGGCGAGCAAGAACTACTGGTCCCGGTACTCGAGCTGGAGTCCGAGCCAGCCTCCTCCACCGATACGCTCCTCTCTGGCTCTTCACCAGAGAAGGCATTACCACTGCTACCACTCTCGCTCCCTGAGTCAGACATCTGCAAAAATGGACCAAGGTTCTTATCGGTAGGGATAACCTATGCCTATGCCTATGCAACCTAGCTCGGTACTAAGGCTGGACACCGGTACTCAAACTACGTTACAAAAGCAAAGCAAAAAACTAAATACAAGGGGTCAAGGCATCGGTACTTACAGTTCTGAAGGCTGAAAGTCGAAGTACCGAGTGATCACACTTGCAATACCGATGCACGCTCTCGTTCTCCTACCGACGGCTTGCAGAGCTCTGGAAATGAAATTTGCAAGAATGAAGTGAAGTGAACCCTCTTCACCCCCATATATATAGCGGGAGTCAACCCATCTTGACCGTACGACGTGAACCGTCGCGGCCCAGGATGGCGACACGTGGCAACGCGACGGTTAAGCTTCCCCACGATTTTCCAAACCGGCCAGGATGTGACGCGTGTCACCCCACTACCTCGGCAGTTACGCTGAGGAGCTCAACGGCCACGACGCTTCAACTCCCCTTCAAACTCGGAGCGGTTACAATTCCCAACCGGGAGGAACCCCCTGTTCGGGGACTTGGGGGACTACATGGGCCGGTACCGAGCGCCGCCGGGGCTGTCCCACCGACACTTCGCTACATCCCGATATGAACTTCTGGATTAAGTCCCCGACCACGAGCTTCCTCTTTCTCGGGACTTGGGGGACTTCTGTTGCTACCATTTCATATCTTTACCGGGATAGGCCCGAAGTAGCTCACTATCACCGGGAGCAGCCTCCTTGTAGTCCCATCTACTGACTCGGTAGGGCTCCCCTACCGAGAACATAATCTCTGCAACGCCCCGGCGGCATCTACCGACTCGGTAGGGATCCCCTACCGGGTACACCGCCCCAGCCGCGCTCGAAGCCCCGGCAATACCCCGCCGGTACCGGTAAGACCAGGCCGGGTGTACCGACCACAAGCTCTCCCCCGGCTCCGCATAGACGTCTCCCGACCGGTACGGGAGTGGCCGGCCCCACCGTGCACGGCACGGCCACCCGGCACACGTGCTTGTCCACTACCTTGCGGATCGCACTAAGTCGCACGCCCATGCTGCACTAGGCGCCGCCGTCCCTCGATGCGCATGTCGAGGTAGTGGATCGAGAATATTCCTCGTGTCGGGGGATGTCCCCCACGCCGGGGAAGCTTGTCTCCGACCTCACCTCATATATAAGGAGTCCTCACCTCATATAAGGAGTCCTCACTCCTCATTCAGGTACGTTCTCCCCGAATCCCAAACTCTCTCGCTCTCAAATACCCATCGGTACTAACTTGAGCGTCGGAGGGTCTTCGGTCGGTACACGCCGACCTCCCCGACCAATCTTGTGCTTTCGGTACCCGCACACGACACTACCGGGCAGTTGGGAAACGGCAGAAACACCTACAATTAAAGAACCGACGGCTCCAGCTCTCTCCCCGGCCATGAGCCTCCGACTTTGCCGTCGCTGTGCTCCGGTCTGGGAGGATATGGCGGCTACGGCAATAACGTCCAGATGGAGTGGAGGCATGGAGTCGAGTGTGGTGGTGCAGGAGGGAGGCGCACGGTTCAGATCTGTTTTGGCTTTGCCGGCGTCCCAAGGTCTTGACGGAGCTACTATGCTTGGGTGGCTGCCGATCAATGGGGTGACGTTCATATGGATTGACGCGGTGCGGACGGGTGTTGTGTGCTCGTGGCTCGGAGATGGTGGTAACGGTGAGGCTGTTCGATTTGGATCGGAGTCGGGCCGATGGGTGCTCTCTTTCCGAGCCTAGAGTCCGAGTGGACTAGTGGGTTGCTCTCATGGTCTTCAGCTCCCGTGCTCTTTAGCTTGTTGTTTTGGTCTTTGTCGGTGATGAGGCGGCTTCGTTCGGCCAGATCTGGTAGCTTGGAGCTTCTGGGTACCCATTTTTCAGTGGCTTTTCTCTCTCTTTCCTTGCTGTTGCGTTTTGTTTGCGCGTTTATTTACTTCTATTGTACTTGGACAACTTGTGAGGGCTGGTTTGCTTATTCCAGTCAAGCCATAGGTACAGACCAGTTGGAGTGGGTCTGTGCTGATGGTGGCGGTCCGGTGGTGGTAATACTATCGGTCAGCCGGTGTTGCAAGAGTACGGACCGGTTGGGGTGGGTCCGTGTTAATGGCGGTAGCCCGACGGTGGTAATACGGTCGGTCGGTTGGTTTTGCAAGGGTACGGACCGGTTGGGGTGGGTCTGTGCGATGGTGGCGGTCCGGCGGTGGTAATCTTGTCGGACGGCTTGCGTTGCGGGTATATGGACCAGTTGGGGTGGGTCTGTTCTGAGGGTAGCGGTCCGGTGGTGGTAGTTCTGCCGGTCTATTGGTGTTGGTTCTTGTGTCGTTGTGACACTGTGTTCTTGGAAAATTCTCTGCACGGCTTGCATGTCGTTGGTGTTTTTTATTTTTTATGCTTTAGTTTATTTAGTTGCTTCACTTTCTCGGGTTATGGGTACCCTCATGGGTTAAAGCTTAGTTTGTTTTGTCTCGGTTGGGTACCTTGTGTGCTTTGTCTGCCATTGTGGTGTGGCATGTGATTATTAAGTGGTTGCTGCCTCCAAGTGTGAAAATGAAAAGTAAGGTTATCTTGCTTTTCTTTAGTAGTTGTTTCGTGGGTAGTAGCTTTTTAATTTTAATAAGTTTTGTTGGACTTATTAGATCTTTAGAGGTGTCTAGGTCTGATATAACACTTGACTTATACTTTATTTTAATAAATGTGGAGGGCTTTAGGCAGGCTACTTGTTACCTGTATAAGCTTAATGGGGTCTCGTGCCTTTTCATGGATCAGTTTTCTTTATACGAGATTAGATTGAGTGGGTTGTACTGGTGCTCTTTGAGTATCTCGACTGCTCCTAGGAGGAGGTGGAGCTTTTGGTTATCCAAATGGAAGCTTCCTCCTAGTGGCAAAATGAAATGTGTCGACGGATTTTCCGGTCGGCAACATAGGCGGAAGGTAATCTTATTTGACCTATTATCCCACTTCGGTGGATTTAGCCTTCTTGTATGTCGCCATTATATTCAGGCTATCGAGGATGTCATTTGTGCACTTCTAGCGATTTGGTGCTTGTTAGAGTACTTTGTTGTAATTGAGACTATTGAAATTATATCGATGTGTTCTCATTGTAATATGGGGTTTAGGCTTTATGTCCCCCCTTGTATTCTGCAGTTTCATTAATGGATGGCTTTTGAGGGCGGCCGGTGCCCCTCCTACTAAAAAAAAAAGAACTGATTAACTTCAATTAAACATTCATTAGGGGGTGGATCACATGGGGCATTAGGCTTATTTAATTATGTGTGTTTTTTTTTTATTTGATTATTATTACTATATAAACGCAGATTTGTTTAGGACTGCCTAGCTAGTTAACCATGAGTTTAGGCTGTACCACGTGGCAGATTTATTTTTAAAATCGTACCCAATTTTAATGACCAAACATTCACACCAAAAACTCTAATTGCAATTCCTCAAGTCATACCGCCGGCCCCCGAAATTTCAGAGCAATCGAAGAAAACTAATAACCATAGAAAATGTACTCTCTTTTTCCCTCTAATACAAAGTTAGGTGTAGCTACTCTTCATAAATCTTTGCAGCTTCTTGTTGGGAGATAATTCCCCTAATTGAAGCCATGCCATCATAGATTTCACTGCCTCTAACATAGAAGTGATTGCAGAACATGAGCTGAATTTGAGAATGATTCTGTCTCCAATGATTCAACTGCACATAATAGCGGATTGCCACAAATTCCATCTAAACCCACAATAATCTAGATTTGACGAAAATGGCCAAAAACACCTTAACATGTAATTACAAAATTCTTCAAATTGAGGAGACACCTAAATTTGAGGAAAATGAGAAATTTAGAGTGAGTCTTAGAGAAAGATATTTTAGAAGAATGGATGTTGAAAATCGACACTTTCAACTCGCCATACCTGAAGGACGTGCAAACAAACGTGCACGACTTGCAGGGTTACTTGCACGGAGTTGCATGAACACAAGGCGAGAAAAGTAGAGAGTTCAAATTGGAAATCAATCGTGATGTTAAGCTGGAGAACAAGTACATTGATGGTCTGAAGGATGAATATAATGTTGTTGCTAAGTGGTGGACAGAGAAGCACAAGTCTATGGTTCAAATTGATGATGGGTCTTGGGTGTTGGCTGATCATGAGAGAGATGAAGAGGACGAAGATGATAGATGATGGTAGAGCTGGAGCTAGCCTAGTCTATGAACAAGCCACCATTTGGCCTTAATCTCTGTGTAATGACCCTGTAAGGCGTAATAACTAAGCTGGCAATGCCACTTAATACTTGTGTTGCTTGGAATATGGGTCTCAATGGAGCCTCTGTTCTCATGTCGCTGTTGCAGCATGTTAATCGAACCACAATTAGGCGATTAGCATGTTGTTAAGCTTTTCGTATTCAATAAAGTTCATTGCATTAAGTCAGTCTGTAAGAATACATTTCAATATTTGTGAACGAGATGCTTACTTGTTTGTCTTTCCCCTGTCATTCTCAACCATTGATATCAACAGAGTTCAAATGTGCAAAATAAGACTGAAAATTACTGACCACTGAACCATCCTCCTTGCTACTAAAATCCTATGAAATCTTCCCCAACACCAGAACTTGATACTTACCTTATTTCAGATTCCATCATCTTTATTTCCAGACTCAAACAGACATCCATATAGACACTCTGAAATGCCATCTCAGAATATCTAAACGGCACATAAATTTCTTTGGCTTCATTCACATTGTAAACCCTGGAATTCATGAAATATCAGCTCCCACGAACGCTGACAAGTCTAGTACCCAACGCTTTATTGTTCAGATGCTTGGAGAAATCCTTCCATGGATGTAATTTTTGTAAGGTATATTACTATTGATGGATTTAGCATGCAATACAGTAATATTTTTCCCCAGAAAACTTTAGAATTCCCCAAACAAAAGTATTTGTTTCTGCTAACATTTCCAAACAAAGAATAACATGATAAAAAAAAATAATCAAGCATTTAATTGGAAAATAAAAAAATAAAGCATAGCACTGCAAGACATTGTCAGGGAACTGCAACATACATAAACCGACAAAACTTACTGCAATTTCTTTTCAATCTAATAGATCTCTGCATAATCTATTATGTAAAGAATCATAATGTAACACACCTGATAGTTTGGAGATAAGTTGAAGCATTCACATATAAGCATTCACAAATATTTCTGAACAATACAGGCAGCAGACAAATCTCAAGCACCATCAAGGAACTAACGCCTTTTTTTATATATAAGAATCAAGGAACTATAGCCTCAGATTGGGAATGCTAAAATAATATAGCTGAGACATGTTTAGTGGTACATTTAGAATCATAGACTACAAGGGCACACATAAAGACACAAGACCACACAAATAACGATGGTAGTTACATGAGCTCCCTTGCTAACCTCACTGGTTTTTCCTTCACGAAAGCTACATCACCAATTGGTGCAGTCAGCAGCTGATGATTTGAATCCTCCTCACTTCCTGTTGCAGATGACGCAACAGACTCTGATCCATCATCATCATCATCTTCTGTGACATAAAAATAAAGGGAAAACAAGTCATGTATGAAACACACATGTAAAGCACAACACATACATACACAAATGCTTCAAATCATTTTGACCAAAAATTAACCCCTAGATTCTAAGAATAGGTGTTTAGTCGCACACAATTGATATCGGCCTGCAGGGCATTCTGTTCTCAAGATCCAACAAATAGCATTGAACATCCTCACAAATAGCTTAACCAACTTGAGTTTCCAATTGTACATTACTAGATCAGTTTTCAACCAAAAGCTAATAAGCAAGTAAGCTTGACTCCATCAATTATGGTGTTTGACGAGTCTAACTCTTGACTACCCTGCTTTAGTTCTATGTTTCCTGTATATACTCTCATCTTCCACCATTAAACCAACCCTTTCTCTTTGCATCACAACTCTGACCACATTGGACGCCTATCATGTGTACTATGAACAAAAGAACTGCGTCAATTTATTTTTCCTTGTCCCCGTGTATACATTACACATTTACTAATATTTAATATAGATAGGACTGATCATATTCATACACCGACTTTTTTTTTTTTGCTTTCTTTGTGACAGCTGATTCTCTTAAAGGATCAGAAAAATATGCAACATTGTGATTCAAAAATCTTTAAAAACATGGTTGGTCTACTACAAACATACCAGAATATGCCGGATGATCAGGAAGATGTCTCACTGCTGATATTTGGATGTTTTCTGGCAGAAGACAATTACAGAAAGAACCTGAAACTTAGAAGATCTCCACTCAGTATTGGAAAAGCCCATTAATTCTAGTCCAGACAATTAATATCAACAAGGTGAAGTGTTAGCAACCAAGGCAGATAACCCCTGGAGACCCTTATACAACCCATTTCCATTATGATGTGGACCTGCCTAGGGTATGGAGTCTATGGACTGATGGAAGCCAATTAATCACATAATATCCAAATTCCAAACTAAAAGTATTTATAATCAGAAACAATCAAACAAGGATGTCATTTCTACAGTCTAGAAACACCCCCCATGACCACCAAGGTACCTTGTTAGGTCCTCTGAATATTGAAGTAGAGGATTTTTACTCTCACCTACTCGTGCCAGCCGATTTACCCAACCAGGGATAGGTTTTCCAGTTAGCCTCAAACATACTTCATCGGTAAAATGGTTGCAATTCTTGGCAATTAAATGATAAGTATCACCATGATACTTTCCAGAAAGGTGCTCCATAAATGAACGAAGTTCTGTACGAGACATATCAGTGCTGCCCAGCAGGAGTGACCTTCTGAATATGAAGCCAGGGCAACTTCTTGGTTCCACCTCAAAAACTCCACTGCTAGGATACTCATGGGCTCCAAAGCCATACTCCAAGCCATGCACTGTTTATAAGAACAGGTAGAGCTGTGTCATGCTTTTGAATGTTAATCATAAGAAGGCTTCCCAGGGGATGCCACCCAATCCAACATTCATGTATGAAATAAAGAAAAATCAATGCCAAAACAAATAACAATACATGTAAAAATTCTACAAAATCCAAGAATTAATGCAATCTCCAACATTTCTATAGCATCTTTTTGGTATTCATCCACACCACAGCTCAAGAAACATAGTGCCAAAATTTCATACATAACTATCAGCTTTTTATGACACAGTCACAATAACCCTTTACTTAAGCTGATGCTTCCCGAAAAGTATATGTTCTGTACGAGTTATCTACAAAAACAATATGCACTTTAATGCTTCTATAAAAAGACCGTATATAGATCTACCAAATTAAATTCTAATAAAGAGCTTGTTGAATTTAATTCCATCTTTCATATGACAACCTCAAACTACCTTTATCATTTATTTGTATGAATTTATATAATATATTATCTTTCTAAATGGAGAAGTGCCATAATAAATTCGCACTACTACTTTCTAATTCGGCACATCATATCTTGTTAAATAATATAAAATCTTTTATCTTCTTTTGTTACTGACATAAATATCAGATATTGCTTTCAAGAAAGTACCACTAAAACTTCAAAATACAAATATTTACCTATATTTGAATCTATTTATCCATGTAACTGCATTTTTCATATGATAAGAAGAAAATAAACTTCTTAGAGTAGCACATCAAGGCTCACAGAGCTGTTTAAATTTCTGCATATGATAATTCAAATCTTTCCTAAATACAATTGTTTATATCTTGTCAATAATCAGAAAACCTTCTGCATTAATTAGTGAGAAAAGACATAATTAGAATACAATAATTTTCTTAACCTAAAAATATGAAGAACATAACCCAGCATGCTCTGAATAAAGCCCAAAAGAAGCTGCACGGTATATAATGGGAAATCAATGGCAACCATTGTATTTTAATCCATGTGTGCATGCAATCTCTTCGAGTTGCCGATTCAATCACTCTTTTTTCTCTCTTACAAACATCAGTGCAGCTTATCAACAAACTATAGGATAGCAGTCTGCAGAGCTCAATGTAACACCAATCAAAACGTAAACGATAACATCGTAATATTTTTAAAAATCCAAAATTTTCTTAATTTAACAACATAATCAGCATTCAAGACGAAGAACATCAGCATGTTTTGAATGAAGCCTGAAAAGAACTTCATGGTATATTAATGCAAATCAATGGAAACCGATGAATTTTAATCCTTGTGTGCATGCAATCTCTTCTAGTTTTGCCAATTCAATCACTCTTTATTCTCTCTATTACAAACATCAGTACAGCTCATCACCAAACTATAAGGATAGCACAGTCTGCAGAGCTCAATCTAACAACAACTCTTCGACATAACTCTCTAAACCCAACATCGTAATATTTCTCAAAACTGAAAATTTGTCACCCTAAAAGAAAATGATCCGCAATTAAGCAGCAAAGAAACACTCAAAATCCAAAATTGAATACTAAACAATCAGCACAAGCACGAATTTCTCATACCTTCGATGCCAGAGTGGAAGATCCCGAATCCGAACCAATAAAGGTAGTTATTTACAGGCGTGAGATCGTAGACATTGAGGTACAAAAGGGCGCGAGTCTTTTTCCGATCACTCTGCTCCTTCTCTACGCTAGAGCTCGAGCTTGGGCTGGAGCTCAAAGGGAACAACCGCATTGTATCGAATCGCTAACCCTAATTTCCACAACTGTGTTCTGAAAAAGATCACAAGCTCATCATCTTCTTCGCCAATCAATTGAAGCCTCGGCGAATTGAAGTCGGTAAGACTGTGTATTCTAAAAGAATTGGGAACGATTTGGAGTTTGGATTCAATTATTTATACGTGTGTTCAAATTGGTGGTGATCAATTTTGAAAGCTAACTTGGCGAATGGCGAAGAAGCTTTACTGGGGGCTTGGACAGTGCCCTCGTTTTTTATGGTTCATCACCAAGTTGTCTTTATTAATAATTTTAATTTTACATTCAATTAACTTTTCTTCCCTGGGCGCAAAAAATTAAAAATTAAAAAAAAAATCTTCCAATTTCAGACCCAACAAAAAAAAAACCTTTTTCTTCATTTTTTTTTTCTTCTATTGATGCTGTTTATGTTAGTTCGTTATTCACAAAAAGAGTGATACTCTTTGTGGATAATGACTGGATTAGGGTGGTCATTAAGCCACGAAGAGATCACTCTCGATCGAGGTTGATATCGGCAAAAGTTTTGTGTTATGTCAATGTTAAATATGTGCCGAGGAAGATACCTTCGTTCCTAAGAAGGTTATGTTGGCTAATGCCCTAGTGAAGTTGCACTCGCATACTCTTAAGACTTCAACCTTGAAGCACATGATTCAGGGATTCCAGCCGAGTGTGGGTTAGGACGCCTCCGATGAAGCAAGAACAAGAAATCAACTAGGATTGTGGTGAGACCGAAGATGCCTCCCAAAGGGAAGGGTGCATTAGTTGTTTACGAAGAGATGCTCTATATTTCCAAATTCCAAACCCCATCTTCAGCCTTGGTTCATTTTTGAAAGGGCTCCCTTTGGGGTAAAGCCCTGAAAATGCGTCCCAAGTTTTGTCATTGTTCCTCTCTCACAAGAGGTCCTTAACAAAGTAGGTTTTATGTCCGTTAATGTATCATTGTCATGTGTGAATCACACAGTGTGATATAGTTATGTCATATCAGTGGTCATGATATATATTATGTATTATGTCACCTAATTACAAGACAAAATAATGATGTGTAATGGCACTATGACTTGTATTGTGTGACCTACCCTGATGACAGGAGGCATGATGATCATATCACACATGGCATTGTCTATTTTTTACCCTATTACCTGAATTTTTATTGTTTACGCATCTACGGACAACCGAGATATTAGGAAAAAATTATTCGAGTTTACGATTGTCAATCCGACATCATATATATGAGAAAATGTTAATAATCACTAGATTTATAGCCTAAACTTTTTTTTTTACGTTAACTCAATTGTCCTATTGACTTTAGGCATGAGAAATATGAGGTATCGAGGAAGATTAATGATATCATTTAGTAACATCAGGGAATGTAACAGTAATGTATTTACAATAGCCTCATACACGATAACAGGTAAATAGGAGAGGATGATACGTTGTTACCATGCCGTCTGTCTTTATGAAGACATATTTACATCATTACAAAGTTTAAAGTAAAAACGCTGTAGTTACATGTGAAACATTACTCGAAACATTTGCTTTAAACATTTTCCACAAGGAATTGGATTTTGTTACAACCATATATATACATCACAGATGACTGAACAGGAAGCTAGGCATACTATTTCTGGGCAGTGACTCAACAGCTTCAACAACTTGAACAATTGAAATCTGGAGTATCGACGACGTTGTAGTACAAGGAAGACAACCTGCCATCAAACTTGGAGACGACTTGATGAGAAGATAAACCGCAGTAACGCTTTCCTAGCCGGGCAATGCATATAGAAATCACCTTCTTGAACATTGAATCTTCTTTTACTAGTGGTTGCTCCACAAACTCATCCAGGGGCATCCACTGCACAATACCATATGCTTCAACTCAACTAATCCAATGTTCGGAGCGATGCATACCCGAAAACTCTAGCGTTTCTTTTAGTAAATTTTCATGATCATTACTTAAATCTCCAAATATTTTAGCAAATTTTCGTTACTTTCCCTTTCCATTTTCCACACCTTCTTTTCTATAGGGGCAGAACATAAGGGTAAGATGTTGTTATTGGTAGGTAATGAGCAAGAATTGCAGACAGTAATAGGCAGATTGGATTTTATTTTTTCTCTTTTCTTTTAGTGCAGATATTTACCTTGGCTGCTTCAATTTCAAGATCATCAACTATAATCTGAGTCGATAGTGGTCGTAACATGCAGATAAAGAACAGATCTGACTTTTCGAAAGCTACATTGTGAGCATGCCTGGAGATGAAGACGCATAATATATTAGATACTGACCATTGTAGATGTATATGTTGTTATTACTTATTACCTGAATTACGTATATGTGGTTATTACTTATTACCTGAATGCTATAACTTCCACAAACTCCGTATCAATCTGTAACAAAAGAGAATGCAGCTAAAACTATTAGATGAACTTGATCGGAAATGTTGAACTTTGCATTGCAAGAGTACACTAGTACAAATAGATGAAATATTTAGTACATGCACATTCTTACCCCAGTTTCCTCCTTAACTTCTCTCACAGCTCCTGTGAAAATCTCCTCTGACTGATACCAAAGGAAGAACCAGATCATTCCTAAGCAGAACATAGAAACTTATAGAACTGTGTTCAAGGTCCAAAGTTGGACAAAGTACCTCAAGGATAAACCCAGTTGGTATTTTCCAAAAACCAACGCATGTGGGAGCACAGTGTTTCTCTTGTACGACAAGAACCTGCCATCAGTCATCTGTTCATAATTAGTACTTGATTTAAGCGTCGATCAACAAGTTTATTAAAGCGGACCAACTTTACGATATGTGTACTGCTGTAGTCCACATTATTATTTTAGTGTCAGAATGATTATTATTAGGCAACTCTTTCTGAAAGAAATAGAACCAAAGAATCCTTTCACAGCTGTGGTCCAGTGGTGCCAATTAGGCTATTTACCAACAAATTTGTGTATAGTTATCGGCAGAGAGTTGAGAACTTGACCAGTTGAACAATACAAACCTGGAAAGTGATATATAGTGCAACAATCAGAACAGACAATAGCTATACCTCATTATTTTCATTGACGACAAATCCCCCAATCCCTACTTGATGTGAAGCATTAGCCGGAAGCATGCAAGGTCCTTCTGGAATCCAGTATGTCAGCATCACATATCCTCGTTCTGCGTGGTGGTACTGGAAACCTTCCTGAAACCAAAGAGATTATCTCAGATATTCACAGAATTCAATATTTCTAGTAAATATTCAAGATTAAAGAGAGAAATAGCATTCAGCACTCTGATGCCAGGACATTTTTTTCTTCTATTGTTCCGAACTCTTTGTGCAATCAGGATAGCAAACAATCAAATGCGAATTCCATTGATCTTCAGCTCAAGAAAGAATAGTTTCACATCTTAAAGTCAAAAAGTTACCTTAATAGCAACCGGAACAAGCTCAGCTCTCTCTGCCGGCAACTTAAGCCAAATTCCCTTCTTTCCCTGCAATCAAATGGAATTATTTATTACCTGTCCTGAAATACCAATTGCATTAAGGGAAAGAGACATGAATGCTGGTATCCACTATGCAGAACAAGGATTTAATCATCAGAAAAACCATGTTCGGATAACAAACTCGAAGAGTTTTGTCAAGCTTTGGATTATGCAAAGAGGAAAAGTAGAGATGATGGTTTCAGAATTCATGAAAAACAAGTAGAAACCAGAAATTCTGACTGGGGCAATCACAGATGTTTCAATTATGTTCACAGAAACATGTACAATACTAAATTAAAAGGAGGAACAGAGAATCAGAGTTCTGCATGTGACTAAAGTTTGTAAGTGCTTCCTAGCTAGGAAAATGCATAGGCAGAGAATATTATATACCTTCATTTCCCAATGAGAAAGGGAGGAGTGGAGAATGTAAGCAAAGGCGTCTGCATTTTCTGGTAGTCGTTCGGGATCAACAATAACACCCCCATACTCATCATCAAAGGCATCAAGTACTCTAATTTCTCTAGGATGCAGATTTGATCTTGCGCCATTTGTTCCAAAGATTTCAAATAAGGAAGTTTCAGCTGCAATTTTATCCCCTCCAACTGAAACATTGGCGTTAGTTGACAGATATCTATTGTTTGAACTAGAAGGATGAGAAGAACAAGAAGGCTTCAGAGGAATCCCTGGAAAAGAAGTCCACAGAAGAAATCATCGATAACTTTCACTACGTCCTCAAAGCCTAATTCATCTACCACCAAGATAAATTTCAAACTTTCTTACTCTTAAAAGAGAGATGATTTTCAAGCATTACTCATCAAAACTTTATGACTTTCTTTACAAAGCAAAATTACTGCAAACTCATCAAAAATTCCATGGTATCTGATCAACTAAAACACTACTACAAAGCAGGACATAACATCTTATAGGTTGGATTTCCATAAGCATGAAGGAAAACAGAAAAAGGGAAAGAAAAAAAAACATGGAAATTAGAAAAGAAAATATATGGGTAAAAGCACCAACAAGATTTTGTAAGCAATTACCTTTGCAAGAACAGAACAGTGGAGATACTTTGATACTCGAAAACGGTAAGTGCCTGAAAGTAGAAAACGGGTTGGAATACATCATCCTCCCCATCTCATATGCAGACATAAACTTCGATTCAAACAAGCTCATCTCCATTAGAGACATTATCCAAAATCCCAACTACCTTCAACCAAACCACAGCTGTACCATCCAACGAAATCTAATGATGCTCAATATAACATTCATTAAATATCTACATTCCCATCACACACAACGCTCAAAAACAAGAAATCCACCATAGGATTCACCGCTCCGAATGATCTAGAACTTGGACGGTAGCTTGCATACTAAGCAAGTTGGTTGTAAGTACACAAAGAACCAAGCAAGTGAAGCCATTATCAACCAAGTCGTATTGTGAAGCGTTGGTGTGAAGAAAACGAGGGAAGTAGCTGCGATTTATGTAATGACAGAAAATTTGGAGCCGAACTTCATAGAAGGCGTTAAACGAAGTTGGAAATGACTGAAAATTGGCACAAACGCAAGTGGAGACAGCCAATAAAATCCATGTTTAAGGCATGTATCTTATCTGAAAATCAAGATTTCTTAAGTGGGGATGTGAGTTGAGGTGTTTCGTACTTGTGTTTAATCTGTGGTGTGAAATGCGTGGGGTGCGGTTCTGATATGAGCAAGCACCTGTACTGAAACAAATAAATAAATTAATTAATAATGCAATTGTATAATTGATTCACAAAGGCAAGAACTTTAATTATTATATATATGAATTGGAAAGAAGATGACGGAAGGATTGGTAACTCATCAAAAAGGTGGGAAATTGGTAAAGTGGGAAAGAGACATAAGTCTATA
The DNA here is from genome assembly GCA_030142095.1 of Rubus idaeus. Classification (NCBI taxonomy): domain Eukaryota; kingdom Viridiplantae; phylum Streptophyta; class Magnoliopsida; order Rosales; family Rosaceae; genus Rubus; species Rubus idaeus. The sequence goes on from CM057969.1 coordinate 9,458,733, forward strand.
GGAGACTCACGGGGGAGGAAGCAGTTGAAAAATGAGGGTCATAGTCTCACACGTCCTCCATGAATTGAAAGAAGTGGTGCATTTCATTTTCATCTTGGTCGGCAAAGCTAAATTGAAATGAGGTTCATAAGCTAAAATAAAAATCCAATTCTTCGTATATACTATTGACAAAGTCTGAAAACTTGTCGTTCCTCTCTAGACTTTTGTGTTAGTGCTCGGATTAGCCGTTTGAGAGCAAGTAAAAGAAGTCATATATTGGACCCATAACGGCAATTCTAACTTTGAATTTTGCACTAGCCCTTCACAACCCAATAACGGTCTTCGGTATATTAATGTATCTTTAGTATTAGAAAGTTGGGTGCCTCTCGAGCTAAAGGTTTCACTAAAGTTTGGAATATCCGAAAATCCAAGCCATACAAACAAAACTGTGTGAGGCATAAAAACAATCTGAGACTCGTAAGAGTTTTCTGCATTGTCTTGTGAAATGTTAGTAGGTAAATCCATTATCCAGTTCATCTTCATAGTTGACATTTAGTACAACACAAGAATTTCATGGATATATTAGGGATGCCTGTTTTTTAGGTAAAGATGTTGGAGGAGGCCTGTTACACTGCATATGTCTGTTCTTCTTTTTAGATTATGTCGATCGGAAATGGAGGATGATCAAAACTCTAGCTAAAACATATATATACTTCTGTCACCAATTGGACTAAGCCAGCGTAATGAATTTGAACATAGTGAACATAGTGATGGCTTACAAGATATTAAAAATCTAATCTCTCTTTTGTCTTCATATTTAAAACTCTATTATTTGTGCAATAATTTTAGTGGTTGTGGTGGAATGATGTGTGGAAATGGATAGGGACTCTTTTGTGGCCATTATATTTGCTGTATTGATATATGCTGGGGATAGGTCCAAAAACACTAGAAAGAGTACTTCAATATAGTATTTGCTGTTTTTGTGATCAAAACAATGTCATATATCTTAGTAAACAACTCTATTTTACAAAGAGAGATAATTACACCAAAACTTTACCCATTGGAAGTTGGAACTGGTGCTCTTCATTAGTTCATTGTCAATCAAATTAACCCCAAAACTTTACCCATTGTATATTGACTCATAATTTGGGGAAGACATCTAGTAATTCGAAGGCCATAGTATTATTGTAATCGCTTATATTAGGCTTTAATTGGTTGTATAAAGTTTATAAACACATTAGGTGAAAGGACAATATATAAGAGAAAAATGGATGATCATACAGACACCTGCTGATAGGAAAAGCTTTTATTGATGTATTATTTGGAATCATCAAGCTCTATGTGCCATCAAACTCATACATGGAAAAAGATTAATAACAACAAAGAAAGCAAGGGAAAGGAAAAAAAATATATCAAACTGGAACACAATGTCAGATCAGAGCCCGAGAACATTTTATTGTTCTTGTGCCCCACGAAGCGAATCCGAGATGGCCACAATATGCCAGAGGACCACTGTTCACTGTAGTAGCCACAAGTCGAAAATGATTTAGACTGTGTAATGTGGGTTGACTTCAATGTCCAAACCCCTTAGCTTTGCATAGGACTCCACCTTTCCTTTGAGAGTGTGAAGTTCCCTTAGTCTGCATTGCAAGGAAAAACAGCAAAACCAAAGTTAGGAAATGTTCCCAAAACACATGAGCAAGGTATATATATATACTTAAGTTCTATATATATGTTGTTGGTATGAAGAAAACTTGAACTAAAAATGTCCAAACTTGAGAAAGAGATCGACCAACCTTGCAATCTCTGCACGTCTTCGGGCTTCTTCAGCCATCATGCTAACGTCCCTGAATGTGTGCCTCTCGTGAAAGATATTTGTGTGCTCCATAGTTGGGAGGCCATGAAGCGTACGCTGTTCTTTTGCCCATGCAGCCTCACGAGCTTCCCTACCAAAGTCCTTTTGTGTGGTGAAAGCCGTCTGCAGAAACATACATGTGTGTAAGTACTATTAGAAAGTCTAGTGGAAGCCTAAAAAGAGGAGCATAGCAAATCAAGCACATATTTTGAACTATTTTTTATGTCTAATCATGCTCGAAAATAAGATTCAATCGTCGAGATGGAAGGGTCAAATTCACTCACCCTTTTGTTCAATACCAAACTCCAGGCCCTCCCGCTGAGTGCATATCGAACAAAAAACTTGATAGGATCAAGAAGCATATAGATTACAATGTTGTATAGCCATACGACTAAAGTCCAACCCCAGCCAACTCTATGAATTTGTGCAAAACCCCATGTTGCCTCAGCAGTTATTACTGTTGCAATCTGTAAGCAAAGCCCATTGTGAGTTTGCTTGTGAAGAAAAGAATGTATGCACTATGAAGAATATGAATCATTAAGTATTTGATCCCACAGAATTTTAGTCTAATATTATCTGAAAGCTCTTCAATTGAAAAGGCATGAGAGCATTACCATTTGAGCAACTATGAAAGCACCAACAAGAAGAAGACCAGGTCTTTCCATGAATGACCATCCTCTGGAGCGAGTCACAAATATTAGAGCCTGGCTGATGGTGCTAACTTGAAGGTACACAACAGATGCTAGCTGGCCATTCAGTGTCTTCTTATAACTGGAATCATTGAGATCAACGAGCTTCTTGAAGTCCAAGTCGAGTCCGAATTTTTTCTGAGAGAGAAAAGGAGAGAGGTGTTAATAACTTGCTTCCTCATTGTCATCAAGTACAAAATCTTGATTACTCAAGAGCAACAAGTACCGGGAAGAAGTGGGTTTCGTAAATGATCCAGAAGAATATAGCTGTGGTCACGGCAAGGTAACTGCCTAAGACAATCCCAGTTGCAAATATTTCACTGAGCTTCCAACTGTCAGGAATTGGAGATGGCTTAACCTTGTCTTTGGATATTGTCATAATAGTACCTAGAAAATAGTTCAAAATGCAGATTTATTTTCAAAAGTAACAAGGGGAATAAATGAAAGAATGATAGGACAATGAGAATTCAAATGAACTGGATTACAGACAAACACTAGAGATAAGAGAACAATAAGTTTAATAGCTAGCGCTCACCGTCATTGAGAATGGCTATGATGAGGACCATAAAAGGAGGGAAATCAAATCTCCAGAATGCAGTTAGCAACAAGAAACCCAGCTGTTATAAAAACTCGGTCAGAAATGAGAACTGACAATACAGTTTACTCATATGTGACAGACAAAAGAAAAGAGGGGTCAGAGATAGAGGAGGGTCATGAGGTACTTACCACAATACGTATTGTTATAGATACTGCATATATCTGAAATAGGAAACAAAAAAAAACAATTATGGAAAACAAATCCAAGATTTAAGACCAGGCTTTCCAGGTCCACTTCCCCCTCTTACGTACTAAGACTACAGAATGTTCTTGTAAATTATGGCAGGAATGAGAAGAGAGAATCAATCCCCTTACTGTGTAATTCTTCATTCTTTGAAAGATCGCACGGCTTGTCAGGACAGCACTTATAATAACACTCAATCCAGGCTCTGTGAGTACTATATCAGACGCACTACGAGCAGCATCTGTGGAATCTGCAACAGCAATTCCAATGTCTGCTTTCTTCAAGGCAGGTGCATCATTAACTCCATCGCCCGTCATTCCAACAATGTGCTTCTTAACTTGTAATCGCTGAACAATTTCATACTTATGCTCTGAAATGAAGCATCTTGTCAATTAAAGGCAACGCAAATTTAGTAAGTTAACAAGTGTAACAAACTGTACGTGACCAACATTATTACTTACCTGGAAAGACTCCAGCAAAACCATCAGCATTCTCAATGAGTTCATCAATTTGTACACTTGCATCTAAACCATTCTTATTGTCACCAAGCAATGAAGATGACGGATACATGTTTGAGCCCATCCCAAGTCGTCTCCCGGTCTCTTTAGCAATTGCCAGCTGGTCACCTTGACAAAGTAAATCAAATAGAGCAGTCAAAAGAGGTTTTGAAAAGTATTACCGAAAGTGGAATCAGTAAGAATATATCTAAGAAGTTACATCACAAGACTAGTCACATGAAATTAGTTGTATTACAATGAGCTCTCTTTTTCAATACCTGTGATCATTTTAACACTCACACCAAGATCTAGGGCTCTTCTAATAGTTTCAGCACTGTCATGACGTGGTGGATCAAACAGAGGGAGAAGACCAACAAACTCCCAAGGTCCACCTGGACTGTCTTTGGTACCAGCAGGCACTTCCTGTCGAGCAACCGCAAGGGATCGAAGACCACGTTCTGCAAATTTATCAATAACTGTGTGTGCCCTTTTTTCAATATCTGATTTGTTCCATGCCAAATTGAGTATCTACAAAATACACATAGAAGGGTTTTAGAAATTTAGATCATTTTCTATGCGTGACTATGAAACCAAGATTTTGAATTGATAAACTAAGTACCTGCTCTGGTGCACCTTTGCTCACTCTGTGCATTTTACCAACTTTGTCTAGGTATGTAAGTGCTGTCCTCTTATCAGTTGGATTAAATGGAAGGAAGTGAACTTCTGTAATTCCAGCTCGTGCCTTACAATTGAGAAACAGGATACTCAGCTCAATGAAGCGTTTATAAAGAAAACACACGATTGCATATGCATGTTTCGAAACGGTAGGGAAGGAAAATCTCCTGAAACAAAAGGCCTAAAAGGCTAAAACACAGTCCTGCGTAATCTGATTCTATGAATGCACATTTCTTGATATCAACAACAGTGGAATTCACATTGGTATTGTCCTGGAAGACTACAATGAATCACATATTCAGGTCCAGTTTCTCCAAAAGATTCATTTTTACAAGCCTATAAGAATTGCATTACCATTTTGAGTTATACGGTCTATTACCTCCTTAGAATCAGCTAGCATTGAAACAATTGCTGCATCAATGGCATCTTGATTCTCCAACCTTGAAGCTCTTGCAGCCATCAATACAACCGTGTCTTTTTCAACATCTTTGGAGAAAACCTGCGAATGGAAGTGGAAAACAAAGTCAAATAAATCCAATATGATCTTCAAACTCACATCCATGGAAAATATATTAAAGCAGGACTGTAATAGATTTCATCTTTTTCATGCAAGCAACCAAATATATATGCAGCATTTACTTTATGCTGTCTAAACAACTGAAAAATCTATATTGAATCCTTGTGTGTCTGGTTTATTGATACATATGGTTTTCTCAGAATATTGGGGATATATACATGTTTCTCATTTAGAGATTCAAAATTTATTTAGGAAGAATTTTTAAAATGGAAACTGATTGTCAATAGTTTTGTTGTACAGAACATACCATCAAAACGTGCATTTAGCTTCTATGAGCAAGATTAATTGCACAGTTCACTGTGATATCCGTTAAAATAAATAGATAAATAAAATTATATGACAGGATAAAAAATTATCACCTCTATCAGATTCTTGTCCACTGTTAACTTGTTGAGAGTTAAAGTTCCTGTTTTATCACTGCAGAGCACATCCATCCCAGCCATTTCTTCAATAGCTGTCATTCTCTTTGTGATTGCACCCTGAAAAAAAAATAAAAAAACTTGAATAAGCTCTTGCTATAATATTTGTACTACAGAGAGCCAACTCAGAGCTAAATTTTCATGATTTTAATTAAATGAAGATTCTTAAACCTGCTGAGACAAACGATGAGAACCGATGGCCATGGTGACAGAGAGAACTGTTGGCATAGCAATTGGGATGCCGCCAATAAGTAGAACAAGAAGGTTATCTATTTTAGGACGATAACCCCTTCCTTGACGCACCAAGACAATTAGTTCAATCACAATCCCTATGGCAATTGAGCAAATGCAAAAGTTTCCAATGGATGTTAAGACCTGAAACAATCAGTCCAAATGGTAATTAGATATTCAAAAACCATTAACAAATTCTCACACACTTTTTATGCTTCTAAATAGCTTATCATAGGCGAAATGGTATCTAAAACGAACCTTCTGAAAGTGCCCAACATGTGTTGTGTTTTCCACAAGATGAGCAGCTTTTCCAAAGAAGGTATGTACACCAGTAGCAATAACAACTGCTTCAATTTCACCTTGTTTACATGTTGAGCCAGAGTATACTCCATCACCCGCATGCTTAGTTACTGGGAGAGATTCTCCTGTGAGAGCAGACTGAAAAGAAAAAAGTAACAATGATTTTTGTTAAAATGGAATAGTGGCAAGAAAGAAAAAAGTATATAGGCAACTAAAATAGTGCAAATGATCTCTGAATTACTTGTTTAATGGAATCCATAACTACACGTACATGTTAGAAAACTATATTTTCATTGTGCACTGTGATTGTATTTAAGGGAAGAATTTGATAATAAGACCAGGACATTTGACACCTTAAAAAGAATCTTGAACTCATTTAGCTTGAACCATTCCCTTTTGCACATTCTATTCCTAGTTTTCGTATCATATTCAAATTTCAATACACCTGCATATGGAACTCAAGAGCTAAAATAATAAGAGTATAAGACATGATTTGTTACACATTACAGCATGACTTAGGTACCTGGTCAATCTTTAAAGGATCTCCTTGAAGCAGGCGAGCATCAGCAGGAATTATATCTCCTAATTTGATACTAATAATGTCTCCAGGAACCAGCACAAATGCATCTTCCTCATTCCATTTCCCATCGCGTAAAACCTGTTGAAATTGATGAACTGTAAATTTTACATGGAGAAAACCAAAAAACAATCGTCTGAATGGTAAAGAAAGAAAATGCGATGAAGCGGTTGGTGCAGAAAGAAAAAGTAATTCATCAATAAAAGTGAGGTGACCTTGGCTTTTGGAGCCAGCCTTGCCATAAGGGCTGCAGCTGCATTTCCAGCATTGTTTTCCTCTATAAAGCTTATTGTTGAATTGATAATGAGTAGTGAAATGATTCCAAAGAAATCCTCAATGTCTCTTTTCTTTCCCTGAAAGAAATAATTTTCAGAAGTCAGTCTAGAAAACCTAGAACTGTCTCAATAGTGAGGTGTAATCATAGGCACTTACGCCTCCATATGCAAGAGTTATTGACATTAGTGCTGCTGCTTCCATAACCCAAGACAAAGGGTTCCACATAAACCCCAGAAAGTTGAGTATTTTACTTTCCTGCAAAGCAAAGACAGTTATTTAACAAGAAGGTGAAAGTCTACTGAAAGAAATTTTCGTTTAAGCAAAAAATTGTATAGCGCAGTCACATAGACGAAACGATCACAAGCTGAAACAAGTTCTTGCAAACCTTTTTCTCTTGAAGTTTGTTGTAACCAAACACCTCCAACCGTTTTTGCACCTCAACAGAACTGAGACCTTCTGCTGTACATTTCAATTTTTCAAAAACTTCCTCAACAGGTATGTTCTCCTGCCAACATATCCAAGTTTAGCAAAAGTAATACCCTTAAAAATTAAAATGGATTCAAGCAGGGACGTCCGGACGTGTAGTAAATCTGGTAACTTAAAATGGATAGCCTTAACAGGAATGATATATATTAAACTCTGAAACTATATATCATCAGGCAACTTAGAAACAAGTCATCACTCCCAACATACAACAAAGTAAAGATTGCTCCTTCATCAACAAAAGATGAAAGTAGATATTATACTATGCGTACTAGACTACATAGATGATTTTGTTCCAAGAGGGTTATTGGCCAGTATATCAAGAACAGAGGTACTCGAAACACTAATATGACAACTTGACAAGTAAATAGGTACTACTTCCTGGCCAAATCCTCTCACACTAGTTTTTTGTACGTATCAGCATAAGATTTGGGAGAATTACGGTTGAACAAAATGAAAAAGGTCAAGAATATGCACCAGATCAATAGCTTCCTGGGTAATAGGCTGAAGGGCAATTGATGTGTCCATTGTGGCTATATAGTATAGAGAATCTGCAGAATCAGAAAATTGTCAGTAAAAAAAATGTTGTGATTCCAAAATTATTTAAAAGGAAAATTACAAACACATCTAATAAAGGTTGGTCATATATGATTCTTCCAACTTCTTGATACCACAGCTTCTTACATAAATTTCAAGAATACATATTCCATTCACTTAGTCGTCAAGAAGAAAAATAAGAACCAAACCTTATAGTTCCTGAATTCTAGTTTCAGAAATATGAAAAACCAGGATTTTTTTTTTCTTTAGAAAATGCGGCATTAGAAATAATCTCATTTCTCCTCTTATTTCATCACTATCTCAGGGAACTAATCCCATTAATCATATCTTAGTTTTCAAGCATATATAATCATAAACGTCGAAGACTGAAGGCTAAAACGTAAATAATCAAGCCAGTAACTATAAAGTCTCAGAGAACATGATTCAAACAGGTGGTGTGAAACACAAATGCGGTCATCAGATGATAAAAATGAATGGTATTCTCAGTTGGGTCTCGAAAATGCGAAGATATACCAAATCCAGCAGAATACTCAAGTAGACTGATTAGCCCACTTGAGATAATCACCAAACACCAAGACCCTAAAAACCAGAAGCCGAAAATAAGAGAGAGTCTGCGATTGGAGAGAGTGCTTGATTGGAGAACACAAGAGAACTTGGAATATATAGAACGCCATGCAAGCCAAGCCAACACCATATAAGACGTGAAAATATGATAAAACAATATGCCAGTGAAGGACCAGAAGATGAAGCATTTGGAACAAGAAGACAAAGAATCAGCATCTGAAACAACGTCGCCAGCATCAACATAGCTGCTAAAACAACGTAGCTGCTGTTTCCAAAGATGCGAGAAATTGACGCACGTCTGATGATTTGTGGGGTTTTTTATGATCGTTGTTGGCAGACGATGCCAAATAGCTAGGGAAGGCCGTACGGGTTGACATTCTCTTGGGCTTAACGTGTGACGTCCCCAACTCTCCCACAGATAGTCCTTTCGGTACTTACTTCGTTGGAGTTTTGGAGTCTTGTTTTTGAATTGCTTTTCGAGTTTGGATTATTTGATAACAACACAACGGCGGACTACTTCACTGCGCGCGGTGCTCTTTCTAATACTCCATTCCAAATTTGAGAAAATTACTAATATGGTTTTCATTTTTGTTTTGACAATAATATTTGAAAACCCTAGACCCTTTTTTTTTTCTTCTTCTTTTGCAACAGATTTTCGGCATTTTGGATATGGATATGGGATCAGCCGATCAGGGCTTCGAATTTCATATGTGACATGGATCGTCTTAGATCCAAGATACTCAAGGTACAGAGAGAGAGAGAGAGAGAGAGAGAGAGAGAAAAACAAAAAACTGAAAAGGCAAAGATGCGTTGTCGGACACTTCATCCCTTTCAATTATTTTTCGGCAAAAGTGTCTCCATTTTATTTAATTTTTTTATAGAACGTTTTTCCCGACGAATAAATCGTCGGCAAAAGTATCTCCATTTTATTTAATGTGTTTTATAGAAAACTTTTACCGACGAATAAGTCGTCGGCAAAGATGTTTCCAATTTTTTTAATAGGAATTTTTACCGATGAATTATTCGTCGGCAAAAGTGTCTCCATTTAATTTAATTTTTTATATAAATCTTTTACTGACGAATTATTCGTCGATAAAAGTGTGTTCATTTTGTAACAAAAAAATTGTGTTTCTTTTACTTAATTTTTTTATAGAAACTTTTGCCGACGAATAATTCGTTGGAAATCATTTTTTTTTTTTTTATGGGAATCTCTATATCTTATATACAATTACAAAATGAAATAAGAACATCAATGCACAAATATGTATTTTTCTAAACTCACATGTACTCCAATCTAATTTAGTGTGTTTCTCTCTCTAGGTTCACACTCCAAACTAATACGTATTTGGTAGCAACGTTGACTTCTCCCCCGGATCTCTAATGGTCCTAGGGTCTCTCTCCTCTTGTTTTGGTGTCTTTTTGGTCTTTGGCGATGCGGTCCTTGTCGATTTCACTTGCTAGGCCATTTGGGCCTGACCTACTAACCTTTTTTTTATAGGTGAAACGACACAGAAATCTTCAGGTCCTAAGTTCAAAGTTTTTTAATTGTCGGTTTCAAGGCATGCCCTTTCTGCAATGGTTGCATTAGAGAGCAGCTGAAGTTACTTAGATGATGTCTCTTATTGTCATGTAGTAAAAAAAGTATGACATCATGTGTAATAACTAATAATCTTGAGTCTTAATATATTGTCGCTTTTCATCCAAACTAATTAGAGTTATTGAAAAATAAATCGAAGAAAATGGGATTGACTTAAGATAACCCAAAGATAATTCAAAAGTAAATCAAAATTATTTAAAACTTAAATTATCAAAATATATCGAAAAACCAAAGCTAAAGAAATTTGCCTAATCGAAAAAATCACGAAACCCGTAATTTTATTCATAGTTTTTGAATGAATTGTATTCGTATTTAATATCATATAATTCAACGAGCCTTGATGAGTAGTCTCATTAAAACATTATCATAATTGTTTACTTGCATTTCTATTTTTCCAGATGAGCCACACAATCACCCCAAACAACCTCAACTCCTCCTTTGAACTTGTGCTTGCCACATGTGTGAAAAAGATCAACATATAGAAGTAGGTTCCTTCCACACCTTAAACACTCCAGCCAAAAAACTACACTTCCAAATGATTGATTTGTAATGTTTTATGATATATTTTTAATTTTTTTATCATTAAAACATTATTATTAATTATTTGAGAAAATAAAGTGAAAAGAGTACAACACGCTCATATTGGTACCTACATACATATAGTTCATTAGTTTTGAGTTAGACACCTTAAATTTTTATTGTGAATTTCAATTGTTTAATTTGGACCACAACACTCATGATCCTATCAAATCATGCGTAATTGCTTACGGAAAATGTAGTCTCCTCATTGTTTGGGTTACGAACTATCCTATGAATTCACTCCCAAGTCCCAATCGTACTATAGAGGACTCTCTGTACCAACTGTACGATCCGATTAGATTGGACATTAGCAGTGGACGCCCTTTCAAGGTTAGGAAAGTGTACTATGCAAATGGTACCTAATTCTCATAGAAAAAATCAATCAAAATGCTCATAGTTTTGTTCCTTATTGAGAGAGTTTCTTGGATTTCCATTGGCCATATAAGTAAAGTTATACATGATCCAAAAAAGGTTTACAGAATATCCATGTTTATTCTGGTTTCAACTATGGATTTGGAAACTCCTATCGAAAAAACTATGGATTTGGAAACCAAGAGGATGAGCACAAAACATAATAGGGTCGTCCAAAGTATATGACAAATTGTGATTTGCAATCACGCCTATCAGCCTATGCATTCTATTTTGTTTAAGAATGAGAAAAAACCAATGCAAGGTCAGATTTTTTACAGATTCGATTGAACTGGTATTGGCTGTAAAAAATTCTTATTGTAATGGCAACAAGAAGATAATTTTGTATTTAAGGAAACTATCCAAGCTTACCACATATATCCTTATCATCCTTTACCATTTTCTCACAAGGATATATATGGTATATAGACAAAGAGTACAACACGATTTAATTAAGTTGTTGGTTTTTGTACGATTCTACGTACAACAACAAAAATTGGACTAAACCAGGAGAAATATTAAGTGTTAAATTTGACATGATTAATCTACAAATTAACAAAAAACAAACAGAGCAAGGAAAAAGGACAGAAGAGCTAATTAACAAAAGGACACATTTTTGTTAGCACAGGTTTGGAAATGGTGACAAGCTTCATTTCTCCAGTCTGGTAAGTAGTGCAGCATTGGAAAAACGAATCCTCTTATGTACAAAGGAAAAGAGTGAGAAATTTGAAACCCTAATCTACCTTTGGGATTTCATTAATTTCCCATTCGGTTTCCAGCTAGCATTACCCTAATCTACCTAGCTAAAGCGCTCCTATTAAAAGTTGTAAATACCAATTGTTCCCAATACTATTAACTCCAGCGTTGATTACTAATTAAACAATGTTATGAGAATCCTAATCACATGCAATCTCACTACATGCACCAAATAAGGCCTTAATAGAGACGGATACTCCACATGAGTTTAGTGTATACATGGTCTTTTTTCAAATGATTACTTGCTACAATTCATGTTTTACTATATATCGAGAATGAGCTGGTTAATTTGTCATGGAAATATTTAATAGGTCTGGAATGGCATTTCCGTCCCAAAATAAGCGTAAGAGATCGATGTAAACATACAAGAGCGAATTACCTTGTGTTTCAAGCAGTGTTAGTCTGTCAGGTTTGGATGTTGGCAGATTTAAGGGTTTTAATTATAATGCTGCAAAGAGTTACAAATTAAAGAACTCAATCATGTCCTCATGCACCATGCATGTATTCATTTTCTTCATTTGGAACCCTCAATATATAAAAATATATCATAAAACAATACAAATCAATCAATCATCTCGATGATCTGCTTTTCTCCAATATTGCAATTACTGAGGCATCTCACAAATAGATGAATGAAATCAAAGACTGTAATCTGCAGTATCTTTTAAAAAGTTCAACAATCTACAAATATTTTTGTTAGAATCTTTCTTGCTCCCGAATCATCCTCATCTTTTTAATTATTTTTCTCATATTTGACCACCATTTCAAGATTATTAATAAAATTTCTCCTTTACTTGGTATTATAGTTTTTACTTTTTAGTTTTCACCAATATCTTAAGTGATGCATTGATAGTATATAAAATTGAAACATGTATAGGCAGTATAGCTATGCATAAAATTCATAACTCTACTAACATATATATATATATATATATATATATATATATAAACCGCACGCGCCGAAAAGCAACATAGTATCTCGACCAATTGACAACATAACTCAATCATCATAACCGTTCATCGTTTAGATTTATTTTCAAAAATTATCCTTGCAAAAAATCAGCCGAATCAGAGATTGTTTGGTTGTCTGTTCGCTATATAGTTTTATAGACAAATACAGTCCGTCAGATAAGGTTGAAGCGATGAATATGGTAATCAAATGGCTAAATAATTTCCGATTTATTTATTTTTATATCAAAATGATCCTTGAATGATGACCTAAAATATAGACGGTTTTGATTAATAGTTTGCACTCGCAATGGAGATGTTCGCATTTTAGTTTCAATGCGGACGTGCGCATGTGAAGGGGACTGTATATATATATATATATTTACGTATATATTGGTGTACTGTATACATATATATAGGTGCTCCAAAAGCTACCTCTACTTATCTTTATCTTTACAACTGTCTTCCTATCTCTATTTATATGTGACCCTAGTGTAAACTGAATCTAGGTAATTCAGATGTATCATGTACTTACTGTTCCATGTAAATGGGATGAAATCAAATCAAATATATATATATATACATATATATATATATGTAGAATCCATTGGTATGGGAAATGTTCTTAATTTCTTTTTTGGTATAAAATAAACTTTGAGCTGAAAGGCCCAATAGAGAGGAAACTTGTGACCCTTAAAACTTATACCAAATATTAGTGGCCCATATCTCATGTGAGCATATATATTTTATACTGAATTTCAGCCATGGTCAGAGGTTTTTATACTGTTCTTTGTTTTCTGGGTAAGTATGCATTTCCTCTTGTTTCCAAATTGCAAAAGCTCCAATTAATTTGCATGCTTAACCTATTCTCCTTTAAAGAAAAACAAAAAGAAGAGTCTGCCGAGACAAATTGTTGCTGAGCTTTTTTTTTTTTTTTTTTGGGTTTTTTTGAAAAAAAATGATAAAAGGTTGGGGGGCGCCTCCCCCTTCCCGGGCCGGCCTGGGGAGAGTACCAATGTATTACCAGTTTACCACTACAATTTGATAGCTAAACTAGGTCAAAATGTCAAATAATGGTGGTGATTCTTGTGTGATGTTTTTTTTTTCTATGTCAGTTTTTAAATTTTATTTACTCGTTTGAGTTGTCTCACATTGTCAAGATTGTTGGTTGAATTGTTATTGAAATTTTTTTGAGGTAAAAAGGTATATTTTCAATAAGAAAATGGTACAAAGATTCTCGGATAGTAGAATCTTGATAACTACAATTCATTAAATAAATCTTTAAGAGTCTACACCAATAATGATTCCCTTCCAGATATGGCATATTAGTCCATTAGAACAATGAGTGTGTTTTTGTATCAAATAGTAAGGCGAGACATGTGACCGAAAGTGATTAGCAAACGTGGCGAGGCACCCTCCTAAAAATCTCGGGCACCAAACCATAGCAGATCCGACAGTAGCAACTCATCCCACCCCGTGTTTAAGACCAGACCCAACAAAGGACCAAGCTCAACTCACCCGAGAATGAATTACTGTATTAGTTTCTGCCAATATCTTAAATGATGTAATAACAAGGACCAAAAAATAGAAACCTATTTATTTATGATAAGACCATAACTCAATTTATAGTACTACTAAAACTACCTCAACTACTTTGTTAAAACAACCATTTCCTGGCCTGTTTATATATGATCGATCCCGGTGAGAATGGAATGAAGTGAATCATATGTATATAGCTACCTTTCTGTCCTCACATAAATGGGATGATGGATCAACTCATGTTGGTGAAATTCATTAATATGGGAAAAATTAAATATTTTTATCAAAGAATATTTCATTCATAAACTTTGAGTAAACATATATGAAATATGTAAAGACGAGATGTCAATGAGTGATCTCATTAAAAACTTTATCGGTTGAAAAGTTGAATGAGAGAAAAATCCAAGATCGAGTGGAAAGGGTACCTACTACTAACAAACAAGTAGAAAAGCAAATTGAATCATCGATCTTTAACTAGGGTCTTTAGTCCAGGACTCAAGGCTATCCTTCTCCTCCACAAACGTACGTTATCGCCAGCTCTAGGTATTGACCTACATTTACACATACGCCTCCAATTGTCTATCAAGATAGAGCTTAGATTTCTTCTCAGATAAGCCCTATCAATTGCTTAAGCAAGTCGTTTGGTGAAAGCAATCCTCCTTCATGACTTCATGCATGCACATATAAGAGTCAAATTCACGAGGTGGACTTTTCTTACACTTATATAATTGAAACCCTAGAGACTAGCTAGAGTGATCTTATTGTGTTGATCTATTAAATAGTCCAATGTATATCCGATCCGTAAGATATACATGCACATTCATAATCATTGAACTGCTTTGGCACTCTTATCAATCAATGATTTTGATATTCTTAATAATTCACGTTAACTACTAAGTTATGTTTCTTTTTTTTAATCAATAAAAAATTAAGCAAGATTAGTCCATTTAAATTCCGAATGCGCGCATATATAGAAATGTTCTCTTACCAAACAATATGTTTAACTCTCTTAAAAAAAAAACATGTTTAGCCTCTTAAGTTATCATGATAATTAGAACTTAATTAAGGGTTTTAATTATAACGTTGGAAAGAGTTAATTCAACAACTCGTGTCCTCATGCACCATGCATGTATTTATTTTCTTAATTTGAAACAATGATCAATATAGATCAATATAGGGAGCAAAAAAGTAACATTGTAATTGAATTCTCATCAAATTACCTCAAGACATTCACTAATACCAATATATATCGATCATAAAACAATACAAATCAATCACATCATCGCAGTTACTGAAAACTCACATATTAACTTGAAGAAGAAAAAATGTGTATATTTGATATTCTGGAAATGTTTACAACCGCCTGAGAAAAAAGAAGAAAACTATGGCTATATATACTTTGCTATGTGACTCAGTAAGATGAGGAAAGACTCACATGAATTGACAGCTCGATGACAGATGTAGCTCACTTGACTGACTTGCTAACCAAGCTTACTGACTAAGCTCTGTTATATATCTAAGTGTTCCTAAATGATTTGCTACTACAAACCTTAACAACAAGCTCCACAAATATTTTTGTTAGATTCTACCTGAATCCTCTCTATTATGCTCATCTTTTTAATTAATTTTCTCATGTTTGACCACCGTTTCGAGACTATTAATAAAAATTTCCCTTTACATGGTATTATAGTACTTAGTTTTCACCAATATCTTAAGCAATGCATTGGTAATAAATAAAATTGAAACATGTATAGTTATGCATAAAATCATAACTCAACTAATAGGTGCTCCGAAAGCTACCTCTAGTTATCGTTAGGGATTTGTTAATAATACACTCAAGTGTATGTGTTATTAACACACCTTCCTCTCTTTCACTCTAGAGAGAGGAAGAGAGAGGAGGATGTGTTATTAACAACTTCCTATCTTTATCTTTACAACAGTCTTCCTATTTCTATTTATAAGTGACCCTAGTATACACTGAATCAAGGTAATTCATATGTATCCCGTACTTACTATCTCATATAAATGGGATGAAATGAAATCAAGTATATGTGGAATCCATTGGCATGGGAAATATTCTTTCTTTTTTGGTCTAACATAAACTTTGAATAACAGAGCTGATCGAAATGCTCAATAGAGAGGAAACTTGTGACCCTTATTAAAACTGATACCAAATATTGGTGGCCCATATCTCATTTGAGCATATTATACATATACTATTTGGCCTCGAGGAGGTTCACTGTTTATAAGCCGAGCCGAGCCGAGCCGCGCCATGCCAAGCGGATCGTATGACGATATTACTAATAATCATTTACCAAGATATTACCAATAATTATTTACTAAAATCTAGTCTCAATTTTATTCTAGATTTTGGTAGATGATTATCGGTAAGATCTTGGTAATTTTTCATTGAGATGATTGACAACACACCGTTTTGCTTCCTCAATTCAATAAACATTTCTGTCCTCCATAGGTAAGTACGTATGCATTTCCTCTTGTTTCCAAATTGCAAAGCTCCAATGAATAATTTGCATGCTTAAACTATATATTCTACTTTCGTGGTTAAAAAATAAAAAACAAAAACAAAAGTTTGCCGGTACAAATTGTTGCTGAAAGCTTGAACTAGCTGCATGGGTCGAATAATGATGGTGATTCCTGTGTGTTTTTTTTTTGTCTGTCAGTTTTTTTTTTTAATTGTCCACATTTTCAAGATTGTTGGTTGAATTGTTATTGTTTTTTTTTTCTTCGAGGTAAAGGTATATTCTCAATAAGAAGAGTACAAAGATAGGAGTCATAAGACATTCAATATATATTGTGATAGTTGAATCTCGATAACTAGCCCTCATTAAATAAAATCTTTGATCGTTAACACGCAACTATGATACATTTGCTAGTCCTTTGCAGAAATATCTAATTAGGAGATCCATTGGAACAATGCATGTTCTATTGTATTAGGCAGTAAGGGGAGGATCAAAAGTGATCACTGAAAGTGGCCGGCCGGGCATCCTCTTAGGTAAACCAGACACCCTGCCATAGCAGATTCAACAGCAGCAGCTCATCACAACCCACAATTAGGACTAGGCCTTGAATTATTGTATTAGTTTCTGCCAATATCTTAAAATGATGTAATAACAAGATCCAATGAATGGAAACCTATTCGATCAATTATGACAAGACCATAACTCAACTTACAGTATTACTAAAAGCTACCTCAAGTACTTATTAAACTTACCATTTCCTGGCCTGTTTATATATTATTTATTCTGGTAAGAATGGAATGATCGAAGTGAATCATATGTAGCCTAGCTACCTTCATGCGCTCACATAAATGGGATGAATGGACTCATGTAGGGGGAATTCATTAATATGGAAAAAATATATATATATATATATATATATATTTTTATTAAAGAATATATATTTCATTCAAAAATTTTTAATAAATATGTAAAGACGAAGTGATCCCATCAAAACCTAATCCGTTGAAAAAGCTGAATGAGCCAAAAATCCAAGATCGAGTGGAAAGAGTAGCTACACATCCCTACTAGCAAACAAGAAGAAAAGAAAATTGCTAGCATCAATTTGCTAAATTAATCATCGATTTTCAACTAGGGTCTTTAGTAAAGGATCGACTCGATCAAGTCTATCTTTATATTTCTCCTCCACAAAGGATATCGCCCCTCCCCACAATTTCGTTGATATTCCCCCTCCCCTAAAAATAAAAAAATAAAAAAAATAAAAAGTCTATCTTTATATTTCTCCTCCACAAAGGATATCGCCAGCTCTAGGTACTGGCCTACATTTACATGCCTCCAATTATCAAGAGCTTAGATTTCTTCATCAATTGCTTAATTAAGCAAGTTGTTTGGTTAAGGCAATCCTCCTTCATGCATGCATATATAAGAGTCAAATTCACGAGCTAGGTGGACTTTTCTTACACTTGTATGATTGAAACCCTAGAGTGATCTTATTGTGTTGATCTATTAAATAGTCAAATGTATATCCATAAGTATACGTGCACATTCATATTCATCGAACTGCTTTGGCACTTTTTTTTTGTTGATCAAAATAGCATTGCATTAATAATTGTGGTCAAAACAATTGTGGGATAATTGGATCGATATTTTAGTCTACCAATTACATAAACATATATATTTTAGTAAATGCTTTCTTCTAGTATACAATAATGCTACTGCTGGTAGGTTCCTGATCAACATCAAGGAGCACGAGTTCAGCTAAGTTTGATCAGCGAAAACAAAATAAAAATTGTGATTATGACAACTATATATTACAAAGACAATTATGT
Organism: Rubus idaeus; assembly: GCA_030142095.1. NCBI lineage: Eukaryota > Viridiplantae > Streptophyta > Magnoliopsida > Rosales > Rosaceae > Rubus > Rubus idaeus. The sequence continues at coordinate 9,477,327 of CM057969.1, forward strand.
ATTCAAGTCCTAAAATGAATAAGTTAATGGGTATTCGTATTACATGAACATGAATATATAATTGTATCAGTTTCTTCCTGGCTCTTGGTACTCTTTCGGATAAACAATTAGTTTGATGAGAGGAAATCCTTTTTAGGGTTTTCTTTCTTAATTACTTACTGATATAGTCTTCATTTTATATGAGTTATACACACGAGGTCTTTTAACAATTCTGTATAGCTCACTCTCAATAATCGATAGGCTTATCTAAGGCAAGGTTGGACTAACAGAATAAAAGGTCAAGGTTGGACTAACCGAAAAAAAGAGGAGAAAAAGCCCTGGTTGACTAGGCAAGCCTGGTCAACTCATCTATGTCACAAAGAAGAAGTGATCGAAATGTTCTTCTGCATGATTGTCCAACATGTTATAATATCCGAGCTCATTTTGAACTACATATTCAACTATTTCAACCAAACAGATCGATGTATATATATATATATATAGTTTAGTTTAGATCGATGAAATGATAATATAACATGTAAACATATATGATTTGGTCTCATACATGTAAAGTAAAACTTCTCGAATTTTCATATTAAGTACTTGATGATTAGTACATATATAATGTTAGGGGAAAAAAAAGCGAAAAGAGCTAATTATAAGAGCTATAGATTAGTTGAATAATTATAAGAGCTAATTCTACAACATTAAGAGGACTGCTTCATGGCCAGAAGATCAAGTTGCAATTTCTCAAAATAGTTTCGGTTCTAGATTCATGAAATTGTCGCAAGTAGAAATGTGTGACCTCCACCCCACTTTGGTATCCTAGAGGAGTGGAACCCATAAATTCTCCTGAAACAACTTTGATGTCAAACTCCTACACTAATTACCTTGAATTAATAAATTATGAGACTATGAGATATTTGTATACAATTATATTCATGCATTAATAAAAAAAATAAAAAAAATAATTAACACACCTTAAATTGTTATTAACATAATAATACATATTTTATATATCTTTATTGTATAAATGGTCTATAAGACCCTTAATGCAATATAACAATTTGAGGTTTGTTTATTTAGCACACATGTCAATTTACCAAATGATCAGGACCAAAAAAAATTCGCCAAATGATTGATCCCCAACCACACGACAACATTAAATATAAAGTTGAACAGAGTGCATACGTTAAGTTATTAAAATTCCTCTAAAAACAATTATTAATTAACCGTTCACTAATTGAGTCACATACAAAACAACACAGCTCGACACAATAAAGGTCATTCATAAGGACAAGATTTTGTCTAGGAACCAAGGAATTTATAAATTAATTTGACTTTTCATTAATTAATTTAAGGTAAATGTTACAAATGATCATTGTGGTTTGAGGTGATGTTCAACATTAACCTTGAGATTTCAAAATGTTTAATATCACCCTTGTGGTTTGCAATAATGATTAATATTGGTCCAAAATGTTATTTATAGCAAAATTTTCATCAATTAAAATAGTATCGAAAATTAAATTAAATAAGAAACACTTGAAAAAAGTTTGTTTTCTAATTAAAATGATAAATTTATCCTTATAAATCACTTACACATGAATTTTAATTGTTGGATTTTTTGCCGAAATTAGCATATGGACCAATATTGATTAATTTTGCAAACCACAAGGGTTATATTAAACATTTTGAAACCACAAGGTTAATGTTGAATATCACCCCAAACCACATGGACCATTTATAACATTTATCCTTAATTTAATTAGTAAACTTGGATTAATGTATAAGCATTGTTAAGCACGCACTGCATTCTTAAATTTATAAATTAATTTGCTTGATTACAGTCTTGAATGATTTAAAGTACGTAGTATCCCTAAAATCAAGCCTTCATATCTTCATGTAAAGAAAAAAACTTCAATATCTAGCTGGTCGCAGATTCTGTCGTTAATATTCAATTAATTTTAGTAATAATCATCTATGATTGCGGGTACATTGATTAAAGTATATATATATAGCTACAAATAAGGGAGACAGGGAAACAATATTGATCAATTCTCCAAAAATCATCTAGATTCAAATGTGAAAAACAAATCAACTTCAACTTAATTATTACTAGCCTCATGTACACATGCTCTGCTTGTGCAAATCGTTTTTTTTATTTTTAAAATTAGTTAATAGTTAATTATTTTTCTAAATAAAAAAAAAGTAGGTGGTTATTTCTAAATATGGGTAGTGGGTAGTTATTATTTTATTTTTATTTTTATTTTCTATTTTATTAATTTATATTATTGTTCTTATTAATTAATTATGTTTCAAAGTTTTTTAATATTTGAGGGTTATATCTGTAAAAAAAATTAGTTATGGTTAGCAAGCCCTCTTCTCATTATAATAGTATAGATTAAGTTTTTCTTAATCGGTTACTAACAGGAGAACACTAATATTATTGGGCAAAATAGATATAGTAGCCTATTTCTAAATTTACTGTCTATCACTAAAATGAGAAAACAAAATATTAGCCGCACATATTAACCTATGTGTTCTTCCATTAAACTTTCTTGAATCTTTCATAAAAGAGAGGGTAATTTTGAAGGAAATAAAATAAGAAATACAATAGCTTGGTTATGTTAATGATAAATTCCTGACTACTCCACCACTCTGGATCAAAGTTAACTAATCATGTGCTTGATTCTTGGAGTACTGTAAGGTAACTGCCGGCCAACTAATTAAGGAGTAGGCCAATTCTGCAGACCACGTAGGTTGAAACTTAAATGGCATTGAAGATATAAACGCAAAAGAAGAATTTGTGAAGATAAACAAGTATATATGTGGGTGATGGAAGCCCTACGACACAGTGACGTCCCATTCCGAACTAGAAGACAAGTTTAGTTTGAAGCCTGCAAAACCAGACAAACAGAAATGGATGAATTAGTCATCGGAGGGATGACCGATTAATTAATTTGTTTACCCGCACTAATATATGATATTTAAACGACCACGGAATGTATGAGTTTATATCCAGGACCTTGTCACTATGAGTCTATGACGTACATCATACTTAATTCAAAGATAATTTACAGTTAATTAACTTCAAGCACCGGAATTATATATTATGATTAAACGATTTTGACATTAGCCATATCTGTCGGTGCATGGAGAGCTACGACGGCCTGACGGTGGCACAGTGGTCCTGGCGGTTTGTACAGCGATACAGCCGTGAACCGCGGTTAGCTGGCGCCTGGTGCCACCTCCACGTACGAGCCATGCACAACGTACATCTCTGGTGGCCGGATTACGTGCTCAGTAGTGTCTCTTATATATATACACACACATACATATATATATATATATATATATATATATCTGCGATATTAAGCTTTGACAAATTTTTTGAATTCAAAGTCCAGCATTAATATATTACCGACATTAGGATGCTTCTGTCATGGTGACAACACCATATTCAAAGATAGGTGTTTAGTCAACCTCAACCCACGACTATTTGCTTGTTTGAATAGTCAGAGCTCCGATCAGGAAAAAAAAAACAAGGGTAGAAGCAATAAGGCAAATAACGATTGTTCCCTTCGTCCAAAAATAAAAATAAAAATTAACGATTGTTCCCGCACAACTTTGCATCCTCAAACATTGGAAGAGCTCCCTTCGTCTTACTTCTTTTTTAATCGCCGGAAAGATTACAAACAAAAAGAAAGGCCACTGATCGATTCCCGATCTATTGCCGGAAAAGCAGATAAAGAAGGTTATTTATTAGCAATTGGCGATTGCTGACCCACAATGTAGAAGTGTTTGTTGGATAATTGACTATCAGTCGTCAAATCCGATTCTAGCTTGTTTCTAGTTTTTAGTGTTTTGGAGTTGTAAAATTGTATTTAATTTTGAATATTTTTTTTGAATTTTTAATTTTTAAAATAAAAAAAATTTTTTAAAAAAATATGGGGAGGTGATAAAAAATTGTATTTAATTTTGTTCTTTAAGTGGGCTAGTTATTTATCTTCTTTTTTTTTAAGACTACGCCTTATTATTATTATTTTGTTACATTGGAGAAATTCATAATCTAACCTTATCTTAATTTAAAATTACCTTCTCTTCTCATCACTTGGGCTAACCATATATAGTTGTAAGCTTTGAGATTAGACTTTATTTTTAAGTTCTAATAGCATTTTTAACAGACTCTATATCTTAGCTCCTTAGCTATTTTAAAGTGCATGTTTAACTTTTCAGCTATTTTAACAGCTGCACCAGGCCACCATCATTCTAAGAACATTTTTAATTAGCATACTCTTTATCTTAACTCTTTAGCTTTTTAGAGAGCATGTTTAGTTTTTCAGCTATTTTAGAAGCTGCACCAGCCTGCTAAGTAGCTATCTATTTTAGCTTTTAGCTATATGACTCCTAAATATAGAAAGCGAGATGAGACCCTCTATTATTTTTGTTAATTTAAAACATTCATTTTTAGTTATTTTGTGTGATTATCAAATACACTTAAGCTATTTTTATTCACATATATATTTTCAAAGTGGATAGCCAAAATAGTTTTTTAGCTAGTTTAGCTAAAATTTAGTTAAAAAATAGCTAGCATTGCTAAAGAGCAATAAGTGGCTCTCTATTTTAGTTTTTAACTATATGGCTCCTAAATATAGAGAGCAAGATGATGCTCTCTATTATTTTTGTTAATTTAAAATATTCTATTTTAGTTGTTTTGTGTAATTATTAAATATACTTAAATGATTTTTATTCATTAATAAAATTATTTAAATTTAATATTAGCTAAAGTAAAGAGCATTGGTGCAGATGTATTTTCAAACTGACTAGCCAAAATAACTTTTTATCTACTTTAGCTGAAATTTAGTTAAAAAATAACTAACATTGCTAAAGATGTTTCCTAAACCCTAAGAGCATCTTTATCAGACTATCTATCTTAGTTTCTTAGCTATTTTAGAGAACATGTATAGCTTTTCAGCTATTTAAGCAGCTGCACCAAGCTCTTCAGTGGTTCTCTATTTTAGCTTTTAACTATATGACTCATAAATATAGAGAGCGAGATGAGACTCTCTATTATTTTTGTTTTTTTTTGAAATGAAGATACTTTGTATTAAAATCATATACGATTACAATCGTAACGAAGGGCATCCAGAATAAAAGCCGGAGCATAAGAGAACCACTCAAGGTGAACATTAGAATCAAAACTATAGCTAGCTAACCTATGAGCTACAAAATTTGTAGTTCGAGGAGCATACTGAAGAGAAACTTGAGGTAGAGATTTGAGTAGATCTTTAATGTCTTCAATGAGGTTTCCAAGAGGGGACAAATCCTCATCATCAGAGTTAGTAGCATTAACTGCCAGCAGACAATCACTATGAATTATAGCAGCTGAAACTTCCATAGCTTGTAACAGTTCAATACCATCCTTAATTCCGAAGCCAACATGAAAAGGAGAAGAAACATGATCTTTCCTATAAGAAAACCCAGCAACAAACTGGCCCAACTTATTGCGGATTAAGCCACCCACACCCCCATAATTTGATGAACTAATGAAAGAACCACAACATTTAATTTCACACAATTGTCGAGAGGCCCAATATCTAAAATCTTGGAAATCTGTTGAGAAGACTCGAGGATTTGCCTTTAGAAACTCCTCATACCAAGCCATCGACATTGAAACTAAAACTGGAGCTGCTTTCTCTTTATTGTTCCAAAATTTATCATTTCTATTCCTCCAAAGACTCCAAATAACCATCAAGAGTCTAGCAAATATCCCAGAAGACAAAGATATGGCTTTTTCTAACATCCATTCCTTAAAACTAAAAGAAGAGAAACAGAACCGAGCGAAAAGGGGCCAAGATTTCTTTTGGGGACACCACACAACACCAAGCGTTCAAAGGAGGAACAAAAACACACTTCATTTACCTTCATACCCTGCGTTTCGAGAAGAAATTGCCAAACAAATGAAACCTTCCCGAACCTTTCTTCCAAACCTTTCCAAACTCTCTATTATTTTTGTTAATTTAAAACATTCATTTTTAGTTATTTTTTATAAATATTAAATACATTTAAACTATTTTATATTCATTAAAAATATAATTTAAATTCAATACTATATAAAATAGAGAGCATTTGTGCAAACGTATTTTTAAATTAGCTATCTAAAATAACTTTTTAGCTACTTTAGTTAAAATTTAGTTAAAAAATAATTAACATTATTAAAAATGCTCTAACTATATATAAACCCTAGCCTTCTCCATTCGTTTACCAAAATTAAAAGCTAGAGCTAGAGTTTTCTCTATCTCTTTTACCTATCAACTCGATATGACATTGGGAATCTACGAGGCATGGATATCCCTTACGTGGATGCTGATGTTCTTATCTTTGCATGCATTTATTATTTGAGAATCAATATATATAAACATAAGAAAAGTCGTTTTCCAAAGACCCTATAATCATATCTCTGCTACATCAAATTACCACGTAGAACACAAAATTATGAAGCATTAACAATCATGACAACACTGATAAAAAGGGTTCCCCTACTTAAATGGACACGTTATATTGATATATACTAATCCATTTTTATTTACTTTGACCTTGTGACTGAACTCGATCGAAGCAAATCGTACGTTGCGGTCTTATTGCGAAAGCAGCCTTATCTTATTACAAAAGCCTTCATTAACGTCCATGATTTCCAAATCATTTATTCAAATCATCTAGTTTTGACTTTGTTTATAAACAAAAAACACCCTAAGATAGAGAAAATTGACACAGGAAATCATCTAATTTTGACTTTGTTAAAAGAAAAAATCCTAAGACAGAAAAAATTGACACAGGTAGCGGTCTCTACAGGAAATCATCTAGTTTTGGAAATCATCTAGTTTTGACTTTGCTAAAAGAAAAAACCCTAAGACAGAAAAAATTGACACAGTTAGCGGTCTCTACAGGAAATCATCTAGTTTGAACTTTTATGCATGCCTTGTAATTAAATGGGGACTAGGACTAGTACAATGATGTAAGTAAAGGCTCCAGCTCTTGATTGTATCGTTGAAGCATCACATCAAAACGACGGCCAGAAGCAGCCTGGCTAGCTCTAATTAATTATTAGTCACTGGCATGGCCTAGTGTGTATGTATTTGTTAAGGTCGAGATCTTGTATTCGTTTCAAGTAAATTTGTAATATTTGATCAAAAACAAAAAAGTAAATTTGTAATATTATGCTTCTTGTATGTTGTTTCACATGTAAGCTTTAAGAGTTGAGGGTTCAAGAAATTTCTCGTTGGGAATTAATGATGATCAGCTAGTAATCTAATATATATAATGTTTGAATTGGCATGGTGTACTTGAGCACTCGTGAGAATGTGGTTTACCTTTTCTTTTTTCTTTTTTTGCCAATGTGTTTTACTTTGACAATGAGAATGTGTTATACTTTGACAATGAGAATGTGTTATACTTTGACAATGTGTTAATTATACACGTTAGAATGTGTTAATACTTTGACAATGCATTTATTGTGAGATTGAAAATAAAAGTTCATACTTTTATAAGGTCAATGCATTTATAATGTGTTATAATTTGACAATGTACTTTGTTCTACTGTAATCAAACAAAAAAATGAAATTTGTTCTAAAAGTTATGTTTAGATTACAACTCTTAATATTTCTAAATACTAGAATAGAATCATTTCGAACAAGAGTCGAAATACGTACATTCTCGATCACATAATTCATTAAGCAATCTAACTAAGAAATCAAATTATAAATGTTCACTTCTGAAAAGAAAATTTTATAATGTTGTTCAACATTTATGTTGAATGCATGTCTTGAGATCGAATCGTTGTATTCGAAGTCAACTGAAGACCAAATAAACTCGAGACTAACTCAAACATATAGTTTAATGATTCAACATCAGTGTAGTTCAACACAATAACACAAATCCTAATTTAAGTTCTGAATAACACGTAAATTACAAAGTATCGACCTTTATGTTATAGTTAATAGTTTTCTATTTCAATGAGATCGTGCATTGGCCATTACTATTTGGATCGATGTTGACAATAGCACGTTCTCACCAACAGAGGAGATTAGTATCTTGAATCAGAAGTTTTATGCTCTATGGGAAGCGTGATTCCCTAATCGGATCAATATTGGCTTGGCCTTCATCGAAAGGAGATTAGTATCTCAATCCGTTATTGGCTTGGCCTTCATCGAAAACCAAAATCTTATTCCAAGATTTAGAATCATTCTGCATATACGTGTAGTATACACACACTGCCAACATAAACAAATAATAATAATTAGAACATAAAATTCTGCCCACTATACTGTAACACAAATATTAATAACACAATAATAGGCATTAAGAGATTTTCGACCATTAACCAGCTTAGATTATATGGGTATGTGTATAATTAAAATCACAAATGCGAATCATGGTAAAAACAAATTTATACATATATAGCAACCAAAAGTGTACGTTGAAATTTCTTTATTTAGAGGTTAATGCAAAATTTTATTCACATGATATACAAATACATAGGATATAATAAGTACGTGAGAGTCAAAAATGAAAATTCATTGCCTAATATGAAAATCAAGAAATAAAAATGCATTACTACTAACTAAGTGCGATGTCTGTAACTTTCACGAAAATACATACTTAAAACAGAAATTGAAAGAAGTGAAAAAAATCTCTTCACTTTTTCTCAAACTTAGACTAAATATGACTTCGTTAAAATATTTTTTTTTAGCCTGAAGAAGAATTTATTGAAAGAGAAAGAGTACAAATTATGTGGGGGGACAAGAAACCAAAACCCACATAAAGAATAGAAACAAGTAAAACCAAACCAATTCAAAAAACACCGATGCCAAATAAATCAGAGATTGTGACGCACAGTAGGCATTCGAACTCGTTTAGGGCAGCGATCCAGCGAAGTTGGTTAAAATTGATTGCTCTTCGAATTCTTGGAATGAGTCTTGGGGATAGTCCTAAGAATTTCATAATCTAAAGGAGCCTCACCCTCATCATACCAAGAACTAGCAGAATTGATATCAACAAAATTGATATCATAATGGGTCCCAAGAGGTTCATCATTTTCCAAATCACCCCAACAAAATTTAGTTTTCTCTACATGAGAGCTTGTTGGAATAGGACTTGTTGCCAAATTGGGGATGGCCTGGACAACGTCATTAGCAATAACCACATTCAAGCGTCCAGGATCACTGGAACTCATAGTAATCTCCATGGTATTGTTTCTGTTTCCAGAGAGAGAAGCCCTCAATATGTTCCTCAACCATTGGATTCAAGGTGTCCTGGACTACATCAAGTTGAGCATCTTTCAAAATATAATCATTAACCTCTAATCTCCATTCGTTAAAACTTTATTCGAATAAAATTCAGTGGGACAAAACTCCAAACCGAAAAAAAGTACCACCTACTAGAAACTATAACAAACTTCATGTAGGTTCAAACTAAAGTGTAGGTTGAATTGAAAAGCCGGATTGAGACGAAAACGAAACATGAAGGCATATCCGTATATCTAACTCAAAGATATTCATTTTTCTGAGAAATTCTTTCATAATTATTATCACAATTAATCCTCTCCATTATCGAAAATTCTCACGTATATCAATCATATGCATACGGGAACAATATATACCTTTTCTTCAACAGGATTAAAAAGAATGAAAAAGTTCTAATCTATAACAACTCGGCGCCAATGAAAATGGAATTAGTCTTTTTTTCTTTTCTTTTTTGAAATTATTCATACGACCATAAGCTGTGAAAAACCCATCGCCGGGTGAGGAGACAACGGCGACAACGGCGGAACGTTGAAGATCCCTTTCACATCCGTATCGGAGTCCCAAAACGCTGCCGTCCAAGTTGACGGTGTTAACGGCATATCCTTAATATAACTCACAGCCTCCACCGTTGCCGTTATTTTCTCCTTCTTCACCACCAGCGGCGCTGGTTTCGCATCCTCCTCACGACGTCGTTTTCTCTCGACCACGGCTGCCGCCTTCGGCTGTTGCTGCTCGGATTTCCCGGCCTCGAGAGGGAAGTTGAGGATGGCTTTGGAGCCGCGGAGCTTGAACGCCGCCCGATCGTAGGCCTTAGCGGCTTCGATGGCGGTGTCGAAGGTCCCGAGCCAGACCCGGGAGCCTCTCCGGTTCGGGTCTCGGATCTCCGCCGCGTACTTGCCCCACGGCCGTTGTCGGACCCCCCGGTAGTGCCTCTTCTTCTCCTCGTTAGGATCTGTCTTCTGAACCTGAGGCTTTTCAGACTTGGAGAACTGGATCCACTCGGTCTTGTTCGGTAGGGAGATTGAGAGCGCGGGTTTCCGGGTCGAACCGGCCGGTTTCGGAGCAGTTTGGTTCAACATCTGAAGGTCTTGTTGGAACTCAAAGAAACTAGTTGTGCTAGTGACCAGAGGCTTGGAATCAAATTCAAAAGAATCCTGCGAGGTGAAGTAGTTGGATTTGGGCGTGGTGAGGTCAATCACTTGAGGCTTGGTTTCGAACTCGAAGAAATCGTTAGGGATTGGATTAGAGGTGAAGTCGAAGAGTTCGTGGTCTAAGTAATCGGAGATTTCGATTGAAGTTTGAGAAGTGGAAGATGAACAGGTCTGAGATCTGGATAGATCGGAAGCGGAGGAGGAGGCGCTTAGCTCAGTAACGGGAGAGCTCTTAGTCATCGGAGAGAATTCACCAAGAAGATAGTTCTTGATGAGCTCCAGCGCCGAGACCTGGTCCAAGGCCGCCATGTCTAAACTCAAAGCAGCTTCCATATATGGAAGGGACTGATTTGAAATCTGTTTGAGAGGGAGAATGAAATCAGAGATTTTTGTGTGCGGGAGTTCTTGAGAGAGTGGAAAGTTGGGAGTGGAATGGGAAATGTGAAACGAGGCCTGTATATATATACAGATTGAGAAGGGGGGAGGAGGATTTGACCCAAAAAAAAAAAAACAAAAACAAATAGGAAAGGAAGACTGGGGTGGTGTGAGAGAGGGACGAAGCATCCTTTTACTCCTTCCAACATGGCCCTATCCATTTCAAGCTTCTACGTAAAACATATGCGAGGTGATTGATGTTTCTTTAAATCTTGACCGTCGGATGAAGGTGGGTAATTTAAGAGTGGGTCTACGTCCTTCCTGGACGCTTCTAATAAAGTGCACCTTTTTTGGTTCACATATTATCTAGGGTTTATAATGGGTCCAGTCACCAAGTTGATGGATGAAGGTGGAGATGATTTAATTGGCTCCTAGATTCTACTTCTAGAATTGTACCTGATCTCTAATTCTGGGATTTAACGATTGGTCCGTAGTTTAGCGCTAAAGTTGTTCTAGAAATGATTTAGTCTCTTAATATACGTGTGTGTATAAATTGACGCTGATATAAAAATAAAATAAAAATCTCTTACATTGCTTCTAATGAATACGTGGATTCATTCGCTAACTTTGGTATATGTCTCCTTTGGCTAGGTGTACTTTAGCTTTCTTTCAATTTAATGAATCAAAAGATGGCCGGGGAGACATAGTCCTCTAACTTGATGAAAAAAACGGAAGGATATATAGTATTAGTGAGTTAATATCACAGCTTCATAATTTGTCCTTGAACTTTGATTCATTAGAAAAATTGGTAATTAATTAAACTAGATGATCAAAAGATGATGAATTGTGCAAATAACACTCCGATCTACACTTGTCGTTTCGGTCCGGTTCATTGGGTAGTTTCAACTGTGAAAACTGGTTGTCCACACGGAAACTATTCTCTCTTTAGTTTTTCCTCTCATTTTCTCTTCAAGCTTTGAGTCCATCATTTGCCTCTAGTTAGGTTGAGAGATGCCAAGTTACAATCTAGGCTCAAAATTCATTTTGATTTGGGACAAGTAACCATATTAGGACTTACTAACACACGAGAATATTTATTGCATTTTTTTTTTAACTCACACATCACTCCTTTGGCCGGTTCCAAAAATATGAAAACTATCAGGGTAGGTCTAGAGGCAAGTTACGACCCATAACTGGCCCTAAACTGAACAATGATCATCCTACGACTAGATACCAAACTTTCCAATCAATCAATAAGGTACTTGAGCTATTGAAATTCACATTAAGTTTATCCATCCACATATTATGGATGCAAGTTAGAATATGACAAAATTGATCGATGTTCTTGTCAATAGTTTGGACTCCTTTTTTTTTTTTTTTTTTTCTTTATCCATTTGAAAAGTGTAGATGCCAATTTATCTGATGGCTGAAAATTTGGATACCATTTATCATTTCAACCTTTTCTTAATACTAAGCTTTGGATTTGGTGATCACATTTCATGCTTAATTTTCTTTCAAGTTTTCATTGATAACTTGAGATTCTAGACAAAGGGGTTGACATATACGTGCAAGCAAGAAAGTAAAGGATTGGTTCTCTTGTCTTTTTTGTTCCAGAAACAAATAGATTTCAACCCCAGATTCTTTCTTTCAGTTATTTTATTCATGACTTGAATTCTACTTTATCGCGTATTTAAACTTTGTGAATTTCCTATGAACTTTATTTTTATCGCTTTATGTGTGAACCTAATGACCTTCTCATTCTGCTCTTTGATTTTACAGTAACGTTTCAACATTGTAATCATATTTTTATATTCATTTACCTGCATTTTTCTGAATATATATGCTGTCTAACATTAGTGAAAACTTTTTATCAATATATTGTCAAAATGTATAAGAATATACAAAGAATAATCTATATCTCTGGGAAGAACCGAAATAGTAAAATTTGATTATCTTAAGTTGAGTAATTTGTAAGAGAGCTGACTAGTTTAGTTGATAAAGTCTATAATATATTGGTTGTTACATTCTAGGTACGTATAGGGTTGAAATATCTCTTTCACATTAATGATCAGAACCTTCTTACATTAAGTGATAATGTGATATTGCGCTACATTTTCAATGCAATTGTTTTTTATAGGATATATACGACATGTTCAATGAAATTTTGTTCATATGATAGGACAATTTCAATGGAATTAGAACCAAAATAATACCCAAGATACTGAGATAGTTCTTTCGAAGAAATAAATTGATTAATTATTTAATTACGAAAAATATATTAGATTAATTGGACAGAGAAAAATACACTCCTACAACTTTAACTTGGTATATGAACCTCACTTCGAATACAAACTTGAACCCTTTTTAGCAAATTTGTTGGAGCTTGTACGGAGGGTTTTGAGTTGGTGATTCTTATTCGGAAAAGGACATCCGGGTTTGATCAAACTTGCTTGTAAAAAAACAAAAGACTAGTGACATATTTACTTACTTGGAATGAAAATATGAATAAATCGGAGTTCATTCTTAATACATACTTCCCTCTTGGTAATCAAACTCCGGATATTTAGGAATGAATTACTCTTTTTTAGTTACTTTTATATGTGACCCACATTCATTCCGATTTCTGTACAAATTAGTAAACACAAGAAAACTCAGAAATTATAATCAATTCATTTATTCATATACTCATTCCAAGTAAGTAAACATGTCATATATTTCAATTCTTCTAAAAGGGTAATTATTAAGATGTTTAGTAGTGGTAAACTAACTGCATGCATTGGTGGACTAACTTCATGTTGTAGTCGACCAAAAAGGGAGTTGATCTTATTACCACCGTAAGGATCGAGTTGGTCTACAATTGTTCGGAGCTCGTCTAATATTACTGTGAAAGTTGGATTAATCTGAAATAGTCTGAACTAGATTGCCAAAATCTATATAAACTTCAACTAGGGTGGTAAGGGCGCCTCTTTACCCCAACTCAAAGGAACCGAAAACTAATGGAGAAAATTAAGCGACAAGATTGCAGATGATTGTGTCGTCAGGTAGAAATAAGACATAGAAAAATTCATAAACTACAAAGGCAGTTTGACCTGACCCAATCCCATCCCTTAAAGGCCTCTCAGCAAGTTTTAATGATGTAGGGTCATTGGGGTCAATGGATGAAACCGAAAGAAAGATCGAAATATATAGGAAGAAGTCAAGCATTGCAGTTTGGGTACTAATAAATCCAAAGTCTACAAGACCCCAACAAGCTGGCTCAACCACCTCAATATTTAATACAATGAAGAAGAAGAAGCTAGGTCATTAGCAATATAATAATCATAATACTCCCAAATCAGCACATAGGAACTGAAGTAGTAGAGGAGCTTTTACTACGTCCGAGTATAGAGTTTGCCAAGTCTTTATTCCCTTTTATTTTTAACAAATGTGGGATAGGAACAAGAACAGCATAATTCATGCAATTCAATTAAGATTATCAGTCTGCTAAAATATTATTTAGCAGGGCCTGGTCATAATGGGGCCACCAGAAATATTTATATCTAGCTGTGTTTTGAAAAATTGCTATTTGTTTTGTTTGTTGGCTAAACTCATTGTTTGATACTGTTAATCTGTGATCACTAACCTGACCCTTTAATTCCATGAAAGTGTATATATATAGCATGGTTTTGTTTGAGCACTGATAAGGTTCTGGGATGACCGAGTTTTAAGGGCTATTTCGAATTAAAAGAAGGGAACTAAGTGAAACATTGAACAATTCAGAGTGATTGAATCAGTGGCAATATTGTTTGTATCTTAGCTTTGCTGATGATCGAAGAAGATGTGTTTCAGTGGGTTTTAAACTCTTATAAACCTCCGTACTGTCTCTTACTTCAGAAACATGCATATATACATATACAAGTAATATACAGGTCCATATACTCAAGGACAGAATTGTGTTGTCCTAACTCAAGATTTTCTTCACAACTCGCTGTCTTGAATAAGTTTTATTACTTTATGTCCGGACTGCAGGATTTTGTGTGTATGTACTGTTGGAGAATATGGAATCTCATGTCGATCTGGAATTCTAAGCTTTGACTAGCTAACAACAAAGATGAAGCCAGGAACAAGTCCTTAGGGAGTCAGGGGGGAAGCTAGCTAGGTTTAGTTGTTTTAGTAAATAGACTATTTATATATCCAGGGGAGCCACCCCTAGCTGAGCCAGTGCCTAATAATGTAAAATATATTGGGCATCTCTACTCTAACCGGCCGGCCAATTGGTTTTTGGAATTGGATGATCTAGTTCCAAGACGTACATGCATGTTTACGTACTTGTTTGTTTGTCTGTGAACAAATGTGCTAATCCAATCGAACCCAAGACCTGCTCAACTTAGAAAGCAAAGCAAAGCCACCAGATTACGAAGGGACCTGCTGTTTACGTACTTGTGGACATCTCTATGATTAATAGTAACCCAAAAAGGGCGTTGGAAATTTAAGCACTTCATTATATTACCATTTAAACGAAAGAATTTAAACGAAAGAGCTAACACAGTTTGGAATGATCTTAGAAAGTTTTGTACAAATAATGTTAAGAAAAACAAAATGTGTACGTTCTTATCTGTATAATTTCTAATTCCTATTCATAACCTTTTGACATCTCAATGTCTGCAATGCCCTCTCACTGTTTGGAATGATCTTTGAAATCTGAAGCATATTTTGTTCTAATTATCTTGGAATTTTTCCTTTTGGCATTCCAAAAAAATTCAACAGATCTTTGGAAGATCTGTTGATTTATGATGTATAATTAGAGTTCAAGTGATTGAATATTGTTTATTAACCAACGAGATTGGTGTTGCAACTCTTGAAACATAGAATGTTTCGAACTTAATTTCAACTAATGGAGAAGTAATTTTTATGGTGCAGTAGATCGATTTAAACAGGCATATATTGTTTTGAACTTTTGATTCCAATATTAATTGCTTCGCTGCCAGATGATCTATGAGGAGCTAGTGTTGAACTGTTGATACCAATAAGTACCGGTAAAACATGGCGGTATGGTATTGCACGAAGAATTTGGAGTACGTAATTGAAAATAAATTGAGGCCGCCGGATAGGCCGGGATTTGAAATATGTAGATCATCAATATATGACATTTTCTGTAACACAGTTTGATAATTTGGTAATAATAATCAAGTGGAAAGATTGCGTTTAGTAGATAGTCTAGGAAGCTAGCTAGCTTAAGTAGGAAGAACAAGTTTGGGATTTAGTCTCCAAGACATGTATCCATGTGTTAGAATGAAATTGAAACGAAAATATATTATATACGTAAACTATATCAGATATTAGATCAAAATACAAAATAGAATAACTAACTTGGTTGATTGTTGTTCATATCCATTGATCTTCTCCTAGATACACACTATAAATCTCTGCATTTCTTGATGGGACAATCTTAACGAGAATGATCTGTGTTCTAGCAGGGATCAAGAATACAAAGTCTGCATATTTATATAGCTGTTAAAACAGCAGTTACATGACAGTTCCTTCCATCAAGGAACTGTCAAAATAACTTCCTATCCTAATAGACTTTGTCTGGATAATCACACATTCAAATTTCAAATTCATAACAGATATATATATATATGTATAAACTGTATTCGATTACTTAATGAGTTTATACACATTGGTTAAGACAAATGTATTTCTATTTGAATTCAAAACAGCTCATTTACATTAACTGATGTATACAAAATATATATTAACTAGTTCATATCTATTGCTGTGCAATAGGTATGATCTTACACCATGATCTCAAGGAAGAAAGAGAATTGCGCCGAGATCTCTCAAGGCTTAATGAATTAAGGTCTGCGTACGTACAACTCCAGTTTCTCCTCAGCAATCATGCATGACAGCATGAGTACAATTCTCTCATGGGGATTGCTAGCTATATCTTTAACGTATATAAGTATATAACAGTTATAACATGATCTCCAAAGCATTAGTATATAACTATATATGGAGCATAGTCCCGATAGGAAGTGGAATTTCTTTTTTGTCTGAAGATATATATGTAGTAAAACTGATGCATATATGCAAGCCGCGATCATATATTGTTAATTTCTCAGATTATGGTCATCTGCAGAAACATCTGATTTTAATTTGATTTTCTGGTATTCTTTAATTGGATGATCAGCTGGTTGCAATTTAATCTAGCATATATTCATGAAACTAAACATAGATTTCTCTTTCTAGATTAGTAGTATGCATGTATTAATTATACTATATTCCTCATTTCTTCCTCACCTTTCTCATTTCTCTTCTTTCTCCATTAATGCCTCGTCCATTCTTTTCCCTTCACACAATTTTTAACTCAAATTCCACAGTAAGCCATTGCATCTCATTAGCTTGTGATCATTGTTCTTACAGTACGTATGTGTTGATCATTTCGTTATCCAGTTAACCGGTGATGATGCAGTGGTAGCTAGCATTCTGATCTTCGGCCACCGGAAGCAGTACGTACTTGCATGTTGACCAGGGCCATTCTTCTTGAAGCAGCAACACGTTTCCTAAGTTTGGCCTGAGTGCCTTGTTAAGCACTTTGCGCATATGTAGCTAGTCATCGATCTGAACACGTACTAGCACGTACTGGCTCAGCGCGCTTCTTTCTTCTTTTGCAATTAAGTCATACTCCTCAATCTCAATCATGAGTCTTTTCTGTGGCGCTGTAGAAGTCCAGTTATACCTTGAAGAATTATTTTCCAAGCCATAAACACAATCGATCCTCTAACATCAGGAATTTGCTATGCCTACGTACCCCAAGTCCTAAATGGACCTTCATTTTCTTTATTTACATACCGTTTCCTTGCAGTAGTTGAATTTCACTTTACATAATTTTTTCCACTCTAAAAAAATCTCCGATTTAATGAGAATGTCCTGCAAATTACCTTGCAGCATCAATCACTGATCGAGGTGGTGAAATACTTAAACCAGCTGCTAGCTAGCCTTGTACTTGTAAGAGTTACACATAGCCACAATGTATTAGCTAGGTTATTTATTCATGGAGAAAATACGATTAGTACGTTGATCTTAATTGAATACAATATATGAAATCAATTTGACAACATACATGCAAGTGTTACCTTCGGAGAGTGTGGAAACATATATCGATCTCCATCACAATATATTATCAATCTTTTTATGTAATTAAAAAATTAATTGTATATTTTTTACCTCACACATTTACCTCGATGAGATGGACCTTACGTTTGCATGATGAATATATGATAGAAAGTATCGATTTTGATCGAAGTAATGGAAATGCAAGGAATCCAATATCAAGAAAGTTTCAAAATTAAACAAATGCAAGTTGCATATCAAACCAAAATAATAGCTAGCTACAGGCTGCCGCATAACCTCATTATTATGTACAAGCCAAAAACGTGCTTCTATTCCAATATTCAAATGTAACTAAATTTCTTCCTTCATAATGCCATATGAAATTATATGAATCTGATCTTATAACTCAACCGATCTAATGTTGCGTGCATGATATATGTTTCTTTTATATATGTATATATCTCGATCTTATGCCTTTGTTTAATCACTTAATTAACTTTGAAACTCTGACCCCCTCATCAAGTTGCAATATCTGAATATCATATTAATCCAGATTCTAATCCAATTTTTTCGATTTTTGTAATGGGTTTAATTATTTTATGCCGTAAATGCTGACAACATTTGGTTTTGAAAACCCCAAATCCAATTTTCGATCTTCTCCTTTTCACAATGCAGATTCTTCACGACTCGATTACTAGCTAGCTCATTAGGATTTGGCGTCGACTGTCATTAATTCATGGTGTTTTTTTTTTTTTTTAGCAATGGTGGGTTTTTAATTAGGGTAGAGAATCTGAATAGCATTCTAAAATGGGAAAGTCATTGGTGACGACCATGCGTGGTAATGGTATTTAGCATTTAGCAAGAACTTGGTCTTTGGAGTTGTAATTTTTTACAATTCAATTAGGTATATATATATGGTTAAACAAAAGCCTATAACGTTGAAGCTGCACATTGATTGGGTCTATATTACTTCCATACTATCCAATCATCAATTTCAAACTGAAAGCTGTTGAAAATCAATTATTCAATGCACAAAACTAACCAACCTGGCTGAAATATGAAGCTGAAGAACATAAATTTTTAATTAAATATTCAAGATCATTAGATTGAATTCAATTCAACGACTACAATCCACAGTTCCACTAATAATTTACATCATCAAAAAAACATAATATACAATAGTTCGATTCTTAAAAACTTTCTAGACTCATTTTTGAATAAATAAGATTCCATGACGTATTAAACGATATTTGTCGTGTTTGGTTATTGCTTGGTTTTCAGATATTTCGATTGAATATAAAAATATAATGTATGTATCGTTCTAGCTTATTAATATAAGAACTTATTTGAAAACAAAAATAAAACAGGATTGAGATCATTTTTAATTTATTTGCCAAGGGGATAAGAATTATTTAGAGTGGAAAACGTCCTTGGCCCTAACGTATTAAATTTCACGGTCACCATACTTACAAGTGGGAGTGTGGGACCCTTTGCCTTTGTGGCAAGAAGCAACCATGCAAGCCCCTAATTTGTAAACACGTGATGGAAATCGATTTTTTAATTATTAAAATCCCCAGTGCCACTGTTGTGTTGGTGGATTCATGCATCACAATAATGTTGGTTTTTGTCCTTTTGTGGAAGAAAAGAACTACACCAGGCACGTGCGGGCTTTTTGCCCACTTGCTATTTTTGGAAAAGGCGAGAATTGTTCTTCTGGTCAGAGTCTCTCATGCGACCGCCGTGGTCAATGGTCAATGCATTACGTCAATCGCGACGTGTCGCGGATTTCCCTCGTAAGATGTGCCATCGTTTGTATCGGACGGGTATGATCATTAATGAGCGCTTATCAACAGATGACAATGGTAAAAACAAACTTACCAAAAATAGCATGCAGAATATTTCTAAAATTAAGACCGTCATTCATTTCTAACCGTTTGGTAAACAGTTCCCTCAAATACAAAAAAGTACCTTCATTTTAACTGTTCTTCTTTATTTGGCTAGAATAGAAGCTCTTATCCTCGAATGTGTGTTTCCATCATCTTTTAGTACCACGTCACACCTAGTAGCAAACTATAAAATTTTTGGCGCTAAAGCTATTAATTGCGCTACCAATTTTGATACACAAACGAAATCCAATACTTTGAGATGATCTCGTCTTGGCCTTAAATCACCGTGATTTAATAATTGTGAATTATCTAACGTTGGCATTTAATATGCAATCAAGTTGTAATGAATGTCAAGAGCATTGACATTAATTATTGAAAAGATTGTGCTAATTAATCCCAATTTTCAAATTGAACTACCTCATCCTACACAGTACACACTACTAAATAAGCCTCACATTCATTCAATGGGGATGAGCACAAAGGATCATTTAGCTTGGTGCTGTGGCTTAATCATCATCATCATAATCCAGTGAAGGTACAACTTGTCTCCAAAAAACAATTTAAAAAGGTTCCAACTAACAGTACGAAAGTTATTTTAGTGCGTTGCAGCAGATTATTGATAATGAAGTTGGGGGCCCAGCTATTTAGATACACTCCAAGAATTTTGATAATCAGATCTTTAACAAGAAAAATTAAGATAAAAAAACAAGGTTTAGCAAAGTGACTCACTTTCCTTGAAGCGATGTTAAAGTGCGATTGCAATTTGATAGAGTTGGGGCCCCATCCCATTTCAATTTGGAGCAATTGACTTTTGTGGAGCCTTATCCATATAGAAACCAATGGCACACAACTTTGTCTAGGAGCGATGTATCCGTATATTCCACAGAGACAAATGTCATTTTCAGCTCGTTTTACTTGGGGTAATTTTCTTGGTTACTCGCCAGATTAACCATCTTCGACTAAAATTCAAATTATTCTTCTATTTTCAACATTAAGTCGTGGACGATACCTTATTGTCTACAGAATCCATCAAGCATTCAAGTCTTAAGACCATTCATTAATGAAAAAGTTAGAATGGTACACTCATGCAGACCTAACTAGGTCCGGGTCTGCTAGACACTTATTCTATCGAGACTCTAAACCAACAAGCGATCGAGACGTCACTTAGGTCATGTTTGGTTCGCGAATTTTGGGTCATGTGAATGAAAACTTATTCACTCTCCTAAGATTCATGCGTTTGAAATGACAAGGAAATAAAAGTTGATCATGATAGAAGAGAAATTTGGATAGAAATTGTTTCCCTCCTCTCAAGTATGGAATTACTTTCACTCCCACAAAATCTTGCATTTAATGCCCTAATTTAGGATGAAATTATTTATGCTTCAAATTATTATTGGCTTTTTTTATCCTCGATAATGATTATATTCCTGGTCTTTCCAAACATTGGAAAAGAAAATTAGGGAGAAATAATTTCCCTTCCCATGAAAAAGTGAAAAAAATTCATTTTCCTTTCTCTTCCATTCCGCCAACCAAACGAGATGTTCCAAAAACTCTTTAACTCAAGACTGCAAGGCCTCCGGTGGTGTTTAGGAACACAAATAAAAAAGAAAAACAAAGATACATTCCCATGCTAGTTACTGAAAAGATAAAACCTAAAGGGTTGAAAAGGATCAAGGGACAAGCAAAGGAGACAAGATTAATGTGGACAAGACTCACAAGAGCATCAACAATTTTGCTGCTGTAACAAGCTGACGTCACGCGCCCCTAATTTTTTCCAAAACACGTGATTAAATGCGAGTCCCCACGAGTCGTAGGCTACGACCCTACCCACACACAATTTGCACACTCAGAAGAACTTTCAGAGAAGCTCCAGACCGCAAAGGAAAATAAAAAACATCGACCACAGAAACAAAACAAAAAAAATTAAAATAATATTTTATTTTTCAAAATTAAAATATCGGGGTCTTTTTTAAATGCATGAACCTAATCACTTATATAAGCCTTTCCTCTTCTTCTTTCCCAAAAGAATTACAAACATCTAAAACCCAAACAACCAACTCTTCTTCTTCTCTCTCTCTCTTTGCTTCAGCACAGTCCAGTATATACTCCGATCCCAAAAGCGTGAACCTTCTTTTATAGTTACAAAATGTACCGACAGAGTGGCAGTGATGCTGATTTCACCCTCCTCGACTCGATTCGGCGCCACCTGCTCGGCGAGACGGGGAATCCGGTAACGAATTCGGGCGCGGGTCCGATTTTCTCGCGGACCTCCAGCTTCAGCAGCCTCTACCCGTGCCTGACCGACAACTGGGGCGAGCTGCCGCTCAAGGAGGACGACTCCGAAGACATGGTGCTCTACGGCGTTCTCCGCGACGCCGTGAGCGTCGGCTGGGTCCCCTCGCTCGCCTCCGGCTCTGCCGACACTTGTTCGTTCGAGTTTTCCGTGAAATCGGAGCCGTGCTCGTACGAATTCTCGGTGAAATCGGAGCCCGAGGAGATTTTGGCGACGGTGAATAGAGTGCCGGAGACGAATTCGGCGGCGGCTCAACCGGCTCAAGAATCGGCTCAGGCCAAGCCGGCCGTGGTGCCGGCTAAGGGGAAGCATTACAGGGGAGTAAGGCAACGGCCGTGGGGAAAGTTCGCGGCCGAAATTCGGGACCCGGCAAAAAACGGGGCGAGAGTTTGGCTCGGAACCTTCGAGACGGCTGAGGATGCGGCTTTGGCTTACGACAGAGCCGCTTATAGAATGCGCGGCTCCAGAGCTCTATTGAATTTTCCCTCTCCGGGTCAACTCGGGCGAGCCCGACCCGGTTAGAGTGACGTCCAAGCGGTCGTCACCAGAACCGTCATCCTCGTCTTCGGAGAGCGGGTCCCCGAAGAGAAGGAAGAAGGGGGCTGCAGCGGCTCAAGCCGGGCTGGAAATGGGGAGTGGGATAGGACAACAACAAGTGGGAGGGCAAGTGGTGGTTTCATGTACACGTGGTGAGCAGTTATTGGTCAGTTGATTGTGTGAGTGTGAGCTGGGAAGCAGTACTACCTAAATTTGAACGGGGAGGATACATTGTAATTATCTGAGACTCCTGAGAGATGTATGTAAAATGTAGGAGAGCTCAATGTAGGATTTCAGCTTTTTATTTTTTGGGAGTTCCCATGATTTTGGTAATTGCTTAAGAAGCAATTTTTTCTTAATTTGCAAAATGAAAAAAAAATAAAAATAAGAAGAGGGAGTGGCTGAGACTAGAGATTTGGGTATTGTTTGATAAACTTAATTTTGAAAATTGAGATTTTATTTTATATGAAATTTAACATTTTCAAATCGGCCTAATAATTGAATGTACTTTTGTCACGTAATTAGACCATAAATCTTAAACTTTCAACAACAAATTCAAAGATACCACATTATGTGCTTGTAAACCTCTAAACTCTTTCACAAGTTTCCTTACAATTAGTCTAATTGTCTTCTTATTTAATACTAATCTTCCATGGAAATGGATTAAATAGTATTACTTGCAAGAAAATAGAGATGAATTCTAATGGTGTGTTCACATAAGGTGTTGATTAGCCAATTGTTAGTCGATCTCTTCTTTATCAAGTCGAGAACCTTCTTCAACCTAAACATAATTGTATAATAGAATTAATTAACTACTAATTAATGGTAATTAAACCATCACAACAGAGCTCTGCATGTGAATGACGTGCTTTTCCCCTAATTAAATGTGAAAATCGAGTATCTCATTACACTGCCTCGTTTGAATGTATATTAATCTTTTTTTTGGGGAAACTGAGATAAACATGAAAGGAGTGGGCCACCTTACAATTTATCATTTTAAACAATGTTGTAAATTTGTTGGTAGTACTAGTAAACATGAAAGGATTTGGCTTTTTAATAATCCTCACCGTTTTTCTTTTAGTGAAATTTCGTATTATTTATGTTGCAAAGATTACTAAAATAATAATTATTTTTGTTATAGTATAAAGGTTCACATAAAGTACAAACTTAGGAACAAAGTCAAAATAAAAAGCGAAAATTCAAATTCCGATACTTCCTGCGACATTTTACTTAAAAAATAGGGGAATTATTATAAACAATACCTTACCTTTGGACTGTACATCACTTTGGTACCCAACATTTAAAAATTATCACATTAGTACATGACCTTTCAAACTTGCTATCATTTTGGTA
The DNA here is from genome assembly GCA_030142095.1 of Rubus idaeus. Classification (NCBI taxonomy): domain Eukaryota; kingdom Viridiplantae; phylum Streptophyta; class Magnoliopsida; order Rosales; family Rosaceae; genus Rubus; species Rubus idaeus. The sequence continues at coordinate 9,501,295 of CM057969.1, forward strand.
CCCACCGTTAATAACTCCGTGAAAAAAAAAAATTCTTAAAGGACAAAAAAGCCTCGTGGGCATGTTTTAAACGAAATTATTGACAGTAGGTACCAAAATGATAGCGAGTTTGAAAGGTCAGGTACTAATGTGATAGTTTTTAAATGTTGGGTACCAAAGTGATGTACAGTCCAAAGGTCAGGTACTGTTTATGACAAAAGCCCTAAAAAATAAATAAAAAGTTTAAAGAGAGATACAACAAGATCTTCTTCCCTTTGACCTCGTTTGGTTCACGGAATTGAGTCCATGAGAAAGGAAAGTCAATCCTTTCATGTATTTGGAATGCAAAAGGAAATGAAATACTTAAGGAAAAATAGGGAGAATTGGTTCCTTCCCTACTCTTGATTGTTGATTATACCTCCCCATCATAAGGACCCTATAACTAGAAAAGTTGAGAATAGAATAGGCAACATTATACATTTGAATAATATGAGCTCAGAGCATCTTTAGCAATGTTAACTATTTTTTAACTAAAATTTAGCTAAAATAGCTAAAAAGTTGCTTTGACTAACCAGTTTGAAAATATGTATGCATCAATGCTCTCTACTTTAGCTAGTATTGGATTTAAATTATTTTATTAATGAATAAAAAAAATAGTTTAAGTGTATTTAATAATTACATAAAATACTAAAAATGAATATTTTAAATTAACAAAAATAATAGAGAGCCTCATCTCGCTCTCTATATTTAGGAGCTATATAGGTAAAAGCTAAAATAGAGAGCCGTTTAGGAGGCTGGCGCCTGGCGCAACTGCTAAAATAGTTGGAAAACTAAACATGCTCTCTAAAATAGTTAAAAAGCTGAAATTGAGAGTCTGCTGAATATGTTCTTAATAGCTAATTGGTCATATTCAGACATAATGCAAGTTATGGTGTCATACACACAAAATTGACATGTAAAACATTCGTCCCCTAATTAATAGTAAAATTGACATTTTTCCATCAGTTTGGTCATGAATTATTAAATATTGATAAAGCTCTTCGCTTAAAGTTGTCTCTAGTCAATTTCCACATGGTATAAGACATTTGGCCTATACACTGAACTATATATGTACATACCATTCTCATTTTATCAGTTTAATTACCTCTCATAAAGTTGGCAAAGAAGAATATTTTAGGGTTGACTTCCGTATGGGAATTGAGGTTTTTTAGCCTCAACCAAATACCGTCTAAAACCCTTTGGTTAGTCCAAATCCGTTTTCGAAGCCAAACCGGTCTTTCGGTTTGCTGACTGAAAACGGTCGGTTTTGGTTCATCGACTGATTCCGATATAACTTACTCGATCCACACCCACAATTGAAGATCAACAAAAGAATCCGGCAAGAAAAAATGCAGAACTATTGATCAAGAAGTTAATGAGCCTCACATTCACTGATTTTGAGGTTTATAAACCAAATTTGCATATATAGAAGCTTTGGTAGAGAAACGTGAGAGAAGGACGAGGCAGGTGAAGAAGAAGAGAAGGGAGATAAGAAGATGAAGAGGAAAAAAAAAAAGAGTAAGAAAGAAGAACATAGGAAGAACTGAAGAAGAAAACACGAAGGAGGAAGAAGAAAGAGAAAAAAAAAAGAAACGGAGAGATGTGGTGAGATGAGATATTTTTTATTGTTATTGAGTGGAAGTAAATAAATATAATGTATTATAGATTCGTACCAAGTGAAACATTTGGTTTGGTGGTTAAGACTTGACCTTTTTTTTTAGAGCTTCAATGTTCGAATCACACTGAGAGTAGAAATTTAGTACATTTTGGGATTAATTTTTGAAGTCGGTCGGGCCAAGATGTCACCAATTTTGAGTTTTTCCATATCGTTACCGACCCGAATAGGGTCATTCAGTTCGGGATTCCCGTATCGGGTTTTCGAAAACCGTTTTCTCGAGTTGGGTCGGTTGGTTGGTTTGGGAGAATTCCGTAAAAAAAGCCGTCCCTTGAATATTTAAAGGGAATATACTAGCTAGTCCAATTTATTATTATTAATTTTTAAAAAGATTGTATACTGAAAAAGGCTCGATAAGAAATAGTTAAAGGTAGTACAATCTCATTTTCTTTTAAAATTAGTAATAGCGCTTTTATAGGATTTGACAAAAAAATATTGGAAGTTTTTTTTGTTGTGATTTTTGAAGAAGCAATTACCAATTTACCAGTGGAAGAGCTACCTTTTTCAGATAATGAGCTGCCACCAATTCTTCCTAACCTAGCCAAGCCTAGCATAGAGCCCACCCACTATTTTTTCTTGGTCCGACGGTCGACCACATGCCACTGGAAGTCCCCCATGACAGGAGCTTTCTCCCAGTCTAACACCTTAACATCGAGCAATAACATCACGTTAGGCTGCAACGTTGTTAGAGAAAAGTCGTTAGATACCTGTGTGTGCCTGTTGATACTTCTGCACAACACCCTTAAGACCAGTGCATTTGTACGCATTCACATCTATATATGAAGCCTATTGCCTTCTTAGCCTAATACCAACCAGATTAACCCAAATAATTCAATTTATGTGTACACGTATAAATGTGCCATTTTATCAATTTTTGTAAGTTCTACTACATAATCTATACTATTACTTAAGAGAAAAATGCTTATCAATCAAAAGTGAAATTTTAACCTTAAAAGATTAAAAATCTTTGGAAACTAGGGCTGACCAACAATCAGGGGCGGAGCTACATGGAGACCAAGGGTGGCCTTGGCCCCCCCCCCTGAAATTTTTTATGCATTCATATTCTATGTATATTTTCCATATCTCAGCAAAATTTTGCCTATATTCTATGAGTCTTGGCCACCCCTATGAATAATTTATGTGTCTTGGCCCCTCCCACTAGCCAATGCTAGCTCCGCCCCCGCCAACAATGACTGAAAAACTGAGCCGAACATATTCGCTACTGACAATTTCGGTCTCGGTACCATCATTCCAATAGGTTCAGCTGAACCGAACTAACTAAAATTCAAAATCTCATTCAATTTTGTATGAGGTAAAACTCGAATCTCTAATTTTCCACTTTCACAACTTACACCTTAACCACTAAAGCATAAGTTTTTCTTCTTGCTATATACACAAAACTTTATATTTATTAGTCCCCAGTTCTCTCTATATCTTAATTCTCCTCACTTCTTTGATTCTTTCTTTTATTTTTATCTTAGTTTTTCTCTCTTCTCTCAACACCATAATTCATTCATTCTCTTATCTCATCGACTCATCTCTATCTCTCTCACATCTCACCCAGACCTATCAGTGCCAAATATTATCTGGGCACCCAACAGCTTGCTTCTCTTTCTTCACTAGTTCCCAATGCGCAACACACATAGAGCTCTCAAATTAAAAATATAATATCTCAATCATTATCAGTATGTTACAGAATTTAAATAAATCATATTTTGAAAAGAAAGAAACTAAAGTGGTCAAACAATACATACACAATTTTCTTGAAGGAGATAAATTTGATCAAGGTAATTAAGATGTTGAAACTTCAAAGATGCAGCTAGCCAGTAGTCGCAGAGGGACAAAGAAGCCGCAAGAACTGGCATGGCATGGGTCGTGACGTCAGCAACCTCATACAACTCCAGTTAAAAACGCACGTGTACACACACACACATATATATATATATATATATATAGAGAGAGAGAGAGAGAGCCATATATGGAGACAATTGTACGGTCATGCAACAAAACTACATAAGCGTAATTATTATTGCATCCTTTGACTTTCAAATGTTTGACCTTGACTTTCCTAATATTCAATTTGACCTGTCAACAATTTTCAAAGCTACAAACAGTAGGATGATAGGAATAGGATTAGATGTGATTGTCGACGACTCTTCTAAAATTGTAATTAATGCTTCTTCTTCTTCTTCGTCCAAGAATTCAACTATATATTCAGATACCTCCAAGTTCTGCTCACATGGTTCAATGGTTGGTCCATGGTCAAGAGAATGCTTGCACGTTAAAACCTCGCCCACCCTAAATACAATTAGATATATGGTCAACTTGAACAAAAGTTAGCTAAGAAGGCTCAGACTTTAACAAATACAATGACGACGATAACGATAATGCAACTCGAGAAATAAACTCTCTAAAGAGAACTATAAAATTTGAAATCATAATCGCACCTCATTAAATAATACGCCATCACCATTGAAATTTTATACCCTTCAATTCATATCCATAATCACATTTTTAGCGACATCTTCATTCTCGAGTTGGTGGAACCTAACATCGAAACAAAATGTCAAATCATTTAGAAGAGTCATAATTTTACCTGCTTTTGGACGTAAGAACCCACCAATAGCGCCCATGAACTGCCCCTAGCTTCTTCATTGCGTATCACCAGCCCCAGCCCCCAAAGTCCCAAACCATGCACAACCTATGTAGCATCATGAAGCATAATCTAATTCAAAAATTTGAGCATGATCTATTTATCTAATTCAAAAAGTTGTAGCTTTTGCCAATTCAATAGGAATTTCTACTAAAGATATTTATTGATTCTATTGCTCGTAAGGGTTGGCCTTGAAATTTTTGGGGTAAGGTAAACTAAAGTTACGAGATTTATATGAGAGTACTATTTTGTTTTTCATTACATGGAGGGTGAGAGAAAGTCTACGTACAATTATCAAATACTAAAACACAAGGGAACAAACTCTTAGCAGTCAAAATTTTACTTATGTATTTTTATTTATTTGGGTTTAAGGTTTTAGAGCAAGCACCAACAAACACCACCACCTCCGTGATACCTCCTTTCAAACCCCTCCAACTTCTGAGAAAGCTAAACCCTTTTATTTTCTCCTTTTTGATAAGAAAAGGAAATTACATCGCATAACTTGTATAACAACCACAACCTAGTAATTTGAAATTGTGAATCTGGATAGCTTGAAAGAGAAGACCATTATTCCAAATCCTCAACTCTTAATTGTCATGGCCTAGAGACGTCAAAGTGTCTGCAACAAAATTAGCTTCAAGAACAAATAATTTATAAGGTGCCTTAAAAAATCCGATACTGATAAATCACTAAAGATGTAACAAAATAAACAAAACCAACAAATACGAGAATTTGTAACCAAATTAAAATGAGAAAAACCTAAATGCTAAATGCTGACAAAATTAACACTCCGACCAATGCCATCTTAATCAACCATGCACACTATCATGCTTCAATAATTCCCAGTCGTTTACGTTCCTAGGTTGAGAATCATCAGCTGGTGGCAAAGTGCCCGTCCATTTGGGAGGCAGCATTCCAGTTTGCTCATGAACCGTCTTGAACAATGGCGGCAACATCTTGTAAACTCCAGCAACCTCCTTCATAGCCGCATTGCCGGCGCCGGCGCCACCCTCCGCAGCCTCTCCGCCATTAGTCCAGATGCTAATCTTAGGCTGAAGTCCACGCACGGCCTCGGCATTAATCCTAGCAATCTCTTGATACATCCCATCCTTGATCATCAAGTAGTCCCTCAAAGCCCCATAGTTATTACCCAACGAGTCCAGAAGAGTGCGCAGATAAACACCTTGGGCTTGTCCGAGGGCAACAAGTCCCTCGGCCTCTTTCTTCTTTGCATACAACTCTCCATCCGCCGCCTTTTGACGACTGAAAAACAGTGCCTCAGCAGCTGCTCTCTGTGCCTGGGCCTCTTTCTCCTTTTGGTAAAGACTTGCATCCGCCGCTTTTTGCTTTTGGTAGAGATTCCAGTTTGCCTCTTGCGCCTTCGTTTCGGCCTCAACGCTGGCCTTACTCAAGTACTCAGCCTTGAGCTTTTCAGTTCTAGTCAAAGCATTCATCCTCTCCACCTCCTTTTGCAACTCGGCATCCTTCAACGCCACCGCCTTGGTCGCCTCCACCTCGGCCACCTGCGCCTCCTTGGCCCACCCGGCCTTCTTCTTTGCCAGCTCAGCATTCGCCTTGGCGACCTCGGCTTCTCTCTGGTTCTCAAAAACCTTGATCTCCGTCTTCACCTTAATCTCCTCCTTCTTCCCTTCTCCTTCCCTCTGAGTGGATATGATCTTGGTCTCCGCGTCAATCTTGGCCGCGTTCTGCAGCGTCTGGCCCTCCCTCAACTTGGAGCCAACCTCACCCTTCATCTTGGCCTCAGAAACGTCAACCTTGGCCTGATTGGCCGCCTCCATCTGAGTCTTCTGCCCCAAGTAACTGAAATACTCATGTCCCGGAACGTCCACCAACTGTTTGACGTTGGCATTGTAAATTATAAGCCCGAACTGATTCAACTCCAGCTGAACCTTGTCGAAAACCTCCTGCTTAAACTCTTTGGTCCCCTTGAAAACCTCCTCCATGGTCATGGAGGCGGCGAGGACACGCGTCTCGCCCTCGATGACGCCCTGGACGAGCTCCTTGATGTGGCTGGAGTTCTTGTCGTGGCTCGAGATGAGCCTGGCGTACTTATTGAGGGCGTCTTTGTCGTCGGCGCGAGGGCCGATGGTGAAGACGGCTGGGAGGATGAATGGAAGCTTCTCGGCGCTCATGGCCTGAACTTCGAAGGTGTAGTTCACTGGGGAGAGGTCTATGACCGTGTAGGACTGGCCGGGGAGGATCCATGCCTTTTTTTTTATCTTCAGGTCATCGATCCACGCACCGCTGATCACCAGATACTCCGAAGCGCCTGCTACTTTGTACATGGTTGCGACTGTTTAGGGTTTACGTACAAGCAACACAAAAAGATAAGGTTGAAATTATGAGTCGATTTGTTGCAGTTTGCAGGGCGACATGGTCGCGTATATATAGATCAGGGCTCAACTGTATCGTTGTGGAATAAGGTTTCTAGCTCAATTAAACCCAGATGAGATCGAGATCTTCTCTGTAAAAGAATTAGAGTCCTACGTAAACGATATTATCAAAAAGCAAAACACTACGAATTCAACCATGTTTAGACTAGAGCAATTAATAACAAAACTTATCGCCATAATTTGATTAATTGTGTAGGACTAAAATTTGATTTCTGTATTTCTCTATTAATTCCAACGCGGTTTTTTCCCTGTCTCGTGAGAAATTTGTGCTGCGAATTCCTTGAGACATTAAAACTTGACAAAGATCGAATTTAACCGGGACTAAATTACGCTCATGAAGAATTCAAGGGAAACAAAGGTTTTTGGATTAATTCATAATCGACATGCACAAAAAAAAGGACATTGTGGGAATAAAAGAGATCACCAGAGTTGATGAATTAATTTTCCTCTCATAACAAATGTATAGAAGTTAATTCTTAGTAAAGGCTTAATTAATTAACCTTTTGTACATACAACTTCATAGAGGTCTCTCTCTCTCTCAAACCAACCAACCAGAACCAATCACAATCATACTCTTCTACGAGAAAAGAGGATTGTCATGTGAAGAAGTTGTTGTTATGAGGTTTGAGAAATAAAACATGCATATATAACAACATTTGCCGAGGATTTATTCGTTAGCAAATATTCTTGTCTTAATATTTCTTTTAATTTTTAAAATTCGAGACACGAACGATATGACGCAAGGACACAATCATTTGAAGAATCGATATTTGAAATTATCTTTGGGAAGCGTGCCAAACCAGTGAAAAGCATCTGTTGTAGCACACTTTGATGAAGAGAACACTTCAAAAAAAAAATCCGTATTCTTTAGCGTGGGTGGTAATATGGTTGTTAGAATTCCGGGAACCAAGATGCATGAGCGCTCAAGTGATGGTAGTGTTTGTTTTATTTTAGTTATAAGTTTTGGAGAAATTTGTGGCGTTTACACAAAATGATTTCTAACAGCCAATGTGCATCAATAATAATTGAAATATTAACCCCGATAGCTAAGGATCAAAATAGGGTTCCATCTTTCAATTTTTTAATTTTCTAATTAAAATAAATTAATAACAATAAAAACATTAAGGAAGGTACCTTTCCCGCCCAATGTTTCATCAGGAAAAGTAGTTTTCCCTATTTCTTTTAATATTTTGGTTTTTGCCCATTTTATAAATTAAATGCTTTGTAGCTGGAACAATTGTTCAACTTAATACCAATTTATTATTCCCGATGCTTTAAGGTACAAAATTATATATGAGTAGCGCTCTAAAACTAACATGTTAGCTTCATATTATGAAGCTAACTATACTCTTAACCTTCAAATTCATCTAATGACGCTGATTAAATTATAATTAATATCTAAATTAATATACGTACCATATCCGACTTAAAATTACAAAATATAAAAAAAAAACCTACATAATACCAAAACGCTAAATCCTAAATCTCTAAACCCTATCCCCCAAACCCTAACTCTAAACCTCAAACCCCAAATTCCAAACCCCAACCTAGGTGTTGGGTTTGGAATTAGGGTAGGTTTAGAGTTGAAGGGTTAGGATAGGTTTAGGGTTTGGTGTGTAGAATTTAGGATTTAAGTTTTAAGGTTTTGGTATAATATTTGTATTTTTCTTTTTTAACAATTTAATGGATTTTGAATTTGATATAATTAATATTTTATAATATATATTAATTCTGATCTAATCTAAATCATTAGATGAATTTAAGGGTTTAGAGTATGGTTAGCTTCATAATATGAAGCTAATAAGTTAGTTTCACAGCGCTAATCACAAAATTATTAACTTTCATAATTTGTCCAAAAACGGTATGTTAATTATAGCAAACAATATTTTGAAAAATTTATAGCATTTACACAAAATGATTTGTGACGTCCAAACTCCAAAGTGCATAAATTATAATTCAAATATCAACCCTAAGAGCTCAAGATCAAAATGAGGTTCCATCTTTCAATTTATTAATTTTTTAATTAAAATAAGTTAATAAAAATAACAACAGTAAGGATTACACATTTCCTGACGAATAGTTCGTCTAGAAAAATGTTTTTTTTTAATAATATTTTGACTTTTGGTTATTTTATTAATTAAATGCTTTCTACCTTGAAACAATCGTTCTACTTAATAACAACTTATTACTCTAGGCACGGAAGCACCTATGCTTTAAGGTACAAAATTATCAATTTGCTTAATTTGTCCAAAAATAGTGTTCTATAGCAAACAACATTATACATGGTTGTGCAAAATTTTAGATTTCTCGTGTGGAGTACACTAAAAAATACTTCAATTCGCTTGTATTCCACATTTTTGAATGGTGGTATAGTTTCATTTGAACCAAGGTTACGATGTTTGTTCTTACAGAGGGATGTTAAGGAAATCAATTTCTTGTGATTACTCATGATCGTTTGTTTATTTCACGTATGAAATTCACTCGTGAATAATTTGCACTGCAACAGTCTCAGCTGTTCTAATGAGAGAAAATGACCGATTTAAGAGGTTCAACCAAAATATAATGAGATGTCTTTGGATGAGCTCTTTAATTACCAAATTGAAAAAACAAAAATCACAACTCTAATTCAAGATGCATATATAAAGTTCATAAATACACGGGAAGCTTTGCAATGCTATACCATCATCCTACCAATTGAGTACTATGCATTGTGCTCCAAAAAACCTTGACTCCTCTCCAATGGTTCAATTGAAACATCAACAAGATCATACTCAGGAGTTTTATCGTATGATTGCAATATGCCATGAAAAAGAAAACCTGAACGCCATCCAAAAGACATTACCCCTGTGCTTTCAAAATCTTGGTGACCTTCTCCTGCAACAACAAACTTAATGAGACAAAGGGAATGATGATTACATACATGTACTGCTAGCGAAAACAATATTGTCAATGCGACTAGTAAGCAACATACAAGCCTTAAATTATAGGGAATCAGAACTTGAATAATCCGTCTCGTGGCTCTTCTATATGCTAGATGCACTAACGGTCCAAAATCATGTAATAATCTTGCTCCATAGTCAATATGATCACTGGGCAATACCAGATAGTCCCGCCTTAGTGAGTTGTTAATAGAAAATGTATTTGCCTTAACTAATGGGTGAATTGCCCGTAATTGCTTCAGGCCAATAGTTCATGTTCTGGAGGTTTAGGGAAACACAGATTTAAAGGCAGTGGTTCATCACAATTGGTATATCGGTTGTCTTGGTATTACACTGATTTCCAACATAGAAAAAAAAGGCGAAGATTTAATTAAAACACAGGATTTGAAATATAATACCTCTTCATTCTGGTTCGATCTTCTTCATAGTCCATTAATCCAGCTGGGTCACCATACATAATGTCATCAACTTGGAAATCACGCGCGACCTGCTTAAAATGCAACTGTTGACTTGTCAGTAAAACAACAAAAACAATATATCAGTATCACAATTGAGAAAATTCTCCCTCCTTCTCTCTCATGATCAGTTTTCTGGGAAAGCCATAAAACTAACAAAAAACAATTGCAAAACAACTCAGGACATCAAGTAACCAATACAACAACACATCAAAAAGACATATCCAAAGATCTAACTCCAGCACTGGCCAATTTGAATAAATGATGGAAAACGAATACTCCCTAAACTCCAAACATACGGACACGCATCAGCGCAGGAATTCCCTAAACATTTTAAATGACTCTTTTATATTTAGTAAACAGATCTTTTGAAACTAAAAATATGAAATTGGGGATTTCACAAGACAAAATTCCTTGGGAATGAATGATAAATTTCAATTGCTTCCGTTGTTATTTTGTAAAAGTGTGAAGTTTAGCATGTTCAAGCTGTATGATTTTGAGAAAAAGGGATCGATCCAAAGAGCATTATGTTGATCAAGTGGATTCAACTTACCCTGTGACTAAGAGACTTCTTCACTTCTTCCACTCTATCCTTGACCTCCTTTTGGTGTGTTGCATTCAACTCACACTTCTTATCTGCCCATTTGATCTTCTCCTCAATTGTGAGAAGTACATCGTCGGTAGTGGCTAACCTGATTATTGCAAATTATTAGTGTAAGATATCATCTACCACTCAGAAATTTCTTAGCAAAATAATAAAACAAAAATAAAAAAAATATAGGGATGCTATAGCTAAAACCATACGTTTTGTAAACAATTAGAAACAGAGATTGGTAACATTGTTTGTACCACCAGTGAGGAGACATTTTAAAACAAAGAGTCATTGAATCAAGTTGGATTTCAGTGTTTAAATGCAATTGGGCAATGCATAAGTAAGGAGGTGCAGCATGACAAATCCAGTTTTAGGAAGGTTGAATCCAACACATAGAAGCTCCAACTAAATATGGAAGGATACACACCAGTCTGTTAAGGTCTCTATTATATTCCCAAGCTGTCCCGGTTTCAGATCTCTCCCAGCTGCAAACTGAACCTGCAAATAAAATGATTATCAAGTTAAGTATTGAGTTGAAAACATGACCAGAAAATTATATCATAAGGGTCAAATAAAATCAAGGCAAGATATTCAACCTCCACAGATCTTTTCAGATGATCCAACTTTCCTTTGATTATGCCCTATAAATAAAACACAAATATTAGGACTGTCGGCATCTTAAATTTAGAAAATACAAACCTCTAGCAAATAGCAATTCTTTTATTTACTGGTCCTAAAAATACCACTTCGTACTGAGATAATACCTACCAAATATTTAATAACCAAATGAATAAGGGGCACCTACCATATACATGCACTCATTGATAAGAAAGTCTTCAAGTTCGCGTACATTTGAAAGATCAAGTTGCTCAAGGAGTTGATCATAGGATAGAACCTGGCAAAGAGATAGAAGTTTAGAAACTAGTTGTATATGTACATATAAATTCAAAGGTCCACACATCCAGTTTTTTATGTCCATGATATATCAATTGAAATGAAAAATATAACAGGTAGATACCACATTACAAAGGAAAAAAGAGTTGGAATATGAAAAATGTTGGCTCACGTCCTAAAAACTTTTTGGTAATATTGGTAACTCAACAAATTTCTCGAAGATATCGACCAATTATTGGCCCACATCCGAACAACTTAAGTTATGGGGAGTGGTAAAGAAAACTTCTTCAGAAAGCAAAAGCAGTATCCCTCATTTTTGATTGGCTTTTCAAGAGGGACAGAGAGCAGACCCATCATATCTCATTCATAAGGTTTATTTGATAATAAAAACAAAGTCCTGAATAGTAAGGAAGAACAGCTACAAGCCTACAAGTATGATGGACAAGATGTCCATCACAATCAGTCTTTACAATTGACAAAGGAACCATTCCTTAATCCACATTAATTAGATCTGAATTATCATCCTTTAAATAGCTTCAACAAAAATGTCCATTGAGAAGCTAAAACTATCTTAAAACAAATCCACATTCTCTGTCTTATCATTATAAAAGAAGTAATCTTCCACCAGCAAGTAGAAGTTCACAGTCCCTAGACCACATCCACACTACTTTAAACAAATGCTTTGAGTTTTGAAGAACAAGTGAATATTAAAATAGCTCAATCCCAAATATTTTGAGAAGCATTGGCAACAACTTATTTTAGCAAACAGTTTTACTTTTCTACCAAAATCTACCCAGGAAAGAAGAAAGAAGAAAAATACTTTTCTACCAAAATCCACCCAAGAAAAAAGAAAAAGGACCCACTCTACAAATCCATTTCCTTTTCTTCCTAAAGAAAACTCTTGGTCACGGGCTACCATTCTACCCATAATTTCCTTTCCACATAAAGTTGAACTCCCAGAAAACCCTAATTTTTTTGCCTGACATTCAACAGAACAAAACGAGGACAAGGGGCTAGTCATCTTGTACATTGGAGATAGAGTTACACTAGGCCTCCTCCTTTGGATGTCACAGGTGTTTATTTTATTTGTCTCAAGTTGTTTTTCATACTTATAAGAAACTTATTCATTGGCATTTGAGACACAACTTTTGTGCGCAAGTAGGTCCACTCTTTTGTGTAGCATACATACAAATAATCTTGAGAGGAGGTAGTATCTCCAATTTTAGCCGACCCACATCCTTAAATTACTCCGTTTTCTCTCCTCCGGTCTTTCATTCTTTTACTTATCTTTTCTAACTTGAAAGAAAAAAAAATCAATTAGAATGAAAACGGGAAAAAGGTTTGCCACCTTCGCACCAAGACATTGAGAAATTTCTTATGGAAAATGATTCAAGAAATATGAAACTATAAGTAAACAGTCTAAAACAATTCAATATAGGTAGAAGCCCCCACAGTACCTATAAATTCTACATATGGAAAAATCATGTGGCTTTTTCGCCTGGTTCATATGGGAAATAGTTTGACTCATGCAAAACCACATATTGACATATATTCAGATAGCAACTACCAAAAGAGAAGTTCAACGATATAGGGTAAGATAAAATACTACTTGGTATACCTTGTTCATCTCAGCTAGAGACAGCACAGTAAGTTGCTTCAGCTTGATGATTTGATCTGGGACTAGAGGTGGAAGAAGGCTAGCATTACCTGCCGTTCATTATTCTGTTATTCTTGAACAGATATATGCACAATGAGGAAATGAAATTGCAAAGTGTGAAAGACAACGTCATAATCCAATGAACTATCCAAAAAATGATTGATCTAAGGTGATATGAGTACCAAAGAGATCCTCATATAGTTAAATAGTCTAATGTGGTGATAGCAAGAGAAGTAGACCTAACAGTGTCACATTATTAGATTTGGAAAAGTCCATTCAATAGAAAATTTAAGCTGCCTTACGGAAAACAAAGTATACAAATGAAAGCTAACTGTTCAATTGCCGCTGAAAAGAAATAGAAAAGGAAGAAATCTGGCAGGTTTATAATAACATGGTCCACATGCTGTTTTAGAACAAGTAAAAATGAACATTAAAGAAAATTGCTATATTATGCAGCTCTGGTTTGCAAATATATGTATAACAAGAGGGATTCCAGCACCTCCGTAAAAGATAATGATGATGTGTTACCAAGGAAACATTAGAACCTCTAACTTATTGGAAGAAGAAAAGGCATGATTGTTATTGTTATCATACACAAAAGATACAATTGCAGGATGAATAAAGAATAATACACAAAACAGAAGAACTTCCTCATCTAGATGGTGGAGGTGAGCTTGGGCAGATAGTTGCTTACTCTTATAATCGCTCCATGTACCATGAGCAAAGAGGCGAAGCATATCAATGTATACAGCATATTCAGTTCCTTGAAGCTGTATTCAAACTAATTAATTAGAATAGCACCAACCCATTATGTTCAAAAATCAAATATTGTCATGTAATAATAGAAAAAAAAATCTAATATTGTCATGTAAGGATAAAAAAAGGAAAAAGAAGGATGTAACTTCTTGGTCAAATCAAGAATCATGCAATGGAAAGAAAACAAATGGGGCACCAAGCTTGGCCCCTTGTTTCCCCTTTTGCATTTCAAGTAAACAAACTTTATCAACTAGCCCAAAAAAGAAAACAAATAATATTGGATTTCATACTTAATAATTGATTAAATAATAGTGAACAATGGCTAGATACATACACTAAGATAAAGTCTACTTGGGGTCTGTATTAACTAAGCAGCAAGTACACAGTCACTTGGCTTATCAAAGTCTGTTTCTACAAAAAAAACCATTTTTGACGTGGGAGTTAACAGTTGAAAAGTAAACTCTTTGCACTCTTTTTTGTGTCAAACTCACTTATACGAATCTGATAAATCACCAACACTCTATTATTCAGTACATAAAACAAAAGAACGGAGGGCAAAGGGAAAGAAAAAACCTCAAAAGTCACATAGATATAATGAAACTCATCATAAATTTGGAATTCAATCCCACTTTACGAATCATATACTAGATAATCAAACCCAGATTGATAGCCTCGGAAAGTACATCAAAAACAAAATCTTGAAAACGCCCAGATGCTATAAAACACGGAACTAGCAGAATTCCAAAGCACTCGGATTGCATCATCGGCAAACAAGAATAGAAATTGTATCAAGCATAAACCCCAGTGACATTAGAACCCAGCAAAAATCCCCAGCAATTAAGCAAAAAGCATACAAATCCCAAACTGGAGCAGGCAAAGCCTCAGAAATAGAATAAAGCCAACCATGGAAATTGAGGAATGCGTGTAAAACAGACCTGGAGGACATTGGGGACGGCCAAAATCTCAGAGAAAGCGAAGAGAGAAGAATGAGAGGTGAGTTGCACTATGAGGTTGACGAGAGAAGAGCCTTGGAGAGCAGAGGCTTGCTTCACAAAGTGATCGATCACTTGGGCTTGTTTCTGCTCTATCTCCATTGACCCTAGCCTAGCCTCTTTCAGAAAATACGAAACCAAACAAGAATTTACAGTAAGAAAGAGACAGACGAGCTTGAGCTTGAGCTTGAGCTTCAGGTTGAAGGAGGAATTTGGCGGAGAGATTTTTGGGTCCTCCTCTTTTATATGTTTGCATTCCAATTCTTTCTTGTATAGGGTTCTTAACGTGACCCGGGTTTGGGTTTGGGTTTGGATCTGGGTGGGCTACTTGAACCAAAATAATTTCCGTTTATGACTTATTTGCTGGGCCTTCTTCTTTTGGGCCAGGCTTTTTGTGGTTGTTTTTGAACTATGATGTTTTGAAGTTAACATTGCAGTTATAAACTTATAAATGTGTGGGTATAACTTCGATGTCAAAAGAAAAGAAAGCCCATTCAACCGCACTGACCACACCGTCGCAGGGGTGCCGCCAGACGAGGAACGACGAGAAAACTTGAAAGATTGAAAACTAGTACATAGAAACGAGGGAGAAGGACTCGAAAGTTAAAATTATAAGATATCATTTTTTTATATATTGAAATTAAACCAAATAAAGTATTTCTTAAATACAAGTCATTATACATAGTACTTGGCAAAAAAATAGTCATAACCAACCCTAGTGGTTGAGTTGGCACGGATGCAAGGTTGGGAACCCCCAATCTGAGTTCGATTCCTAATTTGGCACTCTGGAACACATACTGTAAGTGAGTTTGTATGCTAGCGATCAAGAGATTAGTTTGACATTAAAGTTTGGCCTTGCAATTGGACGAAATGGGCTGTTAGGACACTTGTCAAGGGCTTCGGCCCAAATTTACATGTGTATTCTTAAGTGGGTGCTGGTTCTTGACCGGCCCACCTCCTATGGATAAAAAAAATGTCATTATACATAGAAGAAAATGAAAGTGGAAAAGTCGAAATTCAAGGGTTAATTATGAGGCCTTTTAATACACATATATGTACTCGATTATCATTTATCACCATAATTAGCTAAAGACCAAACAATGACGGATACATTAACCATATGCTAATTAAAGGCATGCATTTGTTCATCGAACAATTAATACGTGCGCTTTATCTGACTTTTGGGAATCAGTAGATGACAGAAGGCGGAAGGTCCAACCATCATTTCTAAATTTCTAAAGAATTTTGGCTATAAAAACCCTAAGCCTCTGGCCCAACAATCATCCAACCCCTAAACACCTCTTCTCGATCTCCCAGCAAAAATGGATCTCAAAGAATCCATCAACCAAACCGAGGTTGCTCTGGAGATAACGAAGAAACTGCTTCAAACTGAAGGCAAGGACAACAACATGGTGTACTCACCGCTATCCATCCACATTGTACTGAGCCTAATAGCGGCTGGGACGAAGGGTCATACTCTGGACCAGTTTATTACTGTTGTCAAGTCAAGGTCCATCTACCACATCAACTCTGTCACCCTTGATCTCGTTGCTTCTGTTTTAGCCGACGGATCCTCCGACGTTGGGCCTCGTTTGTCATTTACCAATTGCCTTCGGGTCGACAAATCTTGCCCTTTCAAGCCTCCTTTCAAACAGGTAGTGGACACTGCTTACAAGGCGGCTCTGAAGCAAGCCGATTTCAAGGGCAACCCTGATGAAGCTAGAGTTGAAGTGAATTCCTGGGTTGACAAGGAGACTAATGGCCTTGTCAAAGGATTACTTCCTCGAGGCTCGGTCGATAAGGAGATGAAGCTCATCTTTGCAAATGTTTTATACTTCAAAGCATCTTGGGATTGGGATGAGGATTTTTGATCCATCGAGGACAAAAGAGCATGACTTCTATCTTCTCACTGGGAAATTCATGAATCATGACCACTTCTGGTCTCCAGATAATAAGTGCCTATGATGGCTTCAAGGTCTTAAATCTACCTTACAGAGGTTCGTATCAAAAGAGGTGTTTCTCAATGTACATCTTCCTTCCAGATGCAAGAGATGGGCTGCCAGCTTTGGTTGGGGTTCTTAGATCGCCATCTTCCTTGCGAAAAGGTTCTTGTGGGACTTCTTAATCCCCAAGTTTAAGATTTCTTCTGGTTTTGAAGCTTCCCAAGTTCCGAAGAGTCTAGGGCTGGTGTTACCTTTCGTTTTTGATCTTTTTAAAGGAGGTAATGTGACAGAGATGGGGGGAGTCACCTATTGGTAATGTGGTATATGTTCAAGCTACATTTCATCAATCCTTCATTGAATTAAGTTTTTTTTTTCCCAAACTTCAATGACTCAAAATCTGTTCTAATCTATTAGCAGAAGTGGGTCCCCATCAAGTGCTGCTATGGATAATGCAGCCGTTGTAACCAGCGTTACAAAGGTTGAGAGTTTCAGACAAAGATAACGAAGGAGAAGAGTGGCATATACAGGTGTCGAGCAAACGCTTGCTCAAAGATAAACATGAACCACGGATACCCTCTATCCTCACGTGCGCCTCACCACCCTGCTCCTTCATATACAGACTTGCCCTCACCACCCACCAAGCACATCAAACCAACCCCAAAATCATCAATGGCTCAAAACCCTGAAACCCAACAGAACCTTCCTTACCAAATGGTAAAGGCTTCTACTGCCTTAACCTTTGGTGGGTCTCTCTCAGTCCTCTCAGGGCTAACACTCACTGCAGCTATCATTTGCTTGACAGCAGTCACACCATTGCTGGTGATCTTCAGCCCGGTATTGGTCCCGGCTGCTATTGCAATGCTTCTGCTGGCTACCGGCTTTTTCTCATCCGGAGGGCTTGGGGTGACGGCGGCGTTTGTGTTTTACTGGCTGCACAACTATGTGACAGGAAAGCACCCAGTTGGTGCAGACAGGCTTGATCAGCTGGCTGCAAAGTTGGCGAGGGGGGCATCAAGGACCGAGCAGCGCAGTCCGGTCAGCACCTCCTAAATGGTTCACAAGATGATGCTTAAGGTCCACCATCGATGACCTCTGTACCACTCAATACCAATCTAATGTACTGTGTACAATCACAGCCATGTAATAGCAAACTAATTTCGCATCTATGTACTCTAGTTTATCAAACAAAATGCATTTCACAATCATTTTTTTTGCACTGGTCTTAAAATTCCAATCCATCCATCAAACACAAGCATTGCTTTCAACCAGGAAAATTACCATAACATTCAGTTAAAGCAAAGATGAGTATACCCCCAACAGGTATGGCCACCAGATCAATGTCATGACACAGTAGAGTTCGCTTAGAGTGATTCAGGATTGTTTACCATGGCACTAAATCCAGGCAGCTTATGCTAAACGATGCTAGCAGATGTTAACTGGGACAAGGTATTGTTCATATGAAGATGCATACATGAACTGTCAACCATTTTCGGATGCGCTCCAACTTAAGAAAACCCCCCGGATTTCTTCGAAATGGCAATGACGTTGAAGTTGAGTGAGTCGGGATTTTTCTGGATCACACCCTGTATGACTTTAGCTGCATCCTGATGAAAGAAAATAAAAATTATTATCAAATATTCAGACTGGTCAATGCCATGAAGTATATTAAGGAAACTACACTTTAATGAAGTGCTGAAAACTGTGCATAAAGACTCGGGAACAATAATTTAGGAACATGACTCATGAAATTCTGTGTTTAAGAAAAAGCCACAAGATGCGAGAATTAGCAAGTTAGATTGGTTGATTGAATTTTCCGAAACACACAGAAATGAAAGCAGGGGCACAGAAATATGCTCCTCGACACACTAGACGAAGGCCAATTCTCAGCACCATTACTCTACCTGACCCTGCCAGAAAGAGCTGCAGCCTGTGGGTTTCAGACTTGCGGCACTACGGCTCTCCCATATGTTTCTTCTATACTTGCACTCAAAATCAAAGCATACTCTCCCCAAACTTCAGTAACTAGGGCCTCGTTTGATAGCATAATTCAATTTTGTTTTAAATTAAAGAAATATAAGAAAGAGAAGAGATAAGAAAACCGAGGAAAGAGGACGATAACAGATACAATTACACTAAAAACTAAAACCCATTTAACTGTTTATATTTAGTAGTTTTATTTTAAAACAAATGGATGTATTATTTGTTTTCTCTCCCTTAACATTTTCATCTATCTTCTCCAGGTCTCCTTCTCATATTAATCCCCCCTCTCTTTTCTTATTTAAAATAAAAAACTAAGATTAAAAAAATTCAAATGGACCTTTAACTCTTGTATAGGTTTTTCCATTCGAGCATCCCTTATGTTTTGTTCTCTTAGTTTTAAATCAGAGTGCTGAATAACTTTTCAAATAAAAATACCTTTAATAGAGTGGCTGGTGAAGATGGCCCATGAGAGATTGGACCTGACTTCCTCCCATCAAGCTCATATAGTTCCCCTACATGTAAAAATATTTCTTTTTCAAAAAAGAAGAAGAAGAAGAATATACCATATACAATTTACAGTTATCCCCGGGCAATTAAGTGAAATGCCCTTTCTTTGTTTTACTCATAATTTTAGAAAGAACAGTTTCCCCTTCATTTCTGAACATAGTGGTAATATTGAGAGAGAGAGAGAGAGAGGGAGGGAGGGAGAGAGGAATTTAAGTATGTACCATCCACACATGCGTAGCAGATAAAGTGAGTGTCCACATTATCTGATGCCTGAAAAAATAGAAAGGGCCCGGTATGAGAATTGCAAGCCATGTGTACCCAAAAGAAAGAAAAGAAGAGAAAGATTGCCACTTCATATAATATTTTTGCTACTTAAAATATATCACCTCTGTATCACCAGCAGTAGCTGCTACTGAATGAGCGACTTCCATTTCATTGTCATTTTCAAGGAATGCTGCACGCTACATAGGTATACAAAATAGATCACATAGGTAAGACAAAGAGAGATGATAACCCGAGGCAAGAAGATTATAAGTATGGCTCTATATCAGCAGGTCAAACTGAAAAGACCGAAAAGATGATGGGAAAAGTAAAGAACCTCCAATGGATCCAGGCTTGCAGTACTTTTAAAAAACCTATCCAAGAATGACCCGTCAACTGAGAAAGGAAAAAAAAGAGACAGAAGGAAGAAATCAAGTACTGTCAGGGAAATGGTGAGCTATTATCCAAAGAGAAATTAAATCACTGACTTTAGTCCTGACAGGACAGGGAAGTATGTTTTCAAGAAAAGGTGCATACTTAAGCAAAGCAAACAGTTATTCAAGGCAACAGTACTGGTGTCTACAAATGCCTAGTTTCAGGATATTGCTAGTATCTAGAACTGCCTCTCATTCCCACCAAAGTGTTATTCTAGGCAACAGTTATCTACAACTAACTAGTTTCTGGATAGTGTTGGTATCTAGACCTCCCTAGCTTCAGGAAAGTGTATCTGATGCAATAGCAACTGCTTGGTTAGTAAAGCATCCTCTTTGGACGCCCAATACTTGGCCCATTGGCCCAAATATAACAATAAGGCCTTTTCGGTCTAAAGTGACATGTCCATGGTATTGCAAGAATGATAAAAAACAAAAAAAAACCCAATTTTACATGGAGTCAATTTAGTTTTCTTAGAGTAAGTTTTTTTAATAGTCTCCTATCATTTAATAAGTCTTTTAATACCTCTGCTAATTTAATGAGTTGATATTATAATGCTTTTTGCTATTCTAGGAGTCATTGACGGTATGTTTTGCCTTGGAATCCCCTCTAACTTCTCCTTTCTCGTCTTCCTACAGTCACTCTCTCAAATTACAGCAGCCACCGATTCTTTTGTTCTCTAAAAGTATTCATTATCTTGAATTCCTATCATCCAATGCACACCAGATTCATAGACAATAACAACCTTGTGTTCTGCATAATAAATTGGTACCAGAGAAAAAATATCCTTGCTACCATTCTTGTTTCTTCACCTACAATGGTTACAAATGCTGAACATTCATCTAAAGTTTAAGCTTTGTCTCAACTCATAGACTGTGAAGAAAATAAGAAGGCACTCGTTGAGTTGATTTTCAAAATGCATTCACTAGAAAATATACTTAGACAAAGCACAAATAGGGAGGTGGGAAAATGCCGATTCATCATCTTCAGCCCCTAGGATGGAGGAATCAAGATTATTTGGAAGAGAAAAAAGTGTGAAATTGGAAGTTGCTGACTTCAATGGGGATGGTCACCCTAATGTATTACTCTATTGGCTAGGGGAATATCCAAAAGAAGCTATGACTTCCTAGGCAGAAGACACTCACAAGAGTATGAAAGACCTTAGAATAAATGAATCACTACAAGCATTAAATTACTTGTGTGCAATATATACATCCCAGGGTATAGAGAACGCTTGTCTACCATGCATAATCATAATTGGAACTCATACATAACAGGAAAACTGTATTTACACTTACCAAGTTTGATCTCTGAAGTGATGTTTCCAACTGCATGAAGAAGCCCAATCGTTCCACAAGCATTACCAACGGTTTGTTTCATGAAATAGACTTTATCCTTGGTTTCCTACACCCAAAATTGTATGCAAAAGATCCCAACTAAATTATATAACTCCAAAATCAAAACAGAATGTAGTTTTGTATCACAAATTAGTAACTCATGAGAAACACTAGGAACGTCAAAGTACATAAGTATACAAGAAAAACCACCAGGGGAGAGAGAGATAGGGCATCTAATTAAATTTCCTTGCTCTTACCTGTTTTTCGTTTAACTGCTTCATTCTCTCTTCTTCAGTCTGAAAAGAATTCAAACTTTCCTCAAATCAGGAGACAAGTATACTTTCATAATGTGTAACAAAACAAAGGACCGACAAAGAAATTAAGTTGAATAATGATTGCCATCCACAAGCTTGGGAGTTAAAAAATTAAATGAAAAATCGGAGGAAAGGAAAAAAAAGAACCTGAGTGGTTAAAGGATAGAGAAACAGCACAGCAAGTACAGGCTTTGGAACCATTTCTAAGAGTTCTCCATCCAACCCGTAAACGTCATAGCATTCTGCTTCATCCTCTTGAAGACCAAGACCCCAAAGGAACTGCATTTAGAAAATAAGATAAATATATATCAAAGGGCCTTTCAGAAAATTCAATTTGGTTATTATGTCTATTAAAAGTTGCACACTGTGGTAGTGTGGTGCACAG
This sequence comes from Rubus idaeus, assembly GCA_030142095.1. Taxonomy (NCBI): domain Eukaryota; kingdom Viridiplantae; phylum Streptophyta; class Magnoliopsida; order Rosales; family Rosaceae; genus Rubus; species Rubus idaeus. Next base: position 9,523,499 of record CM057969.1, read on the forward strand.
TTCTTGAGAAAAAGTGGTGCTTTTCTGAAGCTGCAGGTTTGTGAAAAATCACCAATCTAATTTTCAATAAAGCATTTTAAAGTTATGATAAAGAAGGATACAGTAATTAAAATGATGAATGGCGCTTTTCTGAAGAATCTGATCATTTGACAATTAAGCGATTTCACTCAATTTCCCAAACTAAAATCTATCCTAGCTAATAGGCCGAACACTTTTTCCCTTCACTTCATAGCTCATACAAATCACTATTATCCACTAATCTTACAGAAATGATATCTAATTTAACTTTCTGCCATAGCAAAATGTCAAGTACTGGTTCACTAATCAGGTCTCCCTCCAATATAAATAAACAACTGATACTGTATCATCTCTTTTCCAGAGTGGTTTAGAATTAGCTCAAATTACTAATCCCTAACACCGAAACTCATTTCAGCACAAACACGAACCAATTTCCTCTACAAAATGACCTTTTAAAACCGAAACGCATGTCCCAGAAGAATCAGAAACACTCAAATTTCCACATAAAATTGAAACAAAACCCTAGCTATTCTTTTCCGACGATAACGAACAGAGCATATAATCCGAAGAATGCCGTATAAATAATCAGGGATTGATTTCGTTACCTGATTCATAACATCGGGATTAGCTTCAAGAGGAAGCCATCTCTTAGCAGACTGGGTTCTGTGGGAAGCAGCCATTGCTTATTCTCTCTTTCTCGGATTTGATTTGATATTCTCTTCTCTCGTGCCTTTTCCTGTGTAGAGGTTTTGGCTTATAAACAACACCTGGAACAATTCTGAGACTTCTTTTCTTGCGGTGCCGCCTTTATATATAGGTTTTGGGTAGTGGGCATCAACTTTCAACTTGTAGTGTGATTCACTGTTTCAAGGCCCATAGCGTCACTCATACCCTCCTCTCTTTTTTTATAGCAAATTATAAAGGTTTGTTATAACAATTTTCTATAATAATTTGGGTTGGGTCATTTTTTTATTAATTATTTATTTATTCAACTATTATAATTGAAGACAAAGTCTTAATTATCTTCATTTCGAGACTTAACTACAAGTGGTGGTCAAGTTAACAAGAATATCTAGGTGTGAAACCCCCCGCGTTGGAAACCGGCCGATCTATCCGAGAGTTTCCAAAATACAATAGAATTGGAAACCTTTTTAGTCCCCATCTAGGCTAAAATCACCCATTATATATATGCTCGAGTGCCCACAATATTTTTCACTTCAATTTTCAGTCGCACACCAATCTCACTATTTTATTGTTCATACACAATTTGTAATTTTCTTGTGGTATTAATGATAAATATTCAGAGTTTACTATGTGCCAAAAAAAAAGAGTTCATATTTGATCTTCCCTCGTATCAATCAAATTCATACGTTTCTCCCTTTCATTGCTCTGCTCTTGCATTCTCTTGTTCGTATTTCAGATGTTCTCACATCAATCTCTTTCATGTTAGTGTCTCTCCAAGTAGTCAACAAGCAATAGCAGTACAGAAATTGTTCAAACCACTCTACAGCCCAACTTATGTAGGTTCTGCGGAGAGACTCAATTTTTAATTAGACATCATCAACATCATTACTAATGATCCCATGCATAAATAGATAAAAAAGATGGTTCTTAGTTCTTACATTGTTCACATGGATTGGTTCATCGGCAACTGATAGATTGCTCACATCTGATAGAGTTTAATACCTATGTCTGAATTCTAGATTGGTGGATTGGCTGGAGATTCTAATACTCAATCTGTTACTGTCTTTCATTCCATGCAAATTGTGAGTCTCCTAAATCTTAACTATTTAAGTGCAGTGCTTTTTGTTTGAAATGAGAGATGGCGATTATGCAACTTCCTCAACCCGAATTAGCAGCTGACATTACTTCCGCTCTCAAACCAACAGCAGAGATAGCTTCTGAAGATTGCGTACCTGCAAGGACAAGGACTGCAAGAAATCTTTGCCGCAAGTTCATTCAGTGATTTCTTGTGCCAATCTCTCAAAAGAGGCATAAAACAAGCAGAAGAAAGTAGATACTGATGGTCAGAATTGAAATGGCATTCATAATAAGTTCTGCAAAACTACCAGTACTGAAAATAGATTTCCCATACTCGAATGTTCTCCACGAAACAGCCTTAAAATTTAAAACTACTCAACCCTCGAAAAGTTGAGACACAGACAAGATGCAACTACTATCAAATGAGCACGAAATATAAAAATGTGTACAGCTTGAGATAACCAAAGAAAAAAAAAGCCTTAAAAATCTGGTTGCCGCCGATTGTTAACCACTAATCTCAACACCAAATAGCTTAAACCCTCTCTTTGTCACTTCTCTTGTGCAATCAGCCTCGAACTCCATGTTCAAGCTTCCTCTCAAACCAACATCTTGCTCTGCATTCATACCAACAACAGAACTTTCCACATTACTTCTCAGCACATTTATCACATTAAATTTTCTCCCGGCAGCATCCCCTTGGTACCAGCATCTGTAAATTATTACTGTGTCTTTCTCTTTCAGGTTATACATCTCAGAAAAGTGTCCCCAGCCACTTGTAAGCATAAAGCTTAGAGTACTCTGCCAATATGAATATCCAAATGTCCATGAGCGGCCATGTATATCACAAAAAGTGGCGTAGCTACTCCAACCTTCATCTTCTGTTAGGGGAATATCTAGTACTGCATAATCCCCTTGAAACAGGCAGCACTTGAAAGTGACATCCATATGACTCAGTTCCTTCTTAAAGAGCAACTGATATGAAATCCCTTGTTCCTTCATGAAGGTTTCTGTGTGAGCTCCAATACTAGATGAATAATTTGAAATAAAATTCATAAGCATGGATAAGTACGTTTTATCCTGCAACATACTCAGGATTTCCTCGGTTGAGCATTGACTTTGGAATGCACTCTCTTCTATGCTGTAATTACTCCGGTGGAAGTTGAGGGAATAAACTCTCTGAAACTTGACCGCAGCTCTATCATACGCCATAGCTGCATCGATCTCCGTTTCATATGCCCCAAGCCAGTATTGCTTGTACTTGTAGGAGATCCTAGCCCCCCAAGTACCTCCTTTCAGTCGCACTACTCCTTTGAATATCGAGGAAGAACGTTGCTGGCTGCTTCTCACACGTCCATTTTGAGGAGATGGGGAGATCGGATGCAAGTTTGGATCTTGCACCACCATCTCTACTGTTGAATCGGAACTGACATCTATTGACATCGGAAAAGAGGTTCAAAAATACTAAAGGGAACTGGAAGCTGGAGAGAATGACAGGGGGAAAGAGGAATGTGGTGAAATACGCAAGGCTGTTGTCTATTTAAAGGAGCGGCTTTTGCTTTGCCATTTAATAGTACAACGCACACCGGCGGTGGTTATGGTAACTAAACCTATACGCTGATAAATCAGTGTTAATATTTTGAGCTTATCCAAGGTTATACAATTTTGGTATATGCAATCTCAGTTCCCATTTGTGAAGCTAAACCATGAATGGACCGCAGAAGGTGTTTGTTTCTTTTCGGGAAATTTCTCTAAAAACCTAAGTCAGATGGATGGTTTATAACAATAATGCATAGTAACAAAAATTTGTCAACTTTCCACTAGATTAGATGCGCTTCCTCCTAAAAATGTGAAACCTCCAAGCAAATAGAACATCTCAAAGGTCAATTCGTTATTTTTCCAAGTTGAAGATGCTGGAAGACCATCATATTTACAACAAAAACATGTAATGAAATGAAGGAAATACAGTAAAAAAGACACCGAAATGAACAATATTTGATGCATTTCTAAGAAATCGAACTGAAGAAAAAAGACATGGAAAGTGTTTACAAAAGCTTCAACTTGCAGATGGATTCACTAGTGACTAAATTTGAAGTTACCGAAAAGGTAATAGAAAGGCCAAAAGTGATCTTGAGCACAAGACACTGTGTTTAGACGTGGTTATCCGAGTATTAAATATGATACTAAGGCTCTAAAGAGAGTTCCATGGCGATGTTTAAGTCTTTTTCCCTCATTAAGAACATGAAGGTTCTAGATTTATAAAAATATCTTATTTAGCATTAACTGGTTTGTTGGATTCGCCAGAGGTTCCTATTCTGATTCGTCTGTCATTTATTCTCAAGGTGCCCATGACGGGGTTATGGAGAATTGATTTCTCCGGTAGAGGCTGATCACCTACATGTAGACTGTAGAGTACTAGAGTTCTGCTGTTGATTTACTAGGATATAATATTTTGCTATATATTGAACTAAGACAGAAGATTCATGTCTATCAGGTAAGAGTTGTTTGTTAATGACTAATAAGCAAAACTCAATGTTCTGCATTTATGCAGACCTAAAAGAAAAAAGAAAAAAAAAACTACTCACCCCTCAAAAGGTTGTTAAAACAGACAAGATGCAAATACTTTCACTGTTTAGCAACTTGACGATATATATATATATATGTTAAGAAAATTGTAATTATTAGGTGCATAGGCGGAAAAGTACAAATTAGGTTAATATCTTTGGGATTTATTTTGTTTCCTTTATAGTAGAAGCTGTATTTTCGCTTCTAATAGATAGCCGATTGGGAAATAGAAGCTGTGCAGCCTCAGATACATTCTAAAAAAAGCTCCTGGGCTAAATGGGATGCCAACAGTGAGACACTGCATAGTATAGGGTGTACTGTTAGTGCCACTTGAATGTTTGGGGGGTTTTGATGGGAATTATAGTGTAGGAGTAGGAGCGTTGAACCATGCTGCATAGTTTTCCTAAGATTATGGATCATCCTAGGATAATAGAGGTTTCGGTTTATTATTCTATGCGATGTTTTGATAGAAATATAAGAAAGCTCTAGCAACTCTACAAGAAAATTAGTTTCAAGATGAGAATGATTCATCTCTAACGTCAATTTTAGCAGTGAAAGTTTTCATGCTCGTTGCTAATGAAGAGGATATTTGGTGAGGCCTTGTTGCAGTATTCTTCTGCATATTTAAGACTATTGTGGCCCGTTTTGTATATTTTTGTGGCTTTGACATTCATGACAAAAGCTCTCCCTCAAGAAGAGTCCAAATAGAAGCAAGGGAGTCATGATATTGGATGCCTGGATGAAAATTCAAATAGAGTCTGAACATCATTTGTACAGAATATTATGATGATATATCCAAATTTAGGGCCTCTACAACCTGTCATTTCTCATTGTCTGACAATATAACCAGCCAAGTCATCCCAAGACAGATTATTGCAAGTTCGTCATCTTATTCTCCAATATACCTTGGCTTCCGCTTCTCAGCAAATGCTGCCAGGGCTTCCAAACGATCTTTTGTGTGCAAGGTCTGCTCATAGCATTCTTCTTCGAGTGCCAAAGCTGATGCCCTATCTACCTCAAGTCCCTGGTCAATAGCTCTTTTTGCCATCCTTATTGCTATTGGACCCTGCTAAAACTAGATACATAAATTTGATTGCAAAGTGATTTGTAATTTTTATTGTCCTTTGACTAATATGATGACTTCAAGTGATGCTTAGTTGAGTCATGTTTTTCTTTTTGGTTTTTGGAGTTGATTTTTTTTTTCTGATTCTTTCTGGGGGACAGGTTATACATTTGATCATGAAACTAAAAGAAGCATTTGTAGGGGGTGCGTGTAGGGATGGGGGAAAGTGTTAGTGTTAGGAATGTAGGATAAGTCATGGGTTCAACAATGTACCCAAAAGAGACATTTGTTCAGTCTTTACGTAAGTACAGAAGTTTCAGATATTTACATCCACTATGATAGAAATGTTTGAACGTAGTTATCATTGGAAGGCTAAAATTGCATAATGCCCTCGACCTATATAAGTAACTTCCCCCATCACTAAAACATAGAAAAATGAAAATCATAATGAGCATACTCAATGAATCTCTATGTAGCTTGACCAAAAAAATAAACTTAGCTTAATTATAAGATTATAAAATAATTTCATACCTTCTCATTTATATTGCGAGCAACTTCAAGTGCCTTTAGATAAGCTTCACTAGCATGGACACAGTAATTTACCAGACCTGCAGTAAGGACAATTTTAGTGCGAGAAGGGGAAACAAAATACAAAACCAAAGCAGCTACCAAGTAGTTATACCCATCGACATTGCTTCTCTGCCACCAATCTTCCTACCAGTCAATATGAGTTCCTTTGCTATTGATTTTCCAACCAATCTAGGAAGTCGCTGTGTAGCACCTGCCCTGTGAAAGGATGTAATCAAGAGAGGTTGATCTGTCACTGCATGGATCATTTACAAAAAAAAAAAAAAAAAAGGAAACTGAAAGAAATTAAAAAATATAAGAAAGAAAAAGAACAAAATAAGAAGTAATTGAGTAGAAAGAACTTTGTCCAAGAAGGTTACAATATATATGATGCCACTAAACTATCAGTTTGACTGGGATAAGAAGTTGAAACTGGTGATAAGGAATGGCCTAGTTATGAAAATCTCCGAGATATAGTTGAAAGAGAAAAAAAGGATGGGCTTGTCAAACAAGATACAGGGTGAAATCTACGAGGAGAACAGCAAAGGCTGTACTATGTATGTAAATTAAAATTTAGCACATACCCAGGAATTATAGCAAGTCCAGTTTCTGGCAATCCCAATACTGCATCTTCTCCTGAGCCATTTAAGGGTGGAAGCAATCAGAGTAAAATCATCATAACAAATCTATGCAGCCTAATATTTTATAAGCACAATTAGTCTCGCTGTTAAATATGGAAGTACCACATATCCGAAGATCACAAGATAAAGCCATTTCAAGTCCACCACCTAATGCTGCCCCTTCAATGACAGCAATAGTAGGAATTGGAAGTACCTAATAAGATGAATTAAAGTCAGGTAGGTGTCGAGCAGGGAAAATAAAAAAAGGAAAATTTTGCACCAAGGCGTCTCAAGTGATATTTCTTATTACAAACTACAGTCTTTGGGAGCTTACAAATAGGACTTAAACTTGTTAGCTTCCATCAGAGGGACTCTTTTGAGAGTTTAGACTTTAGAATTAGGGTTTTGTGAGGAGTAAGTGAGATTCTGTATTCAAAATTAGGTAGGGAAGAGATAGTTTGCTCTTCTTTTCCAGTGGCATGAGCCTATTTCCTCTTCGATTGTAACAGAATCTGAAACAGTTATGGTACAAGGATGACCATATTTCAACCTCAGAACACAGAGCACATAGAAACTTGAATTGAACCATAATGACTGCAACTGTCATTTTACTTATAAAATACTGTACAGTCGATACGACAAGACAAAAAGCAACAAGAAATCTTGAAATTCTAAGGTGAAGGAAACAATGCTACCCTTTAGCACAAGCGAGCTTACCAAGTATTAGCTATGTTAAACCAACGACTCAACTCTGACAGATATTCCAATTCTTATTATTCTCAATGCCATAGTTAACAACAAAGCAATCACAGAAAACCACAAAGGTGAAATACGAAGATTGACCTCTAGAACCGTGAATGTGGCACGCAGCTTGTTCACAAAATCTCGAACCTCAGATGCACTCATCATCTTGCGTTCCTGCCAATCAAATTAAGAGCCATCGACAATTTGACTAGTAATGCAAATCAAGAAAGTTACAAACATAACTAAAAGAACATCAATTTGAACACCCAAATACATAAATATACACACACACACATTGATTCTAGGAAAGATATAATAGGATTGCTCACCTTCAAATCTGCTCCTGCACAAAACACTTTGGGAACTTTACTGCGGATCAACAAAACATTAGCAGATGCATCATTACGGATAGCATCAAATGTGTTCTGTAAACCCTTCAGCATATCTTTCCCTATTGCATTTCTCACTTGGGGTCGCTCCAAACTAACTTCAACAATTCCTGTCATCAGAAAAAGAAAACCCAAATGGGTTTTTGATTCATAGGTTATAAATACATAAAGCACCCGAAAGACATAAGCTTTGGAGTTGAATTTACCGGAATCGGAGTCGGAGAGTCTGTGAAGTTTGACGGACTGAGAGGGTGCTGACTCTAGAATTAGAGTTCGGCGAGTTTCGTAAAGCCATTGGTTGGGTCTGGGAATGAGTGAATTCTCTGGAAAGATTGAGGCTTTGGGTTTGTAATGTCTCAGTGACCTGCTTAGGATTCTCATACCAGTGATACCACCCACCATTTTTTTCTTTCACAAAGCTCCAGCGCTGAGACCCGACCCAACGATTATTGAGACTGTGATCAGACGACTACAATGGAACTGATTAACCAGTTGTCGTTTTGTTGTAGAAAAGGAGATAATTCATCCTAATCCGGCTTTGAAAAATGGCTTAAAAAATTCCAATTTTCTACTTGAGGTAATAAATAGTTACTGTTTAGTTTTTTTTGATAAGATAGTTACTGTTTAGTTGTACACAGAATTTGATGTGTTTTGAGATTTACCCATTTCAGATATTACCAAAGAAAAAACCCTACAGATTCAGCTTAGTCAGTCCAATATCTCACTCCAAATGATCTACAACGACATTTTCATGATGACTTGCTGAATCAACATTGAAAATTTAACCTTTTCACCATCATTTGCTTACCCTATTAATTTTTTAAGTATTTAGTGGTCTAAATCTTATTGATCCATCAGAGCTCCTGATTTAATTTTCTCAATTCTCCTACCACTCAAACAGAAAAGGGTAACAAAATACCCAAACTAAGCATTTTGCATTGACCAACAATTTTGCACGCGTATATCGTAATTCGTAAGTAGTAGTATAGACGTAACAAGACTAGCTCATGGCAACTTGCCTGGCACCATTTACTTATATGCTTTGAGGCTTTGAGCAGATGATGACAACTATGGAATCATGAGTCAGTAACAAGACTATGAGTCCATGGTGTTCGATCATAACTCTCTGAAATACAATGAGATATGATTTTCAACATTACAAGGATCACCTCTGGATGAATAAAAGGGCATATATGAAAAGTTTGCATGGAAGCTTAAGGAATCAACATGCATGAGAATCATTCCCACCAGAGTGCTTGAGCTTAATTCCCACCACATGCCAGTAGTCTTTTTGCAATTGCCTGTCGCCCTGTCTCAGTTGCATCCTTTGAACATTGAACTGCAAAGCTCGACTGCTCGAGTCTTTAGGTTCTACTGACCTTTACTCGACATCCAACATCTCCAATTTTTAAGCTTTCACAATTTACGAATCCACTGCTCAAGTCCAAGCTGCTTCAAAGGAGGTCCCACATTTGGCTTACGTTTCTGAGGACACTTCCATTTTCCAGTGATCATCGTCGCAGGAGAATGATGAAAATTTGTTGTGTCTGCTAAGGCCTTTCTTCTAACAACAGCCTCTTTTCCGCCTACTATTGGAACTGTCGCTTTACTACTCTCCTGGGGTCCTTTCGGAGAGTTTTCATCATTTTTTGCTGTAAATTTGCGTTTCCTTGTTGTAACAAAACCATTTTCTGATATTCCTTTTCCATCATCTTTTATTTCTTTGCTTCCATGAGTTGATTTGCTTACTGATGCTCCATTAACTGATATTAACTCTGAATCACTTTTGAGTTGCAAACAATCTGCTACATGGACCGTTACTTCTGCATGGAACAATGCTCCATCACTGCATGCACTTGTCTGGTTTTTCGATGGCTTAAATCTGGTTCCATGGAAAATCTCTTGATTTAGCTTGCAATGAGAACCTCCTTTGTTGAAGCTTGATGTATCACCATCATTTGCTTGACTAATACCACTGTTTTGCAATGCTTTTGGCCTATATTCGAGACACAAACCATTCTGACCTGATAGCTTTTCATCTACTCCAGTGTTTGGGCCAACCTGTAATTAATAAATATTGAAATCAGTAATTTGAAAATACAGGACTATTGTGACTAAAAAATCTAAGCAGAAGAAATGTAATTAAAAAGAGAAAAGGAGCTACAAGGAATTAAGGAAAAGAAAGAGTACCTCACTTACAGGCTGCTCCTGCTTATTATGTCTGGAGGTGTTATATTTTGCAAACTCTTCTGATTGTACCTTCTCAACATCAACCTCTTCACTATCACTTCGGCTTGTACTAAAATCCTCCAAATCCTCTTCTTTTTCTCTGTTGCTGTCTTCAACCAAAACCTCATCCTTCTCGGCTTTTCCATCTTTACAAACAGAATCTCCAAAACCATTAGCTGTATCCAAGGATGGAGACTCGTACACATAGCTTGAGAACCAGTTTCTGATATCAGTAGGCTCTGAAAGATCATGAAGCACAAACAAATCAGTTTCTTAAACACAAAATGCCACATCTTTTGATTGCCAAGAAAATGGAAGCGAAGATATGATTCAAAGACTCCACTTCTCATGTACAAATTTGTTTGGATAAATTGCTTATATATTTTCTCAATAGCCATACAATTTGGGAAAAAAGAGTTTCAGGACTCAGGAGTAACTGATACAAACCTGACAGGAGTGAAGAGGACTCCAAAGGGCTTGGAACCTACAAGAAGAAAATTGTGTCAGACACCTGATCAAGGTATAAACTTTTTATTCCTACAATATTTATTGAAAGGAAAGTAGAATCTTCTTTGCAAAGACCAATGCAAATTTTGTGCAAGAGGACTGATGCAACAAAAAGTCCTAGGGACAACATCCTCAAGGAAAAGACTTGGTGGTCAACTGGTTGGAATGGTGAATCCTTCGCTAGGCGGATGATAAAGTTTGAGATTTCTGTGAGGAAATAACTGGTGCGCAACCGCTGAAGGATGATGCATTGTTCGTGTTTGACATGTTCATGAAGATCTTGGAATAGGGTTTAGTGACTTAGCTTGTTGAAATCCCAATGAGTAAATGATAGTTTCTCTTAAAAGCAAGGAACAACTATAGGTAAAAGGAGATAAGCAAAAGTAGTACCTTGCTTAGAGGCTGCCTTTCCTGCTTTGTATCTCTCCAAGAGCTGTCACATTTTGCAAGCCCTTTGGGCTGTTCCTCCTCACCCACCACCTTTTCACTTACACTTCTCTTTTTACTAAAATCCCCCATATCCTCTTCATTATATCTCTTGCTATTTTCAATCATAAATCCATCCTTCTCACATTTACTTTCTTTGCAAACAGAATCTTCAAAGCCATCAGGTATATCCAAGGAAGGCGACTCATACACGTAGCTTGAGTACCAGTTTCTGATGTCAATAGGCTCTAACAGTCCAGGAAGAGAAAAACAGACCAATTACTTTTTTTCCTTAATATAATAAGCCACATCTTATTTGATTTCCTAGAAAAATAAGTGCAAGCAGAGAATATAATTCAGAGATTACATTTCTAATATACATATTGTAGTAGCTAAACAATTCAAAAATTAGCAGAAATAATAACTTGATGAACAAGTGATACACACCTGAAAGGAGCGAAGGTGATTCCGAAGGACCTGAAGCCTACAAGAAGAAGTTTCTGTCAGATACTTTAATATATGTGATAAAATTTGTAGCCTTCATACAATAACTTCTTGAGAAGAAGTTTCTTTGAAAATTTCAGGGAAGGGGAACTTGGTGTGGGAGGAGTGAAGCAAAGGGAAAGTCGTGGGTACCATATCCTCGATGGAAATGAGAGGAAGAGATTTACGGTGGTCAACTGATTGTTAAGGTGGATTCATTCGTGAGCTAGTTAATGAAGTTAGTGGTTGACAAGTTCACATAGATCTTGCATAATTTGCTTATAGCTGGATATAACATGTTTGGGGGGAAGCGTTTGCTGGTAAGATTAGCGATGTTGGATCTCTTATACACTTGTGTGTAGAAGCTTAAGAATCGTGTGTTGAGGTGGAGGTTGAAGAATTCTCTCTGAGGTAGAGATTGTCAAGTGCTTCTTATTCAGATTCTCCCTATATTGTACAGTTTATAGTGGATATTGGGGCTTAAATTTTTTGGATGTGTGAAGGCTTGTGAAAAGTTCCTCTTGAGAAATCTTGAATACTAGACCATACTGGGGTTCTCTGTCGAGAACAAGTGAACAACGGGAGAAAAGAGAGATTATCTGAGAATGTGAGTATAAACAAACTGTTTTTTATTGCAATATCCTGGTTTGTTGTATATCGTGATGGCTCTTTATTATTCTTTCTCATTAAAATCTACGGAAACACAGATTTACTGATTCAGGTTGTTGGACTCCGCTATTAGGAAAAAGAGATATACAGAAGTATTACCTCACTTAAAGGCTGCCTTGCTTGCTTAGTATCTCTCCAAGAGCTGTCACATTTTGCAAGCCCTACTGACTGTTCCTTCTCACCCACAACCTCTTCACTGACACTACTTATTCTACTAGAACTTCCCAAATACTCTTCATTTTCTCTCTGGCTGTTTTCAACCAAAAACCCATCCTTCTCACATTTACTTTCTTTGCAAAGAGAATCACCAAATCCATCAGTTGTATCCAATGAAGGGGACTCATACACATAGCTTGAAAACCAGTTTTTGATGTTCGTAGGCTCTAACAGATTAGAAAGCACAAACAGATCAGTTACTTTGGTACTTTTTGATCAACATAAAGTACCACATCAGACACTATCATTCAAAGACTACATTGATTATTCACATGTTTCTCAGTAGACAAACATTTCAGTAAATTGGGGGGGAAAAAAAAACCCTCAGGAACAAGTAATACGGACCTGAAAGGGACGAAGGTGACTCGAAAGAACCTGAAATCTGAACAAGAAAATTTTGTCACATGTGAAAAATTGTTCATTACTACTTTTCAATACAATGTCGAAATCCAATTCACAACCACAAATTATGAAAAGAATCTCATTCTGCTCCACAAGAAATAGAACCCATAAATCAAAAGGCAACAAGAAGCTAGACTACCTTACTTAGACATTGGTTTCCATACTCATTTCCTGAAGAGCTGCCACATTTGACAACCCCACTTGAGGTTTGCTTCTTATGAACAAAGACTTCAACTTTATTTCCATTTTGCCTAAACCCACCACATGAATTTCCGTCTTCTATTTCTCTTTCGCTCTCGTGGGTATCAACTTCATTGCGAAACGAATTCGAATTGAGTACAGGTGATTCATACCGGTAGCTTGCGAACCAATTGCCCAGATCTGGAGGTTCTGACATGACAAAAATTTAAAGAAAATGAAACAAAACTAACACGAAAATCAAAATATTTGAGAGACTTCGAAAACAAATACAGACCGGAAGGGATGGATAGAGAGTAGGAAGAAGCCGGAATCTGCAAACCCAGAAATTAAGAAACAACATATCAGAGGTCAAAATTTCTTGAAATTCTAATGGACCATTTACCGCGGAAATGAAGAATCGGTACCTGGGGATCAGAGGTTTGAAGGTTCGGCTTCGAATGCTCCATCAGATTCACAAGAGTAAAGTGCTTTGGATTCTAGCTATGAGAGATGGCGCGCCAAACTTTGTGGGCATTTGAATCGCCCGCCATTTGTTAACTTACGGGCATTTATGAATGATGTATTTTCTTGGGCCATATTAGGCTTTAATTGTTAGCCTATCTTGGGCTTTAATTGTTGTGGGTCTCATAAATGCCCAACTGCCAAGAATGAAATCAGAACGCCTCCAAATGGTGGCCGGATCCAGCATCCTCTTTAGCGTCATCGGAGCCCCACAACCCCATCCACCAAAACAAGACAAAGAGCAATGAACTTCGTTGCAGAAATAATAGGGTGCTTGATGACGACCGGGCTCAGCCATTAGAATGGGCTGGATCATAAAATATTCATTATAAGGTTAAAATTTGTACTAACACTAAGAATAATATAATCAATGACCTGAAAAAAATTAAGAAATTTTGCGGCACATAAATTCATTTTTATTTTTCAATTTCAAAAAATGGGAAAAATTCAAATATTATAAAAAATAAACGAATTGAGATTTTTGACTTCTGTTAGTTGGAATAACTTCTAGAAATCATGTTTTATAAATTGTGAGATTATGAGTCTACACGTTTGGTGAAGTTTACACCATTGGTGTGAACTAGACTCATTTCCTATGTTATAATCTAACCATTGGTGAAGTTTGATTATTTAGAATGTGTTCCAATTGACGAAACTCTAAAATTGTGACGTTTTATTTTTGACGAATTTTCTGTATTCTAACTTTAGAAAATCGGTTAAAAAATCATGTTGAGATTTTTGCATTCCGTCTGTTTGAGAAGTACTTAAAAATCATGATTTGAAGCTGAGATGATTTTGGTGAGAAATTTAAAACATGCAATTTTGGCCAAAAAATCGTGTGCTACTCTCTACAATTTTGACATTTTGAGTGACAAACCCAGGTCTTGGAATTTTTTTTTTTAAAAGAGAGTTTTGGAGTTAGTTAAAGAGTATAAATTTTTAGATGTGACCGTCACGCCATGTCATATAAGTGACTTCCCAATAAAAACTTGTCAAGAGGAACTTTTTTAACACCTCATCATTAGACACAAATCCTTAGGGTTTTAGGGTAGGGTTTAGGGTATGGTTTAGGGTTTAAAATTTATGGTATGCCCAATGCTGAGGTGTTAAAAAAAATCACGTAGCAGGTTTTTATTAGAAAGTCACATATTTGACATAGCGTGACGGTCACATGGAAAAATCTCTCGTTAAAAAGGGCTTGTTGTTAAACTTCATACTTTATAGACACGCACTACCTGTTTGGGAAATTCTCTAGTGAGGACCAAACAATGAGGATTTGTTGAGGACTTTCAAACTCAACCGGTAGATGAGTTAATATCAACTAACATTTAAAATACTCATATACCGGTTGAGTTTGAAAGTCTTCAACAAGTCCTCATTGTTTGGTCCTCACTATAGCCTCTCCCCCTGTTCCAAACCCTCTTTTAACAAAACTTAATTTTGTGTATAGACACTCACTACATGTGAGTTCCAAACTTGGGTTCAACCATCAAATATTAAACACAAATTTTATTTTGTGTTTTTGTGATACCTAATACTAAGCCCAATTGAGTTAAAATTAATCTATATGCCTATGCATCCATCAATCCATCATTATAAATGCAGACACCAACTTATTTTCTTGTGTTTCGAAAAATAAAAAGGAAACAAAAATATAAACTCGAATTTAGATATAAGCATAAAATTAACAACAAAGTCAAATACTACAGTTTCAGAATTCATTGTCCATAATATGCTTTTCCATATAAACTCAGATACGTGTAGGTGCATGTACTTCGTGCATGATCGATCATAGTCCAAGTAATTTGCTTTAGCCAAAATAAAGCTAAGTTTTTATTCATTACTACTACCGGAACCCACTCAATCATTTTACAAATTTAGAACGTTTTCGATGGAATGAAATCCTTCTTCATCATCATTCAGCTAACTTTAAGATCGAACCGTACGTGCCCAGTACTTACGCAACTTACTTATTCCATGATCATTTATGAAACTTAGCTAAATTAGCACAAGTACGTACTGATCGAGGAAACTCCACAGTTAATGAGGTAGGTGATAACGGCTGCTCCAAAACCATTGAAGCTGCTGCAACACGACGACGTATAAGCACCCATGTTGCGAAAAACCAGCCAATCATTCATCTCCAGTTCCGGCAGCTGGTGACCCTCCAACACCTTGTCGATCGCATCGCACGTGGGACCAAACACAGTCGAGCTGTACGTTCGAGCACCACCTTTACAGTCGATGAGGGCAGCCGGGTTCTGGCCGTCGCTGTTGGGCAGGCATTTCAGAGGAATGCAAGAGTCAGCTAGAGTTTTACTGTCCACAAACATCAGGGACCCATAAAACCCTTCATTGATCCAGTATTGTCTGAGCTCCCCCCTCAACCGCTTGCCGATGATGTTGGTCACCAACGTGAAAGCGGTCTCCGCGAAGAACCGACCCGGCTCGGCCATCAGCGCCAAACTGCGTCGGTCGTCATCCGAAAAATGAGTCTCCACGGCGGCTTTCACGGCTTCCGTGGCCTGCTCAAAGCTGGCAGTGTCAGCCGTGAAGCCGCCACCAATGTTTAAGACATTCATTGGCGGCATGCCGAGCCTAGCCGCCTCCTCGAAAACCGATTTAGCCGCCGTTATGGCTGATTTGTAGGCTTGAGAATTATGAGACATACTTCCTATGTGGAATGAAACGCCAACGACTTTGAGTCGTGCAGATTGAGCTGCTTGGAGGAGTGGAGACACTTCTTCGGGAAGAGCACCGAATTTGGAACCCAACGGCCACTTTGACCCACTCTCATCTGGAGCTTTAATACGTATCAGCAAATCACATTCCGGGTGCAATTTTTGGATCTTAACCAGTTCATCCACGGAGTCGAATGTTGTGAGGTTAACACCAACACTGGCGGCGTACTCGATGTGGGACCTGGATTTGCAGGAGTTGGCATAGATGATCCGATCCGGAGGAACTCCGAGAGCCAAAACTGATTCAATCTCGGACCGACTTGCGCAGTCGAAGTTGGAGCCGAGAGCAGCCAATGCGGTGAGGAAAGCCCGGTTGGGATTGCACTTGACGGCGTAGAAAGGTTGGACCAGTGGGAGATTGCGTTTCCATTTGTGCATGAGGTTGGCGACTACACACAGATCGACAACGTAAAAGGGTTCTTCACTCTGTTGTTTCATAATCAAGGAAATGATTTCCTGAACAAGTGAGTTCTTCTCATTTGAATGGGGTGTGGGGAGCTTAACATTTCTCATCACTACCTCTGGTGCACTACTCAGTAGGGATTCGAAGCTCTTTAGGTTCCAGCACCCCATGAATATTGGTGTGTCAATGATCGAGCTCGATGGTTATTATTGGCCAAAGGGTAAGGATGCTTGTGTTGAAATTTTTTTTAAAGTGACCTTTCATTATTTTGGGTGGTGCGGCCGACACATGTGGTTAGAAAAAAAACTTTTTTCTTTTCTTTCTATTTTAGGGTGAATGCATGGAGCTTGGAGGAGCCATCGACTTTGCTGGAAACAAACAAAGTGGCAGTCATCTTGTTTAAAGTAGAATTATTTTTTGTCTGTGCATAAATGGCTGTTCTCTTTGTTGTTGGATTGTTTTCAGCCACAAGATGGTGACTTATTGGACGGATCACTTTGACTATAATTTCGAAGAGGAAATCACTCTAGAGCAGGATTAAAATATCGTTAATATATCAAGTGTTAAAAAAAAAAAATTCGAATCGAAAAAATATCATATTGTTTAAGGGAAACGTAAATAACAAGAGAAATAGAAGAGAATACTCGAATATATGATCAACTTTATTAATGAATAAAGAGCCTCTATATGTAGAGGAATACAAGATATAATCCGTATTGATGTAGGAAATATCTAATCCATATTCTAGAATGATAACCTATACTAAGAGTCCTAGTTTGACAAGGCACACAATAATGTTTTCCTTCAACACTCCCCCTTGTGCCGGTCACAACTAGGTGGTGCTTTCCATGTTGTCTCATTAAAAACCTTGCCAAGTAACAATAAAACCCAGTGGGAAAAAATAACATTGGTCGAAGGGAAAAAGAGTACAACGCACCCTTCACATTTGAAAGCGACTGTATGTGCCAGACTCCCCCTCAAGTCTGCACCTCCCCCTGATTCCTACAATCGTGGGATCTCGAATAACATAAGCATATTAATGCTTTTAACATGTTTTTCAAACGTGGACTTAGGCAAAGACTTAGTAAATAAATCTGCCACATTCTCCTCGGATCTAACTTGATTCACTTGAATCTTGAGGAGAGTCTGTAGTTGCTGATTATAAAAATACTTAGGCGATATATGCTTGGTATTATCCCCTTTAATAAATCTTGTTTCATCATCTCGATGCAAGCAGCATTATGCTCATAAATGCAAGTAGGTTCCTCAGTGGTTGACCTCAAACCACTTATTCCTCGAATATGTGTAATATTAAACCTCAATCATACACATTCACAACTTCATATAGAGGAATTATCTCTTCATGATTCGAGGAAATAACAACTAAAGTCTGCTTGGTGGACTTCCAAGATATCGCCGTGTTACCCATGGTAAAGACATAACCAATTTGGGAATAACCATTGTGCGGGTCAGAGAGGTACCCGATATCAGCAAAAACCAACCAAAACATCACAAGAATTTTTGGTGTAGGGGTATAGCGGTTCTGTCCGCAGTGCGACCGGTCGACCGTCATACTTCGACCGGTCGACATTCGTGGTCGATGTCCATTCGGACATGGTGCCTTAGAGGTTTGAAGTTCCTTTTTCAATCCCTCTTTTCTCTCTGTAGGGATAAAACAAACCCAAATCGATTGTACCGTTAAGGTATCGAAATATTGTCTTTATGCCACTCAATGGCGTTGCGTGGGCGCATAGCTAAATCTAGCTAACAAGTTCACAACAAAAGAGATGTATAGTGCATTGAACTTAAGTACAATAATGCGCCTATTGCACTTAGATATGGCACTTCGGCCCATATATTTTATTCGTCATCATCTTTTAGACGAAATTGATCATTCCTTCGATCTAGGGTCCGATTCATCATGGGAGTGCTAAAATGGACGTAATTTGTCCATGTTAAATCTCATTAACATCTTGTGGACACAAGCCAAATGGTGGATTAATATTCCACTATCTCGATGCTCTAGCACAAGGCTTAGAAACCGAGTTTCCCAAGATCTTTCATCTCAAATTCGGATTTCAAATACGTACCAATATCTCTCAGTTCTTCGAGAGTGCCAATTAAATTCATGTCATCAACATAGACAATAATAATTGCAAATCCGGAACTTGTTCTCTTAATAAACACGCATGGCCATAAACCATTATTTATATATCTCTTCCCAATCAAGTAGTCACATAAAGTGAGCATTTTAATCTTATCGAAAAAACGCACTCCGTGGTTTAGAGTCACTTGATGTGGGTAATTGAAGTCCATTAGGCACCTTCATATATATCTCTGAATTTAGATCCCCATACAGATATGTTGTAACCACATTTATAAGCTGCATGTCAAGTTATTTGTGGAAACTACCAAACTGACAAGGTAGTGGAATGTAATATCATTCCTTACGAGTGAATACGTCTTCTCGTAGTCAATCCCAGAGCGTTTATGAGAAACCTTGCGCCACGAGGCGAGTCTTATATCTCAAGACTTCATTCTTCTCTTTACGCTTTCTTTTAACAAAGACTTATTTATGTCCAATAGGCTTTACACTTGGGGACGTTAGCACTACGTACCCAAATACCTTTTTGCTTTGTTAGTGAAACTAGTTCAATTGGGATTGCATCTTTCCATTTAGGCCAATATGCTCTACGTTGATATTTTTCAACAGAGCATGGTTCGATGTCATCGTGCTCTATAATCTCTTGAGCAATACATCATCAAATAATATCGTCTCAAGCATGCATGCATTTATCGAGATTTTATTATTCTCTGAAATTGGTTCAATCATTGAGGCGTCCCCCAATATTGATTCATGGACATAATCAGAGATAATCTCATGAGACGGTTTCGATATTGATGATGAATGGATTATGCTGTGCCAAACTCACTTCCTTCCTTTGGTGAGTATCCATCGAACCAAGTGGTATCACCCTTTTCCTTTAGGGACCACGGCCTCAACCACACATCCACTATGTGTGATTGTGACACCATTATTGGCGCCATATCCCCTCTTCCTTTAGGGAATTTCCAACCTTGCAGGCATGTTTGCAGCTGGTATATTTGATCTCGTCACTTTATCAATATCAGAAAACCATCAGGCATCGAATCTGCTACGTCCTGAATATTGAGTTGGGGATCAAGATGAGACAGAGTGGGGACAGACCACGACAATTCATGTCGTTCCTGTTGAACATTCTTGTTCTTATCTCCCCCTAACGACGGGAAGACTGTCTCATCAAAGTGACAATCCACAAATATAGCGGGTGAGAGATCGCCTGTCAAGGATCCAAGTAGCGGAAAATAGTTGGAGATTTTTTACCAACATAAATACTTAAACGTTTCGGAAGACCCAATTGTAATGCGATGTGGGGGCGCAATTGGCACATAAACCGCGCAATTAAATATGCGTAAAAAGTGAGACATCCTGCTCATATCCAGTTACCATCTGGTACGCATAAAATGGTTGATTGGTAGTGGGTCTGAAACGAAGAAGTAAAGCTGCATGCGATATTGCATAACCCCAAGCAGATAATGGGAGATTGGTGCGCATAACCAATACCCAAGCGACCATTTAAAATCTCTTAATGGTGGCTTCTGCAAGACCATTTTGTGTATGCACATGGGGTACGAGATATTTACTTTAATCCCAATAAATATGCAATAATCATCAAACTTCTGTGATGTAAACTCTCTAGCATTGTCAAGTCATATTTGACATAATAGGATGATATGGGTGGTGAGCCCTTAAGTATATAACAGGTGCTAGAAGTTTTGCAGCATTGCGTGTAGACAATTAAGCGACATGTGACCAGTATGTCGATGCATCCCCTAAAATCATAAAATATCTCAAAAATCCGCAATAGGAGTGGATGGGTATACAAAAATTTCCTTAGATACGATGTAAGAATGGAATAGTTTCTTTTGTGTCCTTCGCATAGGATGGTCTCGATCCTAATTTGCTCAAGGAACAGGCTTTGCAAAATGAGCCCTTAGCCATGAAGGCTGCAGAAGCATAGGAGGTATCCTGATCAATAGGAGGTATCCTTAGCCATGAACTCAAGGAATTGCTCGACCGGTCGCCGGAATTTTGACATCAAATGCTCGGTTCTTTGGCATGTCAGTGATGTCTTTCTCCCCTCCTTGAATCAACTTTTGATTCTTGCTTCTATTAGCTCAATAAAATGGATGTTTGTGTGAGGTTTTCAATATACGGATCATCATATCACGACCTAGGTGTTCCAAACGGTCGTGCCAAAGCCTATATGTGTCGGAATCCAAAAGATCATCTCTAAAAATATTGTTGGATTCAATTATACGAATAGTGGTTAAATATAACCCACAAGATCGACACATAAGTTTTTCTAAGATGCGCTTTCTTCCGCAACCATTAGAAATAATACATAAGTATTTTTGTCCATTCTTACAATACGTTTTCCAATAATAACCGTTGACACTAATATCCTTCATTACATTGAGGAGAAATTCGAAATTTGCTCAGTACTTGGAGAAAATTCGAAAAATATGTCCATGACATAAATAAAATTTCGAAGAATACTTGCCATTCTTTGAAGAAAATTCGAAATTTATTAATAATGTGTCAACGATTACATCGAGGTCTTGTCCAGAAGATCTAATCCAAAACAACTATGACAATTATCAAATTAATTAAGGCATGACGACCTTTACATAATAAACTTGGAAAAAACAATTGCAATTTAATTGAAGTCTGGAACTTCCGTAATCTTCTCGTTACTTTGGTAGACCTTAAAATATGCAATTGTGAGATTGACGTCTGTGTCATCTACGGTATCTTTTAATGCTTCTTATGAAGTAGAGTATACATAACTCATTATCAACACATGCTTCATTGGCGATCCGTTGATTGGTAAAGGAAATGTTACCAATAGCGAGGATCCGTTCGTTGGTAAAAGGGCTATTGCGACGAACCGTTCGTCGGGAAAATATATTTCGGCACCATGTGCTTTTGGAGGATAGATTGATGCTCTTGACACCTTATTGCCACGCTTTACTTTGCCGGCGTTGGCATGGCCTCCATGGCCCATGACTCTTCCTCCTTGCCCCTTTTTACGTGGTGCAATAGTTCCCACGATTTTGTGCAACGTTGTTGCAATTTCCTTCCTTATTGGGACGATTATATGAACCAGATTGTCCATTAGAATTACGTACCCTTGACATTAGGGTTTCGTCTACTTTTGGCCATTTTTGTCATAATTTACTTTTGGAACTCTCTTTGTTCCAGCAGGCCTAATTATTGTTGTTCATCATGATCGTGTCATGTTTTCAGTTATTTGCAGATAATTGATAAGCTGATTGACAGTTGCTTGGCAATATACATTAATCGATATTGTCTGTACAATATAAGTGCCGAAGCTAGGAAGGTAGAGAGAGTTTTCTCTATTAATTTTGCTTCTGTAAGAATCATCTTTACAAAATTGAAGCATAACCATAGTTGAAGCATATCTGAATTATATTCAGCAATAGTGAAATTACTTTATCACTTTTATCACTTGTGAAATTACTTTATCACAATAAGAAGATACCTTAGTTTCGCAGTCATAAAAAGACATCCACGAATACTAAATAAAATTTTCAAGTATTTTTCGGATTAGAACAAGACCAAGATGGATATGACCATGACTTAAACCGTTCGATAGCTCCACGTAAGCATGACCAGATAAGAAAGAGGAATGTCGGTGGAGCAAAGCTCTCTCAATACCACTGATTCCAATCTCTCACCTAAATCACACCTACGTAGGTGAGTCTAGTAATGAATAAGCCATGACCAAAAATTGGTCGAATTCGATGCTTTTGTGAACTTACTTTATCACAAAGATTTTCTTGGATGCTCATGAAATTACTTTATCACAAAGATTTTCTTGGATGCTCATGAAATTACTTTATCATAGCATATATTATGAATCCCCACGATTCATTGAAGCTCTTTAACTTTTACTAGAGAATGATAACTTTAGAGGTGCTCATGACTTACATATACCGCAAGCGATATAAAGCTCGATCACTCCCCTAAAGCTTCTCATAACCTTTCGAAGTAGGTATAGCTTATTGTCTTTTTTTTGCTCATAATTTTCACCAAGAAAGTCCCACGCCATAAGAGGGGTCGGGATGTAGAAGAAGGGAAGTTTTTAAATCCCCGAGAAAAACAAAACCGCATCAAAAGCAGGAACTTTTACAAAATACTTACTTAGTTTTCTTAATTGCAGAAGAGTTCTTGAATTCTTGATTTTCGGTGGTACTGTTCACGGCGGGTACTGTTCACGAGGTACTATTCACGAGTTACTGTTCATGAAAAACTGTTTTTGGATTTTTGGTTTTGTAGCTAGGGTTAGGGCTCGTGCTGATAACGTGTTTAAGGGAAACGTAAATAACAAGAGAAATAGAAGAGAATACTCAGAATAGGATCAACTTTATTAATGAATAAAGAGCCTCTATATGTAGAGGAATACAAGATACAATCCGTATTGATGTAGGAAATATCTAATCCATATTCTAGAAGGATAACCTATACTAAGAGTCCTAGTTTGACAAAGCACACAATAATGTTTTCCTTCAACACATATATATTTTTCTTTAAATATAATTTAAGGGAAATAATTATTAAAAAATTCAATAATTGATTACAAAAAATATATGACAACTATATCTACACCCAGCAGGAGTTCCTAACTGGTTGAAATTGTGCTCGTTCATCTATTAACATGCAATAATCAAACCAAGTCATAGAACACATATAATTTATAATGTAGTTATGCACATAATAGTCATAGATCACTTTCGAACTCCCTACTGTTTCTCTTAAAATGATATAATAAGGATGAATCAAATCTGGTTGGGTATGTACTACTCCAAATTGATTAAAATCATAAGCTCCATATTGTGCTTGTACAACTGCATATTGATTACAACCATAAGCTTCATAGCCAAATTACCCACTAGAATTATGACAATGAGATTCGTTTGAGTTGATACCCAAAAAATGATACCCAAATTCATTTTAAATTTGTAAATTGAATTTTTTTTAAAATAATTTTTAAACATTTTTTCTCAAATTACATAGATATATTAGGATATTTAAGGATATATCGGAATGTATCAACAATATCGGCATATTTTGGAGATATTTGAAGACATGAAAAGTTATTGTGGATTGATATATCAGTAGCTTAAAAAAAAAAGATATATCGACATATATTGTAATCTTTGGTCTGAAGTGTGGAGTAGCAGCATAATTGTGAGAGAGATAGTGATTTTTTTTTTCTTCATAATTAGATTGCCATTGAACAAATTAGAGAGAAACAAAGGGTGTGGAGGGCATAAACCAAAGCCAACCCCAAGCATAAAACAAGTACACGGGTAAAGAGACCAAAGCCATGAAAAGAAACAAAAAGCAAAAAGCTAGCAGCCATCAAGCCAATAGAAACAGAATTGAGAGAAAAGTGAAGAAACTGGGATACAGAGAGGCAAAGGAAAGCAAAGCTGCAACCGTCAAATCGCTGGTCTCCACAGGCCACAGCAACATCAATGGAGTTCCTTTACGCTGGCAACCAAGAAACACATGATAAAAGCTGTAAACCGAAGGAGAAAACCCAGGCCAGAGACCGAGAAAACCATTAGCTGAACCTATAGGAAATCCTTGATTCAAGGTCGGTGCTAAAAAGGGTTCTGAGGAAACCAGGTAGCACCATCCACCAAATTGAACCTTCATTTGCAGCACCATAGTTTGCAAGTTTATCCGCAACGGTATTTCCTTCCCGATAAATGTGTTTGATACGAAGAGTGATCTGACGTGCAAGGTGAATGCAATTAAGCCAAACAGTTCTCAGACGCCAAGGAATTAAGCTCGGGGAGTTGAAGTATTTAATTACCAGTGTCGAATCTGTCTCAAGCCAGACATGAGTCCAACGTTTCACCAAAGCAACACGGATAGCTTCAATCACTGCTAAAACCTTAGCATCAATAGCACTGGGAACATCAACTTTGGAAGCAAAAGCACCCAAAAAATTGCTCTCTGTATCCCTAAAAATGCCACCAAAACCACCAATGTTTGGGCTTCTAAATGACCCATATGTGTTCACTTTTATCCAAGAGGTCGGAGGAGTCGTCCAACAGACAGGGATGAACTTCGGGGCACAAGAACGAAGAGGAGACAAACCCAGAAGAGCAAAAGCTGGCGGTGAAGGACTAGAAGAGCCGGGCATGAAAACAATCGAAGCAGAGTCTTTAAAAGAGAGGATGAAGGAATGCTTAAAGCGTTGGGCATTGAAGTTCGAACCATCAAATTTAAGTTTGTTCCTCTCAGTCCACGTACACCAGAGAAAGTTGCAAACTACCATGATCCAGAGCTGCTTGAGGGCCGAAGACAGCCGAGTGGTGAAAGCATGGGAGAAGAACATTTGTAAATCAACATTTAGAGGCATGTTCAGATTAAACAGGTTAAGAAGCCAAACCCATAATTCATGTATGACGTTGCAATCTAAGAAAAGGTGAGTCAAAGATTCCGAGTGATTGAGACAAAACAAGCATTGAGAACAAAGGTGAACACCTCTCTTTTGCAGCAAGCTATCGACAGGTGCTCTACCATGGAGCACCATCCAAGTGACGATACTCTTTCTTGGTTGAATTGAAGGCTGCCAGATCAACTTACCCCACTCAAACTTGGGAGAAGTAGGAGCAAGAAAGTTATAAGCTTCTTTTGAGGTGAGATGGCCGGAAGCTACATGAGGCCAAATGGCTTGGTCAGACCCCTGCTCCAAGGGAAGAGCCAAGTTTAAGATCATAGAAGAAGCCTCAGGAAAATAAGTGGAGAAAACTGGAGGGAGAACCCATTGGTTGTCAATGATAAACTTGTCCACCCGATCAGTGAGAAAAGGAATCACCTCCAAAGGAATATCATAAAAAAAGGAGAGCTTAATACCCAACCAATTATCATTCCATAGAGAAACTTTATCTCGAGTAGCAACTAGCCACCTGATGTTTGAAAGGATAGAGGGCCAGAGCTTTTTTAAACCTAACCAGACCGAAGATTTTTGGTAGTAAAGGAGAGGATTAAGACCAATACCCAAAAAACGGTTCCTCAAAAAGGTGGCAGAAGGAGATGGGCATTGCACAACATCCCAGCAACGCTTAAGCAACAGAGCCTGGTTTAACTGAAATAATTTTTTTAATCCCAAACCACCTTGCTCATTTGGAAGGCAACAGTTGAACCAAGCAATCAAAGTAGAGCCCTTCTTTAATGGGTCACCCGTCCAAAAGAAGTTTCTCGTCCATCTTTGAACTTTGATGAGAAGAGATTTAGGCCAAGCATAAACTTGGAAACTATAAATGAGAAGACTCTGAATTACCGAAGAAATCAATTGCATGCGAGCAGCCTTAGAGAGCTGATGCCCTTTCCAAGAGGAGAGCTTACATCTCACTTTGTCAGCAATAGCACGGAAGAAGTTCGATTTCGGCCGCCCTTTAAAGATTGGAACACCCAAGTAGGTAAAAGGCAACACTCCTTCCCTAATACCTAAAAGGTGTTGAATGACAGTTTCTCTAGAGCGTGCATGTCTGCCAAGATAAACAGAAGACTTTGCTCTATTTATACTTTGACCCGAATTATTCGCATACTCTTTTAAGAATTTCATCAAGTACTTAATTCCACGAGTGGAACCTTGCATGAAAACCATAACATCATCAGCAAAAAGTACGTGGGAAGGAGGAGTTGCACTCTTGGGAGAAGCCATGAGAGTAATTTTTCCACATGAAACCAAATTTGTCAAACCACGACTTAAAACCTCTTCAGCCAGAAAAAATAAAATCGGAGACAATGGGTCACCTTGACGAACACCTCTGGAGCAGGGGAAATAGCCACAAGAGGTCCCATTTACTGAAACTGAGAGGTAGGCAGACTGAAGAATATTCTGAATCCAAGTAATAAACGTTGGGTCAAAACCAAAGGAACCCAAAACTCTTAGCAAAAAGTTCCAGTCCAAAGAGTCAAAAGCTTTACTGATATCCAATTTAATTGCTATGTTTCCACTCTTGCAGTTCCTATCCAACAAATTGATACATTCAGAAGTTAGAATGATAGGATCAACAATAGAGCGGCCTTTGAGGAAAGCACTTTGGTTAGGAGAAACAATTCTAGCTGCCACCTTTCCCAATTTGTCCGCCATAATTTTAGTTATCACTTTGAAAACAAAATTAGCAAGAGCGATAGGGCGATAATCAGAGATGTTATCCGCCTCATCCTTTTTCGGGATAAGAATTAACAAGTTGGAATTAGAATGAGGCATGATGAAACCAGAGCCAAAGAAGCTTTGAACTACCGACACCACCTCATGGGCAACCACATTCCAACATTTTTGAAAGAAACAACCTCCAAAACCATCAGGGCCAGGAGCACTAGAGCCATCCATAGACATTACTGTACCATAAATTTCCTCAGCAGAAGGCATAGAAATGAGACCAATATTCTCCTCTAGAGTCACCAAAAGTGAGAGAGATAGTGATTGATATAGCTAATCTTTGTTGCAGCAAAAGAGAAGTTTTCTTTTCTTTTGGCTTGTTGTAGGATATTGTTGCATTGTATGTTGGTTAGCTCTCTCTCTCTCTCTCTCTCTCTCTCTCTCCTTTGGTCTATGAGTGCTACACCATTTGTAAGAGAGACATCTCTTTTGGTATTTGTATTTGTGAGCTTGGCTCTTTGAAGGAGTGGATTTGGGTGTAATCGGGTTTTGGAGAGTGAATGTTAAACTCTTTTGTAATATCCCTCTTGATTATAGTGAAATACTCCGAACTGAACGTAGACTAATATAGCCGAATCAGTATACATATTTTTTCGGTTTATCGTTTGTCTTTGCTTATCCTTTCATATTTTGCATTTGTTCCGCTACGACTCATATATATTATCCCATAAACTTCACCTATTTTTTTTCTTTTCTTTTTTGTGCTCTTTCTCCTTTTAAAATTTAAATGCAATTATAAGGCTGACAATAGATTGCGTTGGATATTTGCTGCCCTAAGGCACGTACATGCATGTCAGTAATGGATTAATGGAGTTATAAATAAGTGCCCTTCTGATTTGTGGTCGGCCATGAGACGGGCATGATTAGAATCTGCTCGATCCCCCTCCTAATTATATAATCCCTAATTGATATATATATTAGAATCTGCTCAACTAATCTGTAGAGCAAAAGGCCAAATATGCTTCACTTTTTGGGTCCCCTTAAACCCTAATTTACATCAAAAAGGCAGTGATGGTTCGCCTAATTATATATAGGGTAAAAGTTATAAATGGTCCATGTGGTTTGGGGTGATGTTCAACATTAACCTTGTGGTTTCAAAATGTTTAATGTAACCTTTGTGATTTGCAAAATTAATCAATATTGGTCCATATGCTAATTTCGGCAAAAAATTCAACAATTAAAATTCATGTGTATGTGATTAATAAGGATAAATTTATCATTTTAATTAGAAAACAAACTTTTTTCAAGTGTTCCTTATTTAATTTAATTTTCGATACTATTTTAATTGATGAAAATTTTGCTATAAATAACATTTTGGATCAATATTGATCATTATTGCAAACCACAAGAGTAATATTAAACATTTTGAAACCTCAAGGTTAATGTTGAACATCACCTCAAATCACAAGGATCATTTGTAACATTTACCCTTATATATAAGCCCTAATTTATATATATCCCACTATCCAAGCGTGATGCCCAACCAATCTGTAGAGCAAAAGGCCAATATGCTTCACTTTTTGGGAAAATTCTGCCGCTCCGAACATGTAGTGTTCGGACACGTGGCAGTTCTCCCAACCATTGGATCCCAGCCCCACCCACCCACCTACCCCCCACCCCCTGCAAAGGCAGATATTGCCCGAGCACCTTGTGCTCCGTGCACTGCAGGTGCACCACACCTTTTTGAGTATGGACACCTTTACTGATGTGGAAAAATTCAAAAGGTATAGTTAGTATAATAGTTATTTGTAAAAGTAAGTTGAAGCAAGTCTAAATGCCAACGCAACAGTTCAAAAGGTATAGTTAGTATAATAGTTTTTATGTGAATTCTCAAAGGGAAAAAAAGAAAAAAAACAGGGGTTGTTAGTGAGGTGTGAAAACCATGTAGTTGTGGAGAGTCGGTTGAAACTGGGATTGCAAAGAAGTGTGCATGTGGGCACTTTCAAAATTCTTGGAACCTTTTGCCAAGATGCAAGAACAAAGCTAAAATCTTTAGGAATCCAATTGCATGCACTACATTTTGAGCATCAGAATGATATATTTTTTAGACCAGTGCTGGCCCAAAAAAAAAATTGTAGCAAGGTGTTGTCATAGTTACATTTTAGAGTTATATTGTCTGTCACCTAGATCGATCACTGAGCTTGTACCTTGGTTTGCTCTATGAATAGGACCTTGTTTATCAAATTTGACAATCACTGAAGCTCTACTAATTTAAACTTATAGTGAAATGTTTTAGTCTTTGGTTTTCATGTGAAAAATGTTTGTCATATGTATGTATGACAGTCATGTTCACCCGGTCACCAGATGATCAAAGATTTTATAGTCGCCCACTGAATATTTATGGCTTTCAAGGATTGGATCAATACAGTTCTACCCCTGAATATTGATAGCTTTCGAAGGAATTTCTTTATTTGTTTACCGACTTTGTTATGGGTGTGAAACTGAATAGTGGCGTGCATGCAGAAAGCCAGAAAGTTTACCGTCTGGCATTCACAAAGTGATTCATCGAGTGTTCTTTCATTTAAAAATCATTATCAATCTTCAAATTTAGATTTTCAAATTGGTGTTTAGTGAAATTGGAAAAGAAAAGAAAAAAAAAAGAGAGGAAATGAAACTATGAAAGCACATATATAGCACAAAATGACTACGGCTCCGGTCACTTACCGGAGGATTCGTGGGTGTGGGGAGGAGGGACACTGGGAATTTATATATAAACAGACTTGGAGAATAAGTTGCATCCAAAGACTATCATATATAGAAGTAACAAGATCTTGTAAATAAATTAGGATCAATCACTATATCGATTCTGTTATTAGTCTCAGTAACGACGAATGGGAGGCTCATCTAATTTAAATTACAACACTGAAACTGCAACCACCCTATCTCCTGTATGGAATAAGTTAGTTCCATCTCTGGTTCAATAATTATTGGAAGAAATATAATAAAAATGATAAGATACAACATGAGGAAAACAATGTCGAATCTAAAATTCCCCATCAAATATTAAACACAAGTTTTATTTTTTGTTTTTGTTCGATACCTAATACTAAACCTAATTGAGTTAAAAATAATCTATATGCCTATGCATCCATCAATCCATCATTATAAATGCAGACACCAACTTATTACTTGTATTTCGAAAAATAAAAAGGAAACAAAAATATAAACTCGAATTTAGATATAAGCATAAAATTAACAACAAAGTCAAATACTACAGTTACAGAATTCATGGTCTATATATAATATGCTTTTGCATATAAACTCAGATACGTGCAGGTGCATGTACTTCGTGCATGATCGATCATAGTCCAAGTACTTTGCTTTAGCCAAAATAAAGCCAAGTTTTTATTCATTACCACTACGGAAACCCACTCATTAATTTTACAAATTTAGAACGTTTTCGATAGAATGAAATCCTTCTTCATCATCATTCAGCTAATTAACTTTAAAAGAACCGTACGGCCCAGTACTTTCGTAACTTACTTATTCCATGATCATTTATGAAAATTAGGTCAATTAGCACAAGTACATACTGAGGAAACTCCACAGTTAATGAGGTAGGTGATAACGGCTGCTCCAAAACCATTGAAGCTGCTGCAACACGACGACGTATAAGCACCCATGTTGCGAAAAACCAGCCAATCATTCATCTCCAGTTCCGGCAACTGGTGACCCTCCAACACCTTGTCGACCGCATCCAACGTGGGACCAAACACAGTCGAGCTGTACGTGCGAGCACCACCTTTACAGACGATCAGGGCCGCCGGGTTCTCGCCGTCACTACTGTTGGGCAGGCATTTCAGAGGAATACACGAGTCGGCTAGAGTTTTACGGTCCACACACATCAGGGACCCAAAAAACCCTTCATTGATCCAGTATTGTCTGAGCTCCCTCCTCAAGCGCTTGCCGATGATGTTGGTCACCAACGTGAAGGCCGTCTCCGCGAAGAACAGACCCGGCTCGGCCATCAGCGTCAAACCCTCATCCGAAAAATGAGTCTCCATGGCGGCTTTCACGGCTTCCGTGGCCTGCTCAAAGCTCGCAGTGTCAGCCGTGAAGCCGCCACCGATGTTTAAGACATTCATTGGCGGCATGCCGAGCCTAGCCGCCTCCTCGAAAACCGATTTAGCCGCCGTTATGGCTGATTTGTAGGCTTGAGAATTATGAGACCGGCTTCCTATGTGGAATGAAACGCCAACGACTTTGAGTCGTGCAGTTTGAGCGGCTTGGAGGAGTGGAGACACTTCTTCAGGAAGAGCACCGAATTTGGAACCCAACGGCCACTTTGACCCACTCTCATCTGGAGCTTTAATACGGATCAGCAAATCACATTCAGGGTGCAATTTTCGGATCTTAACCAGTTCATCCACAGAGTCGAATGTTGTGAGGTTAACACCAACACTGGCGGCGTACTCGATGTGGGACCTGGATTTGCAGGGGTTGGCATAGATGATCCGATCCGGAGAAACTCCGAGAGCCAAAACGGATTCAATCTCGGACCGACTTGCGCAGTCGAAGTTGGAACCGAGAGCAGCCAATGCGGTGAGGAAAGCCCGGTTGGGATTGCACTTGACGGCGTAGAAAGGATGGACCAGTGGGAGATTGCGTTTCCATTTGTGCATGAGGTTGGCGACTACACACAGATCGAGAACGTAAAAGGGTTCTTCACTCTGTTGTTTCATAATCAAGGAAATGATTTCCTGAACAAGTGAGTTCTCCTCGTTTGAATGGGGTGTGGGGTGCTCAGCATTTCTCATCACTACCTCTGGTGCACTACTCGATCAGTAGGGATTCGAGGCTCTTTAGGTTCCAGCTAGCACTCCATGAATATATATTGCTAGCAAAATTAAATCTCAACACTTTATTCGAGCTTGATGGTTATATATTGTACATTGCCTAAACCAGCAGGTGATTTGGGCACCGTACAATGATCCATCATGTAGCTACATGATCGAGCACCTTGCACCTTATCCCCGAAATTTTGACCGACTTTTTTTGTGCGCTTTTTCTTTTTCAATTTGCTACCCTACACAGGCACATGTGGGTACTGGATTAATGGGATTATAAGTGCCCTTCAGATTTTGTGGCCATGAGACGAGCACGATTAGATCATGCTCGAGGAGGGCGCCGCCCCTTGCCGCAGAGAAATTATTTTGTGTACCCGAACCGTGCTTTTGTGGTGGTTCCGAGCAATTTTATTGGTTCATAACATAAAAGTATATATAGTTAATTAGTCAATATAAAATCTGATATGGACCAATAGGATTGCTCCATACCACCTTAAACGTATGGTCCGTGTATATAGATTAATTTCTTCATGCTATATTAATTGCGTGTATGACTATACTTACTGATTGAAAACATATATGGGTCATCAGTCATGTTCACCTACTCAATAAAGTGTTTACTCAGTCATGCTCAACTGTCATTGGATCTAAATCCAATGGTGGAGAACAATGAAGCAAATAAATTCATTCTAACTGTTTAATTATTTTACACTCTTGGATTTAGATCCAAAGGCAGTTGAGCACAACTGAGTAAGAAATCTATTGAGTAGGTGAACGGGTCATATAGAAGAAAGTGATGGTTCACCTATTTATTATAAACCCTAATCTATACTATTACTAATAGAAGACGGCTTTACCGTATATGAATTTTTTTACGGATATAAGTTTTAAATATTAAAAAAATTGAAATATAATTAATTAATAAAGACAATTAAGTCAATTCACAAAATAAAAATAAAAAACAAAAACTGCAAATATATATATATATATATATATCAATTCCCTTCACATGCGCACGTCCGCATGTAAAGTAAAATGTGAACATCCTCATTGCGAGTGCAAACTAATGATAAAAACCGTCTATATTTTAGATCACCATTCAAAGATCATTTTGATAAAAAAAATTCAAATTGGAAATTATTTAGCCATTTGATTACCACATTCATTGTTTCAACCTTATCTGACGGACTATATTTGTCTGTAAACTATACAACGAAGAGATGGCCAAACAATCTCCAATTCGGTTGATTTTTTGCAAGGATAATTCTTGAAAATAAATATAAACGATGATCGGTTCCGATGATTGAGTTATGTTGTCAATTGGTCGGGATGCATATGTTCACATTTTACTTTACATACAGACGTGCGCATGTGAAGAGGATTGTGGAAACATATATGGGCCATATAGAAGAAAGTGATGGTTCATCTAATTTTATAAACTCTAATTTATATATACTAGTCTTATACCCGTGCGATGCACGATGCACACGATGCATCGTGCACGCGTTATCGGTGAAAAGTAGAATAATGTAAAAAAATATTTACCACCAACTTTTTCAATTTTTATGATTTTCACCTTTATGTTGATATATCTTGTTTTTTTACAAAGTGGAATTGTGTCCCATTACTTAACTTTTTTTATTTCTTTTTTAATTTTTCTTTTCTTATATTTTATTCATTTACTATAATAATCTTTTCTTTTTTTTAGATCAAAAGACTAATAATCTTTTAAACTGCTTTTTATTTCAGTTAATTTATTTTCTTCAATGAGTTTTTATGGAAATTATATTTTGGTGAAGCTTTTGACACCAAAATTTTTTGCTTCCATTTATAGTAGTAGAGATGGCAGAGTAATGCCCAATCTTTAGAGCAAAAGGCCAAATATGCTTCACCTTATTGGGTACCCTGGTTTACAATTTACAATAAGCCATCCTCTCCAATTGAAGATAAATTGCAGTGGGGGTTTTGAAGGGGTCTTGGATGCGAATGTTCGCATCGCTCACAGTCATTTCTGCACCAACACATGCATCGAGTTAATTGGGTTTCCATACTCATACTTCATCCACACAGGAATCGTTTATGTTTCCTGGCATTGGTATCATCTCCTTATTACAACCAAGGGATTTGTGGGAACAATAGAAAGGTTTTGTTGTTCACCAGGTGACCAAAGATTTTGTAGTCACCCACCCTTATATTTAATCAAAACAGTTTATTGACTTTGTTATGGGTGTGAAACTGAACAGTGGCGTGCATGCAGAAAGTTTACTGTATGGCATTCACAAAGTGATTCATCGAGTGTTCTTTCATTTAAGAATCATTCATTATCCAAATTTAGATTTTCAAATTGGAGTTTAGTGAAATTGGTGAAAAAAAAAGACAGAGGAAATGAAAGCACATTATAGCACAAAATGACTACGGCTCCGGTGACTTGTTGGAGGATTCGTGGGTGTGCGAAGGAGGGACGCTGGGAATTTATATATAAAGAGACTTAGAGGGTAGGATAAGTTGCTTCCAAAGACTATCATATATAGAAGTAACAAGATCTTATAAATAAATTAGAACCAATCACTACATCGATATATTCTGTTATTAGTCTCAGTAACGAAGAATGGGAGGCTCATCTAATTTAAATTACAACTCTGAGACTGCAACCACCCTATCTCCTGTATGGAATAAGTTAGTTCCATCTCTGGTCCAATAATTATTGGAACAAATTAATAAAAATGAAAAGATACAACATGAGGAAAACAATAATGTCGAATCTAAAATTCCACATCTAATAATTAGGGTTCTACTGCCATACTATTGAACGTTTGAGGCTTTCAACAGTTTAAGTATGACAACTGAGATGATGCACAGCGATGGTATATGAGAAGACGACATGCATTAATATGAGAAATTATTTCAGCATCGAGTTAATTGGGTCATACTGTTGATTAATTGGCTCCACTTAATTAATAATTGATTCCACTTACGGAAAGTAAGCTCCACCTACAGTAATCTCCCTGTTGTACTTGTAATAGTAATCTCCTTTTGAGCATTTGTGCAGCTGACAAACCCAAAGGAAAAGAGGAAAAAAAAACTTGTTTTTTCTTTTGACTAATGCATGCTACTTTGTAAAGGAGAGAACCCAGCTGCAGTACCACTTTAGAGAGAAACAATAGCTGCAATACTAGAGAAAAAGGAGGGCCAATGGGCCATGCACTTGCATAATTAATACATGCATGATTGTAGTGCTAAAGAGAAAGAGAGAGAGACGTGAGGTGCTGCTTGTTATATATATTATGGTTGGCTGCATGGGAAGATGAGAGGAGAGACGGAAGAGAGAAAACAAAAGCCATGCAAAAGTTGTTTTTTATTTAGCAAGAGATCGAGATAGTTGCTAGACCCTTGTTTCCTTGTATTGGTTTTCTCTAGTTGGGTAGTTAGAGTTTATTCTTAAACTCTACTTGTGTGTTTCTCCAATTTAATCATAGTGGAGTATTTTGCCGGCTCCGAAAGTGGACGTAGCTCAATCACACCGATTGAGTGAACCATTATAAATTTTGTGTTATTTGTTTGTGATTGTTTTTCCTTGTTTACCCAAATTAGCTCGTATCAATATTGTGTTTGTTACGCTTCCGCACAACACATACTTCATCCGCACAGGAATTGTCTCTTTATTAGCTACAACCAAAGGCATTGTGGAAAAATTCAAAAGGTATAGTTAGCAAAATAGTTATTTGTAAAAGTAAGTTGAAAGTCTAATAAGTGGGGAGGTCTAAATGTCAATTTTAGAGATATGAATAGGAGTTTTTTTTATGTGAATTCTCAAAGGGAAAAAAAAAACAGGGGCTGTAAGTGAGTTGTGAAAACCATGTAGTTGTGGAGAACCGGTTGAAACTGGGATTGCAAAGAAGCGTGCTCTTGGGATCCCAAAAGCATGTGCTATGGAACAAGACTTTTTCGCGGGAAGTGGCACTTTCAAAATTCTTGGAACCTTTTGCTGTGATGCAAGAGCAAAGCTAAAATCTTTAGGAATCCAATTGCATGCACAACATTTTGAGCATCAGAATGATATATTTTTGAGACCAGTGCTGGCCGAAAAAAAATTTGTAGCAAGGTGTTGTTATAACGGATGCAAGTAGTCTTAGTTACATTTTAGAGTAATATTGGCTGTCGCCTAAGATCGATCACTGAGCTTGTACCTTGGTTTGCTCTATGAATAGGACCTTGTTTATCAAATTTGACAATCACTGAAGCTCTACTAATATAAACGTATAGTGAAATGTTTTAGTCTTTCGTTTTCACTAGGTACAAAAGCCGCGCGATGCTGCGGTAAACTACTGATATGAGTTGAAAACTATTTTATACATACATTATACTTTAAAGCTATATTATACATTATTTTGTATTATACCATTTTTTATAACAAATTTAGTTGAATCATTTCGTCATCTATATAATGGTGCGGCATTGGTTTCAAATACAGTGCTTGCTTGGTATGATTTAGGGGAAAATTTAGAACATTTACCATCTCGCTTGCACGGAGATTTTGAATTCATATAACCGCAAGGACCATGCATCATGAATTGGTTAACAATTTCATAAAGTTTTGGCTGCATGTATTTATCTAGTAACTCAACACAAATAATCTAGTCTATATCGATAGCTGAATAACATTTATATTCCTTTTTTAACCAAAACAACATATGGGAATGTGGTATTGAAAATTCAATTGTGCAAAGATCTATTTATGTCAAAAGGTGAATGGAAGATAAGAGGAAATTAGTTTAAACATGTCAATATTAATGAACATTTAAGAAACCTATTTAAAAAAAAAAAAACTGAAATAGTAATTAAAAAATATACATGTCTCAATAGTTCCAAAAGGAATGCCAGATTTTATATATGCTATTAAATCATCAAACTTCATTTTAAACACTTTTGAAATGATGTCTGATCTGTCTTCTGGTTTGTAGCCTGGTTTGTTTTGAAATTCTCTTATAATTTCAGGACATTTGACATTGCAAGTGAAAGTTATGAATAAATCTAAATTTTCATATTGTCTACAGATTGTCATAGCATCTTGGTAATTATTAATTATATATCGAGGACTTATTGTATAAACACTAAGTAATAGCGGGAACTTAAAGAGTCATTACAAATTTGGTTAAGGAAACTCTTATGACCATTTGGAAAATAAATAAAGGTCATTAGATGCACTATAGTTGAGTTCATTGCTCGAATATTCATTAAATTGTTAAGTTTGTTATTCATGGAACTCGAGTGCATACAATGGATTTGTTCGAATGAGGTATGAAATCGAATCCTCTCATCAAGCTCTATGTGTTGGTATAATTGGATTTTAGTTTTGATTGATATTTGAAAAATTTGGAGTTTTGGGTTATACAGCCGCTGTGAGATTATTCATGGCGGTGGATTTTGTTTTGGTTAGTTCATTATTAAGCTTAATTGTTTATGTATTGATGATGGATGTGTTTGCGAGTTGGGTCATCCAGATTTGATAGTTTGCGAGTTGTACAATTACAATATAAACTCATCGATCATCAATACATAATTATCACAATTAAAAAAATAATTCAAATCATTCCCGATTAATCATTGAGCCAATTATCCATAAGGCCATTTTGGGTGACCTTATGCTTTAAAAAGCCATCAAACATTTTTTTCCCAAATAAGGCCACCAATATTTACAAAAATGTCACCGTATCAATATTTACAAAAATGCCACCGCATTTTTTTTGCTATTATTTACAAAAATACCACTGCATACGGAAACAACAATAAAGCTACTGTCCAACGACAATAAAGATACTGTTCAACGACAATAAAGCTACTGTCGAACGACAATAAAGCTACTGTCCAACGACAATAAAGCTACTGTCAAAGCACACTAAAACTATTGTCCAAAAACAATAAAGTTATTGTCTAACGACAATAAAGCTACTGTCCAACGACAATAAAGCTACTGTCCAACGACAATAAAGCTACTGTCCAACGACAATAAAGCTACTGTCCAAATACAATAAAACGTCAGTGGCATGAATCGTAATTTTGAAAAAAATTAATGTCAGATACAAAGGGTTAAAGCTACTGAGTGACCTTATTTGGGAAACAAAGCTACTGTGGCCTTTTGAAGAATAAGACCACCCAAAGTGGCCTTATGAGTAATTTGTTATTAATCATTCTTAGTTCGGAATATGATACTTAGTGGACAAAGATTCCATGAGTTAGAGTTTTGGTCATACCCGTCTAACTTATAGTCCTTTAACTTATCTTTGCCATGCTCAGGTCCTTGGATCATGTTTTATTTAACTTTGTACTCTCTTTATTTGAATCTATGTCCACAATCTTCAAAGTTTCTTTCACTTTTAATATCATATAACTTTGCAGATGTCATCATTTATCCTTCAATACCAATTTCAATACTTCAATCCATTTAGCACGTCAATACTACTTCTCTTTACTCATCTTAATTATCCTTCATATTCACTCTCAACCATACATTAACCACATGTCCACATTACTTCACTATTTTCATCATAATCGGCAACACAATCACAGTACCAAGATCAGACGTGAAGATCCTTACCCACAAACCAAAGTAATCATTCTTTCCTTCAATGGTGTGCTCCTCCTTCTCTGTCTCTTTACCAAATCAAATAATATTTCATCATCACCTTATCACTATACCAAAACGAAAACCAACAGAGGATAACTGGGATTCTCTTACCTTCATACCATCAGTTCTGTAAGTTGACCAATTTCAATTATCAATAATTATTGCACAACTCGAAAGCCATCGAACCCGGACGGACCCAATTCATGAATTTTCTCCAACCCTCTGAATTCTCTGGTTATAATACATCAATCATCAATACGTATACAATTGATCTCAGTAATAAGCTAACCAAGACCAAAACCAAAACCATCACTTGCACAGTAAACAGACGAATTGGCCATAAACCCAAAATTACCAACTTCCACAAACTTAACCAAAAATGAAATCTAAGGCTAAGAACTTGTATAGCTCAAAGATCCAATGAAGATTCATACCTAATTCGAGGAAATCGGTCATCGGAGTCGCCGGAATTCGTCAAAAACCCGCCAGACTCCTTGATCTTCTTTCCTTCGATACTCCCTCCTTCTTGGTCTATTTGAGAATTTCTTTGACGGAAGGTACGCCATGTCCCTCTCTCTCTCCGTCTTTTCCGTTTGTGTATCGCTTTCAGGAAGAAGAAGACGGGGGAAGAAAAAAAAGAAAAAGAAAAAAAGGCAGTGGCACAAAGTGTAATTTAACGAAGCGCAAGGGCAAAAGGGGGAATCAACAGAGGAGTTTTCCAGCCGTAGGCTTTTAGTATATACTAGAAACAGTGCCCGCACTTTGCTGCGGGTCTAGAATCGAAAGTTTTACTGTGGTCTTCATTATTTTCAATTGTTAGTATTGAATTAAACTTAAAAAGACAGAAAATATAGACGATATATTGCTGTAAATAGTACAATATCATGATTGTAAATCATCCAAAACAAAAGATGAAGCTCATAACAGCTGGCCTAATATAACTTGATTGTTGGACAAATAGACTATTTTGGTTTAAGACCAACTTAGTTACAGTTGCTGATGGAACATTTTGTGAAAAAAGAAAAAATGCACTTTAGCTAGGAAATATTAGAAATATATATATATATATATATATACACAAAAAGCCAAGAGTTGGATACATCAAATAGTTAGAAGTTCATGAATACTGAATACCCATACACATACAAAAACTATGACTTAATTCATAATTTCATAGTGATAAGGTGGGGAAGATAAAAAAAAAAACACACACAATCATGGTACATTCCTAGAATTCAAGCACGGCCAATTTATGAAGACATCGTTTCCTGGAAAGCAGCACAAAATCGGAGCTGTAAGGGGCATCAACATTTAGTGCATACCTCCCCCATAAATACCTCTCTCCCATGGTTAAGTAATCACCGGAAGCAGCAACCTTGCAAAATGGAGATTGTGCTCCAGAAAATAGTTTCTTGGATGAGGGTATACAAATTGCACAATGAAATTGATCATGATCAGATAAACTATTGCAAGCTGCACTTCAGCTTTTCAGCCTCAAGCTCTTGTTTCAAGGCTTCCATTCGTTCAACCAAAGCCATAAATTCCTGGAAATTTCAGGACATGATTCGCTCTTAAACAAACTTTTTAACACCATATAACACAACTGTCCATCGGAACCAGTAAGGGAGAAGAATATATATAAGTTTGACGTAACATCAAAGTGTGCAGTTAATACAATGGTTTCATTTACAGGGCATAATAGAAGTTGTTTTTAACACAAAGGATTTTGATAATGTGTGCAAGCCATTCTGACCATGGTTTCTATAGAGCTCCGTTATCCTAGTTTACCAAAAGCTTCAAAAAGTGAATCTATATCAAGAAAGAAGAAGTACTAAGAGGAAAAAGAGTGAAGTTCTGGGAAAAAAGGACACCTTTTGTAGCATCACCAATTTCTGGTTGATACAGAGGATTCGAGAGCTGGAAGAAAGAAAACCCAACCCTATTTGCAGAAGCCTTACTTGAGACAGAGGATTTGAAGGAGATGGGATTTGAGGAGCAACGATGTCTCATGTCGGAGAAAGATTTGCACGGTGAAAACAGAAGGGAGGAATATGAAATGAGAAGACCAAATGGCAGGACCGTAATTCTCTAATTAAATGAGGGCAAAATAGTATTTTCCTTATGAACAGTAACCAGGAATAGCTCTTTTAGTATATAGTATAATAATGTGAAAAATGTTCATATGTATGACAATGATGTTCACACGGTCACCAGAT
Source organism: Rubus idaeus (assembly GCA_030142095.1). NCBI lineage: Eukaryota > Viridiplantae > Streptophyta > Magnoliopsida > Rosales > Rosaceae > Rubus > Rubus idaeus. The sequence continues at coordinate 9,563,942 of CM057969.1, forward strand.
GACCAAAGATTTTATAGTTGCCCACTGAATATTTATGGCTTTCAAGGATTGGATCAATACAGTTTGAACCCTGAATATTGATGGCTTTCGAAGGAATTTCTTTATTTGTTTACTGACTTTGTTATGGGTGTGAAACTGAACAGTGACGTGCATGCAGAAAGCCAGAAAGTTTACCGTCTGGCATTCACAAAGTGATTCATCGAGTGTTCTTTCATTTAAAAATCATTATCATTCTTCAAATTTAGATTTTCAAATTGGTGTTTGGTGAAATTGGAAAAAAAAAAAGAAAAAAGAAAGAAAGAGGAAATATGGCTATGGCTCCAGTCACTTACTGGAGGATTCGTGGGTGTGGGAAGGAGGGACACTGGGAATTTATATATAAACGGACTTGGAGAATAAGTTGCATCCAAAGACTATCATATATAGAAGTAACAAGATCTTGTAAATAAATTAGGATCAATCACTATATCGATTCTGTTATTAGTCTCAGTAACGAAGAATGGGAGGCTCATCTAATTTAAATTACAACACTGAGACTGCAACCACCCTATCTCCTCTATGGAATAAGTTAGTTCCATCTCTGGTCCAATAATTATTGGAAGAAATTAATAAAAATGAAAAGATACAACATGAGGAAAACAATGTCGAATCTAAAACTCCCCATCTAATGACCTAGTACCCTACTCTTTAAGCCAAAGAACTGAATCATCTCCTCCTATAACTTCTAATAGCATCTGATCCCTAGTTCTTCAATCCATCGAGAATGATATTGCAACTATTCAGTGTGCAGGCATCAAGAAGACCGTGATTCCAAAGTTTGATCATGAATAACCTCCAACACCTGAATTGATAAGCATTTGATGATACGTCAAACACAAATGTCCAATAAATGACAACGGTGTGCATCAATTACTACAAATAAGTACGCTATAAGTTCGAGGGATATTCATTATTTAACCATACACATTACTAATAATCTCAACTACTGATTAATCTATGTGCATCTACTGCCATACTATTGAACGTTTGAGGCTTTCAAGATTTTAAGTATGACAACTGAGATGATGCACAGCGATGGTATAATTGTACTACTTGTCATGCAAAGAAGATGACATACATCATCATGAGAAATTAATGGCTTAACTCAGAAGAAGAAAAAAATAAATAAAAAACCAACCCCTTTTTCATGAGTTCCTGATTAACTGATTTTGATGGGGTGTCCACTTACATGCATTCTCATACCCGTTTGTGTAAGTAAATTGTAAATGCAAGGGAGTATTGGAATGATTAGCAGGAAAGTTTATGGATTTCTTAGATGCATTAGTGAAGTAGAGAATTTAATGTGCAGTACCAGAAAAGAGCTGGGGTGGAGACTAGCTCCTGTCCATGAAGATTTGAAAATGCCTCACATGCCCAGGGAACATGAGCATCTGCCAGCACACTGCACAAATGAAATATTGTTTTATCATTAAAGCAAATCCCAATAAAATGACAATTGTAAATGCCAAAGATACCACCATTTTTATCAACTTGACAATTGACAAAGAAAGAAAGGAGATAAGTTGACAGGAGAAAATAAAAAGGAACTGAGAAAGAACTATAAAGTTTGAGATAACATGAGAAAGCCTAATGAAGCAAGACTACCTTTGCCTTCGCACGAATGAGTTCCAAAGATGCATCAGCTGCTTTTCATCTTTGGTAACATCTACAAAATCATCAAGCATCTGCAACATAATGTATAGTGTAATATTAGTTTTTGAGTTCCTAAGAGTAGTATTAAAGTTAAAGCACGTAGAAGTGTCCAACCCAAAACCAATTGGCTACAGGTAGAAAGGACCAGAATTTCATTTGTTGTGACCATGGGCTTCAAACACAGGATGTAAGATTATTATATTTTAGCACACCCTCTCAAGTGTGGTCAAACAGAGCCAAACATGTGATCATTATACATGGTGTTGAGCATGTATGGCCAAATTGGATGTTACATATTGATGAACTGTCCAATATAATACCATGTTGAAGTGGAGGATCCAACCCAAAACCAATTAGTTATGAGTAGAAAAACCAAGAAAATTGTATACTATGATGTGACTTAGAATTTTTTATGTTGGCTGTATATTATTGAGAAATAGGATAAGTAAAACATCACATTTGGAACTGGAACTGGGTCAGGCCAGACAGCCATACTAGATTTTTTAGCCGAAACTAAACTAAAGTTCGGTTAACTTTTGGAGACACAAACCAAATTTTAGGCAATTGTACCTGGCAGGAATAAGAAAATGTCTGAAAAACATTTTACTTTAGTGCAACTGGAATCAAATGTAAAATAGGCAAAAACAATCTAGAAGAATCATCAAACATACCCTCCGATCTTCAAGATCTGCAATGTCATCATCAACTTCATCTTCGCTGTCCAGATCCGATAATACTTGCTCCAACTCCATGGGCTTCACATACAAACAAGTCATGCATATTTTCGCAGAACTTCTTCATAACATTAACAAGTCAATATAAACCAAAGCACAGCATAATTTCCTACTAATGACTAGAACTGAATTCATAAATAAAGGAAAGTCATTGGCTCACAACACACACACACACACACACAGCAATGTGCAATAAATTGATTTCCAAATTGTTAAAAGCTGTCCTTCTCAGTTGAAACAGCTAAGCACATCTAAAATCAATAAGTACCTGAACTCTGTGAGAATGATAGAACTGTCGTTTCTGCAGGAGCATACGGCTGCTGGACAAACACAAATTAAGAAGTGTCAAAATGACTTCACAGCCCAATAATGGCCATTTTCAAATGAGGATAAAACTCTCAAAAAGGTGAGACATAAATTCTCTACTTTTCATACTGTAAAACCCCATCCAAAGTTAATTATAGCCATGACAGTGACCATGAGAAGTACATTAATCAATTAATGACTATTAAAAAAATTAACAGAGGCTGCTGGAAAACAATAGATAGAAAACTAGCAAAACATAGCCTAGGCTGACATACTTTTTAGGGTCTGATCGTTCTCCATTTAACTTCCTCATTTTACCAGGGGGTGCACAATCACTTCCAGATAGCACTTTAACATAATTAGGGTCCAGAGAAGATTGAGCACCAGCAATTGTAACACCAGGAGCATTGGAACTTGATGTAACACATTCTGTGGATTCTATAGGACTAGGACGATCAGGACCATAGTTTTCTTGTCCTAGCCTTCCATTCTGGATATCTACCCCACTGGGAAACATATTGGGAGCCTTCTCACCTTTACGGGAACATTCAAAAAATGAAGATAGTGTCAGTCCGATAAACAATGGCATATGAGAATAGAAATACCTAATCCCTAGACAAAAGTTAGCAGGGTTGCATGTGTAGATATCCAAAACTGTGCAACACACTAAAATTTGTGTCTTAAAAAGAAAGATCAATTAATCCCCCTTTCTGCCCAAGAAAAAGCTATTTGTATACAAAACATGGCTTAGATCTAAAAGGAAACACATTCAACCCAATTCAAATTCAATCCTAATATCAGTCTCTTCAAAACAGATTAAGGTGCATTGTTGTTCCGATCACTACCCTAACTTAAATTCACTCTCTTGACAGTGAACAATCAAATCAAAGGACGTAATTCAATCAATCCAACTGGTACAGTAGTCTAATTGTGGTTTACATACAAAATTAAGAAAGATGCCACATATTTGATGGAAGATCATAAAATTCTTAAAATCCATTATCTATCTCAGGAATTGACTGACATACCAACAAGTATATCCAATGGATTTACAATATAGCAGAGAACAAATCGACCAAATTTAGCAATGCATACCAGTCAACCAGCTATTTTCTAGGTTCGGATAAAAAAATAAATGAACGATGAGGAATCTAATGACATAAAGCAATCTGGACTACAAATTTTAAGAAATACATGTGGTGTAGAACAAAGTGAGGGCAGGTGAGAATATGATTATGATGGGCTGGGAATGTAGAAAGATTAAGAAAACAGAAGAGTTTCAGAAGAAAGAGAGGGAAAGAGAGGGTTTAAAGCTGCAGTATAGAAAACAGAACCAGGGCGGTTAGGGGAGAGGACTCAGGCACCAAGCCTTTCTATAAAACTCAACTTTTATTCATTCCAATCTGATTTGGCTTAAAAGAGGTAGCCTTATTTATAGGCTCCAGAATACAGCCCCTTTAGATTTAGAACACCAAAAGACTCATTAATAACAAAAGACCCTTAAAGTACTTAAAGACATTGTACTCACCCTAAGACTTAAATAGATTCTTAAAAGCACTAGACTCATATAAATACTCTTCATAAAACTGAAAAATGACTCTTGGTTTAGTTATTTATTATCTATAACTGATTTAGACTCTTAGACTACCATGGAGACTTCACTTTTAGTCTTAGGCTTCCAAAGAGGGTAATTCTTTTCTAACCAAGTTGTTGCCGCTGCATTAACATGTTTCATGAGACTGATTGATACATTTTTTACCAGCGAGCTCTGTCAGCCAGAGATGGGAAGGAAAACCTCTTAAAAGTTTCCTTGTCAGGTGAGGAGGTCAATAATGCATAAAAAGAATAAGAAGCCCCAGTTCTAAACCCGCAGAATTATTACCCTAAATTGGATAATTGGAAAGCTAATTATATTTGTTAAAACATTCTTGGCAGACATAGCAGGTACTCTGACTGGGCCAAGGGTGATACAAGCTTCATTATCATTCCACTTGTTTGCAAAAAAAGAGTAAACTGTACTGTCTTGTGACTTTCGATTCTTTCACTTAATTTGCTTTTCCTTCTTCAGTAGTTGAAAATTACCAAGTAAATGGATTACAAGAAAGAAAAAACTTACCATAACCATTCACCAAAAGTCCATTCTGTGCACGTTCACTGGTTAGTGTAGGTGAGTCTAACTCCAAGAATTGTACATTGACATGCTTTTCTTTTTTACCACGGTCCGGTGACCTGCGTTTTCTTGGCCTTGAACTGCACAAATAAGTTGCTTCACCTATTCAAATCTCAGGATTATCATAAAAAGAAAAAAATAGGATATCAACCAATAGCTTTAAGTTGTACCAAGGGAATTAACCGACCAGAAGAAAAATGTTTGAAGTTGTGGACCTGCTCCTTCTGCAACACTCTGTATACATAACATTTAACGGGTATTGCTGTAAATAATTTATTCCTGCATTTCTTTGGGGGGAAAAACACACACACACACACACAAAGGTACACATAGAAATTATTAGCAAATCTAATTCTCAGTTTCAGTACCTAAAGACTGCCATATGACAATCAAAATGATGATCTTTTTTTTGTAATACCAGAAATCCCCCAAACCCACTTTGTGGACCAGGCTCGAAATCTGGGCCTCCTGCCAAACCCACAAGCTTTAGGAGACAAGAAACTCCGGCAAATAGCAAGGTAGGTACCCTGAGAGCGTTTGAAACCAAGACCACATGGTAGCAAACCATAGGCCTCACCATTTCTACAAAGCCCTTGTTGGTACTATAAAAATGATGATTTGCATTTCCGATTTGGAAAATGAAAAGATTTAGCCAGTACCAGTGCAGAAAACTGCATATTTTTGTTGCATCAACAATAGATTAACACAACATTTTGCACCCAAACTCCAAAGGAAATTCTCATGCTCCTTAGCTATACTAAGAAACCATAGTGATTGAAGAATTACTAACTCAAGAAAGTTGGTACCGGCTGCCTAGTTTCTAATGAGTTGCTTTTGTTCAACACAACCATAGTGACAAAAAATGTTTTAAATTGAAAGCAAACAAATGGTGCAAAATACAGTCATCATCCCTACTGATGCTTCATCAATAAATACACATCCATATTACTTCAGGATGAAAACAGAGTTCTGACCTCAGATCTCAACGTATCGGCCTTAACAGAAACGTTCACTGCCCGATACTCTCCAGTTACCTACAAAACAAATGTTTCTTGAACAGCCTCTTCTGAATAAGTAGAAAGAGACTACATATGAATAAATACCAACCCAAAACTCAAAGTTGAATAAGTCATGTGAAGAGCACAAGTGATAGCGCAGACCCTACAAAGAAAAAAACAAGTTTTTCTTTAGCTTCAAGCTAAAAAACTAAAAAGTAATTAAAGTATTACTAACTGAACCATATAATCCGTTTAAAAAAATCATGGAAATAGTCACCGAGAAAAAAGGAAGACTGAAAAAGGATATGCATCCAGATCAGTACCTACCTTAAAGCTTGCACATTGCATCAAGCAAAAGGGACAAGAGAAGTCTTCGGTGACTGCATGTTTAAGAAGAAAATTACAAATAGAGGTTAGTGCTTCAATCATGTTGTCAATTGTTGAATTCAGGACTGACTAAACCAAAGTTCATATAAATAAGAGTTTAGATGGTTGAGATTTACCAGCAGCTTAAAATCATTTACTGCCAATTTATAAGGATCGATCTAAACATATAGTGTGGGAAAACCAAATTATACATATCTGTCTTAGGAGTGCATATCACCATCCAATCACCAAACCATTTCAAATACGAAACTAAACAATACATTTTCTGGGTATTCAAAGAGTGGATTAATTACAGAGAAGAGAAAAGCACATTATATAGGATTTTCACTCTTCATCATACTTCCACTATTGAAATCAGTATCCCAGTACACCCCTTTTCGGCTATATTTTTCAACTTCAATTCCTGATAATTCATCATCAGGCCAACTAGGGTTCAAGTAGTGTTTTTTTTTTGTGGGGGGGGGGTTGTTTAAAAAAACGAAATCATTTATAAATATAAGTCATCAACATTCTTTATACTTTTACTCTTTTCTTTTTAGTTCTCTTTAAATTTTCTTTGAAAAAGGGTATTAGAATCCATGTTTACCACCCCTATCAACAACTGAAATCCCCAAAGCCTGTAATGCTGATGACCAATTGAATGACATGTAAGCTTGACAGGATAAAATGTATAAAAATACAGGAAAATAGACATAATTAGCCTACAGACATCAAAAGCAGCAAGAAAGTGATGGAAAAATAAAATAAAATTAGGCTATTTTATTGAGTTTTGTGGAAATTCCACAACGTAACCTTTGTGACTTCAGTAACAAAGGAGGAAGAAAAAGTCAACACTTGCTCGGACAAAGAGAAACATGATACCTTCAGTTTTTTGTAAAGTGTTGCAGTAGTCCCTATAGTTGAATATTACAGTCCCAGCATTGAACCTAGACAAGAACATGCAGCCAAATATATCAATTTCCCTCTAAAAGTTACCAACATAAATTTTTTTTTTTAAAGTCCTCGCAGAAGAAAAAGAACAATGTTCTAGAGTCTTTGGATATGCAAAATAAGAGTTTGTATCGAAAGAATGACTTCAGGTGGATTGCTAAATAATCTAAAACTCTACTCCAGCGGTCCTCATAAAACTAAAACCAAATCCACTTTGAGATAAAAGGATGCAATGAACACAAGTACCAAACACAGAATTCATACATGAAGACATAATCAGAATGTTAGATATGTGTGGGTGTTTAAAGATAGAACTAGTACCTCCTTTTATGCTTTGCTTGGATTTTGTATCGCAAACATCTACGAAGAAATAGGGGCTACAACATAGAAAGTGCTGATCAGGATAAATAAACACAGATTGTACCTTTCCAGATACAGTACACCAAGAACTATTAAGCACCTATGCATTCGGCATCAGGAGTGCAGTATTCCAAACGAGCATTACATGATTATACCGAATGTAGATAAAATATCAGTATAAAACTGATAAGTCTTATAGATTAACCAGCAACTAAAACTTTGATGGTCAATTTTTTTTACCAAACGGAATCATGTCTGAATGTGCAATTCTGATTAAACATGCAATTACTCTCCAGATTAAAGCATTAGCAATTTGATACATGACATTAACCACTAAAAATTTGAGCTGGAACAGAATGCGAGACAGAGTCACTAACATTGTGTAGAGCACGAGGGCGAAGAATATTGTAGAGTTCAACAGGCTTGCAATATATCAGAAGACTCTCTTCGATTGAAACCGCCTCTCCCGCACAAGAATCATGACGGCACATCTTGTCCCTCCTGCAAACAAACAACGCCAATCAGAATTTCGCTTTCTCAGGCTTTGCAGAGATCTGAAGGAATTTCTAATTTGAGCTCAGATTAAAACAAACCTGAAAAATTATTGGAAACGAAAAGAAAAGTGCAAAATTGAAGAGAAAGAGGAATTGCTCTGTTTCAATGAGATAAGGAAGTCTCACCGGGTCGGAAATTCGCCGGAGGAGAAGAGAGTTTAGCTTTCTGAGCTCAGGCGAGCCTCAGAGGTTCCGTAATTGTTAGGTTAGGTAGCCGGAAATTGCTGAAAGATTGGACTATTTTTTGGATTTTGGTGGAATTTATAGTCGAGTGGTTGCTCGAAGACGAGACACCAATTACTGACAAGATGGTACGTACACGATCCACTAAAGGGTCTTTTTATTTTTTTTATTTTTTTATTTTTCATTTTGCTATGAAATTTTTAATTTAACTTTTTTTTTAATGCAAGATTCTCGATTCATTCAACAAAAACAAAATTAATGCGTTAATGTGCTAATTAGAAAAGGCTTAAAAATACTCAATAAGCCGATCACCGCCACACTAAAATATGTGTGTTTCTATTGGGACCTTTAAATTTGCTCACTTGACCTCACTTTATTATGAATTATTAAATTACATTTATAACCTCCTATAAAATGACTATTAAGGACAATAATTATACCAAAAATATATTATGTTTATTTTCTCTAGAGTTTCCAATTTAATAATATTAGATTGCATTCTTTATTATTTTTCTTATATATTTTTATTTTCCAATTTCACTACATACTCATTAAAATATTTATATACATTTAATAAGAATTAAAACTATGATACATCATGTGACATAAAAATTTGTATCATTTGTTGAACGTATATTGGTAATAGAGAACAAAAAAAATTCTACTATGACCAAAAAAAAAAGTCAATCCATTATATTTGCAAAAAAAAAATTAGCAATTAAAAAAAATATATATAATATTTAATCATGAAGTACAAAAAATATAGAAAAAAAATAAATAGTAAGAATAAATGATTACTTTTTTTTATTGCACAGCTAAAAGATAAAAAATAGTTAAAAAAAGATTAAAAAAAAACAAAGAATAGTCCATGCTAAAACATTTTCATGTTTATTATAAATTAATTAATGGATGTGTGGTGAGTAAATTTAGAATTATAGTAGTAATTTTGTATATTTAATATGAATTATATCATCATGGTTATTTTAGGAATTTAGAAGAGGTTTAGTAAGCAAATCTTGTATTTTAAAAGCAAAAATGAGGTGCAAAGAGTATAAGAGGTCAGGTGAGCAAATATATGATGATTTTAAGTATGAACATTGTTACAAAATAGAATGGTCGTAAAAAGAATATGTGCATTTTTCTTATAAAAAAATGTATTACATTTTAGATATGTCTGGAAAGTAAGTAATTGATAAAGCTTTTCTTTTCTAAATTGATATTATTTGAAAACTTGCAATGGATATATGGTAATATGGTATGATTTGGAATAAGTTTAAGGGGCCATTACCAATCTAAATTTATTGACCCATTTTTTGTCCTTGTTAGGAAATTTTTTCAAAAACAAAATGTCCTTATTGTAAAATTCAAAATTGTGTAAATTTATTGAGAAATTTTTCTAGGGTTTTGGACTTATTGACAATTTCCCTTTTAAAGTCTTGGGAATGTTCTCGTGCATGGGTTCTAGTAATCTAGGCTTTGAAGAAGGTTACTGTGATTTTTTTTTTGTTAATTTTTTTTAGACTGTAATCATATGATAATTAAGATAAGAAAAATTTAGATCCACTCAACGATCCAATTATCAGTGTAAAGAGAAAAAATTAAAAATGACATTTTCGATTATTGTTTGATTCATACCGAAATGAGACGTTGCCTTGCTGAGATCTCTTGAGTTCGATGGAATTGGGTTTCTCGAGAATCAAATTAGGCGGCTTACAACGTTGTTGCATGCAGTTATCAGTCGGCCGGTGGAACTTCGAAGATGGACCAGCAGACCACATATTCATTGGTATTGTTCTTTTCATGTCGAATTGCCTTGACCTTCGCTCCTATTGAGGTCTAGATCTATTTTCTAGATTCTTTGTCTAAATCTAGCTTTCTTCTCTTCCTTTTCTTGTTGTTATCGCCATTTGGGTTGGGCATTTACCGAAAATTCTTAAGTGCTCCGCAATATCGGTGCTCCGCCCTATTGGATAAATATTATCCGTTAGATTTTTGTTGTCAACCTTGACCCTTCAATCTTGGCCCTTCAAAAAGTGGAGCATTGATACTACATAGCACTATAGACGTTGCCGACATTTACGTTGTATTACCTTTCGTTGTTCTTTTTTTGGGTTTTTGTGAAATTCTTATTATTTGACTAAAGAAAACATTGTATCTGATATGACTATAGTTTGACGGAAAACGGTAAATAGTAAAGAAAATGGGTGCACTAGGATATAGTTAGCGTTAGTAACCCTTGGATGGAACTTTATTTTTTCGGTAATCAACTCTTTTGATCAAAGTCGACAATTTTCATTCAATAATCAAACATTACAAAGAGAGGGAATACAGCTCCTAACCTCTAGAGGAGGAGTGCCAATCCATGAAAAAGAATGTCTAAAAGTGCGAGCAAAACAAGCACAGTCATGAGCCAATACATTGGTTTCACGAAAAACATATAAAAAAATTATCAGAGCTAGAAAGCTCTAAAAGTATATATATTATATCGTCATATACACGCCCACCGAACGACGTATGGGTACGAGATTTCAAGTAGCTGAAACCAATGTGGTTGAGTCAGTTTCGAAAATGAGCGGAGAGAGGCGATGCTAGCTCCACAGCAAAAGAAAAACAAGCTAGACGACCTGCCAAGGCCTCAACCAACTCCAGTGAAGCAACATGCGATAATGGGGTACAGAAGCCGCCCATAATAGACATTGAGTGATCACGAAAAATAACATCTACACCTCCAGTATTAGAGTGTGTATTCGGTAATCAACTCTCGATCTTTTTGGGTTTTCTTTAATATAGATAGATAATTTTATAACGAGGCCACAATTTGCATCATACATTTGTTCAGTTTGATAAAAATAAAAACGGTACCTCGAGCTAACAATTGCTCGATTTCACAATCACATCCCTAAGGATGTCTAGTCATTTTTGGTCTGTCACTACTAGACAAAATTAATCACACGACAGTTAAAAACTGTCGTCTGAATGAGATGAGTACCGTTGTATATCGAGCTGTTGTCTGATAGATGGTATCAGACAACAGTTGACAACTGTCGTCTCAGAAATATTTACATGACATATATATGTACAACTGTCGTTTGATATTCTTGATTACGAATATTTATTTCAATTAAACAACAGTTTTAACAACTAATGTCGTCTCAAATTCATAAACAACAACTTATATATGAAAATATGTCATCTAAATAAAACTCCCACGAGAGAATTTATACTGTCTGTTGTCATATATATATCACAAACAATAGTCGTTTTATATTTCTGTTGTCTCATAAGTATCTCAAACAAGAGAATTTTAGTTTCTGTTGTGTAAAATGAATCATAGACAATAGAATTATTTTGTTTATGTTGTTCAATTGAACTTGAGACAACATCTCTTTGATATATTTGTTGTGCGAAATGTATCATAGACAAGAGAATAATTTTGTTTCTGTTGTTTGATTTTTACTGGAGACAACAAATCTTTCATATATATGTTGGCTCGAATGAGTTATAAACAAGAGAATTTATTTGTTTCTGTTGTTTGGAATGAACCTAACACAATAGTTCTTTGATATATCTGTTGTCGCGAATGAGTCACAGGCAACATAAGTGTTTTGTTTCTGTTGTTCAGAATCAATTGCAAACAACAATCGTTTGATAGACGTGTTGTGCAGTGCACACTAACTGTAATCATTAATCTAAAAAATAGAATACCTTGGTAATTAACAACTAAATATATGAATATCTGATACAATTAAGATCAAATTCAAATATATTCAGGAGCCAGCACATCATTGTCGCACATGTGATTTCCATCAGTATACAAAAAATCTAAGTACAAGTTTTAAGTACTAAATTAGACATGAATCCCAACAAAATATAACCTCCCTTGGATGGCTAAGCACAGGTAGACCTTGACCTTTTTCATCTGAAATAGCTTGCAATTCATTCCTTTTCATCTCTACAGCCTCTTTTCTGTCCTCTTCCTTTGCATAGCCTAAAGGATCATTCATGAGTGCACTCTGCATCAAACAGGACCAGAAATAAGATCTAACTACCTTAGTAAAACCCAACCAATCTAGCAATAATGTTAAATTACAGAGACCAAAAACATAACATAATTAATATATAAAAAGAGTTTCATTACTTGTAACAGAAAAAAATGGAATAAGGAAAAAGAGACGAGATGTGAAAGGACAAAATGGAATAAGGAAAAAGAGAAATAGATGTGAACAAGGAAAGCTACTAAAACAGATAAAAAGAACAAGACAGTGCTGTAGGTTCCAGAAATTCATAACTAAATCAAGAAAAATCATTTTCAGGAGATTCCAACTCTGAAGTACCCATTAAGATGTTTACTACAATTTCTTAGAAGACAACAACTTCAAATTATGCACAGAAAAGTACAGATTTCGACAAATAGATTGCTGGGTCCAGAAACTGCAGTTTATTCCTGCAAGGGGGATTTCAGATCTAGTTAATTACCTTGTTTATTCCTTTCCCACAAGCAGTTGTGAACACACCTGCGACATAGAAAAATGAAGTCACAACCGGTTTCCATTTTGGAGTCTATTAAAAAACTTATCCATAAGGGATTTCACATGAAATCTGAAAACAAATCCAATGAACAACAATAACCCAACTAATTCAAAACCATATAATAGATCAAACAGACGAGAATGCTAGCTTTTCGGAGAACAACTAACACGTCCAAACAAAAGATATGCATGCAGCTTTGCTTTGGCAATCCTAAAATTAATGGGAAAAAAGCTCAATGGTTTCTTTGTTATTGACAGTTTAGAAATAAACTCTTGACAATCCTTAATCATTGAAACATCAATTTTCAGATTTGGAGCTACACTCTGTTAGTATTTCAAACTAAATGATCCAGAAATTAAACATCAAACTAATTGCTAGAGTTTGGAGAACAAGACTACAAAACTATAAAACTGCTGTATCCAACTCAATACACTAGAGTAGCAAAAATTAGTGAACAAAAAACAATGTCCTTACAATTCATTGTAAAAGCAAGGAATGTATCACAACCCCTTTTGATATGCACATGAGGAACCTTTGTCCAACAATACTCTCTGGGATTAAATGTATCAACAGACATGAAATATGAACGTTTTCAAGTCAACCGCTGATATAAGCATGTCTCGGAGTAAATTTGTAAGTTTCATATGCAGGTAATATGTTCATGTAATTGATACCCTCAAGTTGTTATCAATATACATGGGTCTATTAAGTTCTCCGTATTCCTGAACTTAAAAGAAGCTATCCATTCAACCTGTCCAAAACTGAAACACTACACTGATAAAGAGGATGAACAACTGCAACCTTAACAAATGATATAACATTGTAGGATAATATATATGACATTCTTGGCCAAGCACAACTGCATAAACAAACTGAATTGTGACAGCTCATATGAAGAAAAGCAAGAAACAAATCCATTTATGAAACTCATGATATGGATCTTCGAAAACGTGAAATATTCTAGTTCTTTTTTTTCTTTTCTTTTTTCTATACAAGTATGCATCTTGACAACATACACATAAAATGGAATATTGTCCTGTTTATCTTTTCAATATCTGACCAACCACACATCTTCCATTCATTTGATTAAATAAACATTAAAATGGGAAATTCATAGTATTGAGCATTTCGTTGTTACAAAATTAAGGAATACAAATAAGAGGAAACCCCTCCCTGCAATTAAATTAGAAGACATGGTCAAAATCCCTAAAAACCAAAATGTAGGAAAAGGAAAAACAAAAACCTAAAATTGAGGTAAAAGATAAATAAGGCAAGTAAGGCAGACTGGTAGAGTACCTTCTAGGAGAGCCATACCGCATCGAACAATTCCAAAGAAGTTTCCATTTGCAATCCGACTAATATCCCTCCCAGATCAAGCTGGCCAACGGACACAAATAGTTTCCAAAACAAATTGGCAACCCTAGTCAATTTGGCAAAACACTAACCCTATTAGCAAAAGCAGCAAATTGGAAACCCTAGTCAACCTCGTTTCTTCCTATATATCCCTCTTCATCTACATCCCCAAATAAACAAACCCAGACTCAAAAAGATTTAAGTATATTTTTTTCTTTTGAATAATGAAAGATGTAACTATCTATGTAGGCTTTAGACAATGAAAGATTCATCTTTTGAACAAGAAAAATTAGTGAGTACCTATTGATCGAAGACGACAAGAGGGAAGATTTGGAAAAGGCAAGCGAACTGGTGTTGCCCTTGGCGAGCTTGCGGTGGTCGGCCGATTCGGCCCAAGGTTCCCTTCTCCATTAGGTTTGTCACCTCCAACTGAGCTGTCTGTGGATCTATCGCACCGATAACCCAAAGAACTGGAGTTGGGGAAGACCGATTTGAGGGTCAGAGCACCGGTGAGGGAGGGCTGAGAGAGAAGAAACGGGTTGGGTCAAGAATGAACTCAATTTCTTTTGCCAAGACCTTTTTTCTTTTTTGTTTGGACGATAGATGTGGTGAAGATAGAGAGGCACTAGACTTAAGAGAAAAGCCAAAGGTAGCCAAAAAAAAAGGGCAAGCCAAAGTAGCAAAAACAAAAGAGGGAAAACAAAAGTATCCACAAAAAAAGAGGGAAACCTTAGACAACAGCATTTAACTAAAGCGTGTCCCAAGTTTAAAATTTCACTTGGACAACACATTTAACACAACGCGCAAAATTTAAAATTTCAGGTTGGTAGACCAACGCGGAAAAGCGGGAACGAACAAAAGGGGTGGGGTGTTTTTGGTCTGTCAAGCTAGCTAGTTTTGAAATGGAGGGTGACGAATATGATTATTTTTAAACATTTGCTAACATTTTAAAATGTGGGCGGCAAATAGAATCCAATGTTCTTCAAGTTTCTCGTGTACGTACGATGTGGAATCCTAGTTATCTCCAACAACATCCTAAGAATCTCTTTTTCTTTCCAGTAAAAGACAGCCCACATTATAAATTCAAGGCAACAATGATACTAGAATCCAAGTAAATCTTTCGTATGACCCCTTGAATCTCTTTGAAAAATTCATTCAATTACAATTCATCACTCTTAACAAAGCTTGCTATTTTGGCTATAAAATGAAGTGTCAGAGACAAAACCCAGTTGCATAATTAAGCAAGAAAAGCTGAAATCTGTTGAATTCCAAGTACTCCTAATTCTGTGAGACTTTGCTGTCATGGCTTTGCAAATCGAAGAACAATATGTCGAATCACTCTCTTCCATGGGACACAAATTAAGTGTCAAGAATTTCATTTGGTCCAAGGAAGAATGGCCAGCAATAAACCATGATGAGTTCACAGATGCACATGACATTCCTGTAATAAGTCTCCGAGAGATTTCGGATGGGAGAAGAAACCCTAACTATGAGAAGGTCTGCAAGGTAATGGTGAGTGCTTGTGAGAAATGGGGGTTCTTCAAGTTGGTGGATCATGGTGTTGCTTTGGAGACCATAGAGAATTTTAAAGGGAGTTTGAATGGGCTTTTTGATCTCCCAATGGAGCAGAAGCTGAAGGGTGTTAGATCAGCTAGTTTGCCACTGGGTTACTGTGCCACAAATCCTGATTATGGGAAAAATTTACCGTGGGCAGAGATCTTACAGTTGCTTCAGTCACCACAAATGGTGGTTGGATTTGCAACCAAAGTTTCTGGTGATCAACATCAGCCATTTAGGTAACATTTTCATCATCATAATAGAATTCCCGGCAACTTTTAACATGTTTAGTGCAATATCTTGGTGACTATGATCGATCCTTGTAGTTTCTAGTTTCAACTTTAATTTGTCTATTCATGTAAGTTAGGTAACTGACTATAGTACTCTAACGTAAGAATTCAATAATTTGTGATGTATCAGCAATGCAATGATTGGTTACTTGAATGCATTGGACAATCTGGGAATGACAATTTTGGAGATGCTAGCTCATGGATTGGGTCTTCCAGACAACTTCTTCACAAAGAATTTTGAAGCAAAAGAGGCTACAATGATCAGAGTCAACAGATATCCTCCTTGTCCCCTCCCAGAAAAATGTCTAGGGCTGGGGAGCCATTCAGACCCCCATACCTTAACCATATTGTTACAAGATGATGTTGGTGGGCTTCAAGTTCTGATGAATGACAACAAATGGATTGGTATCCGTCCCGTTCCGAATTCATTCATCATCAACATTGGTGACACCCTTGAAGTAACTAATCTCTCTATCATAGCTAGACAAGCGTAATCTTCAGATTTTAAATGTTTGTTTTCATGCAACTCATGGATGGTGTTGTTTTGCTAAAAATCGGATGTTTATATTGTGAGACGGTCAATCTAGCACTGCACATTAGAAACATGTTTAGTGTTATGAAGTGGTCTAAATTGACAATATGAGAACATAACATGAATAATTATCTAATTGCCTAAATCATTCATCATCAACATTGGTAACACCCTTGAAGAACTCTCTCTCTCTCTCTCTCCTCTCTAGATTTTAAATGTCAACATAAATCATAGGTAGTGCTGTCAATTTTTTGCCAGAAATCTGATGTTTGTATGTAAGCTAGCATAGATATATCTTCTATATATGTTATGTTGTTCGAGACTGTTAAACTAGAACCATGCAATTTAAAAGAAAGTTCATCAAAATCAATAATCTGAATTTGTTGATAGTCTGAAAATATATCAAGACCATATGTCTGACAGTATAACAATGTGATCGTTAAAAAAGATAATATTTCCTTAATCTAAAGTCACAATATATATACTTAATTTTCCTAGCCTGTACAGGCTTGGACGAATGGGAGGCTGAGGAGTGTAGTGCATAGAGCAGTTGTCAACAAGGAGAAGAATAGGCTATCAGCAGCTTATTTCATGAGTCCCTCTGATTCTGCCACAATTGAGTGCCCGCCTGAGACGATGGACCCATTAATCCACCCTAGAAAGTATGAGTCCTTCACTTGGGGAGACTTCAAGAAGCAACTTTTGGTTCAAAAAAGGGTTGTTGGTAAAACTGCCCTCGAAAGATATCTAATATCTAGGTGAAGAGCATATTTGTTAGAGTAATGCACATTTTCAGATCACCATCAGCTGGTTCCTAAACAATGTGGTCTATAATGTGATTTGAAAAAGGTGGTACGTATAGAGATTGTGGAATAAAAGTACGAAAGTCATTTCTTATCGATAAATCGTACGTTAATTTTTCTATGTATGAAATTCAAGTAATATGAAGTTTTCCTTTTCAATTAATCCGTTGTCAAAGAATGGAAGTTTCAATTCTCATCAAATATGATCAAAGAGATCAATTAATAGATATGGCAGTCCGTTTAATTCGCTAGCTAGTATTGAACAAAACATAGAACTTTATCATCTCTGATCATTTGTGCGACTATAACTGATCAACGTACTTACATATATTAGTATAATTAAGGTCTTCTGAGTATTAATTTTAGTCTTTTAGTCGCAATAGGAATCCAAGAATGTCAACCACCCAAATTAAACAAAGACACATTATAACCGACAGTAGATAAAGACAGAACTCACCAAATGTAAAACACGATGGGAAAGACCAGGAATTTGGTGAGGCATTGGAGTTTGGACTTACTCTCGAAGACCTTGTATAAGTTTCAAACGACTTGTAAATTCGTATCAGACAAATAAGCTAGCGTAGACTGATGCTACAGAATGATTATATATATTAATTACATCATGACCTGGCTGGCAAGGTACAAAAAGTCACAAATAATAGACTTTTTATTATTCTTGTTTACTTTCTCAATTCATCGATCACCATTTTTAATAGGTTGACATTATCAATTTATTTTGATGCTTTATGTTTTCAACGATTCTCATATATGGAGGCAGATATATACAACAAGTGTACGCTAACGCTTCACTACACCAAAAAAAAAATTGACAATAAACACTATTTGTTGGTGTCTAATATCTTGGTGGCAATACACTATGAGTCACCAATATCATTTGTCTTTTCCCAAAACTCTTTTATTAGTCACTAATGTTCTTTGTCATTTTTCCAAAACTCATTTTTTTAGTCACCAATGTCCTTTAGTCACCCAGCTATTGGACACTAATGTTCAATAAGAGAAATTCTATTATGATCTTCAAATTTGCTCAGTTGCCCTTTTATACTATTTGCACCTTCTTTTTACTTTTAAAATACAAGATTTGCTTACTAAACGTCTTCTAAATTCCTAAAATAACCATGATGATATAATTCACATTAAATAAACAAAATTACTACTATAATTCTAAATTTACTCACCACACATCCATTAATTAATTTCTAATCAACAATAAAATGTTTTAGCATGAATTGTTCTTTGTTTTTTTTTATCTTTTTTTTTTAACTATTTTTTCTCTTTTAGGTATGCAATAAAAAAGAGTAATAATTTATTCTTACTGTTTATTTTTTTCCTCTATTTTTGTAACTCATGATTAATTTTTTTTTTTTAATTGCTAGTCTTTTTTTGCAAATATAATGGATAGACTTAGATTTAGGTCATAGTAGAATTTTTTTGTTCTCTATTACCAATATGTGTTCAACAAATGATACAAATTTTTATGTCACATGATCTATCATAGTTTTAATTCTTATTAAATATATATAAATATTTTAATGAGTATGTAGTGAAATTGGAAAATAAAAATATATAAGGAAAATAATAAAGAATGCAATATAATATTATTGAATTAGAAACTCTAGATAAAATAAACATAATATCTTTTTGGTATAATTATTGTCCTTAATAGTCATTTTATATGATGTTATAAATGTCATTTAATAATTCATAATAAAGTGAGGTCAAGTGAACAAATTTAGATGTCCCAATAGAAACACTCGTCCAATAATTGGTGTTTATTGCCCACTTTTTGTGTAGTGCACTACTACTAAAAGGGCTTGTGGGCACATATATGTGTGTCTAATGCTTTCTATTGTTTTTCAAAACTACATTTAGGCATAGATAATTGCATTATGCACACATATTTGTGCCCACAAGCCCTTTTAATAGTAGTGGTGCTTTTTCGAGATACCTGATTATGTACGTAATTAACGCGTGAAGATGGCATATGTGAGAGAGTGGACGTTGTTGTATACAAAGGTTTGGATTCATTTATTTTACTTTGAATATATGATTCCTATTCTTAATGCAGATATGAAAATGATTCATCATTTCAATGAAGTATGGTCAAAGAGAGTTTATATTCTGATACAATAAGACGTACGTGGTTGTTAAATTGTTCTTGAATAATTAGTTCCACGTACAGATCGATTAGAAAGCTGGTTTGATTTCGTCTTTCTATATATATTTGAACTGAACAGTTAGAGTTGAAAGAAAAGTCTAGTTTAAAATGAAATTTAAGTTTCCTTCTTTATCTTTTATCTTTTGGTAAGAAAGAAATTAGGGAAGCAAACGTTATGAGATTGTATGGCTTTTGTCAACATTCTCTCTTCTGGGTCAGATAGTACTATATGTTTCTTATATATCCTCTTCTCTAGGGTTTTGCCGTTTTGGTCAATAAGGGAGTTTCTTAGCTAGAATGCTTATAGCTAGCTATATAGAAACTTGACTTGGCGACATTTCCATTCAAATTTGGTCTATGCATGCCCAGTATGAAAAGTAAGCACAAGAACCATATATGCACTTTTGGTTTGTCAAAATGACAACAAAATGTTGAACCTGGAGGAACATAGCTTACTTTCCCAACTCACACAACCACCATTAATTCTCAGTGGTCGTAGTTCCGAGTCTCACAAGGAGGCAGATTCTTTACGGCTTTACATATCCAAATATGTCAACCACACCCATATTAAACAAAGAAACAAAACCCACGTACAGTCTATAAAGACAGAACTCACCAACTGTAAAACACGATTTCATGGGGAAAATCTAGGAATATAATGAGGCTTTGTGATCGAGTTTGGACTTGCTCTGCAAACGTGTGGCTTAATTAATTGTCTAAGTATGAAATGGCTTGGAAGTTCGTTTCAGACTAGCTAGCTAGCTAGGTTCTCGATCTGATAAAGCTATGTAGAATGGTTTCTCATAAAGTAATAGAACGATTCAACAGAGACTTGGTTTGTTATTATATTACATATATACCATGACTTGGCTTGCAAGGTAACAGAGAAGAAACCAGAATTTATTACTCGTTTCAGTAGATTATTTGTAGATCCCACGAATTGAAGAATATATAGTAAACCCAAATGGAAATACTAATTCCCAGATATTATCCAGTTAAATGTGTAAGCACTTCATCGAGCACAATTTTTAATTTGTTGAAATCATACACCATATATACCTACATATCTGAAATTTTATTTTCGATCTTTATTGAGGTAGCTAGATACAATAAGAGTATGCAGCGCACAAAGGCAGATGTGAGAGCGAGTGTGACAGTTAGGCGACCTTTAGCGCCTCGGCTCTAATCTATAAGAATGGAACTAACACATCCGGCAGGCCGGCCACCACCCCTAGCTAGAATTCCTTTTTTGTGTTAACTAGAAACTGTCATCCTATGGGTGCGAGAGTAGGTAGTTACAGGTGAGAGAGGGTAGATATATATATATCGGAGGCTTTTCATATTGATTTTTTTTATATAAAAAAATCAATTATGATTAACAACTTGGATTCTCTTAATAATAGTATAGATAAGATAAAATCAGACATATATATATATATATCATAGGGTACATGCATATATCATAGGGTACATGCATATATCATAGGGTACATGCATGGAGCCTTACACCCGTGATATGCAACTATTTTCATTCTTTTGGGTTTGGCTCTTTTACTTCAAATGATTTCTCTACTTATTCGATCACAATACGAAAATGATTCATCGTTTCAATGACTAATTATTCGTTTAATTCAATAAAATATGGTCAAAGAAAGTTTAATTATGTTCTCATCAAAATATGTAGTTATCATTGATCAAGTAGTTCCACGTACCGATTAGATATATAGTTTGATTTCTCTTCTTATATTCGCACTGAGAAAAGTTTGGGTTGAAATGTTTAACTCTAAAAAAAAAATTTGTTTAAACACAATTAGTCTTTTGCTTATAAACTTCGCTTTTCTTATATTCGCACCGATTAGATATATAGTTTGATTTCTCTTCTTATGTAGTTATCATTGATTAAATAGTTCCACCTAAAAACCATATATGCATATAATAATTATGTGAAAATTATAGACTAAAATCACCATCATAATTATAACCCTACTCATTCGTATACCACTCATACATTCTTGCTAATTCGATACATTGCCTGTCTATCTTTTTCGGTTATAATTATGTGAAAATTATTTATAGAAACTTAATTAATGCAACTCTTTAAGAGAACTAGAACGAAAGCATATAATGAGATTATTGTACGTCCTTGTCAACTTCTAGTCCTTTCTCTCTCTTATAGGGTTTTGGTCAATAAGGGAATTTCTTGGAATGTTTCTAGGTTATATAGAAACTTTCCATGGCCGGCGGGATTCCCCAACAAATTTGGTCTATGCCCGATATGAAAAGTAAACACAAGATGGACAAATAAACCACTTACTTTGCAATTGGTTTGTCAAAATGACAACAAAATGTTCAAGGTAGAGGAACTTATATACCTAACTTTCCCGACTCACACAACCACCCTTTTCAGTCTCACAAGGAGGCAGGTCCTTTTCCAAAAGCTAGGTATTAAGTAATTAAGGTACACCAATTGTCGCCAAAATCGCCACCACCATCTCGCTCCGGCTACCCTGTCACAACCACCATCCATTTGACTTTTAATTTTTGTAAATTGTTTCTTATTTCTACATGACCTCCAACAATTGACTACGCAATTGATGAAACTTCAAACTGAACATTTGTATATTTCATCATTTAACAAACCCTCTCAAAATAAAAAGTATTTTGATCATTCAAACACACCGACCCTTAATTTATTACTAAGAAAAACACACTGGCCCCTTTTTATCACTCTATTGATTTCTGTATTAATTATATCTTGACTATTATTTATTTATCTGACTTTAAAGTAAACCTTATGTTTGGCAAGGTCAGAGGAGATATTGACCTAATCAACATCAACATTCATTCTCAAAATCCAAGTTTCAATGTGAATATGCAGATGCATAAGGTTCTTATACAATAAAAGTCATGCATATATAATGCTCTAATGTCTTCTCAAGCTAGCCATGCTTTGTAGCAGAAGGCTAGGTCTTGAAATTAAATTCTAAGTCTTATGGAAGAATTGTGCAATTTCGCAATCTGCATATTCTTATTAATTTAAAAGTTTTTGGTAGTTGGGATTTCCTTCCATCCTCACGTATGGCTAGCTCATACTTATTTGCACAATTGCACGCTAAAGCTGTTTTATTTAGCCATGATCTTTTTCTTATTTAATCTTTTGTATTAAAAGAAACAATTCATTGTGTCACTGTCTTTCGCTCACGATTGTATTCAGCGCCCTACGCGTGTCTGCCATCATTTTCATTTAGTTATCTAACTATTTCAAATATTAAAAGCACAACGCATAGAAATGATTATAAGAGAATGACATAAATATATGTGCTTATATATGATGTAAATTTTTCAGTTGCTTAATTATTGTAAACTTTTTCTTAAAAAAAAAATATTACAGAACGAGAAGTGAAATTAACGAAGACAATAGAAAGAGAAAATAGCTAGAAAGAGAAAATAGCTAGCATTAATTCTTGATTAAATTCAAAGATCGACACCATGATTATGGCCATAGACTCATAGTCGAGACTCGAGAGCTACAAATTACTACATATAATTAAAAATAAGACACCTAATAAGTTTTTTTTAAGGACACTTTGACATCAAGAATCTCATGATCGAGTGCAAGTTCAAGAAAGTAAATGATGAATGTATTTTTTTTAAAGCTCTCAGCTTTCATCTCATGTACTTATTTTCATGGTTCAATCTCAACACCAGGACTAAAGCAGCTAGGTACTTGATTCATGTTGATGTACTCTGAACCCTCCACTTAATTAGTACTTAATTACGCCAACTAAAACAACACCTTAGCGGCTTAATTAGCTCAATTATAAGCCTGTTGTTAACTTATTAAGATCGATGTAGCTAGACTTTGTTGATAACTAATTAAGCTTGTAGCTAGCTAGGGTTTTGGAGTGGTTGATATAACTTTTGCAAAAAGTAAAAGTAGAACTGTGTATATAAGTCTGAAAAATTAGGATTGTAATTACTAACTAATTTTAGTGGAAACCCAACATATGTTTGACTCTCAAAATGCATGTTAACCACCGTTCGGATCACTTGTAATGTCAAAATGTTGGTAAACAAGCGTAAACCTAATGACATTTATGTAATTTTATTCTTGCTTCTGCATATTTATTTTCCATAAGCAACTGAACAATCAATCATTTTTCTAGTTTTTATCATTTAATAACACATAGATTATCATGTAAATATTTTTGTTTAAATGTAAAGACAATAAGATAATTGTACCAATTCAACTTGCAAGTAATTAGATGAAAATGTGCTGACGTTTATGACTTATGAGTTATGACTCAACTACACGATTATTAGTACTAGTTTAATTAAATTAGTACTTCAGAGCTTGATCTAGACTATTCTCTGTTACAATATATATATATATATATATATATCATGTGTTCTCCACTACAGATTTTCACACTTTTTGGCTAAAAAAAAAAACTTTTGCATTTTTTTTAAAATGCGAAAATCGTCATTTCGACAACCACACAATAAATTTTAACTATTTTAACCATTCATCTTTTAGATTCCACATTAATAATAGACTTTGTAAAGTTTCAGCCATGTTCGAAATAGTTTGGTTATCCAATTTTGCAAAATGGTAAAACATTAAAACAAATTATAAGTCATCAAATAGAACTTGAAATTCAACAGCTAAATAGTTTTCGATTTGACTAAAATTTTGAATGAATCATATTTTAAAAGGAATCCATAAGATGGGTAATTTGGATCGTTAAATCTTATATTTAAGTGAAGATGCCTATACTTTTAAATATGTGAAAGCCCTTATGGAGAAGACGTATATATAGATAATTAATTAGTCCTTCTAAGTTTGAAAGGACAAAAATGGTGATTCCATGTTGATGTACTCTGACCCCTCAAGAGCATCGCTATATATCTTTCTTTTTCTTTTTCTTTTTCTTTACTTTTTCCTTTTCATCCACCACTTTCTGACTACTCGTAACCCATTCTCTTGGTCTCATCTTATAAATCCATATATTTAGGTGAATTAATTGTGTTTATATTTGGAGCAGGTAGCCGTTTTTTTATCATCTACAGATCCATATATGTGAGTCGGTAGTGTATCTTTGTTGAATATAATTATAGAAGGATGATGTGTATATATATATATATAGGATGATGTGTGTGTCTATATATATATATATATTTTTTATATTATACGCTTCCCTTTTTCATTTCTATGTCATTTAGTTAATTTCTTAATTTGTCGATCAATGAAGTTGGATATAACGATTCAACGTAAAATTATTAGTTTGTTAATCACTTGGTGTGGTCAAGTTGGCAAACTTGTACCATATATTCAAGTTGGGGAAGAATTGTTCTTGCATCATGGTAATATGAGGTCAGGGGTTCGAAACCCAACTTGGGAAGGTTTGAGGGGTTTTTGGGTTCGTGCACCTGTCAGGCACCAATAGCCAGCGGCAGTCCTTTCCGCGAAGAGAGATTCGTCTCCTTACCTTACCCTCCAAGGGGGTTAGAGAGAATCCCTAATAAAAAAAATGATTAGTTTGTTATTATAGTGCATCATGACTTGGCTTGCAAGGTAAAACAAAAATGTACATGTATAAAAAAAAATAGAAAAACTACAATTTTTTCTTAAAAAAAATATTGTATTCATACGGATATGAGATATCAATTGTATTCATATATATTGAGTGAAAGCTACAATTTACTATTCGTTAAAGATAACTGAGGGATACAGTTGGATGCATATATAGTGGAGCTGATGCTCGATCTTTTGAGTAGTTTTTACAATTTATTACGAATTTTCTCAAATTCATCATAAGAGAATCCAAAAATGCAAACCTCTTTCATCATATCTGAAAAGTAGGGTTGATCGACTTGAACATGAATGAATTCTTATATGAACTTTCATAAAATAAAATTTTAACTTGATTTGTATTTCAGAAAATATTTCATAAGTGATATATTTTCCAAAAAGAAAATTACAATAAAATACATGCATAATAATTTTTTTTAGAAACTTTGTGTTTAAGTTTGGCCCTCCGATCATGAAAATTACAATAAAATGCATGATAATTAGTAGTTGCCTAGTTGGGATTTCCTTCCATCTCTCGATCTCTTCTCTTGCATATATAATTGGCACACTAATTAATTAATCTGTTTATTTATGTCTTTTCTGTTTGTCTTAATTAATTTTCTCACGTACCGTATATCTTTGATATATATTGCATGTCACTGTCCTTTTGCTCACGACTGTATTATATCTGATGCGCGTGGCGTTCTGCAGTCACTTTTCAGTCTTTGGTGCACCACCACTAAAACTAGTATATATTTACGTTGTACAAATTAAGAAAATCAAAGTATATACAGAGTAGGTGACCACCGACCACCCAAGAGAAGTTGGATGAAAAATGTGGAGAATAGAAAAGAGTGTATTGTCAGTTAATATACCGAGTACGTGACCACCGGCCACCCAAGAGAAGTTGGATGGAAAATGTGGAGAATAGAAAAGAGCGTATTTTCAGTTAATATACCGAGTATGTGACCACCGGCCACCCAAGAGAATTTTTATTCCCACTCAAAAAAGTTGGATGTTAATATTAGACGAGAGAAAATAACACGAATCGATCAGCCTAAACGTATAATTTGTTCCAAAAGAAAAACAAGGAGACAAACATTCTAAAATTCAAAATTCATAAACCAAGGAGAGACAAGGAACCTAAGAGAAAGGAAAAGACTAAATGAAGGTCCAAAAAATCTAGCATGCCAATGAATGGAAAATAATCAAGACACACGATTGTTAGGACGCGCGATGCCGCAAATCATCACATTACTTTTTTCCTTTTTGGATGAAAAAAGGGGAGATTAATTCTTTGATGACACTAAAAACTTACTCTCAACATATTCCGTGTTAGTGAAATTTTTGTTTTTTATTATATAATAACTGATAATATACAACAACTTATCATCTATGAGTCGAATTCAAAACCTCACACTTACAAAAGAAAAAATAATATTGGTAGACCAAATGATATTGAGCCATGTTAGTGAAATCTTTATCGGCCAAAAAATAAAACCTATCAATTTTTTCCTAACCTAACACTTGTAAATGAAAAGAATGTCCTGTCTTACACCATACTCTCTCTCTCTCTCTCTGCCCACATATGTACACCATACTCTGATTCCTCACTTTATAAGGACAAACAATGGTGATTCCATGTTGATGTACTCTGACCCCTCCACTTTTGAGCTCTACCAAAATGGAAGAGCATCTATATCTCTTCCTCCCTTTTCCTCTCCCACCCCACTTTTGGTCTCTACTCTTAACTCAAATATTATACAGCATAGTTTAAGTCCCCCATTCATTGTCATTTGTGTTAATTCATCTTTATTATGATTCCGGCTAGCTGTGTGGGTCGGTAGTGTATCTTTGTTGAAAAATAATAGACTCATTAATCCCTTTTGCCATTTCCATCTCATTTCCTAATTAATTTGTCGCTAAAATGTGATTAACAAACTAATAAAAAGTGCATCCACGCCATTGGCATGTGGCACGTTCTACATGATCCACTATACAGTAAGAATAGTTGAGCCATGAGGCAAACATGCTTAATATTTTAGAGATATATAGATGTAGATGTCGTTTTAACACGGATTTGGATGTTCATCGTTGAATCCCCACTCGCCCACTATTGCCCCACTATAAAACTAATCGAGTATATAGATGATCGAATGATCGATCATGACTCATGAGTAAGGATGTGGTTTAAGATTTGTGCCTTTCCTTCGTCACCATTATTGTAGCTTTGAGTGAGAAAGTGAAAGGCATTTCCCAACTCAAAAAAACAAAGTGAGTACCCTTTTGGTTTTTGTACTGTTATACACATAAGTCAACCCTAGCTAGAAGCAGCATGAAAAATGCATGTCCCCATCCATAGGGTAAGGAAAAAGAGAAGAAAAAGAGAAAGCGAGAAATCATCACTCACACGACCACCGCGTGAGAGATATGCATGTGTATTATATGGGTTCCTATGTAAATCTCATAATATATATATATATATTAATTAATTCGTGCTTGTCTCTCTCGATACATACGTATCTAATTGTCAAAACTAAAAGCCTAGCCTATATCGGAGTTACCTAGCTTATTATTGATGCAAGTATAAATGAGGCCATGAACATCTTGAAAGAAATACGTAAGTATCATGATCTTACGTATTTTATGCGTCCGCAATTAGAGAGATAGATGCATAGGGTGTACGGACCCATGACAACTCTTGTTTTCGCCTATTGAGTACAATGATGTAAGGGCAACTCCAATCCTAAACTCAAAACCTAAGTTCTATACCTATTTTGACACCCCAAAATTGGTATTATTCATATAGAATTTAACCTATCTCCAACTGTACGACTCAAAACTCAAGTCCTATTATTATAAAATACTAATATTTTATAATAATGTGTTTTAAATTAGACTAAAAAAAATACTGTGGCAATGACAATGGCCATAATTTTTTTAAATTTTTTTTTGTTATTTTTTAATTTTTTTCGGGTTTAAGATAGATTAATATTCATCCATTTAAATAGCCGTTAGATATATTTTGAGATTGAATCTAGACCCTTAATTTATTAATATAACTATTTGAATATTAAAATTAATGTTTAAATGTTATGTTAAACCAGGACCGTCCATTTTGAAATGGACGAATCCTGGCCATTGATTCTTTGTGACTGTTGGGTCACTCTGCGTCACTGACAGGGGCTGGGGTCCATATGTCGGCTTGTGAAATGGAAACTTGACTCGCGCGTGGACGCGTCATGCACCTGGCGCCATTCTTTTCCGTGTGTGTGGAGCACGCCGTAGCCTTGTGTGCTTCTCCTGCTCCTGACGTCAGCAACGCAAGTGGGCTTTGGGGCCACTGATCCATTTTGAGTCCGGACTCAGAATAAGACTGAGTTTAACTCCAACTCTGGGTTTATTCCAAAACTTGGGTCTGATTTTTGTTGGGTTGAAGCAAGCTTTGGACTCAAGATAGCGTTTGAGTCTTAGGGTTGGAGTTGCCCTAAGGCAACCGATTTTAAATTTTGACCACTAAGGCTGCATTCTTTTTTCATAAGAGGGTGTCTCCTTAAACTCAAACCTAATTACTTTGATCTTGTAGACTAGTATATATAGTCAGTCTCACATAACGGCGTCGTAAAATAGGTACTGTGACTTATGTCAAAAGAGAAAAAAGTGGATGGCTAAAAAAAGGAAAAAGAAAATAACAAAAGTTGGATACTATAGCGCCGACGCTCAGGAAATTTCACACTTTCAATAGTTGATATGGTCAAGCTAGCAAATATCTAATATCTACTTCTTCTCAAATTTGGTTTATGTAATGAATGAACTGCATGATGTATAGGAGTAATTGAAATTCGAACAAAAGAAGTTGAGATGTTGGTTGTTGGTAGACATTCAGTAAATATTTTTGCATTTTGACCTTAGTCGACTCTTAATTAATTAAAATACCTAGCGTAAACCCTAGATAAGTTTTTTCCGACTGCAAACCCTAGTAATTAAGGTTGAGAGATGGAGATTCGAATTTAACAACTTTATTCAACCAAAAAAATTATCACTAAATAAAAATATTGTCACATGCATGATAGTTCTGATACCATATATATTGAATTAGGTATCAAGTGTAATATTTAAAATTTAGAGTTATATTAATAGATAATGCTAGACTAAGAACCATCTAATTATTCATTGTTGCTCATGAGACTTAAGGCATGCAAGTGTGCGTACTCTAATAATGTTAAAAGGTACTTTTTAAGGTTTGCACTAAATTTGTCATTGGATTATATCATCGATCAACATACTAGAATTATATGATAACTGAAGGATATATTTCATCCACACATGGTGTGCACTTTAACCCTTTATCATCATCTCCCCTTGAAATGAAGGATATATTTCATGATTTCATCCATACATGGTGTGTACTTTAGCCCTTTATCATCATCTCCCCTTGAAATTGAAGGTGCAAATGGCCATTAGGTTTTCCATATATATATATATATATATATATATAAAGAGAGACGGTATATATATATATGTGTGTGTATGTAAATAAAGAGAGACGGGAATGATTAATCCATTGAGATGATAAGAATATTATTATATTAATTTGTCAAGAGAACATTAAGTTTAACAAAATAATTTATCTTTCTTAAAAAAAATTATAATAATATCCACATAAATAATCTCTCATCCGTGAATATCCAAAATGGTTGATATAGTGGTTTGACATCAAAATTGTCCTAGGAAAGATTCTGAGTTCGACTTTTCATGGATACCGTGGTGGGATGGGGTGGGGTGTGTGTGTGTCCAACTACATGATTATTCTTTAGCTTTGTATTCAAATCAAACAATATAAGAGCACAACTGAATAAAAAATCAATTAAGTAAGTGAACATGAGTGTATTATCATAATAATAATGAACATGTCATACATGTTAGGAAACTCCAGATCGATCGAATACCATTACTTACCAACCAAGATAGAAAATCACTCCTTGAAATCAGGGCCAGCCTTGGGGCAAGATGGGCAAGACTGTAGTCTATGGCTCCTCCCAATCTAATAGGCCCCCATTTTTTATTTTATATGTTATCTAGGGAAAAAATCATCTTTAGTTCCTGAACTATGATCCATTCGACACTTTCATCCCTGAAGTTTAAAATATATCACTTTAGTCCCTGAAGTTTAAAATATATCACTTTAGTCCCTGAACTTTAACATTCTATATCACTTTCGTCCCTGTCGAGGGTTTTCATCGAATACACCTCCGATTCCGGCCAAATCGGAGGACAACACCTATTGGGCTTTGAAGCCCTCCTTGAGGCGAGTTCAACGCCACCAACCTCGTCTCAAACCGTCGCCGGACGGCGGAGAATTTTACGATTAAAGTTCCGGCCACCATAAGCTTTCGGGCTAAATTCGACCAATTCTAGACCGAATCGAGCTTAGTCCCAGTTATAAAAGTTACTCCTCTCATCATTGCGAACATTTTGGCATAGGTTTTGCACCATTTTGTTCCGAGTTCAGGGACGAAAGTTATATATGGTGTCAAACTTCAGGGACGAAAGTGTCGAACGAGTTATAGTTCAGAGACTAAAGTTATAATTATCCATATTATCTAATATGAATAGTAATAGGCTAATCATAATTGAAAGTTCATATTAGTTTTAATGTCTTCTCTTGACTCTTTCTACATCTCTTTTATTAATTTTTTAGAAATCTCTTTGCGATTGTGCAGCCGCTATTCCCAAAAGAAATATAAAAAAAAAAACTATAATCTCTTCTAACCTTCTTCTCCCTTCTCCCTTCAGTCTTATTTCAATGAAAGTTTGTAATACAATGGCTTAATTACATATTAGTTTGGGATATTGATTTTTTTTTTTAGCGGTTGAGTGCTGAAAATTTTCTTCGCCTTGAGCCCCCGAATTCTCAGGGACAGCCCTACTTGAAATACTTTGACATATTAACTATTTGACTTGAATATATATGCTCCCTATCTATTTTCTATTAATTGGAAAATTCTCGTTCAAAATTCCACCTTCACTTCATTCAATCCATACCCAATTCATGACCTAAACGCTGATCATATATATATATACTTGGTACCCAAGAAAATGGTGATGATCGATGACATATTACTTTAGAAAATTAAGTTTATATTACAAATCCAGATGTTATATATCGAACCTATACTTTTTAGATTTAACTTTTTAATAAAATTTTAATATTACACGTACGATATTATATTTGGTTTTCATTACAAAACCAAATAGATATGTAATCGAATGTATAATTTTTAGTTTAACTTTTTAAGAATTAACTATTGTGTGTGCGTGCATGATGAATTTTGGTTTTGTAAGAAAGATGATTTATACTTGGATTAGCCACTTTTATTTTCTTTAATTATACAACAACTGTTTAGTCATGAGTCGAATTGATTTTCTATCTACAAAAGGGACAACCATTAGACTAACTAGTTGTGACATGTGAGTTATATGACTAGCCTCTTGAATATCATAAACCCGTAAATATTAAGCAATAATCATGATGAATTCAATCAGTATTCGTGTTATATATATAATTGATTCTCATAAAATATAACTAATTAATCCAGAGCATTATTTTTAGGTTTGTTTTTTTTAGGTTGATTTATTCATGGACGCCTCAAGAACGCACCCTCATATTCAAAATAGGATGAGTGTACTTAAATCACCACTTGCCATTTATCTATGGATGCATCATGCATGTAAGCTATAATGACTTCTTAGAATCTTAATTGTTTCATTTGGACCACCAGATTAATTTCTTAAGAAAATAAACAATGCTATCTTTCTCATTCCTTTTCTGTACCATTTCATATAAAATGTAACCCTATATACATAGCATTACTCACACATACAAAGGCGCGCTACTCTAAGTTAGAACAAGTTTTGTGAGAAAAAGAAAAAATAACTTGCATATACTTTTGTCTATATATATACTAGCTACGTAGCTCACTTCAATTGCTTAAACCTAGCTAGTTCTCTATCCTAATGAGTTCAAGTATTATACTTGTATTTAGGCCATTAAATCCAATTTTCTTTAACGTAAAAAAAATAAATTTGATTCCCTCGATTACTGGTCACACCATTATAATTCTGTTCTCCTGGCCGGCTGCTTCAAGGTCCTGGTCCTGGTCCGTACACCGTTTGGACGTTTACCAATACTACCGCCATGTGAAAATGCTACGCAGCTGGCTGCTTCCTCCTTCCTTCTTCTGCGTTCTCCTAAACTACTCGCAGAGAAAAGTCCAGAAACAGGAAGATCTATATGTGAAGAGCAAGTATGATATTTAACAACAGAGACTCAAAAAAGTCCCACGTACGCCACAACCAAATTTAGTCTAGTCAGCCAATTAACGAGCAACAAGAATGGGTAGAATCGTCAAACGACTTGAATAGTTCGAAGCTCCATGAATCCCAAGTGCCGTCACCAAGTGTGTGTGTGTGTGAGAGAGAGAGAGAGAGAGAGAGAGAGAGAGAGAGGAACAGCGTCGTTGGCTGGTCGCAGACTTTTATGAACCAATTTGTTTTCGTGTACACGAAACACGAATCCACGTAAATACAATAACCTATTTTTAAAAATACACGAAGGCGTAATTAAGAAAAGGTCAATAATATTTGTATACTTCAAAGTCAGAACTTAGAAAAATGGCATTTCCCGTAATAATAGACGTTATCAAAGCCCGTTTCCAAAGGCTTGGGTTTATATATACCCTGTTTGATCTATTCAATCCCACTAGCTTTGTAACTTGATTTCACTCTCTCTCTCTCTCTCTCTCTCTCTCTCTCTCTCTCTCTCTCTCTCTCTCTCTCTCTCAATCGGACACCTAGATTTCACGATGCTCCTCGGATCGAACCTACCTGGTCACGGTCAGAATATGTTTCAGGCGAGAAGGCCTAGCTTCAGGAACTACTCGTCTCCGTTGAATCCCTTAACAAGAACTCCGTCTTCTTGTTCCTATTCAGCTGCTTCTGTCTTTGCCCCGAATTCTCTTACTATTAAATCGGCTGCAACCTCAACTACTGAGTTGACTCGGTCCCACATCGCCAATCTCGACAAGCTGCTCCTCAAGCCAGCCCTAGAGCAACCTACCCAGCTCGACCCGCAACCGGGGATTGAAGATCGGAACAAAAATGGGTCTCCGGAAAACAAGGGGAGGGGGATTCTAGAAGGGCTGAATCTCGCCCGGCTATGGCCTCAGGTGAAGGCGGCGGCTGAGGAGATGTCACCGAGGCATCTGAAGACCCTGCAAAGGCTCTTGTCCAAGACCGAAGAGTATTCGCCCCGGAATAATTTGAGCTCCCGGTGGAGGGAGTATCACGGTAGCAAAAACTGGGCCGGGCTACTTGACCCGCTTGATGAGAATCTCCGGAGGGAGGTCGTCAGGTACGGTGAGTTCATCCAAGCGGCTTATCAGTCATTTCACTCCAATCCTGCTATGTCGGTGGAGGAAACTCAGTTGCCGCGTAACGTGGCCTTGCCGGATAGGTCTTATAAGGTGACCAAGAGCCTATATGCCACCTCATCCATCGGGTTGCCCGATTGGGTCGACGATGTTGCTCCGGATCTTGGGTGGATGACCCAGCGGTCGAGTTGGATCGGGTACGTGGCGGTCTGCGACGACAGACGGGAGATTGCGCGGATGGGACGACGGGATATCGTTATCGCCCTCCGCGGAACCTCCACTTGTCTCGAGTGGGCCGAGAACATGAGGGCCCAGCTCATTCAGATGCCCCCCACCGAAGAGGGTGGAGAGCAAGCACAGGCAAAGGTGGAGTGCGGGTTTCAGAGCCTCTACAAGACACCCGGGACCCACGTCCCAAGCCTCTCGGACTCTGTGGTCGAAGAAATCAAAAGATTGAAGGAGTTGTACAAGGGAGAGCAACTCAGCATAACCGTCACGGGCCACAGCCTCGGCGCGGCCATCGCTCTATTAGTGGGCGACGAGCTCAAAACTTGCGCCGAAGACATGCCGCCCGTGGCAGTCTTCTCCTTCGGCGGGCCCCGAGTCGGGAACCGGGGTTTTGCAAACCGAATGGAGGAAAAGAACGTCAAGGTCTTACGGATCGTAAACTCGCAAGACGTGATCACAAGGGTTCCGGGTATCTTTGTGGGCGAGGGAGTGCTAGAAGAGAAGCTCAAGAACTCGAAATGGGGAGACATGCTTGACAAGAACATGCCCTTGGCCTACTCCCACGTCGGAACAGAGTTGAGAGTTGACACAAAGATGTCACCCTACTTGAAGCCCAACGCCGACGTAGCTTGCTGCCATGATTTGGAGGCATACTTGCATTTGGTGGATGGGTTCTTGGCATCTAACTGCCCTTTTAGAAAGAATGCAAAGAGGAGTTTAGTGAGATTGCTTCAAGATCAAGGATCTAATGTGAAAAAGTTGTATATCAGTAAGGCAAAAAACTTGAGTAGTTTGAATCTTGAAAGGGAGGGACTTCATATGGCTAGTTGTTTGCCTAGTCCCTCTTCTTAATGCCAAATCAATGAAAAAATTTGCACATATATACTCTCTTTGTCAAATTCGAATTAATTGTTGCAGCCTTAGCAATATCTCCCTCCTGGCCTTGAGGGAAATAGTTTCACCACTATGTAGCTTCCTTGAGATCGAGTTTCAATTTCATTCTTAATTTTCTGTTTGATCTATGAACGTTATAAAATTCTCGATTAAGGCTCGATCACTCCTCTTAAACAAGC
Organism: Rubus idaeus; assembly: GCA_030142095.1. Taxonomy (NCBI): domain Eukaryota; kingdom Viridiplantae; phylum Streptophyta; class Magnoliopsida; order Rosales; family Rosaceae; genus Rubus; species Rubus idaeus. The sequence continues at coordinate 9,598,802 of CM057969.1, forward strand.
AACTAAATTATCAAAGCTAATTTAGTTTAAGATGATGATCGATATATATTACTGAGATGACCCATCCAATGAATGATCAATTAATAATAGCATTTATTCTCATCAACTGCTCCATGATGACTGGAGAAGGGTTAACCAGATATGAGAAGGAAAAGTTGATTGCATCCACACAACATCAACCACAAGTAGGAACAAGTCAAATGGGGAGGATTGGTCACACCATCCATTCAGCACAATATCTTAGCGACCAATTCAAGTATATTATAATAGTTATTGTTGTCGCATTTTAGTTTCTTACAATATCTCACATAATTTGACAAAATATTCAGTCTATCTTTTTCTTTTGAAAGGAATATTCAGTCTCTTTTGTTTCAAGTTGATTATGTAATTGTGACAAAAACAAAACTATCAGAAGGTACAAGCTAGTATACAAAAATTCCATAATAGTAACAACTGAAAAATGCAAAATCACACCAAATATGTGAAGATAAGATAAAATAGCAAAAATAGGTCAAATTATCACAGGTAATACATGCATGACAAGAATTGGGAAACGATGTAAGGACAATATCATAGAGAAACAGTGGCACATATATACCCACCAAATTAATTGAAGCATTCTGATTTTCTCTAACTGTTGGGTCTTGGGAACCATATATTCTCAAACAAAATATGTATATCTTGGTATATGTATAATTGGTTGTATTTGGTTCAAGCCAAATGATGTGTGAGACTTCCTATTTTGAATGATCGCTTCTGAGCCTTCTCCTAAATTGATATATTGTAACACGACCCGAAATTGTGGGATTAATTAAGATTGCTTATATAAATATACAAATCACTATGAACTATGTGTGCGTAGGAAGGTTTTCTTTGCATAGGAAAGTTTTCGCTCTCGTTGCCGCCAATACATCTTACAGATAATGCAGCTAGCTGATGTGTGGTAAGTGGTAACATGTCAAGAACCTTGATTACAAAACATGCAATCTTATCTAGACTAAATCAACAGGGTATACAATTCATGTTGCTGATTGCAACTTGTCACCCTCAATTCATAAAACTTTGACATGCTTTTATTGCTAGCCTGTTTAGTGGGTGGAGAAAAATCTTGAAGGTCTATTAGCTTGCAAAGTTCTACTATAGGGAAAAACACATGACAAGGGCCTGTCTGGTCAACTTTCATCTACTGAGAGACTGACTGAAGCTAAATATCAAGCAAATTAGAAGAGCCTAAAAACAATTTTTTTTCAAACAATTTTTTTGCTGTGAAGAACAAATCTCTTTGTTGCGGCTTTTTAGTTTCCTTCAATATCTCTCATAGAAGAAACAAGATATTGAGTTTTTTTTTTCTTTGCTGATACAGGAAGTATACAAATTAAAGAAACCATATTTTCATCATTTAGCAAGCAACGAAATATAAAACGCCAAATCACCTAATTTATATGAAGACAGATAGCAAAAAGCAAAATTTGTATGTTGAATGACAGGAATAGAAACCCTACCAACTAATTGAAGGATCTGAGTATCTGACTCTTTATATATCTGTATATTGCTAAAAACCATAAACATTTTCTCACCAGTCAAACCAAACCTACCCATCAATCCAAAATAATAGAAACAAAGATTTGTTGTAATCACATTGATATATGTTAAACCTTAATATGGATCGAAGCTAGAAATTAAGAAAATGTAAAAGAAACAATATACAATTTGGTTGTATTTGATTTAAAACCAAAGGCCAAAGAGGACTTCGTATTTGTTTTTAAATGAGACTTACTTCCATGCATGATATTAATTGGGAGAAATTAGAATAAAGCCCTTTCCACTTTTGATTTTTTAATTAAAATTCAGTTGTTTTTTCTTTCCTAGATTTAGTCCTTTGACCAAGAGCCACGTAGATTTGTTTCCATTTTAGGTTCGATGAGTCAGCTCGACAAATTATATTATACCCAAAATGCCCTTTAACTTAAATATCATAAGTTAAAAATTAAAATTAAACATTAAACACACATTGACTTTTTTCATTTGGAAATAAAATTATTCCCTCCCTATAATTGAGTCTCGATTACATTTATAATGATTTTGTTTTAATTTTAACACTACCATTTTAGATTTCATGTGATAGTAGTCATAGTACTATTTATTAGGATTTGTTTTCATCTCTTCATAGTGTTTGTTTTCTGTATATATTGTATGTTCTTCGGTTCTTACAATTCTTTGATTATCTTCTTCAACATTCAAGGTATGTCTCATATTTTTTTTAGTATATTATTAATAGGTACATATTTCGTAGTTTGTTGTGGTATAGATATTGTCTTTGCTTATGTTGGTATAGATAATTGATGTTGATGCATATTGATTTCAAATTATATACTTTTCTCGTTACTCTTAGTTTCGTATCTTGTTAAATTTGAAAGGATGTATTGTAGCATAAAGATCAATTGTTAATTTAAGTACCTACAACTACATATAAAAACCGATCCTCATACATAATTTACCTATAATACATAGACGGAAAACTCATACATAATTTAATTACCTACAACTATGTATAATTTACCTATAATTTACCTATAATTTACCTACATCGACTTATTATTAAATTAATTTACCTACACCACTTATTAATAAATTAATTTACCTACAAAGTACAAAGATAAATTACCTACACTAATCTAAGTAAACTACCTATAGATATTAATTAATTTTTTGAGGGAAATCGATATTAATTAATTAGTCATAGTTTACCTACATAAATATAGGTAATTAACTTTTTAGGGTTTAATTACATACCTACACCTTAATCCGTGCATATTTGTTTTAATTGTTTGGTTTTTTTTTTTAAATTTCGTGTAAATAAATAAATTTAATAAAAATTTGAATAATAAACTTAAATTTAGATACTAATGACTTTTGATGAAATTTTGAATGATATCATTAAATGTAGAAATTTATTACATGACTAATAATAATGGAAATAATAATGGAATTTGAATAATAAACTTAAATTTAGGGATTTAAATTAAATGTTGATTTATATTCTGATAATGGCACATTCTGTAAATAATTTCAAAAATATGGAAGAAAGATATCCAGTGTGGCATCTATAATTTAATGTTGGATCAAAACTAATAAGAAAAAAGTCAAAGGATTAGACCTTGTAAAATATAAATGATAAGGATGTTTATCTAAATATCCCGTTTCTGAAAATGAAAAAGATACAAATAACTAATAATAATGGAAATTTGAATAATAAACTTAAATTTAGGGATTTAAATTAAATGTTGATTTATATTCTGATAATGGCACATTCTGTAAATAATTTCAAAAATATGGAAGAAAGATATCCAGTGTGGCATCTATAATTTAATGTTGGATCAAAACTAATAAGAAAAAAGTCAAAGGATTAGACCTTGTAAAATATAAATGATAAGGATGTTTATCTAAATATCCCGTTTCTGAAAATACATAGACGGAAAACTCATACATAATTTAATTACCTAAACCCTACATAATTTACCTATAATACATAGACGGAAAACTCATACATAATTTAATTACCTACAACTATGTATAATTTACCTATAATTTACCTATAATTTACCTACATCGACTTATTATTAAATTAATTTACCTACACCACTTATTAATAAATTAATTTACCTACAAAGTACAAAGATAAATTACCTACACTAATCTAAGTAAACTACCTATAGATATTAATTAATTTTTTGAGGGAAATCGATATTAATTAATTAGTCATAGTTTACCTACATAAATATAGGTAATTAACTTTTTAGGGTTTAATTACATACCTACACCTTAATCCGTGCATATTTGTTTTAATTGTTTGGTTTTTTTTAAAATTTCGTGTAAATAAATAAATTTAATAAAAATTTGAATAATAAACTTAAATTTAGATACTAATGACTTTTGATGAAATTTTGAATGATATCATTAAATGTAGAAATTTATTACATGACTAATAATAATGGAAATTTGAATAATAAACTTAAATTTAGGGATTTAAATTAAATGTTGATTTATATTCTGATAATGGCACATTCTGTAAATAATTTCAAAAATATGGAAGAAAGATATCCAGTGTGGCATCTATAATTTAATGTTGGATCAAAACTAATAAGAAAAAAGTCAAAGGATTAGACCTTGTAAAATATAAATGATAAGGATGTTTATCTAAATATCCCTTTGTGGCAAATGTTGGGCTTTCAGTTTATTATTCCTGTTTACTTTCTTAAAAAGATACTAAAACGTTGCTTCACTTTGTTTCTGAAAATGAAAAAGATACAAATAACTGATAAAAAAAATTACAGATTGCTCTGAGTACCCTAGGCATGCACATACAGGCCATGGAGGGTTGTCTACATAGAACCGGTTTCCTCCGTCTCCATGGCTATTCTGGCAAGCAGGTTGGCCGCCTCATTGGCGTCAAATTCGGGCTTCACACAGCGGAACTGCACCTTTCAGCCTTGGTCAAATTTTTCGGCTCCTGAAGGCACCTAGCCACCAGCTCCCTCGTCGCTTCATTCGTTGGAGGGATCTGGCCTGAGACCACTTGCCGCTAAACCAATAGAACAAGTCAAGGCCATCAACGCTGCCTCTGTAGTCTGTACTGGACCTTGCATTCTTACCCGCAGGTCCTGCGTACAGAGCTTTAAAATCTTATTAAAGCTTGCTTTCCATTTTCTTCATACTCTGGTAAATCATTGATCCGATAAGATCTCATAAGCTATTGAGGAACCACCATTTTCTCTTTCTTATTATAAGAAAGCCGGTGTTTATTTCCTCCATTATCTTCAATCTCATGCACTTTCTTTTCCCCATGCCACCAATATGAAATATATCCAGGGGAGAAAAAGAGAGTGCTCAAGAATTAAAAACAAAAAACATATGATCTAAAGATCGACCTAGCTGAAATGTACTACACGAGAAAGAAAACTCAACTTGAAAATAAGACCTGTACTATACAAATCAGGAGGTAAAAGAAAAGTGTCCAGAAGATAAAATAACAGAAGAGAAGACTAGAAGAGAGAAAACCCTCGAAACTAAGATGTATACTATAGGTGAAGGATTTCTATGGAAAATGACTTACACAGTAGCTCTAGGTCCCTTATTTATAGCATTGTGTTGAGTAGGTACGTACGTATTGGCATATTGTATTGGCTTTGCATGTCTAGATTCTATGGGCCAACAAATTTCATGAAATAGTTTCCATACAAGATCCATGTATAAATGGTATCTGGTGAAACCAGAATCCAAATCCATGACAATTTCATTTTGAAACTTTTCAGGAAAAATAATGAACTAATTACTATAACTATAATCAAAATAACATTTAAGGAGCACGCGCATACAAATTTTCTTTTTTAAGAAAAAAAAAAGTTGAGTATTTGCTAACGTCAACTAGACTCTAATCACGTTATACCGGGTTAAACTCGACTTTAATATAAAGAAAAAGTGATACTCTCTATTTGTAGAAATATTTATTTATACGGTCGTTAGACGCGTTTATGATCAACATATATGGCATTTGATAATCATTTTCACAAAAATATTAATAAGAAAAATAATAATGTCTAGTCTCGCTGCACTCTTGGGCCGTAGAGTTGGTGTTTGTGGGCTTGCTTATTAGGCCTGTTAATGGTTTTATTTTTGTCTCGCGTCTGTGCTTCCCCTTCTGCGTAGGGTGGACTCACATGCTAATAAGTTAGGGCTCGAGTTAAAGTTTATTATTTTCGAGTTCTAAGTGCGTCAAGTTATTGTGTTACTTGAGTTATATAATATCCAACGTGGTTTTACTTTGGCGGTGATTATTTCTTTTGTTCTCATATATGAGTGGTCACCATGTATACTATTACCTCTCACTATCAATAAATGGATGCTTTCTATAATAAAAAAATCATATAAAGAAAAAAATTCTTTCAAGATTTTATTGTCACAAAGTAAAGTAGATCGATAAAAATGCATTTTTATCAACCGTTGGTCGTTAGACAATTTTGTACATCATTTATTATAACATTTTCATTCTATACGTACTACAAAATTATATATTCAAAAACTATTTTTGAGAAACAAATGATATCATTAAAATCAAAGGCCATGACGGCATCATATATCAATTCCCTAGGCTTAAACCCAACAATTTTGAAGGTATAGCAAATTAACAAATACCAATCATTCTGCTGGTAGCTTCTTAATTTATTCAAAAAAAGGAGTCTACAAGGAGGACATTCACCAAGAAAACTAAATCCAACTAGAGAGATAGGTATAGGGAAGCTGTTGGAGCAAAAAAATGCTCAATTTTCCCTAAACTAGAGAAAAAATAAATTATAGGGAAATTGTTGGAGATGCTCTAAAAAACTAAATTACATCTTGGCTAAAAAAAAAAAAACTAAATTACATTTTTCTTTCGTCCTTATAACTTGGGCAAGGAGTAGCAAAAGCAGCAACGGGATGGGTGAACCTCACACAATTTCATCTTGAAACTTTTTTAGAACAATAGTTAAGTTAAATCAAAATAACAAGGCTTAAATGCCTACCATCAGAGGATAAATCGAATGATTTTGTCTAGGGTTCTCTCTCAAACCTTGAGGCGAATTGTATCAGGCGGGCTCATCCGGCGGCGCCCTCTTATCAGTCTTGGTCCTTGGCCTTGCTGGTATGGGTTGGTTGCTGCCGGATGGGTGTTTTGGTGTTAGGTGGGTTGTTAGAGGTGTTATATTCTCTTCTTTTTTCTGGGTGGCGGCGGCGGCATGTCCAACAAGAGATCGGATCTTGTTTTGGCTACGAAGGATGCGATGGTGGCTTTGCTCCGTGGTCCGGTGTTGGCGACGAGCGGATCGTATGGGATCATGGTGGTTGGGAGTTTGGGATTGGGTTTCTCTCTGTGTATGGCCGTTTGGCTTGAACGGATTGGGTTGGTGTTTGGTGACTAATCTGAAGGGTGGTTTGCCGGTTGGATCTGGGTTTGTTGGCAGTGGAACGTAGTGGCTGTTCTGGGTCTTTCTTGGAAGGCTTTAGGCTGGTGGTGGTGGAGGGTGGGTGGTCAGATGGTGTGGTGGTGGAATTTACAGGGCTGTTTGAAAAGGAGATGTCTGTTGAAGTTCAATTTCATGGGAGAATCTGATTTGGCCTACTTCATCCAGATGGTGAAGATTGTTGGTGAACCGTTGTCTTATGCTCGAGGAAGGGAGGTGGATTGTGGCTGGTTTTTGTCGTATTTCTTTAGGGTCTTTGTTTTGGTTATTATTGTTTGGTTAGGGTTAATAAGTCCCTACTCTCTTGAGCTAGGGTTTGGTTTTATTGCAGGGCCATGGTTATGGCGTTATTCCTGGGGACTAATTGTTTCAAATTCGGTATGCTTTTGTCGTCAATATGCTGACATACGATCCTTGCACGTGGTCTGGTATGTTTTGGAGCGCGGTGTAGAAGAGGGCGTTGTCTTTCTGGCTGTTGTCTATGAGGTGTTATCGGGACTCTCAGGATTATTCTTCATCGGAGCCTGCGAGACGTTCTTGTGGTTCGGTGGGCCTTTTTGGCTCTTTGGTTGTTTTTAGCTCAGAACCAATATTATTTCTAGGGTGTGCGTGATTCTCCAACTTTCGGATTGTGGGTGGGGAGATACCCGCCCCATGTTTTGTAATCTCTCATTATTGAATAAAGGTTATCTTTTCTCAAAAAAAAAACAAAAAACAATTCATGAAATATATTTATACTTTGACTTTGGAATTTTTAGCTAACTCAAAAAAAAAAAAATCCTAGCTAGTTCCGTCCCAGGGTACACTTCAATATATCTTATTAGGTTTTTTAAATAATACAAATTGAATGATTAGCATAGAATGGACAGATTAATAAGAATCCCATCAATTAGAAAAGTTACAGGAATTTACAGTGGAAGTAGTGTCTCACTGTCTCTCCTTCATTTCAATGAATAATTCAACGATTACAAATTTACAACCAATTATTACATCCAAACGTTTTCTTTCTTAAAATGAAAAAGATGCAAATAACTGATACAAAGGAATTACAGATTGCTCTGAGGACCCTAGGCGCATACAGGCCATGGACATCGATCAGCATCCAAAATTGTAGCTATTTCGGCTGGAGGGTTGTCTACATAAAACCAGGTTTCCCCCGTCTCCATGGCTATTCTGGCCGGTAAGCAGGTTGGCCACCGCATTGGCGTAAGGTTCAGGTTTCACACGTACATCAGAACTGCACCTTTCTCAGATTTTTTGGCTCCCTTGTCACTTCATTTGTTGGAGGGTTCTGGCCTGAGATCAAAGAGATCATATATAGTTTCATTTTCTCCCTCTATTTCGAGGGAATCTGAGCATCTCCTTCAATAGCACAAGTCAAGGCCATCAATGCTGCCTCTGTACTGTACCTTGCACTATTACCTACATAACCTGCATACATAGCTTTAAAATCTGCATTGTGATCTCTCAAAATGCAGCAAGAAAATAGAAGCGAGAGAGCTCTATTTTCTTCATATATACTCTGGTAAATCATTGATCCGATAAGTTCTCATAAGCATTTGAGGAACCACCATTTCTCTTTCTTATTATAAGAAAGCCGGTGTTTATTTCCTCCATTATCTTCTCATTCACTTTCTATTCCCCACCAATATGAAATCCAGGGGAGAAAAAGAGAGTTCTCAAGAATTCAAAAAATATTATCTGAGCCCTAGGACGACCCAGCTGATACTACACGAGAAAGAAAACTCAACTTGAAAAGTTGAAAATAAGACTTGTACTATACAAATCAGGAGGTAAAAGAAAAAGTGTCTGGAAGACTGAAATAAGAGAAGAGAAGATAGAAAACCTCGAAAGTAAGATGTATATACTAGCACTATGCCAAAAAATGCATCAGACGACACACATCAGACGACATATGATGTGTTTTCTGTCGCCTGAATTTCTTAGACGACATATAAATTAAATCTGTTGTCTGAATGTGACGTAATTCGTTATAGTTTTCATTTAGAAATTTGGGTAGATTTCAGACGACAGATAACTGTTGTCTGATGAACTTCGCGAAATTTAGCTGGACCTTTTTTTTCGCCAAAGTTTTCAGTCAATTTTTTTCCCACACTTGGACATTTTGTTTCCCTCTCACTTTACTAGCCTAGCTACTTTTTTTTTTTTGAACAATACTAGCCTAGCTACCTCTTTCAGTCTTTCCCCCTTTCCCCCTTTAAGAAAATACGATTTCTTCTCTCTCGCTCTTCGTCTTCTTCAGTCTTTAGCCTGCTCTCTTGGGTCTTCCTAAATTCTGCTCCTTTCATCTTCACCTTGACCATTAAAGCTAGTTGAATCCTCTGAACCCGTATGGCCCAGATCCCTTTTCAAATTCAACTCTACTCTATCAAATTAACTCGTATGACCATTAAAGCGATTTTCAGAAATCTGACGTCGTCGCAAGGACAGATCCGGGGCTTGTGACGGGGGCGTCGAGGAAGAGGAGCATAGTGATGAACTTGGCGATGTGATGTCTGGACCACCGCTTCAGCTCGTCGGTGTCGCCAGCTCTCTTCCCAATCATCTCAAACCATTAGCTGAACATATGAGGTCTGTTTCTAATCGAACTTATCCAACAGTAGATTCTCCAAATCAAGGTTTACAACTGGACCATCTTCATCGGATGGTATAGCCCGCCCACCCCAAATGTTGTCTATCTTTTTATCTGTTTATCTGTATTCGACATGTCTCAATCATCAATTCGGTTTCGATTTTGTGGGATTCAGGTACCCAATTCGTTTTTTTTTTTCATTTTTGTGGGTGTCAGGTCACAAATTTGATTTTTTTTACTGGATTTTGTGGGTTTCAGGGTTCAGGTATTGTATCTTATTGTCGAACACCCACTGCTGCTGGCTCAATCCGGGGCGGGTTTGGAGATTGTTCATGGTCTTGATTTCTTGTTTATGGGCATGCTTTACATTACCGTGGAATATTGTTTTTATAATTTTATTGCTCTTTTTAAGGCTGTCGGGAGTTTCGTGCTCTTCAGCTTATTGGTTTTGGAAATCTACTTATTCCTTTCAATCATCTTTTTTCTTTCCCAAAACCTATTGTGAGATTATTGTTTTTATGGTTATTTATTAGGATTTGGCTGGTACTTTGTATGGCTGCAAGTGCTGGTACTCTTCAGCTTTATTGGTTTGTGCTATCAACTCGTTCTTTGTTCACCTTCATTTTTTTTTCTCAACATATTTCTCAGATTCGTTTTATTAAGCTTCCTGCTATGGTTTAGATGGATTATGGTTGTTATTGGTGTTCTTTTAGGAGGATTTTGGCTGCTGTGTCGGTAATGGCTGATATAACAAGCAGGAGTTGGTCTTCAACTTAGTTTGTTTCACTGATCAACTCTATCCTTCTTATTAACATTGACTGATGTGTCTCTCTTTTTGTGTATGTGTGTGTGTGTGTGTGTGTGTTCATGATATATTTTATTTATGTGTATCAGGGTGTGGCTACTGAGCAGGAGTTTGTGTGCTCTGGAATTGTTGGTTTTTTGGTTCTGCCATCGATTTGTTTCTTAAATTCTTTGTTCGATCTTTTTCTAAATCTTTTGTGATTTCTTTTCCAAATGTAGGGTATCTTTACTGAAAGGTTTTTATTTGTTTTCTGCAGGGATCGGTGTTGGCATTTACAGATGAAGTGGTTCTACCTGCTAGTCTTGTTTTTGATGCATTAAGGGAGCTTGGGAATGGAGCTACTGATAAGTGTGAACCTCAAATTGGCCCTTAAGTGTCTTCCTTGAGTAGGTGTTCCTTGCTCCTTTTTTTTACTTAATGTTGCGGCGTCTGTATTATTGGCCAAGTTGTGTGAGTTTTATCTTCCATCTACGTGTCTGAGATTAGCTGTTGATTTGACTTCTTAGTGGAGCTTGTATGTATCTGTGTGCATGCATACACCACACACTTCATACAGATTTGGCATTCTAAATTTGGGCAAATTAACAGTTCATCTATTGTGGTGTTGGTATGGAAAACGAGTCGGAGATGGATTCAATTTTTTGGGTGTATTATTGTAATGTATTTTTCGTGTCTTCTCATATCATCTGTCTATACTTGTCAATTGATGAGATTTTGCTATTTAAAGTATCAAATTTCAGGTTATGATGAATACCAATAGAAGTACATTGGGGCCTTGTAAGTATAGTTGTTCTAAATATTGTTTGGACAGAAGATAAATTATAGGTGTAAGTATTGGGAGGATTTCTGTGTTTGAGCTCACTTGCTGATCCTCAAGGTTTGTAATTATGGATTTCAGTATCCTCCTTTAAAGTTTTGCATGATTTTACTAAGTTTTATTGATACATGAAACATGGTGTCTCTTTCTTTAATCATATTGTTGTTTAAATGACATTAATGTTGTCCATATGTGGTATGATTTATTTTTTTTGGGTTCTTGTTGTAGAAACAATGAGGTCTAGATAGCTTTATTATGATTTTTCAGCCTTAAATGTTTTATATATTAAAATAAGAGGAAAACATCTAGAGTGTTGTTGTTCTGATATGGTCTTATCTGAAATTGTTGTGTCATTACCCTCATATTTTAGATCTTATTTGAACAAGTTTACTGCTCAGGTTATCATTATTTGCCTGCATGCATCAGTCATAACAGAGAGTTCAGATCCTGCCTCTTTGTTTCTTTATGTATTTTAATGTCTTATATATGGATATAAATGTTGACCTTTCCTCTGTACATATTATTTTGTTGCAGATATTTTGATGTGTAATGTTGCCAAGAGACTGCCAAAAGAGATGATGCACCATGTAGTCAAAAATGGGAAGCTGTACTAGATGACCATTATCTTTGCGAGCTTAGTGGCAAAGAAGAAAAATACCCAGGAAGGAGAGATGTCATAAGGAAGCACATACCGTACTAGCAGCTGCAACTGCTGTTTGGTTCTTTATTTCTACCTTTCATGTGTAACATGCTTCAAGCTTCATTTGTGATTGCTTCCGAAGCAATTGTATGTATACTGATAAACTTTTAATATAAATTAAAGTTATATTATGAAATTGCAACAAGCAAAGAATTAAATTAATTTTTTTTATTTAGAATGATATCAAAGATGGCGTGCATAAATGTTATTCACGATGTGCATTTGGGCAATTATATGTTGTTTGATAGTAAATCAGACGACAGTTTGTGAAAAGTCTATGTTGTCTGATAGTAAATCAAACAACAGTTTGTGAAAAGTCTCTGTTGTCTGATAGTAAATTAAACGACATTTTGTGAAAAGTCTATGTTGTCTAATAGTAAATTAGACGACAGTTTGTAAAAAGTGTCTGTTGTTTGATAGTAAATCAGACGACAGAGAATGTCTGTTGTTTGATTGTATATCAAACGACGGAGAAGGTTTGTTGTTTGATAGTGCTAAGAGATATCAGGCTACTAGACTACAGAAATGAACTTCATCAGACGACAGAGTTGCTCTGTCGTCTGAAGCATTTTGTGGCATAGTGTAGGTGAAAGATTTCTATGGAGGATGACTTACATTGTAGCTCTAGGTCCCTATTTATAGCATTGTGTTGAGTGGGTACATATTGGCATATTGTATTATCGAAGAGTCTTGCACACACCCACGTATATATACATACACCTCAACCAAAAATATATATTTTAATAGTCAGTTTTCAATCCCAGCCGTCCTTATGATCCAACCCTCCATTATGTGGTTAGTCATAGTTAACAGTCAACATCTCCTGGACCAAAAAAAAAAACCAAAGTTAATCGATGAGGTATAATATTAGAAAAATAAAAAGTTGTTTGGAAATCTCAACTCTCTCAGCTACAGTACCAGGGGCTTCCTCCGGCGGTTTCTTCGTCTCGCGACCACCATTGACCTCAACACCGGTCTCATTCTCTTCGTCTCCTCGAACTCTTCATCCTCATACCAAGTTTTCTCACTGAGGCTCAATGTTGAAGGGGAATCGAAGCATGAATAGTTGGATCGTTCTCCGATCATGATCTCGTTTTCCGGCCAAATTGATCGGCTATACCTAGTGGGTTTTGAAACTCTCTTCACGGCGAACCCAGCGCCACCAATTTCCTCCATCGATTCTTCCTAGATTGGGAGACTATGGGATTTGAAATTCTAGGGAGGGAGAGAGAATAAGGTTTTTGCTTTTTGCTGGGCTGGTTTCGGTGAAGGAAGAAGGAGAGAGAATAAAAAATTTCGATCCCTCAACCACGTGTCAATCTTGACCAACTAACGATTGTAACAATACTAACGGGCGCGTGGTTGGGTATATATATACTTAGGTGTGTGCAAGAATCTTCGATATTGTATTGGTATTGTCTAGATTCTATGGGCCAACAAATTTTATGAAATAGTTTCCATACGAGATCCATATATAAATGGTATCTGGTGAAACCAAAATCCAAATCCATGACAATTTCATTTTGAAACTTTAAGGGAAAATAATGAACTAATTTCTATAACTATGATCAAAATAACATTTAAGAAGCCCACGCATATAGATTTTCTTATTTAAGAAAAAGAAAGTTGAGTATCTGCTAATATCAACTAGACTCTAGTCACGTTGTACCGGGTTAAACTCGATTTAAATATAAAGAAAAAGAAATACTCTCCGTTTGTAGAAATGATTATTTATATGGCATATGATAATCATCTTTAAAAAAATATTAATAAGAAAAATAATAATGTCTAGTTGAACTCGATTCATATAAAAAAAATGCTTTCAAAGTTTTGTGCAAATTCCACTGTCACGGAGTAAAAAGCATATCGATAAAAATGCATTCTTATAAAGCCGTTGGTTTTTAGACAATTGTACATTATTACATTCCCCCTTGTATTCTTCCTCTAATAATAATTGATTGGGCCCGTTTTCAAAAACAAAAAAAATTAGATAATTATACATTATTATAACATTCTCATTCTATACGTACAACAAGTTTATTCAAAAGAGAAAAACTTTCATATGATACTTGAACTATAATCAAATGCAATTTTTGGTACCTGAACTTTCAAAAGGAACTTGGTGATACCTGAACTATGCCTCTGTTAGCCATTATAGTACCTACCGTTAAATATTCCGCTAAGTGCTTATGTGGCATGGGTAAAACAGTAATTTTATTTATTTTGAATTTGCAAAATAAATTATACAAAAACAAAATTAGAAATGTTATCCAAAATTCAAGACTAAAAATAAGAAAAATTATTTTTATTTTATAATATAATTTATTTCTAATTTTTATGTTTTTAATATAATTTATTACCATGCAGGTGGTTTTCTTATTAATTAAAAAATAAAAATAATCTATACTAAAAAAAGTAATTTAAATTTTTATTATATTAAAAAATGATAATTTATTTTGATTTTAAAATTTAAATAAATTATACAAAAAAAAATTTAAATAACTTATCCACAATTCAAGATTAAAACTGAGAAAAATTATTTTTATTTTTATAATATAATTTATTGTCAATTTTTATGTTTTTAATCTAATTTATTACCATAGGTGGTTTTGTTATTAATTAAAAAATAAAAATAAACTATACTAAAAAAGTAATTTGAATTTTTATTATATTAAAAAAATGATAATTATTTTGATTTAAAAATTTAAATAAATTATACAAAAAATAATTTAAATAATTTATCCCAAGATTAAAAATTAGAAAAATTAGAAAAATTATTTTTATTTTTATAATATAATTTATTGCCAATTTTTATGTTTTTAATATAATTTATTACCATAGGTGGTTTTATTATTAATTAAAAAATGGAAAAAACTTATGTCCGACCTGGGTCGGACCTAATGTGTCTGACCCCTCTCATTTTTGTTATATTCGATAATCTATTTTCATGATCTGAACCGTTCATCTTTTAAATCAATATTTCAAGATCATGCCTGCAAAAATATCATCCAAATTTAAGATCATTAACTCATCCATTTATTGAAAGTTAATATCAAACAAATGAACGGTTTTGGTAAAAGTTAATATTCTCATTAATAACCGTTCATTTGTTTAATGCAATTGCATGAGTAAACGATTTTCGTTTTAAATGATTTTTTGCAGGCATGATCTTGAAATGTTGATTTAAAGGATGCATGAACAGTCAGATCATGAAAATAGATAATCGCATGTAACAAAAAATAGAGGGGTCGGACACATTAGGTCCGACCCAGGTCGGACATAAGTATTTTCCTTAAAAAAATAAAAATAAACTATACTAAAAAAAGTAATTAAATTTTTTATTATATTAAAAAATGATAATTTATTTTGATTTTAAAATTTAAATAAATTATACAAAAAAAGATTTAGATAATTTATCCACAATTCAAGACTAAAAATGGGAAAAATTATTTTTATTTTTATAATATAATTTATTATCAATTTTTATGTTTTTAATATGATTTATTACCATGTAGGTGATTTTATTATTAATTCAAAAATAAAAAATAAAAAACTATATTAAAATGCCACATAAGCACTTAACGGAATATTTAACGATATGTACTATAATGGCTAACGGAGACATAGTTCAGGTATCACCAGTTTTCTTTTGAAAGTTCAGGTACCAAAAATTGCATTTGGTGATAGTTCATGTACCATACAGAAGTTTTTCTCTTATTCAAAAACTGTTGATTGCAACATGATATGATATGATATGTATTATAGCATTTTAACATCACATTGTACTATTTCTTACCAAATGGAAATAGTTCAATGTGTATAAGATATATTCATGGAAGGTGTGACCAATCCTCCCCGTTTGAGTGTTTCATATCATACACAACATGAAACACTTGCTATAGTCTATAGGAATGTGTATGAGTGTATGAGATTCCTATAATCCCATTTCGCGAAACAAACGCCTGCTCACACCTATTCTCCTGAGGCATCTGCTGGTTCCAGGAATTGTTCAACTTAAACTTAGAATCAGGTAGCATAATGCAAAAAGGATTCTGTTCATTGCTGAAACTAGGTACAAGTTGGCCACAAATGTCGAATAATATGCGTGTATGTGTTATAGCTAGCTGTGTACTGATTATTGTTGGCTTTCATATATGCTCCAAATCTCATCTTTCTCAAAAAAATTGTAGATCTTGATTAAACAATGGAAGTGTGTATGAGATTCCTGGAACCCCATTTCGCGAAACAAAGGCTAGCAAATGGCTTCCGCTCAATCCTAACTAAGGATAATATATGGAGAAATCCAAGGGTTGTTTCAACTTAATGGCAACCATGTATATATGTAGCATAATATATTGAGGCTTCTGCTATAAATCATGTTTTAGAAACCAGAAGTATAAACCTCCTTTTACCCCTATTCCTATGGTGTATTTGTGGTTTGCAGTATGTATTACATAAAAGATGAATCTGCACCTTTCTTAACCTGGAATTTCAATGCTAACAAGACCCTCATATTAACTTGGCAATCACAGCGCAGCCATTATGCAAACACCTTACAGAGAACTAGAGGAGGAACTGATAATCAGTATGAATCCATAATTTGTGCAGAACTACAAGATATATACATTCTATGATGCAGAACTCACAATTTTCCCAAGCTTATCTTTCCTTTAACTTCATCAGACCGAAGTAGAACCATAGCCGATCTGCACATGTCGTCTAAGATCTCAAAGACACACAGGTTCACTCACAGCATTGCAAGGAAGGATAAGATATAAGACTACACCAGATGTATTAGACTGTCGAAAGGTTCCCAAAAAGAAGAAGGTAGTACTATCCATTAATAACTAATACATGGCAATTAAAAAATAAGGTCTATTACCTCTACAAGATATAGTAGTGCTTCTTCACAGTTTCAGTGACATTCCAAGTGACCTTCATTCCTTTAGGGAACACAACCAAATCACCAGCCCCAATTTCGAAAGATCCTTCATGCCCGTCAACGTGTACATTCACCTTCCCATCTAGCAGATATATAGCTTCTGTAGCAGTGACAGTCCATGGAAATTTGCTTGGGCCACATCCCCACCTATCAATGAATTCACAATTTACATTGTAAAAGAATAACAGCCTCTTAAAAACAATCAAGAAAAAGGTCATCTATCTAATCAACATAGTTGCAGCCTTAGCATTGTACCTCATCAACAAATGAGTCTCACCACTCAGTACTTCCTAGAGAAATTCAATATCATCCTATATGTTCTAATTCAATCTGTGAACTTATTCGGCAGATAGTATAATTCATGGCATTTACTGATACTGTAGCGTTCTCCTGGTCACCTGAGGAATCTAATCTGGTGATGGAGAGCAAACCAGAGAAGCTAAAGATCCATTATTTAACTCCTTTATTTCAAAACTATAGGTCAGGAAGCAACTGATTGCTCACTTGCAGGGTTAGATCCACAGGGTGATGCAACATTGGAAGCTGTGGTCTATGACATTCGAGTCGCTGCAAACCAAATGTCATGCTATGATATTTTCTCACATCCCTCCATCACGTTATATGGCCGGTCATTTGATTGCATCTCATTCTTCTAGATGGGATAAAGGTTGTGCTGGGGATAATATGATGCCAAGTTGGTTGTTGTCTATTTTTGACAATGATGTAATCCTTTCTTGATGAATGAACAAATCACCATTATCGTTTGAAAGGGAAAAAAAATAAAAAATAACACAGAGTGAAACATAGCCGAGTTCATATAAAGGATTGTGAGAAGTGGAATCTATTATGTTTAGTGCTCAATTGTAATTGAATTTGCTACTGTCTCAAATGTAGCATTGATTCTCCTCTTCACAAGCTATTGGCAGCACTCATTTCTTGGTCTACCATGGTTAGTCTCAAATGATAAAAAAGAATGAGTATCGTCAAAAAACAGAAACAAAATCTCTAGCCAGGTGATTGAAGGATCTGATTTAAATTTTCTACATTTTTTTTCACAGTCATCACAACAAGAACACCCATCGTCGAAAATATTAGACAAAGATTTGGTATCATCAAAACATAAATGTTAACCATATAAACTTTGAAGAAAATATGAGAAAACGTAGAGTTGAAGGATCCATACTTGGGCCATTTTGTGACTCCAAGCTTCGTCAATTTGGATAGAGAGGGATTCGTATCAAGCTTTACACCAAATGTGTTGGTGGCCATTAATTGGGTTTCTTCATACCAAATTGAGGGACTGATTACTTCTGGTGCTGTGAAGATGCGGGAGAGATATAGAGGGATTCCAATGAATAGTATCAGAGATACAGATGGATTGCTTAATCTCCTTTGATAATAGAAAACCAAACATCGCCTCACCAACTGCCAATTTCTCTTTCTGGGAATTAAGAAACTTTTCTGAAACTTAAATTCACCAGAAAAAAGGAAACGATATTACAATTTGGATAGTCCGAGGACCATAGTGGAGTCTTTCTCTTTTTGCTTGGGCTATTAACGAAAATTACAATTTGATTATATTTACTTTTAACCAAAGGATATATGTTTGTAACCAACAAGAAAAAACAAAAGATTATGGACTAGACCAAATTAATTTGAGCTATGTGATCGGACCACAACTCCACAAGTTTATTAGATTTTGATATTTTTATCCATGCCTCCTAAATTACTACATTAATCACATTTCGTATAGGCATTTTGATTGTCTGAAATGTGTAGAACTGCAAATATTCAGTGATGCAGAACTCAAATGAAACAGAACAGTTCCTTGTTTGTACTCAATTGAACCAAGTAAATTAACAGCAACGAGAGCATAACATAGGAATGTCAGAGGTATTACTCGTCCAATGTAAAATTAAAAGTACCATCCAGTTGATACATGCCATGCTTACTTACTAAAAGCAGTTGAAAAATAAGACGCGCTACTTTTCCAAGCTATAGTGCTTGTTCACACCTTCGATGACATCCCAAGTGACCTTCATTCCTTTAGGGAACACAACCAAATCACCAGCCCCAATCTCGAAAAATCCTTCAACCCCGTCGACTTGTACATTCACCTTCCCCTTTAGCAAATACATGGTCTCTGTAGCAGTGAACGTCCATGGGAATTTGCTTGGACCACATTCCCACCTGTTCATGGATTCACAATTGGGATCATTGCAAAAGACCAACAGCTTTTACAAAATGAATTAAGCAAAGTGCGAGGAACCATTTAATATAAGGCTAAAAACCAGCTACATGGATGGACCTAATAGGCAAAACCAAGTACATAAGCTTCAGTAAACTCTGACACTGAATAGTAACTATTCTGATGCAGAATATTGCTGAGTATGTGTAGTGCTGAATATAAGATCAGCAAAATTTTATAACACTATATAGCCTAATGCAACATGAGCTAAATATGCAGCATCAGCAGCAACAGCTCCAATTTGACAATTATTCTTACAAGTAAAACTACACATGACAGGATCAGATTAACAGGGACAGCCCGCAAATGCGTACATACAAAATGCATACAAATTCAAAATGTACAAGTACCAGCATTCATTCCGTTTCTTTATAATAGCACAGAGACGTGACTTCCAATAGTTTCTCTTTTAAGAAGAGAAAAAAGTTCTATTGAAGAACAACATAGCTGGAACTACCATGCCTGAAACAAGTTGTCCTCCAAAGTGAGAAGAAGAGTTGGAACAAAATGAAGGTGTCCTCCTCAGGGTGCTAGCCATATTCAAATAGTTAGAGCCTTAGCAAGGTACCTCATCACGGAAATATAGCTTCCCTACTCTGTATCTTCCTAGCAAGATTCTTCCAAGAGAATTTCGATATCCTCTTATATGGACTAATTCAACCTATGAATATGTTGGTCTAAGAGCATTAATATACTACATTTAGGGAAGGATTCATTGCCTTGATGTGATAGACCAAGCTTCTGGTCTGAAACTAAATTGAATGAAGCATATGAGTGAGAGAAGTGGAATATCATTAACGTAAGTGCTTGATTGTGATCTATTTTACTCCTCTCCATGGCTATGAAAAAAAGGGTCTGAGCTGATGAGGTACTCTAAACTGTAACAATAACTCTCCTCTTCACAAGCTATTGGAAACCTTCATTTCTTGATCTATCATGATAGTCTCTTTATCCCCATGGCTTTACAATTTTTTTTTGGTCATCCAGAACAGTATGATAGAAGAATGGACTAACAATATCATTAGAAAACCAGAAACAAAGTTTCTACGGAGTAATTGAAGGATCTGATTTTCTACTACCTCACCAAAAACCATAAGAGATTCCACAGTGGTCAAACCAAGCATACCAATCATCCAAAATATTAGAAACAATAACTCTATGCTGTAACTATCTGATGCAACTATCGCCAAACTTCCAGAGTATCGCAAGCCAAGCATACCCATCATCCAAAATATTAATTACAAAAACTCTATCGGGAAATTGAAGGATCTGATGTTCTATAACAATCTCCAAACAATAACCATTTTCACCCTTGTCAAATTAGTACACCCAAAATACTAAAAAGTGTCTACCCAGAAATTGAAGGATCTGACTTTTCATAACTCTCCATAAACCATAATTATTTCCACACTAGTCAAACCAACCATACCCATCATCTAAAATATTTAGAAACAAAAACTCTATCCAGTAATTAAAGGATCTGATTCTTAAAACTATCTCCGAAAACGATGAGCATTTTCACTCTAGTTGAAACCAAGCATACCTATCATCCAAATTACTAGAAGCAAAAACTACCCAGAATGATATGGTTTCTATAACATAAACATTTCCACACTAGTCAAACCAAGCATACACATTCCCCCAAAAATAATCAAAACCAATCATACCCATCATAAAAAAAATATTAGAAACAAAGATTTGTTGAAATCAAAAAATAAATAATAAACCTTCTAAACTAAAAACAAAAGATAGGAGAAAGTAAAGGTAAAGAGACATACTTGGGCCATGTGGTGACTCCAAGCTCAGTCAGTTGGGATTGAGTGGGATTCTTTTCAACCTTCACACCAAATGTGTTGGTGGCCATCGGGGTTTCTTCAGGCCGGGAGGAACTGATTTCTTTTGGTCCTGGTGCTGTGAACTTGAGGGAGAGATACAGAGGGACTACGATTACTAGTATTACAGATAAAGAGATGTAGAGGGATCGCTTAATTGGCTTTGTTAATAAAAACTGAAACATGGCCTCAGCTGTTTCACCAATGCCAGTTGCAGTTTCTGGGAAGTGAGGGACTTTTGACTTGAGTATGTTTTTTTCGTTATTTAAGCGCGCTTAATATACAACTTGGGCATCAATCGTGGGGAACCCCGAACACAGTCAACACACACACTTGTTTCTTTCTGTTTTTTAGAAAAAATAATTGTTACGTCGAATAGTGAATGAAGTCCATTATTAATTATTTACTCAAACTTGAAATATAGGAAACAAAAATGTATTCTTAACTAAAACATGCACCGGCTCATTACATTTCTTAGGAATATATGTACATATAATCATTATGAAGAAGCGAAAAAATGTCATGACTTTCTCTATTCAATTACCTTTGGCATACCAATCAACTTTGTCACCAAGGAAGTCATCACCGTTTGAACATCCATTTTCAAAATAATACATATAGATTGAAAAACAACCTAAAAGCTTGCTTGTAAACCCTAAGCCTAGGCATATAACTCAGTTGCCTTAACACACACACAAACAATTTAATTTACAACTTGTTAGTAAAAATTGAAACACGGCCTCACCAATACCAAATTTGTATTCCAAATGACAATTTCGTTCATTTACTCGATGGATGTCTTATTCAGTTGTGTTTAACTGTCTTTAAATCTAAATTCAAGGGTAGAGAATAATGAAGTACGTAGTTGAAATAAATTTATTTGCTTCATTATTCTCCACCATTAGAATTAGATCTAACGACAATTGAATACAACTGAGTAAGACATTCATTTAGTAGGTGAACAAGATTCTTCCAAATTAACCACAATTGATGGTCGAGCCTCCAAGTGAGGTATTCACTCACCTAGGTTCGAATTCTGCCAACTGCGGATTGAAATTAAATCACAATTCATTATATGACTGGCTAGGGAAAGAAACACTTCTGACACTGCCCCCGAGTGAATTAGCACTTAAGTTTATAAAGTATTTGGGATACCACGATCTCAATTAAACAAAATCACAATTCATTATATGACTGGCTAGGGAGAGAAACACTTCTGACACTGCCCCCGAGTGAATTAGCACTTAAGTTTATAAAGTATTTGGGATACCACGATCTCAATTAAACAAAATATATATCTTCCAAATTATATGGCAACATGACAAAAAAAAAGTTTTACAATTGTCTCATCATCATTACTTTTTTGTAGGCAATGTTTTTAACTTAATAATTTTAAGTTTGTTTTATTTATATTGAAGATGACAATGTAATATTTGCCGTATCACGATGTAGTAATTACTAATTACTACATTAGATCTCACGTCATTTAAGACATTGGATATGAATATTTGGGATGTACTATTAAAACAAAAAGATTGATGATGACAGACAATATATACTAGCTAGGACCTAAGAGTTATGCAAATCAACATGACATTATATAATAATTTATGACAAAATATACTAATATTGAGGATTAGCGAGTTTGGTGTGATATGATGGATGGACATGATGAAATTGTTGTAATGTCCTTCAGTGATTTACAGGTTACAACATGAATACTCTATCCTATGGTGGACTGGTGGAGTTTGCCTTAAGACCTCATTTAGAGCATCTCCCACATATTAGCTATTTTACAAAAATGTTAAAATTTAGTTATTTTTAACACAATTTTTACTCCAATATAGTATCTAAATGAAAGTCAAATTTAGTTTTTGTCAAAATTTATAACTATATTTAGCTACACGGGAGAGATAAAATAACTAAATTCTAAATTAACTTACAAATAGCCACCCTATGGCCAAAGTAAAAAATTAACCAGCTATATTTCACTTTTAGCTATATTATGTTGTGAAAATAAGTTTTATTATTGGAAATGCTCTTAGTTTGCATAATTTACTTTTTTATATATTAATTACATAATCTAAAGACCATTTTATTCCTATGGAAAATTATTATTACTAACTTTATTAAAAAAGGTGAAAAAGCTATTGGATTAGTATAAGGCCCATTCAGATAAGCACTAGCAAATCCCGATAAAATAGATCAAAAGACTCGAGAACTACTTGTAAACATGTGACATCCCCTCTAGGCGGAAGAGGCCGCATGCCCTCTATCCATTAAAATGGAAAAATAAAAAACCCCAGCTCAAAACCAAATACAAAGACCTAGGCACAAAAACCAATGCAAAAACCCTAGCATCAAGCCCATGTGCCAAATCTCACCACCAACAACATGCAAGCCGCCGCACTGGAAAGACCAGCCACCATGAGGAGACCACCCACTGTGCAAAGAGCAAGATCCACCAAAGTCAGCGCCACCCCCAACAAAGACTAAAAAGGTCGCATTTGGTACCCTTAAGATTGAAGTTATAGAGTTCGTAAATTTTAGCATCCTTCAATATCTCACAGTATGAGAAATTATATCGTTTACTCGCTTTTTTGTTGACACTATTTCAATCTCAAACAATATTGACAAGTACAATATTATACAAAATGTTCATTTGCAACTATATTAAATGTAAAGACATGAATTATTTGTGATGGCATATAACAAAGATTGCATGGCAATGATCACTACTATTAGATGACAAGAAAGATAACATTTTTTAACAAAGGAGAGAGATTTTCAATATAACTCCAAATCGAGAAAAAGGGTTGATCACCTTCATAAAAAAAAAGAGTTGGTCACTAATCACTATGAATTAATGGAGAAAATATTTTCTAGCCAAAGTTCAACATAATGTTTCATTTTAAAAAACAAATATTCAATTCATTAAAAATTCAACGAGATCACGCATAACTATCGGACCCTTAAGACTTAAGAGGCTGAACGCCACCTATGCTAAAGGGTGTCAATGTAAATATCTGTCGCCACTGCCCTCATTATAACCCTAGGAGAAAGGAATTAAACCCACCAATTATTAATATAGAAGACCTAGAGAGCCTACCAGAGTCAGAAGACATCAATTCCCCAACAACTTATTATTTATTTAATGATATTTCTCACTCATATTAAGCAATTTAGGTGCATACTTAGCCACTGTATCCAAAGCTCTTATCTAATCCACCAAATTTAAGAAATTATCAAAGGACTATGATGTAGAATTTTATTAGGTTTATGTATTGCTCACTTGAATTTGTTAAATGTTTGTTTAAGGATTCTTCCTCAGTTTGATTATCAACATGATTATTGTTTCAGTGTTTGCTATTAAAAATATTGTTTTTGTCTATTTATTTAATCATATACCTAAATGATCAATTGGTTTGCGATTTAGTTGATTTTGGAAAATGATATATGAACAGTGAGATTCGACAATTTTGATTATCATTCTATTCATTCATAGATACTTGTGAGATTCGAACCTGCGACCTCCAAAATATTAGTTTTGCCATTAACCAACATACCGCATGTCACTGGCAAAGTAAAAAAAAAAGTGTGGACAATGCTCCATCCTATTTTAAATTCACGAATTCTCATAATCCGAATTATTTTTTATATAAATTAAAAGATCACCTTTAATTTAAGAGAAAATAGTTCGGATTATGAAAAAGAAGAAGAAGAAGATCCACTCCAACTCAAAGTCCATGAGAATTCTACCATGTTGAAACTAGACATTGGTCATTGGGCCCTTGCTTCTGTCCAAACAACCGAACAAGACAACTTGCCCATCCACAGACGTATCCGAACGCAACACGTGTCCTAGCATACACCCGGCCGCAGCTTACCCTGGCCCATTAGGGTTTTTAAGATTGGGTTCGCCACTCCTATATTTCACTGCCGCATCCAGTTAGGGTTTTCAGTAGCCACCACAAACACTCTCACCAAAATTTCTTCGCTTCTCTCTCATTCTCTCAAAACCCCCCCTCCCTCTCACTCCCAATCAACAGTCTCAATCTTCAGTTCATGGATTCCATTAATCTGTGAAGGGTTTCGTGGTTGCTTTTCAAAGTCGGTGGATTTGCAAGGGTTTTGGAATCGGGCTTTTCGGAGCTTTAAGAAATGGCAACCGCGAACCCTTTCGATCTCTTGGGCGATGACGACAACGATGACCCAAGTCAGCTCCTCGCTGCGGCTGTGCAGAAGGTGGTTCCTTCTTCGGCCCAGCCTAAGAAGGCTGCCCAGGCCCAAGCTGCTCCGGCCGCGAAGTCTGCTAAGCTCCCCTCCAAGCCTCTCCCTCCTGCTCAAGCTGGTATCTTTTCAATCATTTTCATGCCTTTGTTCTGTTACAATTACTGTTTGCCTTTTGGGTTATTTAGTTATGTTGAAGATGGAGTGTTTATTTTGATTGTTTACTGCTGTTATGTATATTTTCTGAGATTTGAATCGAATCGATGAAGATTTGTATGTATAGTTGTCCAGGGGAGTACTTGTCAATGTAAACTGCTTGTTCTGTTGCGTCTCTATTCTTTTTGGTACAGAACAAATGCATCTTGGTTGTAAGATGAGTTCTTCTTTGCTGTTTTATCTTCAATACTTGAATGCAATCTGTTATTTGAATACAGTATGAAGTATATTTCTTTTGGGGTATTGATATAAAATATTGATGCAGTATTCAAACATTTATATTTTATGGCAAGTTTGTAGTCTATTGAATCCATTATGTTTTTATGTTAATTATTATTATTATTTTTGGTATCATTGGATTTCTAAGATTCTGTTTTTATCATTGCAGTGAGGGAAGGAAGGAGTGAAGGTGGCCGCGGAGGTGGCCGTGGTGGATTTGGTGGTGGCCGAGGGTTTGGCGAGGGGCGTGGGTATGGTCGTGGACGTGGTGGAGGTGGGTATAATAGAGATCGAGTCAGTGATGAGAACACCAATGGCTTTTCAGGTGGGTACAGACAACCTGAAGAGGGAGAAAATACAAGGGATGTTTCTGAAAGGCGTGGTGGCTACGGTGGACCTCGTGGTTCCTTCCGTGGTGGGCGCCGTGGTGGTTTTAGCAATGGAGAGGATGCAGAAGGGGAGCGTCCTCGGAGGACATTTGACCGTCGCAGTGGCACTGGACGTGGGTCAGTATTCTTCTATTATTTGATTTTATACCAGTGATTCCTTCATTTCATTTGTTTGTCATTGTTATTATTTTTTATTTTTTGCTATTTGGTTAGATATTAATCATATGTGTAATATCAGAAGTGACTTTAAACGTGACGGAGCTGGTCGTGGGAATTGGGGAACTCCCACTGATGATATTGCTTCGTAAGTAATTGTGCTGTGATACCTAGCTAGGTTCCAAGCTAGAAATCTTTGGAATGATGGCACATTTATTTTATCTTTATTCTGCTATGTGCTGACATGGATGATCATTTTTGCAAAATTAAGGGAGGTGGAGCCTGGCACTGAAGTTGAGAAGGATGTTGGTGCTGAGAAGCAGTTGGGTGAGAATGAGGCTGCTGATGCCAACAAGGAGATTCCTGTTGATGAGGCTGAAGAGAAGGAGCCTGAGGAAAAGGTAATTTAACCGTTTTAACATAGTTGATATTGATTTTCTGATTACTTTCAAGATATATGTTGTGATTGGATTTCCCCCTGGTCAAGCTATCACATAATTTATCTTTATTGTACATTGCTGTAGGAGATGACTTTGGAAGAGTATGAGAAGGTTCTTGAAGAGAAGAGAAAGGCTCTGGCTGCACTGAAGACTGAGGAGAGAAAGGTTGACTTGGACAAAGACTTGAAGTCTATGCAGCAGCTCTCAAGCAAGAAGGGAAATGATGAAATCTTTATCAAGCTGGTGATTACCTTAATACTTTATACTATTATTACTTAATTTGATGCTTGCTAGTATATTCACTTTGCAATTGATTGTCAGGGTTCTGAGAAGGATAAGCGCAAGGAAGCTGCTGATAAGGAGGAGAGAGCCAAGAAGGTATCCTTTTCTTTCACTTAATTTGTCTTTCAACTGTTTCTTCTGTTTGTTGAGACACAGTTTGTTTGTCTAGCGGACATATTAGTTCTCTGATAACCTTGAAATGAAATATTCAATTGCTTGGTCACTGCTGGTTTCTATTTCATAAATCTCTGTTCTGTGATAATTTAAACATTGGTGGTCCATGCTTTGTTAGGCTAGCCTAGTGATTGCTCAGACACATTAGGGTCATTCTTTCAAGCATTATTGGGTGCCAAGAGTATCCCCTCTTATTTGTTTCATCGTTTTGTATTCATACACTAGCACATCAATACTTTTTGGTGATATGATATTGATGCCCAATGATGGAATCAAAAATTTAAGGACCGGTATGGGTGGTTGTTTATTCATTAGCCTTTTTCATCACCACTCTCTCTCTCTCTCTCTCTCTTGCTCACACACACACATACACTTACACCCTGCACACACGTGCAGTGTGGTGGAGTATAAAGGCTTTTGATGAATTCCACTCTTTAAACCGTGAATGACCATTTAAAGCTATGAGATCTGAGGGCATGTAAATACATTTCACTGTTACAGAAAAAAAGTTGATTTGTATCTAGAACATGTTGAGATTTTTATTTTAATTAATAATCTATTAGATGGTGTACTTTACTGTTCGCTGTGAGTTTCCATGTGTCATCTAGTCTCTGAAGTGATTACTGATATCTATTAAACCTATGAATTACTTATATAATGAGATTGTTGACGGACTGATTGATATTTGTGTTTAGTCTGTTAGCATAAATGAATTTCTGAAGCCCGCTGAAGGGGAGAATCAGAGGTTCTATGGTGGTCGTAATCGAGGCCGTGGAGGCCGTGGTTCAAGAGGTGGATACAGTGGAGGTGGAGGAGGACATGGAGGTTACTCGAGCAATGTGGCAGCACCCTCCATTGCAGATCCTGGGCACTTCCCATCCCTTGGTGGCAAATGAGAGCCCGGCACATCTACTTCCAGCTCTATGTTAATTTGTCCATTTGGGGATTAATGTGATATGATTAGTGAGTGGCAGGAATATAACTATTTTTATTTTTTGATCTAAAGAACTATTTTTATTATCTATGTTTTTGAGTGTACATTTTATGTCATGGACAAATGGATCATGCATCAGTTTTGAGTTGGAATAGAGAATCACTGCTTTTTAAATCTACTAGATCGTGTTTCTTGCATCAACTGTTAGATGGTGCTTGGGTCATTGTCATGGCTCAATTGGCATGTGCTAGCTTATCCTATGCTGATTGTTTCTCTGAAATTTACTAGGTTTTAGGATATGAATGGATTTGGGCTTGAGCATTTTGGTCTGAGTTTACAACTACCTCGATTCACTAGTACCTGCCATGTCAAACACCTACTTTACAATGTCTCTTTTAGCTCTTCTTTTCATGCTTGTTTGGATTTCTTCTTCCTGTCTTGTTTAGTTTATCTCAGCTGGAAGGCTTCTTTTCCAGTCTTTCTTGTGATGACTGGCATGAAAATTAAGCAAAACTATCTTGCCATGATGTAGCTCAGCATAAAAAACCTTCTATTGATCTCCAACTTATTATTTTAGTTTAATCAAACGTACAAGGGTGGCAATCGAAAAGGATCTCTCCTAGGGTCTTATAATTGCCCTTGTTGTTAGCTTGTTAATCCATCGAGGGGCATAAAATAAGTGGCTGAAAGGAAAGAAATCTAGCAAAGCAAAATTAGTTTGATCCTTTCATTTCATTACAAGATGGTCCTTTTGAGCCTGTTGAAATTCGATTTTCTTTCTCTCTCTTGTTAAACTTTTTCTTGAATCACTTGATCATCTATACCTATCAATCTACCACAGCCAGCTTGTGATACTCTTGGCCAGAGATGGCCAATTCCATGACAAGATCCGGGCGAACTTCCCCATCATTATCCAACAACAACTTGAGCAAGTTCTTGGAGAAGCCACTCAACATGGCCACCCCAGGTTGCTTGTCCGTCACCGGCGTAGACATGGAGTGCCTCAGATTCCAAAACACAATCTGCGGCACCGCATCCCCATACCCTTTCCTCTTAAACCTCCTCTGTATAGCCTCGTAATCCGTCTCCCATCTACTCTCCGAAGCCTCATCAAACTCCATGTCACTCAACACAAACACCCTCTTTATCATCTCCTCCGGCTTCAAGTTCCCCTTCACAGCCACTCTTAGAATCAAATCAAACACCTTCTGGAAATCGGTGTTATACCCCGACTCCATGTCCCTCATAAGCTCACACTTGGACTCCAGATCTTCGCCTTCAATCAAATGCAGCTCAGGCCTCTCACTGAAAGTGATCACCTTCCCTTTCCACGGCTTTTCGCTCAATTCCGACACCAACAGCCCCAACGCCACACTCACGTCCATGGGAAGTCCCTTCATGCTCCCTGACACGTCACACACGGCCAAACACTTCTTCAGCTTTCCCTTCTTCGCTAAATCCTCCACCATTCTCTTCCACTGAAGCTCCGCCACGCCGTCACCGCCTCTCAAATTCGAGGCTAGCTATGATCTGGTGCGGCAGCAGCGCACCTGCCGCAATGCTCGCCTTCCCGGCCTTCACATCAACCAAGTAGTTGGAAAACCTCACAATGTCGTGCTTGAAAAACGTTTCTTTGTAAAGCTTCATGGCCACGGAGGCCACCCGGTTGTACTCAACGGAGCTCCATTTTCGTGCACCCATATAAACCTCCGGTAACTCCAGAGCCTTCCTCAAGGGGACCAAAACCTCCTTCCTCAGCCGGTCCCTGACCCTGTACGCGTATTGCTCCTCCAAAACGCCGTCGCATTCCGGACACGATTCGCGCGGGAAAATTTTCCTGGCGATCCTTTCGCAGAGGAGAGTGGCGCGATCAAAGGACGAGTCGAGCGAAGGGCACCATTTGGCGGCCAGGCTTATCTTGTTGAGCTCATGAGCAGAGTTGAGATTTTCGAGGTCGGATTTCAAGCACTCGGCGAAAACATCGGAGACGCGCTCGTGGAGGAACCGGTAATCCGGGTCGCGCTCGTATCTCGAGACGGCCTTGTTTGCCATGGCGGCGAGTTTCTGTTTTCTCAAAACGCTCGCCTTTTCCTTTTCCGATTTTGCTCTCTCCGTCGCCTTCACCACTCGCTCCTCTCTCGGCTCCCGCCGGCTGCTGTACCTCGGCCTCTTCCCTTTGTTAAAATACGGCGGCCACGGAGTTCTTGATCGAGTTCGTGATCTTAAGCTTACTTGTTTTTTCATTGACCACTCGGCCTTGCGGTTCTTCCTTACGTCTTGTCCTTCTACGAGGCGGTAGAGAATCTCGGGGAGGTCTTTGAAGCACCCGAAATCGGAAGGGCGAGGTTGCAGGCGAGAGTTTTGGGGTGGTTGGTGTGGAGCCAAAACGCCGCCGTCAAGAAGGCTTCTTTGTCGGACTTCCCGGTGCCACGCACGCCGCGGAGGTTGCAGATAAGCTTGAGGGTGGCTAGGGCGTTGTGG
Organism: Rubus idaeus; assembly: GCA_030142095.1. Lineage (NCBI taxonomy): Eukaryota > Viridiplantae > Streptophyta > Magnoliopsida > Rosales > Rosaceae > Rubus > Rubus idaeus. The sequence continues at coordinate 9,629,258 of CM057969.1, forward strand.
GCCCAGGACTTGGGGAGCTGCTCGTTGATGTAAGAGGACGGAGTGTCGGGGACGATGTGGAAGAAGAGGTCGAGGCAGGGGTCGCCGGAGGAGAGGTAGGTGGCTGAGGAGTTTTCGGTGTGGCCCTTTGGAGGTTTCGTTCTGGCGCTGCTGGAGTCAGCTGATGTTTTGGGTGCTGGAGGACCAAGAAGAAGTTTCGGAGGAGCCGCCATTGTTATTGTGTTTGGGGTTTTTAGGGTTTAGGGTTTGATCTGAGAGCTAAGAGGGGTTGGATTCACAGTGAGTGAATTATAGTTGTGATTGAAATTAAGGGGTGTGAAGAGCCTGTTTTATAGGATGATCGAGAACTAATGATCGGATTAGGTTAGGAATAGATGAGATTGAGAACTAAGATGTAGAAGTAGCTTAATTGAGTTACCACAAGTCCACAACAAAGATGTAGAAAGAAGCAACAGAGATCTTAAAATAAAAAATGCATGGCTTTGTTAATGAAAAAAACTCTCACATGAAAAGCTAGCAGACATCCAAATTGTTTAAATTAAACATAAACATTAATGGAAATTAACTTTTAGGGTAAACTAGCTAGCCTGCAACTACCATGAAATAACCAACACCCTATAATTAATCAATCACAACCAGTTTCTGATGCTCTTGGGCGGAAATGGCTGCTTCTATGGTGAGGCTCGGGCGAACTTCCCCATCAATCCATCATTGTCCAAGAACAACTTCAACAAATTCTTCGAGAAACTACTCAGGGCGACAATTTTTCTATAATTTTATTCAAGAATTTCAAGTCTTTACCTTTTTTCCTTTTTATATATTAAAAAATAATATAATAATGTAAGAGAAATGGGATGTGGGATCTATTTATAAATTTTTTATTTATAAATTTTGTTATTTACTATTTTGCCCTTAATATATGAAATTTTATATTTTGAGTGATATAGGTTAAAAATGGCTCATTTTGGATTTTCAAAAAGTAATCAAAGTAATACCCTCCAAAAAAATAGCACATACCCTAAAAAAATAATCAAACTTTACTTAACGATTGATTATAGGAAGAAGATAAAGATGAAGTTTTGAAGGAAAAATCTGGAAGGAAAATAATTAATTGTATTTCAATTTTGAAGGAAAAAGATAATGTGAGGGGAGGGAAGAGACATGTGCTTCAACATATTTCATTAACTAAGATAAGATGAAAAATAGGAAAATTCTAGTGTATGTTAACGTGGACAATTCTACAATAATGGGATGTATGTCATACCTCCACTTACAAATAATCAACAAAATTTGATGTCATTATGGTAACGAGAGTCTTTTTTTGTGTAATCTTAGTTCTGTTAGAGGTAATTACTTCATCTACGATCTTGTTACAAGTTTGTGAACAATTTGTTGTTAAAGTTGTAATTTTAGTTCAATTTTATGTAAATAGTGTAAAACCAATGTGGTAACTTTGTTGTTATTGTAGTAATTTTGGTTCAATTTGATGTAATTTTTGGTTCAAAAAAGTCGTAAATGGAGGTATGACATACATCACCGTACCATAGTCTACCCCGTTAACGTATCTCATACATACAATTACTAATTTTAGGACTTAATTACTCAAACGAGAACCTATTTACTCTAATGAGGACCATATTTACCTTAATGAGGGTTTTTTTGTAGTTACTACATGAGTTGTCAAAGTAGTAATATGTGTCCTCAAGTCGTAAAACATTATAATTACAATTTTTAAGACTTAATTACTCAAACGAGAACCTAATTTACTCTAATGAGGCCGGACCATATTTACTCTAACAAGAACTTTATCTCCGCATTATGTATGAAAAATAAACTGAGGTATCCCGATGATATTTTGTTAAAAGTTTATGTATCTTATTGTTCGTACTACATATACCACATGCCGCCAAGCATAATCAACACACTCCTAGCGGGCCCACATGACGTGTGGAACCCCGGCCACGACATGCGGGACCTAGCCCAACACCCGAGCTACCTCGCCATGGTGGAAGCCGACCAAGACCTCGTCGGGAGGCGTCCCTCCCATGCTCGCCAAAAGGCTTCACGACAAGTACTTTATTACATTTGTTGCACTAGCATCCCACATCGGATAAATGTAATGTGAGAGAGGCTTCCTTATCTATAAAAGGAACCTCTCACCTAGCAATTAGACTTGGACAATACATAGACTCAAACTTAGTCTCTTGTAGTTCCACTACTTAGTGAATTACTCAAGTGGATGTAGCCTCCCTACAAGGGGAGGTGAACCACTATACTTCCTCGTGCTATCCTTGCATGACTTAGTCCCTACACTATAATGGCACCCCGACAAACCATCCAGAAACATTTGGCGCCGTCTGTGGGATTTGGTGCCCCAACTCTTGGTCAAACTCGAGCCCCCTTGGTCAACCCACTTCTCTTTGTCAAATTCATTGTCCAAGCTCAAACAAAACCTTGTCGGGCATACCTTCTCGAGTCACGTCCTCGAGCACACCTTCTCGAGCACCTTCTCGGGTCACCTCCTCGAGCACCACCTTGTCGGGTATCACCCTTACTCGAGCAAAAAAAAAAAAAAAAATTTCTTCGGCAGTACCCTTTACTCAATTACTATCTCACTCGAGTAACACTCACTCGAGCTTCACTTCCATTTGAGTACCCTCACAGGCCTCACTCGAATTAAAAAAAAGAAACCCCACGCCCATCTTGCTTCTCCCACCTTGACTTAATCCTCAACCAGAGCACCGAGTCATCCGGGTACAAACAAAAAACAGAACATCTCTATTCCTCTCGACCGAGAGATGGCCTCACAGACCTCTTGGTCTCGGACGCTATCATAGCCTAGACTGAGTCCTAGCACTCTTACTCGAGTTCCATCCTCACTCGAGTGAAAAAAAAAAATTTTAGGCTCAGAGCACCATCTCGGGAACCCGAGATTTCCATTCGAGTCAACCCATCACCCTCTGCGGGTCCATCTTGTAATCGATCGATCAAGACCCAAACCCTCTGGTCTTCATCAATGGTGAAGCTACCCCAATCGCCTCAACCACTCAGCTGAACCTCGAGCCCAGGCTCTCGACCCAGCATCCCTCAGCTCTCACACTTTCCTCTCGGCCACACCAGCTCAAGGTACTCTGCACGCACGAATCAGCCACCCGAGCTTTGCCGACACCAATCAACCAACTCCCTCCCCACCTTGGAGCGCTCACCTCGACCCGTTCGAGCACCCAGGCCCCCCTCGGTCCCAAATGCTTTGGTCAGCCGAGTTCACATCTCCTCCGACTCGAGCTCTCTCTGGTCACAAGCTTTTCGCCCGAGTTCGCCCTCGACCAATCGACTTGGTCTGAGCCCAGTCGTCAAGCCTCACAACACTCAACTCGAGCCCAGCTCCCTGACTCAACCACAGTCGCACTCAACTCGACATCTTCTCTTGATCGACGTCACTGGGTCAACATCTCTCGCCCCGACTTCCATCGCCGACAGAGCTCGATCGACTTCTCGAACGAAAATCTCTGGATTGACGTCTCTGGCTCGACGCCGCCTTGCGCTCGACCAATCACTTTCTCCGACCCTCGCCACTGCAACCACCGGCCAGCCTCCTCGACTCGACCCTCGCCGAGCACTCGAGCTTCCTCACCGACAGACTACTCGATCCCGGTCAGGCCAGATGGCCTCCTCACCTCTCGGTCGAACGTGTCTCGTCCGAGATCCTCTGCTCCAACTCAATCGCGCCCCAGTTCACCTCACCGGGCTCGACTCTTGCTCAAATCAAATCATCTCTTTCAATCAGAGCTTCTCAGCTCTCTCAAGCTGCTGTCTCGCTCGTGAGCTAAAAAAAGAAAAGAAAAAAAGAAGAAGCAAACAACAAAAGACAGAGGAAGCACGGGACTGGGGCAAGGAATATGGGGTTGTCGGCTGACCACTTGTTTAATCGAGCTTAAAACTCGACCGTGAGTTTCAAACAACAAAAACTTTGGGCACCAACACGTGTACTTTGGACACCCGGCTAGCCCCCTTCGCGCAGCACAGCAGATAAATCTTTCTCACCCTTATATCTGGCATGCGTTCAAATATGCTTCATTAATTACTACTATGTAAGCATGCCTACGTATTCAACACACTCTCTTAACAACATGACTATGCATATCTTACTCATATATGTGTCAAGTAGGACAGTACATACGTGTCCACTTCCATGCGTACAAGCATATGCCTCTATATACTTGACCATCACACGTGTCCCCTAAACACTGCATGCTCACTCAGTCACATGTCGAAGCATGCACATATAGCCGGCATCTGATACTTATATCTATCTCAATAAGGGCGTGCGCCCGTGCACTTATCGATTGTATTCAAAACATACAACTAGATCATATATATATGTCAATTATGACACTTCACGTGTACACTTGCATGCATCCCCTATGTATCTGATTCATAGCATTAACTTGCATGCTAAATCAGGCATGATCACTTTATGCTCTACTTTTCTCAGTAGCATTTTTAAGTCGACATTCTACTACAATTACGTGCTAGCATGTCTAGCTTATTTCTCAAATCACATGTCGAGCATGATTACTTGAGCTCTCAATTTGAGCTAAATGTCATTTCTATAGCATGTACATGCAAAACATCTTTGCTCATGCTACATACCTCATATATTTTCATTTAATATATGCACAATAATTGCTTTATCAAGCTAAAGTAATTTCATGATTTTTACATACATGTGTACTAATCATTTTATTTTCTTTGGAGGATTCTCGATCACTCTAACCGAGCCTATTATTGGTGCACACCATCAAAACACCTAGGTCTTCAAAATATGGAGTCTCACACTCGGACATCTCCGATACACTTGCAACACTTATACCACATCCTATCGGCACCAGATAAGTGTCTACGCTCTTTTACTTAGAGCTAATCATATGCAATGGATGCTTACACTTCTAAGTATGCCTATATATCGTATATCAAGTATATGATATCTTTTAGTAGAATCTCTACCTAAAATATGCTTACTATGACACGTTACACATATTAGGCATGTCACATTTTTAGTAGCATTCCTACTACATGTTAAACACATGCTTACATTTAATTGCATATCCAATTAAATTCTTACATGCACGCATGCTCATCATCCATGCGCATTATTACTCATCGGGTCATATTCACAATTGATATGGACACCCGCTACCCTTGTATCCCTCGAATACATCAAACTGCCAACATGCAGCTCATGCTCTACGAGCAATCATTACTTCCGAGCAATCACGGTCTCCGACCACTTACAGTCAAGCATTCCCTACGGGACTATAACCAGCTACAATCCAGGGACAGGTCACAATTTGTCATTGATCAGGCATGACCCCCTCGGAAACAAGGGCTCCAACCGGGCTAGCTCCCTGGTGCCCGTTACGTTAACCATTCAGACGTAATGACCCCCATACAAACAATTTGGCCAAACACTTAGGGAGTTGGGGGACTCTCTCGGGCTCAGCTGGGGCCCATACACGACAACTAAATCGTTTACAACAAGCGTGTGCCTAACAAAAACCATGGTAGGGCACCGCACAACTACTAAACAAACACAATGACCTCTCCTTGACTGGGGGACTTGTTCGTACTCGTTGTACAAAATACGTTATGCCTCGTATCACACTTTTCCTTTACGATAATTTGCGCTCCGTACTCACGCCGCGCTCATTCGCATTAATGGAACATTGAATTCCTCAACCATCGTTGTTCCAACAATTGAATTCTTTTCACCTTCCATTAATTACTTGCTTATACTCGGGGGACTTTCGGTCCTCACACATACATACATATACACGTTATTTGCATACAATCATAATGCAACACACACTTCATATATCCATGACATATTACTTGTGCACTTGACTTGTACGTCACAATATCATTGCCCCGTGCAATCCATTATTGCTTCATATGTACTTCATATGCTTTTCTCTCCTTGACAGGAACTTATGCAACTTTATAGTGTCTCCTTTTGGCACCGACATGCATACTTGGCGAGGCTTGACGCGGCTCTTCTTCCTTGAGGACTTGGGGGACTAGTATGGGTAGGACATGCCCGTATGTCACTTATGCTTGACGACATCAGCTTTTCAACTCCCCAACCAAGAAGACCCTCTTACTCGGTGACTTGGGGGACTTGTTCGTACTACATATACCACATGCCGCCAAGCATAATCAACACACTCCTAGCGGGCCCACATGACGTGTGGAACCCCGACCACGACATGCAGGACCTAGCCCAACACCCGAGCTACCTCGCCATGGTGGAAGCCGACCAAGACCTCGTCGGGAGGCGTCCCTCCCATGCTCGCCAAAAGGCTTCACGACAAGTACTTTATTACATTTGTTGCACTAGCATCCCACATCGGATAAATGTAATGTGAGAGAGGCTTCCTTATCTATAAAAGGAACCTCTCACCTAGCAATTAGACTTGGACAATACATAGACTCAAACTTAGTCTCTTGTAGTTCCACTACTTAGTGAATTACTCAAGTGGATGTAGCCTCCCTACAAGGGGAGGTGAACCACTATACTTCCTCGTGTTATCCTTGCATGACTTAGTCCCTACACTATAATGGCACCCCGACAAACCATCCAGAAACACTTATTAATTATTCTTGAAAGTTGAGATAAGTCAAATGACTGCTATGTCATCATAATTGACTGACAAGTAACAGAAAATGGACGGAAGTATCCCGATGATGTGTTTTTGAAAGGCCGAGTACATTATTAATTACTTTTGAAAGTTGAGTACTTTTTTATCGTAAGTTGTGTTTTTGAAACTATACTCCCACTAGTTTTTTTTTTCTAATATTATCTTATATGCATAAGTTTTTTTGTTTCCTAGAATTCCCTTCATTATTTATTTTTCGTAAAAATCTTACGATAACTCTCTCTCTCTCTCTCATGCCCTTCATTCTAGGAAACAAAAAAAATTATGCATATAAGATAATATTAACAAAACTAGTGGGAGTATGGTTTGCAAACAAGGGGTGCCATTTTCACTCCCTTCAAAGAATTGTCCACTACAAGTCTACAACTTAATTTATTTTGGCATTCTCTATGTATTCTTTTAGTTAAATGAAACCCAAATTTACACCAATGAATCCGTTGTAGTCTAGTTGGTCAGGATATTCGGCTCTCACCCGAAAGACCCGGGTTCAAGTCCCGGCAACGGAAATTTCTTCTTTTTGCCTCAACTATATAAACCTCTCTCTTCAAATTCAAAATTCCCAGAACAACAAATCAAATGCTTGAAATTTTTTGTCACAGGCCATGACATGTCTTAGAAGCACAAGAACACAACCATCAAAACTGCTGCTCAAAATTTTACACCATGCCAAACACCAATGCTCTTCCCTCTCCACCATCACAATCCAAAACCCACAAGCCAATCGAAACGAAACCATTCCAGCCGACTCTCCCTCCTACCCTCCACAGAAAACCCACTTGGTTTCCACCGGTAACATGACGCAGAAAACCACACCTACCCAACTTCGCAATGAACCTAAACACTTTGATCACCAGGTATTTCGAAATGTCATTACGTCAAATAAGTTGATCACCAGCCATATTCGATGCGGGGATTTAGATTCTGCACTTAAGGTGTTTGAGAAAATGACTGTTAGGACCACAACTACTTGGAATTCAATTTTAGCCGGGTATGCGAAAATTCCCGGGAAAGTGAAGGAAGCCCGCCAGTTGTTTGATAAAATTCCTGAGCCAGACACTTGCTCATATAATAGTATGTTGGCTTGTTATTTACATAATCTGGGAATTGGTTCTGCTTTGGAATTCTTTCATTTGATGCCGGTTAAGGACATTGCATCTTGGAATACCATGATATCGGGTTTTGCTCAGAATGGGAAGATGAGGGAAGCACAAAAGTTGTTTTTGTTGATGCCAGAGAAGAACAGTGTCTCGTGGAGTGCATTGATTTCGGGGTATGTGAAATGTGGGGATTTGGACATGGCGGTGAAGTCATTTGAGCTAGCACCGGTTAAGAGTGTTGTGGCATGGACGGCTTTGGTTACTGGGTATATGAAGGCAGGGAAGATTGGGTTAGCAGAGAAGTTATTCAGAGAGATGCCTGTGAAAAATTTAGTAACTTGGAATGCCATGGTGGCGGGGTATGTGGAAAACTGTCGAGCTGAAGAGGGTTTGAAGCTTTTCAGGTCAATGATTGGATATGGGGTTTGGCCAAATGCATCAAGTTTGAGTAGTGTTCTACTGGGTTGTAGCAACCTGTCTGCATTGCAAATGGGTAGGCAAGTACATCAGCTGCTCTATAAATTTCAATTATATAATGATACAACTTCAGGAACCGCATTGGTTAGTATGTACTGTAAATGTGGGAATTTGGAGGATGCGTGGAAGTTTTTTATTGAGATGGCAGGAAAAGACGTTGTTACTTGGAATGCAATGATTGCTGGTTATGCTCAACATGGAGAAGGTGTAAAAGCTCACCAATTGTTTGACCAGATGAGGAATGAGGGAATAAAACCAGATTGGATCACATTTGTGGCAGTGTTAATGGCTTGCAACCATGCAGGACTTGTAGATCTTGGGGTTCAATATTTTGATTCAATGGCAAGGGAGTATCGAGTTGAAGCTAAGCCAGAGCACTATACATGTATGGTAGACCTTCTTGGTCGTGCTGGTAAGCTAGTTGAAGCAGTAGCTTTGATAAAGAAAATGCCATTTCAACCACATTCTGCCATTTTTGGAACTCTTTTGGGTGCCTGTCGGATGCACAAGAACTTGGAGTTAGCTGAGTTTGCTGCCGAGAAATTGCTTGATCTTGAACCAACGAGTGCAGCAGGTTATGTTCAACTTGCTAATGTTTATGCTGCAACAAATAGATGGGACCTTGTTGGCAAGGTCAGGCAATCGATGAAAGAAAATAGGGTAGTGAAGACACCTGGATACAGTTGGATTGAGGTAAAGAGTGTAGTCCATGAGTTCAGATCAGGTGATAGGGCTCACCCAGAATTGGTATCTATACATGGAAAACTGTTTGAGCTGGATAGGAAAATGAAGTTGGCAGGCTATGTTCCAGATCTTGAATTTGCATTACATGATGTTGGGGAAGAGCAGAAACAGCAGCTGCTGTTACGGCACAGTGAAAAACTAGCAATTGCTTTTGGGCTTATACATGTGCCTTCAGGGATGCCAATCCGCATTTTCAAAAATTTGAGAGTATGTGGGGATTGCCATCATGCCATCAAGTATATATCAGCCATTGAGAAAAGAGAAATCATTCTTAGAGATACTACGAGGTTCCACCATTTCAAAAGTGGAGTTTGTTCTTGTGGAGATTACTGGTAAGCATGCAAAAAAGTGCTCCCTTGGAAGTCCTTTTTCAAGTACATTAGGAAATGAAACAAGGAATAATATGTGTTGCAACAAAAAAAAATCTGCTGAATCAAATCACCGCACATATCATGCCAGTCAAGGTGGCATGCCAGCTTTAGATTTGATCAAGCATGCAGTTTGTGGTCTTCTACACATGTTCTTTTCATATGTTGGAGCTGGTGAGGGTGCCTGGTGGATCCAGAAAAACAAAGGCGGGCTAGTTATACTTCAGCAACATTCTTGTGCCCTCGGTCCTTCATGAACCCGATGGTAAAGTTTAGGGACATTGCTAATTCTTTTTTCATCTGATTCGTGAGGATAGAACCACCTCATCGTGGTATGCTAATCCTTTGCAATTGTTGATCCTATCACCATCTGCTTCTGGCATACCTTTGCATGCTAAGGTTAGCACTGTCATTCATGTAAGTTATATGGGGTGAAGTTACATAGTCCCATGGTACATTGGCATACAATTATTCGGCACCCTCATTGCATCCTTGGATGGGCTTTGTCCTTCGGCACGCGATTAGAACTAGATTGACCACTGTTGATTGCATTCAGTCGTCTCAGTAGCAGATTGGCTCGACTGCATTCCGAAATGCTGGGATTTTCGGCTTTCGATAATAATAGCTTTCTTCCCCTTGGGTGGGGGAACTTGAGACTGATCAATTCTTGTGCAACGGTTGTGCGTTGCTTGCAAATACGAAGGAAATAGCAGAGTTTCAGAAACGAAGCAAAGCTTTGCTTTGATTGCGTTCTCCTTCACTACTATGCAGTCCCTAAATCTCACTCAAATTATTTGTTGTCACCTGCCTCGGAAGTGGGATGTGTGAAGTGGTTTTCAGTTATGTATTTTTATTTGATATACCTATGCAAATTGAAGGCGATACTGAGATTCAGAACATTTTAACCTTTCCTGTATCTTCAGGAAGTTGAGGGTTTCAAAAGCCTTATGAATGCCATGAAGTTCAATAGAACAAATGTGCTGAGGGCGGTGAGACGCCGGCCATTATGAGTAGAGAAATATAGATTGTGGAACTTAATCATATTTAAACCATGACATAAATTTATATAGATCGAAGAATAGTTGCTATAACTCTAGAAGTCTAGAACAATGGAGAACAAATGATGCATCTGACAAGAATTAGGAGAACAGAACAAGGCAAATACTGCTATTCACCAATATTCCTAATTTTTGTACAAAGTATTGTAAAACAAATACATTGAAAAGAATGGAAGGCTTTAACAAAGTGCTGATCACTGACGACAAAAGAAATCTTCATATAAAAGCGTTAAGATAAAACTAGTTTTACATGTCACGAAAACACCCATAAACATCATTTCCCCCACCAGTTTTTCTTTTCCCCTTTAAGAAGAGCAGCAACCAGACTTTTGGTTGACGGGCTGTCCACGAATCTGCACTGTTGGAGGCCTGGCATTGTTCATCGGTTGGCTTGCCATCCTGCGATAGAAACCAAACCAAAACATATGAAATATGTCAATAATCTAGAATGCAAGATCCAAATGTTTCTGCGGCTTAATCAACCAACAAGGTTACATGTCATAAAGGGATGAGAAGTCATGTTGCAATCATATTTACGGCTCATCAACTACAAGAATAATCAATCCTTCCTTCTTTACAATACAATGACCAGAAAAACAAGAGACAAACAAAGTACCTGTTCTTGATCTCAGCAGCCATAGCCATGAAGGCCTGCTCAACATTGGTGGAATTCTTAGCACTGGTTTCCATAAAAGGAATTCCAATTTCATCCGCAAATGCCTGAACAAAGTAAACAAAAAAAATCAATCATTATAGTTGAGAGCATATCCAAGACATTGGTAAAAGAAATTCTCTAATGATATATAATGCGAAAACTTGAACCAGTTCATCAATATTTACCTTGGCTGTCTCAGTGGACACCACTTTATTTGCTGTGAGATCACACTTGTTTCCAACTAGAAGCTTGTTCACATTTTCACTTGCATAACGATCAATTTCGTTCAACCATTGCTTAACATTGTTGAAGCTCTCTTGGTCTGTGACATCGTAAACAACCTGCAAGAAACCCAACAAGTATCTTCCATAAAGAGCGAGTCCAGGAAGACAACAGGCACAACAAAGAAATAGAGAAAACCCACTTACAATGATACCATGAGCCCCGCGGTAATAGCTGCTAGTGATTGTCCTGAAACGTTCTTGGCCAGCAGTGTCCCACTGCAAGTCCCAAAAATAATTCACAATTAACAACAACAAAAGGTACCAATATTTACAAAAACTTGTTGACAAAACCAGTCACAAGATGAGAGAATAAACTTTTAAGTTAATTTTAACTTTGAAGTACTCCAAATCAGCTGCGATGTTATCGAGGTAAGCATACTAGTACAAACAAATCTCAATCTGCCAATTCATATACTTACAATTTGAAGTTTGATAGTCTTCCCATCCTGCTCCACAGTGCGGATTTTCTAAATAAAAGACACAACAGAGATTAATAAGAGCTGAACCTAATGAATCACTGTCCTATCAAAAATCAAATGAATCACACTAGGTAAAAGTCAAGTAATGCTTACAAAGTCAACTCCAATTGTGCTGATGTAGCTATCCAAGTACGAATCATCCTGGTCACCATAGAGAGAATCAGAAATTACAAATTTCACATATGCAACACAGCCACTAACGAGAAATCGAACCGCTGAGATAAAAAAAAAAGAATACAAGGACTAATTGACTATAACTTACAGCAAACCGCAGAAGCAGACATGACTTGCCGACACCAGAATCACCAATCAGCAAAAGCTTAAACAGATAGTCACTGCATACAATTTTCCACACAACTCAGTAATTGTGTGATCTCAACAATAACCAACCATTAACAAAACATAAACAGCACCAACTTACTGAGCACAATTACTATACAATAAACTATTAACCCCAACAGCACCGATCCAACCACTTAGTCAATTACCTCTTCCATATTACAAGTCCCAAAATTCTTATAAATTGTGAATCTAAAACAAAAGCTACACGGATCTGATTGCGATGCATCTAGATCTAAATTCAAAATCCTAAATTCGAACAAACAAACAGGCCGAATTGTCTAGGAATTAAACAAAAATAAAGCCTCCATGAAATTGCGGTTCTAAGATCATCGCAGAAATAATCAAATTCCATAAAAGAAAACACATAGAATTACGAGAGTTGTGAAATTGAACTCACTATTCGGGATTCATGGCTGTGGCTGGGAGTGAATCGCGATAAATTGGTGAGAACTTCGATTCCGGCGAGAAATTGCCTCGATAAGTGATTGCCTTCGCCGGAGTGAACGAGAGAGAGAGAGAGAGGAAGTGGAAGACGGGGAATAATAAGAAGGAAAAACCGAGGAAGGAGAAAATAAGAGGAGAGGGAGGTGTGTGGTGCGTGTTTGTATTATATAAAGGACCCTAAAATGCCGGAATTCTGTGTAGTGCCTGTGACGTAGTAACAGGGACCAGATTCCGCCACGTGTACCATCACTCTGATTGATTTATGTGATTTTACGGATTTGGGTATTTTTTTTTAACCACCATGATTTAATAAAAAAAAGCACTTGTTAGCCAAAAAATAATTAAAAATAAAAAGAAGCACTAGAAATTGCAACTGTGTCTTATCATCTTTAGTGGGGCAATTTAGGCTCATGTTAATAGGGTTTGAGAGTTTCAGTGGCAACTGCGTCAAGCTCCATTGTTGTTTTATAATCAACTTGCAAAGTCCGATAAATTTATAATTGATTTTTCTTCCGGAAACAAGACATATGAGTTTGTTTTTTAGTTATTTTGAGACAATTTTTGAAGCGATCTCATTGCAATGCTTTTAACGAAAGAAAATAACAGTCATTGAAAACTTTACTGAATGAACGTAAATTGTAGTAGGGACATTTCTTATTTTCTCCACTCTGTAAAATCTCAAAAACAAAATCGATGTGAAAATATCTCAAAAAATGAAAAAAAAAAAACATAAACAAAAAGTTGTAGTGACTTGGACCGCAAAAAAAAAAAAACGAGTGACATTTTGTGACATTCTAACACACTACCCTTATCACATTGCCTTCTAGAAAAAGTTCCTAATTTTAGTAGGGTCTGAAATTCAATGGAAATAATGGCACAAAAAACAAAATAATTATGAGAAAAAGAAAGGAGGGGTACATAAGTCATTTTACTAAAACATATTAGGGTATTAAATTGGTGCTCACGCGCTAGCTGTTGGGATTTACCACACAAAGAAAATGCTGAATCAACCAAAAAAGCCTGGAACAGTTGTTTGCGAGTTGCTTCATGAGGTTTTGTGGTGTTGTGCTTGAAATTTGAAAAGAAAATACATATCAGAAATCTTAACCTTAAAGGTTTAGCGCTGCCGAATGAAATGCGTGTCAAAGCACTGGCTAGCGTCCACATAAGGGAAAGCCAATACGTGCACGTTCATTTTTACGCCGCATGTTCATTGCCTTTCGTCTCCGTCTCCTTTCGCCGCTTTTTCTAATTGCAAACAAAATCGGATTTTGTAGCACCGGCACGAGGGTGGGAATTTGGGTTAAGATTAAGTTAAGTCCGTTCGTTTTCTTTCATTGAAAAGAGAAGAAGAATGTGTTGGCCATCATATGTCAATTTCACATCGTTTTAAAAATATTTATCTCTATAGAAGTTCGTAAGATTTTACATATTATATTTGAGTTTTCACCTGAGAGATAGTTTTTGTAGAACGATAAGAGACAAATGAATTTTAGCCAAATTTACTTGTCACTCGCAGACTCGCAGTTCTTTAAAAACCGTGCTTTATTTCAAAGTTCAAACCCAAACCTATACTTGGAACATAATAAAATGTTACCGAGTATGAGTAACAATGCTAGTAACATCACATGTGCCATGTACGACTGTTACTATCAGTTAATAATATTGAGTGCACGAGAATAACTATTTTACCGTCCTATATTTTAACCCCCACCTAGACAATAAAAAGCCGGCCTTCCTTGAACCAGGGACAAGTGGAGTGCTCAAACCAAAAGCAAAGATGCACAGATCCTCGAGTGGTTCCAGAGTCTCCGAAGACTCGGTGGTCAACTCAGCGCAGCAGCAACCGATCACCACCACAACGAACGACTCAGACCACCATCATTATCCTCTGCATCTGCCCACATACGATCCCCTCTCTCATGCCGCCAAGAGAGAACGGTCTCGTATCAGGTCCGCCGAGAACGCCATCCACTTAATACCTCTCGTGCTCGTTCTCTGCGCCATCATCCTCTGGTTCTGCTCCGGTCGACCAGTCCAGGTGCAAATTACAATCTTGCCCATCTAATCCTTCCATGGACTTCTTCTTATATATATGGATGTTTGACTTTTCAGGGTTTTAATTGTAAATTTGTAACTCTGTTTTGTTGATCATCCTTTTAGTTATGTAGATAAGAGAGAGGCATTAGTATTTGGTTCTTTCTTAGTTCAAGTTGAAGATCAGAAGTTCAACTTTAGAGTGATCATATGTTTAAACTTTCTTTTGCCTTGGCTTGGAATTGTTGGGCTGCAAAACTTAAATCCTGGACATGTTTTTTTTTTTGCTTTTTTGTTCATTCTTGAATTTGTACAGCTTTGAAATGTTAGTTCTAGGCTTGTAGTATCCCTTCGGATAAGAATTTGCTTCCACTGTTATAGTTATTCATCATTCAGCTGGAAAGGTGTTTTGGACTTTTTATATTGTCACTTTAGTTCTATGGTCAGTGAGCTTTGTTTCTGAGTAGATCCTTTAGAGATTTAAGTGATTCACTTGTTGCAGCATGAAGGCTATGAAGATTGATGGTGATAGTGATAGAGCAGCTTGGAATTAAACAATCTATGCATCTCCTGTCAGCAATTTATATGAACTGTAAGATAACTTTGACAATTCAATTTTAGTGGAAGTGTTTAACTATCCATAGAAGATTCGTCGAAATGATTTTCACAATTGAATCAGAAACAAGCTATCAAACTGTTATTCATTTGTGATTGCAGAATTGTATCGGCATATAGCATCTGATTAGATGTACTATGTTTAACCAGATCAATGAATAATCTTACTATGCGTTAAAGCTCGGTTTGTTTCGTTGCCTACTGTTGAACTTTGTTCAAATGTAGTCAGGTTAACTGTTCAGAGGGGTTATACTATTGTGAAATACTGCATGTGTTTGCTTTCATAGTGTTGTGTATATCGCACATTAACATACACAGTTGTGTTTATAATGCTCTCAATTTCTAGTACTGAAGGATATGGAATAGGCAAAGGAACAACTCTTATAAACACTATACGATGGAATATACAATTACAGTCAGACTTTCAAGCATTTTTCTTGCCCCTTGGGTTTCAATGACCTTAAACTTTAGCTAGATAAAGGACGATAAATTGCCTCCAACATTACACAACTTTTTTTTTTGGGCAACAAACATTACACAACTTGATTTTGCAGAGGTTGACAGTCAAAATTTGTATGTTCCAACATTGGTCCTAGCTTAACGAGTTTGGGGATGATGACATTGTTCCGGACAGAACACACAACAGGATTCTCCCACTGCAGAAGTGATCCTACAAGATTTGCACGTATGGTTAGCGGAAAGATTCGAGGCCATCTTTCACTTCCGTATGAGCTGAAAGCATCTTCAATGGCTGCTGGTCCCGACTGAATTGCCGCTGCAAGCTTTCTTGCCAAAATTACTGAATCTTCCAACGCACAACAAGCGCCTTGGCCAAGATTGGGAGTCATTGGATGCCATGCATCTCCTACCAGCACAACTCTTCCTGCTGAAGCCGGAGGGCTGATGGATGGCCACAGCCACCGGTCTACCAGTGGTGTTCGACTGATCGTGTCATCTGGGGTATGGTCAATGATGTTCAATAGGTCCGAAGGCCAGTCCGTTGCCAGTTCTCTTGCTTGCTTCTTTAACACAGCCGGGTCGGTAATTTTTGGACCTGTAATAAGACATCCCACACAGTGAGAACACGTACAGAAACTTAAAATGGATACTTGCAGACTTAGTAATTTACCTGGAGAAGGACTGTTGAAGCAGATAAACCAGTAGACCTTTGTACGAGAAATAGGAACAATTCCGGCACGCTGCCCTCTTCCATAGATTTGATTCAACTTCGGTTCAAATGGATGGCCGCTGGGAAAGAATGCAAGGCCACGAAAAGCACAATGCCCTACATACATTGGCTCAGGGAACCCCATCCACTTAGCTATAGGAGACCGAATCCCATCACAGCCAATTACAATCTGTTGGAAATTCACAAAAATGAGATAGTTAAAGATACTTGGTTATCTTTCATCCATAGAAGCCATTAGTTGAGCTCTCTACATAGAGTTGGATAGGAAACTCAGAAAGTAGATTAAGGGTCATTTAGACATTAACCTTTGCCAATAGCTGAGTACCATCCACTAGTTCCAGCAAAGTTTCTCCATCTTCACTACTTTCAATCTTGGCAAGCTTTGAAGAGAAACGAACTGCCTCTTGGGGCAATTGATTTGCAAGAGTCTCCAGAAGTATTCTCCTCTCCACAGGGCGCACCTCTTGGCTGAAAAAACATGATTGAGTAAGAAGAAAAAAACATAGTAAATTGAATTTGCATGTTCAGTAAAAACAAGGAAGATGTCTACGTTTTGTGTTCATTAATCGGCTACCTTTCATCTTCGTCTTTGAACTTGAAGGAGCGTAGCTGCCTTCCATCGGCTGTCGTTATCACCATCCTGCACAGCTGATTCCATGAACCAGATCAGTGCAATTGAGTAGTTTTGAAGAATCCAAAATTCCAAAGCCTTTAAATTTAGTTGAAATTTCAACTCTAACAAGTGGTTCATTCTAAATCAGAAAGGCTTCTGTTTGTTAAGCTATCAAACTATTACAAAATTAAGCACGTACCAAATGGCCAAAATGATCGATAGAAGATTAAGCAAAAACAACATTTATATACCCTTGAATTTCCAGAAATTGGGTTCTGAGATCATCTCCAACTCCAATTGCATCCAAGACCCTCCAACCATTTTTGAAAAGAGTGAGTGAAGTTCCACTAGTTCGAAGTGACTCTGCTTGCTCAAGCACCAATGATCCAATTCCAAGCCTAAAAGTCCACAATATTAGCAACAATTATTCACACTTGCAACTTGTAATACGCTCTAGCTAAAAAGAAGCCAACTTGGAAATGCAAAATTGCATAGTGGCAACTTATGCTTAATGTATTTTGGGAAAATGTACGTGCGGTCTAGATTGACAGTCTAACAAGACAACTAGTCCCTAAACCATGTTACCTGTGAAGAGATAGAGCGGTGGCAAGGCCGGCTATTCCAGCGCCAACTATGACAATCTCCTCCTTGCGAGCCCCAGATTGAGCTCTGATGATTGATAAAAAAGTGGGTTTGGTTCTGGTTGTGATAGGAGCTCGAAACCAATTAGATTGGCTAAGAGGAAATTGTCTAGTTTGAGAAAGAAGTGGGTGGTGAAGCACTAGGGACAAAGAGACTATACCCATTGTTGGTGAGTTTGTGTTCATGCAGTAATATGCAGAGTTTGTGATAGTATGAGAGAGTTTGAGAGTGAAGGAGAGCGAGGCGTGTTGGTCAGCCAATCTGCCATGGAAAATTAGTGGTTAGGATGAAATGGACTAGCTACTAGTATTTGGATCAGATTTTTTCCCGGGAAAGATATTTATTTTCAACAAGTTTTCTCTACTAAAGAACTCCTTACTTTTTTAAGTTAAGTAGTTTTGATCTCAACCATCAAAGCAAATCATTTAAAACATATCTGACAATTGGATCCCACGTCTGAGATCAAAACTCCTTAACTTAACAAAATAAGGATCGTTCTCTTTACCTGAAAAACATTCTTATTTTCAGAACCCCTTTTGAATTGTGGCTTGGAGGAGTAGTTGGAGTCAAGGATGAACATATCGAGTATCGAGGAAATATCGATAGTAAAAAAATTGGAAATTTCGACGGAAATATCAATATCGATAAATGTTGGAGAGAAATGAAGGAAATTTAGGGGAAAATATGAAAATTTTAAATGAAACTTTAGGAGATGTTTATTTGATTAATGATATATTCTATCTTAAAAGAAAATGTTGAAAAAACATTATTATATAATGAGTTGTAGTAATAGATGATGAATTAGTATACGCTGAGTCTCTGACAGTTATTGAAATTTGACTTAATACGTCTCAATGTTTTTTTTTTGCTGGAAACTGAATGGAAAGCTACACCACCACACCTTATATCCATTTTTTGACTATATATCATACATTGCAAAGTGAATTACATGAGCACTTTAGAACCACGTAGAGGACCTATGAGGTTCAAAATTTTGACTGTCTTCATCATCTCTCTGTGTATAGCCCTGAGTGTATTGAGAAGAATAGTCATTAAATGATATATCTCCCATGTAATTTTGCATATATTGACCTATATGCCAACCATATGGGTCAGGAGGGATTGGTTGAGAGTTTTGGTGCTGGTAATTAGTTGGGATTTGAACTTTTGACCAAATATATATATATAAGGCTATAAGCTATCAATTATACCAAAAAGCCACTCTAGCATGGTTGGTTAAGTTGTTCAATGTTGTCAACAAGGTTAGGGATTTGAATCTTGGCAATGACTTTTTTATTTTTCTAATTTTTAACAAGTCTGTCACGGAAATATCAGAAATATCGGGAAATATTGAGAAATATCAGAAGTTTCGACCGATAATTAGGCGGTTGGGAAAATAAATATCGCTCCTAAAAAAATGAAAATATCACGGATATATGGCGGATATTATCGATTTTTTCTTCCTTGGTTGGAGTTGGGTTTTGGTCTTAATTTGGATTTTTGCTCAACAATTTTTTTGGCTGAATTTTGACCATAATGTAATGTTATCCATAAGGCAATATACCCAAAATTCCTCTAGAAAAACAAAGGACAAAAAATAATTAACCTCACAATGGTACTATTGTTTAGCAACTCATACGATGTGTAGGCCAGGGGTTCTAATATATGTTATCAAGTGCATCATAAAGAGATGGACTATTTTCTCTAACATTGCATGACTAGAAATTACAAGAAGGTGCGTCGAGTTAGGAATGAGACACAATATAATATCTAAATATTCTTCAATTGACTTTTTTCAATATAGAAAGGAAAAATATAGATTTGAATAATCGTTGTGGAAAATTTTCTAGTAAGGGCCAAACAATGAAGATTTGTTGAGAACTTTCAAACTCAATCGTTGGATGAGCTTTTAATGAGGTTTTTAAATATCAACTAACATTTAAAATACTCATCTACCGGTTGAGTTTGAAAGTCTTCAACAAGTCCTCATTGTTTGGTCATCATTAGAGCCTCTCCCTAATTGTTGTACGCCACAAAAGGCATAATTCTTCAGCTTCAATATCAAACTATCAATTATGAAGGACTTTGGCCCCCTCTACGGCTCTACCCCAAGAAAAAGAAAAAAAAAAGACAAAATAACCTTTCAAGTTAATTACTTGTAGGGTCTTATTCATGTCATTTTGGTTTATGTGACTAATATTATAATTATATGCTCATTATTTCTGTTGTCCTTGCATCTCCAAACCGAAATATTAATGTTACAATCTTGACAGCCGATATGACAAATCTTTAAATATTTATTGTTGTCTTCACACCACATTTTCCAGATTGAAGAGGGTAGTTAGCAGTTAGTTGTTGTTGATTAGACCCCAAATCCAATCTTGTTTATTTCATCGGTGCATTTATTATTTATAGAGGTGAAGGTCAGGCCATTCGGGTCATTAATTTATCAACCTAACTCTATTTAATTTACATTGCGTGAATCTCATTTTTCTTTCCTATATATATGTACCTATGGTACGTAGCCGATATAAAGGCCAATTTGGTACGTAAGGTATGGAGAAGGAGGAAACTTGTGACTCAATCTTCCCACCCAAACAACAACTCGTACATTCCATAAAGACTTGAGTGTGTTGTAAGTTGTAAGTTGTACCAACAAAAGGAGAAATTATAGGGTGGTCCGGGACTACCACTTTATGGTGGTCCGGACTC
Organism: Rubus idaeus; assembly: GCA_030142095.1. Classification (NCBI taxonomy): domain Eukaryota; kingdom Viridiplantae; phylum Streptophyta; class Magnoliopsida; order Rosales; family Rosaceae; genus Rubus; species Rubus idaeus. The sequence goes on from CM057969.1 coordinate 9,649,730, forward strand.
TCCTGATTGGTTAATAAGAATTAAAAAATTCATTTGTTTACTGTTTATGTTTAAAATACTATTTTATTAACCAATCAGGGGAGTCCGGACCACCATAAAGTGATAGTCCCGGACTACCCAATAATTTCTCCAACAAAAGAGGCTAGAAATAGTCCTTTAACGGATGCGTAGTTTGGCGAGGACAGAAATATGTGAACAACCAACCATTTTCTTTCATGCAAGAAATATCTCAAACCCGAGCACTCCTTAATTAATTGCATGTGAATATGTGTATATAGTCCTTTTGGTACGTAATAGCTTTACACTTTTATAGCAGATCCTCTCAAGATGGCATTGTCCAATGGTGTCACCAAGCTCATCCCAGAAGCACACATTGAATCCGTGCAGAGTGTAACGCCCTTCAAGATCACCGATCCGCAGCCGGTGCGCCGACTGTGGGCCGCAGACCCCGTTGGATTGGGAATATTTCGACAGTGCCTGCACATACTTCTCTACTACACAAAAGTAAAACAAGACGACTCAGGTTGGCTCCATGCTGGTTGGATCAAGGAGTCACTGTCGAGGGCGTTGCTGGAGCAGCCGCTGTTCGCGGGGCGGTTTTGCGAAGGCGCGAGTGACCGTGGAGAGCTGGAGATTGTGGCAAATGACAGCGGCGTTAGACTCATCAATACTCGAACTCCGATGACCATGTCCGAGTTTCTTGCTTACAAGGACATCATGGAGGATGCAGAAGCTAATCTTGTGTTTTGGAACGATATTGATGAACAAAATCCTCGGTACTCTCCTCTCTTTTATGTTCAGGTAATTGGTACTTAATTAATTTCGTGCTTCTTCTTTTTTGGTGTATACATTAAATCTCCTTAAAACTTACTTGAACCTAGCTTTTTTGTTAGGTGACAAATTTTCAGTGTGGAGGAACAGCAGTAGGAATTAGCTGCAGTGTTCTTCTAGTAGATCTTTTGTTCAAGGAAAATTTCCTCAAGAAATGGGCCAACATCCACAACCTTCTGCTTTCAGACAAGAGTCTACCTGTGACACCATTTTATAATTTCCCACATGTTGAAAAAAAGGGAAGCTCACTCAAAAGTATATTTTTCTCTAATCCTAGCAAGAAATGTGGCAAGACTATGATTTTCAATGTCACAAGTGGGAATGTGGATTCGGAGAAGGATGATGCATTGCAATTTTGTGTTGAAGAAGCAGAGAGCAAGTTTGGTGTTGGCAAATTTTTTGTGAAGATCAGCAACTCCTGCAGTGGAATCAAGGTTGAGAATTTTCGAAAAGAAGGACTTGCTAAGCTGAAATTGAGCCGAATTGCTGAAGCGGGTTGGGATGATTTCGGGGCAAAGGAGGTCGAATTTCGTGAAGGGAATAAGCCGGCATGTGTTTCGTGTTGGGTGGGATTGATTTCTGGTGGGCTTGTTATGGCAATGCCATCATCAGCTGCTCAAGAGGGTGCATCTGAGTTGGTGAAAGTGATTGTCACAGTTCCTAATTAGAGGGAGTTGTAGTTAGTCCTGAAAATCGACCATACTTTCTGTTTCAATCACATTACTGTTTCTCTTTGATTTCATTTACCAGAACTCACAGAAAGTATGATTTTCTCTTCTTTTTTTTTGGTTACAAGTATGATTTTCTCTTTAATGCTGAATTAAAGCATATATGTGTTTATGATAAATCACAAAAAAAGAAAAATTGTTACTCAAACTGTCAAACAATTAATTAGTGGGGTAGTAGCTAGGTAAAGCTTGGTAGGCATACCTATTAGTACTTAATTAGTTAATTCTTCACCAACAAGAATCCTTTACTCAAACTATGGCCAACTTAAGAGGGTTAGCTTGTGCAGATTGTAAATAGTCTCAGCAGTGTTCGTGAGATATATATCTATACTATATTTAAGAGGTGTTGTCAACCATAACAGAATTTTTTTATACAAATACTTTTCATATATTAAATTACTTAGCATACCACATTAACTAGAAATGATAAAAAAGTTAAATCACAAATAAAAAATAAATAAAAAAACTAACTTAACCATCCACATTCTCCAAGTAACCACCTTCACTCTCACACACATGGAGTGTGTGGATAATTCTAGTATATACAGATAGAAACTTCAACTTTGGAGAGGAGTGGGGCAATATATAATTGACGACTTTAATTATTCATTAATGGGCCGGTGCTGGTATATATACTGAAACCTAATTCCTTATGCTTGCATGTGATCTAGCTTTATCCTAAGAGGCCCTAGATCCTATATTTCCATCCATCTCTATCTCCTATACATGATATGAGACGATTCTTTTGTAATTGAACTCGGAAAAACAATTGCATTAAGGTCTCGTTTTAGTTCACGGATATAAAAGAAAATAAAATTAATTTTTTACTCTTTTCATAAGCATGAGAAATTGAAATTTCTATTAGTTTTCATTTCGAATGTTTGACAACACTAAGGAAAACAATCAATAAATAATAAAATAAAAGTATAAAAATAATATTTGTAATTTCATATATAGTTGTTTTAGTCATAAAAATAATGTAATTAATGTTAAAATAGTACAATAAATGCGAGAAAGTTTTCTTATTTTTTCTTCATTCACGAAAGCATTTCATTTACTTTTGCATCCCAAACACATAAAAAAAATAAATTTTTTTTTTTTTTCAAATCTCTAATTATGCGAACTAAATTTAGACATCAAGTCCAGCAAAATACAACCAAAAAAGATACGGACGAATATTACATATAACAAACTCATCCATTGATAACGAAATGTCCTTATCAAAAATTTGTCTTCTCATATTCTCATAATCTCATATTTTCTAGCACACCCTACAAAACATTACTGCTGTCATATGCACAATAGTATTAAAGCCTTATACAAAACTCATCATAGGTCAAACCATCATTACAAGTGGACTCAGACACAGCACGTTTTTCAGACCCGCCCTGTCCTTAAGTTGATACAAATGCAGATGGAGATATGGATGACAATGAGGTGGGTAGGGTACAAAGATTAAAATACCATCCTTATCCCCGAAGTCATTTTTCATCCCCATCTCCGCCCCAATCCCCATAATAAGATACTGGAGATTCCCCGTCCCTGTCCCCATCGGGAATTAGGTCCCCAAACCAGCCCCAATCCCCGTTAACAAATATTACTAATTTATTATACAAAAATTCTTATAGGTTTAAAAAATATGAAGTTAAAATCAAAATAATATAAGGTCCTTATTCCCTAAACTATTATTAAATATTAATTTAAATAAAATAATTAAACATAAAATAAATCAAATGAAACAAATTTAATAATACTTTTATTTAAAATTTAAAAGAATATTATCTTACAATATCATTTAATAAAAATACATAATATAAAATATTTTTTAAATTTCACCCTTTCCCCAAGATCTAACCAAAAAAAATAATCAAGCAACAACAATAAGTACTACATTCTTATATTAAGTATCTTATAAGACATCAAAATCAACAACCAATCAAAAATTATAAGAACATTTTACTTCTTCATACCAATTATAGGAATATAATCCACATATATCAAAACTTTTTAACCCAAATAATTCACTCAAAAGTAATCGACTAACATCACATTGATATAACCTAAAATTAAATATTCAACGACATATTATAATATCAATATATCACAATAGATATTAGTACCAAACACTATATCACCTTAGCATATTACAAATATATTATTATCCCATCTAAACAATATACCAACTTAATTACCATCAATATAAATCAAATAATAAGAGTAGAGAAAACCCCAAATCAATGAATTTATAATTTACCGGCTCACACAAAAATAAATCCTAATTAACAATTAAGCCCAATACGGTCCGAAATACAACATACACCGAGTCACTTATCTTCCTAAGTATAATAGCATATCGAGGACATGAGCATACTTTTCACCAAAATAAACCCTCTGATTCAAATTTCACTTAGACAAGTAGTACTATTTTCTTGTACAAAAATCTCCAATACAAAAATTTCTATTTAATAATATAGAGTAGAGACTAAATTAAAAGCTATAACAAAACTTATAGACTAACTATAAGCTATAACAAACTATACAAAATAACCAACCATTATTTCACTCCTAATAATATATTCTTCCATACATTAATATATATACATTATAATACTAAGTGATATTCACTTTAATAAATAAAACACACCAATATGAGATTAATAGATAATCATGCAAGTAAAATTCATACAAAAGAGAAGCATATTAAAACAAGATATACATATTTCATAAACATAAAACATAAGTAATTGAACTTATTATATTAAGAAGATCATATTCTTTAGTAAATAACATAAACATATATACAATAATAAGAAAACATATAATTCAAGATAAACATATAAAACAAAGAATTTAATAAGAATAAATTTATACAAATAATCATAAACTTAGTAGAACAATATATATATATATAAATATAAAACTTAAGATAACAATAGAATATAATACATATAACTATAAATAAAATACAATATTAAAGAAATTAGTTATGATATAATAATTTAGGTTATTATTAATATTTTTAGTCTTTAGTCCAATCCATGCAATTCATCAATGATTCTTCTATTAGAATCATCAACTCAAATTGTTATATTTCCACCAAACCAAAAAATCAAGGAGTACACTATTTCAAAGAATTTCATAGGACAAAGGTATACCAACAACATATCCAAGAGTCCAACCTAAAGAGAAGCCAAAACACCATAATTATATAGCCTTTTTAACCTTTTTAACTTAAACGTTACTACTTAACCGACTAATAATTATGATATTCTCCAGATTAGATTTCGGTTCTAACTTCATTTTGATATAAAGCATAAAATTTGGCTAAGCAATGAGGAGATATGACACTTGAAGTTATGACAACAAAGAGTTTTAGGACATAGGATAAAGCTTAGATACAAGAATTCAACCCGTTGGATGATCATGAAATTTGAACACAGAATAATAGACACAATATGGAACAACTTTGATGAAGAAGTCAAGATGATAAATTGAGCCGAAGTATATGTTTAAAGGTTCACAAGTTGACTGCCGGAATAACTTTAGAAAACAGGATTTAAGTTTTCTATAAAACTTATCCCTTTCTATTTTCTTCTTGCTTGTGCACTTTGATAAACTTAAAGATAAAAGACTATAAGGATGTATTCTGTACTTACATGAAATTGAGTGATCAATAGAAGGTTGGAAGATTGAATTCAAATTGGGACTTCACAAGATAACCAAGTTCTTGGACAAGGTTACTTTGACTAGTTAGGGATTGTTTTCTCTTCAAAGAGCTTCTAAGTGAAGTTTCTACACTATTGGGAGGCTGAAGTAAGAAGAGCTAGAGAGTAGAGAGAAGAGTATTGTGAATTGGCAAAGAACATAATAGCTGAAACCTTGTATTTATAGGCTAGAGAATACACTAACCTTACTTAAATTAGTTTCTAATCTAGCTAGTTAACCATAGTAAATAGGCAAGTTAAACAAAGACTTTTAGTCTACCTAGTGAACCTTAAATAAATAGCAATGTGCACAAAGACTTTGAAGACTGAAATTGGTGTGCTGGAAATGATGAAATCAGCAGCTAAAAAAAATGCTTAGGTCAATATATTAGATCATACTTGCATCACAAGCTTTAATCCCTTTCTTCTTGTGCTCTACATAGATTGTAAAAATCATAACTAAATCTAGAAATATGATTTTCAGGTGATTCCAACTCTAAGAATTTCTTTAAGATGTCTACTAGAAATCATTAGAAGACTATATCATCAAATAATGAACAGATTAATGCAATTTCTAAGGAAAATGCAACTTGGTCGGAATACCTTCAAAAAAATAGGTAAAACCTCCGCTGACCATAACTTTTTCATATGATCTCAGAATTTAACATGCCACATGTCTACGAACTCGTATCGAGTAGTTCTACGACTTTCATGAAGGAAGTTATCAGAGAAAATCAACGGATAAGAAAGTCAACTTTTGACCCCCTCGAAAATAAAACATTTCGAGTAAATATTTGTTCCAAAATATTTCCGCTTCACAAATTAGTTAAGAAAACTAATATCCAACCTTTACTTAATTTCAAGAATATTCAAGAAATTAAATATGAAAGTTCGGGGTATTACACTTATTTCAATCAAAAATAAATAAATAAAGTCTTGCTTAAAAAGAATAGCAATTTTTTTATAAAAAGGATCATGTGTTGGCAAAAAAAATATCCACAATTGGCTGTTGAATAAAATTTCTTTTATATGAGTCAAGGAAAAATTGACGTTCATAAATGATAAAATTGTTGTAGGATAAATATTATTGTGTGCCTTGTCAAACTAGAACTCTTAGTATAGGTTATCCTTCTAGAATATGGATTAGATATTTCCTACATCAATACGAATTGTATCTTGTATTCCTCTATATATAGATGCCCTTATTCATTAATAAAGATGATCATATTCTCTACTATTTCTCTGTTATTTACATTTCCCTTAAACAAAAATATGATTTTATAAATATTTATTGTATTAAAATAAATAAATAATTATTATCATATATATATATATATATCTTTTTTAAATAATTCTTATCGGGTGGGGATAGGGGTGGGTTCGGGAAACCGAAAACCGCCAACCGAATCGAAAAATACCGAACTGCAGCCGAAAAAAACCGAATCGAAATAAAACCGAAACCGAAGGAAAAAAACCGCACCGAACCGCTACTGTTCGGTTGCGGTTGCGGTTTCTGTCCTCAAAAACCGAACCGAACTGTTCAAACCGAAGTACTGTAGCAAAACGACGTCGTTTTGTTTTTTTTATACAAACCCTAATTTAGTCTATCAGCAATTCAGCAGCCTTCAGTCCTTACGGGTTCACTCAATCACTCCATTCTCTTCTACTCTTCTAGTCTTCTTCATTTCTCCCCTTCATTTCCGTCTTCTCTTCGTGAATGGAAGTGGCACACCCAGTCAAGTGAGTCAACCAACCAGCCACCCACTGACCCGCCACCTCTAGGCTCAAATCGACAAGACACGAACCCACGCTCGACCTTCATCTTCTTCGCGAACCCACCGACCACCCTTATGGGGAATCGGTTCTCTGCTTCATCCTTCGCGAACCCACAACCCTCACGCCCTCGACCTCGGGCCCCTCCGGCCGCCTCTCAAATCCTCCTCCCTCACGGCCTCACCCCCGACCACCCGGCCCCCGGAAAATCATCTTCTATCAATTGTAAGTTTAATTTTTGGTGAAATTGCTATTTATATTTCCTTGTTTTTTTTTGTTTTCGAAATTGGTAAAAGCCTTTGTCTGTTGCTCCGTTTTGATCGAGACATTGAGTTGAGGAGGGTTGGGGGTTGGGTTCTCTGACTTCTCGACTTCTCGGCCGTTGCAAGGTATGCAAATGTATTTTTTTTTCTCTTTCTCTATTTCTCTATGAAATTAAGCTTTTGAATGTATAACCATCGATTGTAAGTTTAATTTTTGGTGAAATTGGTATTTATATTTCTGTTGTGAAATGTGTATAATTTATTAATTTGAATGAAATTGATTTGATTCTGCCATTCTAGTTTTTGGCCGAATGGCCAATTATAATGATAATGTTATTTTGATTATGGTATTTGGCCGAATGGCCGAGTTGTTTGTCTTGGTTTTTAGCCCAAGTCTTAGCAAGAGGATCTGAGGAGGGTTGGGCTCTTTCACTTCTTGGTTGCAAGGTACGCTCCTTTCTTCTCTTTGTTTATCTCTCTCTGAAATTGTTCTTTTGAATGAAATTGTTTTGGTTGTTGGGTTTACGTCTAACCATGTGAGTAAATAATTTGATATTGAAACATAATCATGCTTCACAATTTCGCATGGTTGATTTGCATTTCATTCCAAGTCCATCTTTTTGGTTTCCTTAATTAGTTAAGGGTAAAAGTTATAAATAGTCCCTGTGGTTTGGGGTCATATTCAACTTTAACCTTGTGGTTTCAAAATGTTTAATATAACCATTGTAGTTTACAAAATTAATCAATATTTGTCCATATGCTAATTTCGGTAAAAAATTCAACAATTAAAATTCATGTATAGGTAATTTATAAGGATAAATTTGTCATTTTAATTAGAAAACAAACTTTTTCTAAGTATTTCTTATTTAATTTAATTTTTGACACTATTTGAATTGATGAAAATTTTGCTATAAATAACATTTTGGACCAATATTGATCATTAATGCAAACCACAAGGGTGATATTAAACATTTTGAAACCCCAAGGTTAATGTTAAATATCATCTCAAACCACAAGGACTATCTATAACGTTTACTTATATCAGAATTGGATGAGTACTGTGGGGGTCTTTGCTCTTTGTGAGTCTGTGTTTCATTCATCATTATATTTCAGTTTTGATCGGCCAGTTAAACAAGAGGGGCTGAGGAAGGTTGGCCGGTTGGGTTTTCTCACTTCTCTGAGCTACTTGACTTTTGCAGTTCTGCTCCTGAAGCTCACTTCTTTGCTGATTGGAGACTCCGGGGTGGGAAAGTCATGTCTTCTTCTGAGGTTTGTTGTAAGTTGTTAACACTCTGCCCATTTATTCTCTGTTGCATTTCCTTCCCTTCATTATGCAGCTAAGAAAACAGTGGTGCTTATTAAATTTGATGTGGATTCTTTCTGGGTAGTCCATTATCCAATATGTGCATCTCGGATTTCCAAGTGAAGAGTTAAAAATTAGTCTTTACTCTGCACACTTGGTTCTTACTTGCTGAAATTAAAATGAATTGTTCTGCTATATGGTAATTATTAGTTGAAATGCGGCTGAAACAATAGTTTGTCATGGTGAGTACTGAGGGAAAAGTCGGCTGACTTTTCCATCTATAGGTTCTATTTTTTGAGCATATGAATATTAGTACAATATAGTTGATCATTGGTCATTGCTGGAGCTGAATTCATGAATGTCATTGCTGACTATATTCTATATCTATTGATATAGGATGATTCATATCTGGACAGCTATATTAGCACAATTGGAGTTGATTTTGTAAGCTTCATTCTTGGTCTGAATATTCGTTATGGTAGAAATTTCTAATGTTTCCTTTCCTTCTTCTCTTTCACTCTGTGTAGAAAATTCATGTCGAGCAAGACCGGATAGTGCTATGTTGGCCTAGGACACACAATCAAGTTTGAGATGGTTGAAGCTTAAACCTTGAAGTTGAAGACCTTAAATTTAATGTTTGGTGTTGAATTTTGTTTTGGATTTTTTATTTGTGATGTTGTTAATTTGTTTTTGAACTTTTGAAGGACTACTTGAGTACTTGATGTAATTGTGATGCATGTTGGACTTTATATTTGCTGCCTGCTGCAAATGCACAGTTTTTTTTTTTTACAATTTTAAAAAAAAAACTAAAAAAAAAACCGAAAAAACCGAACCGACCAACCGCGGTTCTAAGTTTTAAAACGTAGAAATAAAACCGAATCGAACCGAACCGCCTAGTTCGGTTCTGTATTCGGTTTTGGGTGAAAACCGAACCGTTTGAACCGAACCCACCCCTAGGTGGGGATGGGAATGGGGATCAAAATATCATTCCCGCCCCGTACCCGATTTCATAAATCGAATACTGGGGATCCCCGTCCCCGTTACCCGATATCCGTTAGTGTCGAATACCCGATGAGTACCCTACCCGGTGGGGATTTTTGCCATCCCTAGATGGAGATGGACTTATTTAAGATTTACCAAGCAATGAACAAACTTCTCAATTAGTAACGATATATATTTAAGGCAAATCTACCACCGGCTCCTAATGCAAATTCAAAGAAGCAACCATATATTTAATGCAAAAAGACTTTTGGTGGTGATTTTTTGGTGTAAAACAAGACTAGCAATTGCTCAACTTCTCAACAGAATCACCATATTGACTACTTGAGTTTGAATGAACACTAGTACAAAATTTGGATTTGAGGACAACCAAGAAAGTTTTGTCCATATAATTCTGTAGTCATGGACTCAAAAAAGTCTCACCAATTAAATATATAAGCACAAACAAAGACATGAATATGATAACATTACACAATACGATACGGTGATATAACATATTTGAAAAAAAAATTAAGACATGACAAGTTGTCAACACGATAAGTTGTGGATACGAGTCACACGACAATATGAGAATTGTTATTAACACACATTTTGTATATGCTCGAACACATAAAACTCCATCTTCACGATGAGGGGAAGGTATGCCCGAATTTGATTTTGATTGGTTTTTAGGCCTAAGAACTTTTATTTATGAAATTTTATTTGAGCTTATTGCTAGAAAATATGAGAATATTTAGATTATATCTGGCTTTTTTTTTTTCAACTGGGAACACATTAGACTTATATCTGGCTAACCATCAATACAAACAGGTTGATGATTTTCCGTAAAAAATAAAATAAAAAAAAACAAGAGGAAAAAGTTGTGGTTTATCATAAAGTGACAGGTGGCCCCTTTACTAAGTATTATCGGAAGAAATATTACCAAGTGAATATTTCATGTCTATGGAGCGCATAAACAATCACTATCTTCCTTATCTTTGCATATCTCGTATCCATAAATCTGCATGTGTTGAATGAAAGTGATTATCAGACAGTTGAAATGAAAGTGATGATTGAGCTCAAAGAAAGCCACAATATATAGTTATTTTTGCAATTGCTTAGCTTCCACTTGTTGCTGGGGACTCTGGAGTACTTGTTTTGCATTTAATTATAGCTCCTCACAAACATCAGTTAATTTGAATTATTGGGATTTCCCTCTCAAAAAATTGAAATGGGCAAACCTGGCCTACATATTAAGTTCTAGGGTTTTAAATTTTAAATTTACTGTCTTGAGGTTCAAGTTATCCATAATCTGAATTCCATAAAACATAAAACTGAAGCAACAAGTACGTGTATCATATCATGCAAGCTCTTTGCAAATTCAGTCATTCTACAACATTGTTACTAGTAGTTGCTAAGGTTGAGAAAAGGAAAGCTAACAAGGAAAACTTAACATTCCATTCACCACGAAAATAGATCGAGATGTCAGGAGATCGAGGACCTCATCGGTTGCACGAACACAGCTGCTAACTGATGGTGTTGGTGATGGACTTAAGAAGCAACAGCTGCGAAACAGCACCAAAATGTCCAAGTACTAACCTACTAGCTAGACGATGTTGCATTGCTGCAATAATACTAAATTCAGAGGTTATTTCTTACGAACCAAGCTCTGGCCCTCAATTCTGTCTAGTTGAAACTTGAAAACAAGCTTACCATGTGTCCCCATTTCCTTCCAATACTTCTGTACTAAATATAGTCCAACATAAGTATAATTCCTAGCTCTTCCATCTGATGATTCAGAGCCACAGATCACTCTAACATGATTCTTCGCATTCAGACTATTCATCAAAGCAAGGTTTCCCCTTCTAAGCTCTTGATGTTCAGGGCGCTTATCTGGATTCATCACATTTCCTCCTTGGCCCGTGTAAGTCAAGGAATTCAAATTTTTCAAATCATCAGCATATCCCCCTGATGCGACAACACTGGTTGCAAGGCTCTTCCCGCCAAAAGTTGCATAATCTATACCACCTTGAATCTGGCGATGTAAGCCAACAAAATTAAGTTCAACCCTGTAACGAAATTCATCACCAACTTCAACACCCGGGACAGGTCCCAAGATTTGGTTGCCTGTATTTACAAATCTTCCTTCCTCCTTGAGGATCCTTGCAGCTTCAAAATCGATCCTTCTGAGAGAATTTCCTCCTTCCTTTGATTTTTTAGCTTCTAGCTGGTTACAAAGATCTTGGAACCGACGCAATGCCTCTGTCACCTTCTTTCGGATGGCAGATGTGTTATTATCATGAAGGCTGCTGCTAGAACTAGCCTCACCAAAGCGAGTAGTCTTTCCTGCTATTGGATGAATATTCTTTAGAGAGTTTCCTCTAACATTGTCCGAGTCAACCTTTGTCCTCCAAGCATTTTTAGATCTTTCTAGCTGAAGTTTTAATTCAGATTCCTCTCTTTTTCTTTCACTCATACCTCCATCTGGTTTAGACTTGTGCGCCACTTTTCCCTTCCACCATGACAGAGGTTTCAAGCCCGGTTTACCTCCTGGTTTTGCCACATTAGTCTTGGCAATGTTTGATGCACTTATTCCACATAAAGGAGGGAAATCTCGAACGGCTTCTACATGATATTTTCTAGCCGCAGTCAAATCCAGACAATCAGGTGGTGGAAAGAAGTTTCTTTTTGGCAGAATAGGAACCATCAATTCCTCTGGAGTAAAAAGAAGGTTCTTCCGGCAATCAGATATTTCATCCTTGACATTCTTCAAGATATTCTCAGAAGTACCAACTGAAGTTGCCTCTTTAAGAAATCTAAAATTTGTTAAGTGAGCAGATCGTCCACACCCAGGGGGAAAATCACGAACAGCCGAGACTTTGGGCCTCTTGTACTCAGGTAACTTGGAATGGAAAGAACACTGACCATCTTCCAAAGAAAATGTTCCCAATCTTTCCTCATAATGACTACAACTTTGCGATTGAGTTCCCATTCCAACGTAATGAAATGCTCAAGAATCTGAAAACAGAGTAATCACAAATTACGTAATAATTGACGGTAGAGATAATGCTCGAAGAACAAGATAAATCTTCTCTAATTTTTGGTTTTCTGTGGGTGCTTATATATAGCACAGTTCTTAAGTCTAGTAGAGTTGATAAAAACATAAATAAGGAAAGTAAACAACTTGTGGAATGTAGACTAAGACACAAAAATCTTATTCGGAACAAAAAGGGAAAAATCTAACCAAAGGAAAAAAAAAACCGAAAAAGAGGAAACAAAATCCTCGAATAATGAAAGGGGAAACAAAAACAAAAAGGGGATACAAAACTTGATCAAGTTTTTTCTAAAAACTTTAAATCCTAAATTGAATTATGTTTAACGAACTTACTTGGGTTAAATCTAACGGGACTCACTAATATGAATCTTGCCGATCTCGTGATTCCTTTTACATAAAAGTATTATTGGAGACCAAAACAGATAATGCAGCCCAAAGTTAACTTAAACGGAATCAACAATCCAAACCAACTTTATTCAAGTCATTCTTTCTAATGTGACGACGCTTTTTTTTTCCTTTTTCTTTTCAATTTTCTTCGTCGAAACTAACCTAATTATCGTCCTACATCAGTACAACAAATCATCCAGTAACTATGCTTAATGACCCCAAAATGTGAAACTTACAGAATTGCTGAAGCAGAGGAATCTGGCTTTGTAGCTGACACCAGCAAAATACTTTGCAATCTGGAAGTTTCCAATGTCTGTGATTGTGAAGGTTGTTAATACCTGCTCGACAAAGAGACTAATGTTAGAAACAAAATTCATCCCCAACAAATTACGGTACGTGGTAACTAATTCCTTTTTATAAGCTCTGAACCTAATCATTTCTGCGGCTTACTTGTATTTGCAGTTTTGTAATGTGCTGAAAGATTTCACTTCTTCAGTCTTCACCACAGTTCATTAAGGGCCTAAAAACAGAGAAACAAACACACCCATGGTAATTATAATCATCAGCAAAGAAAGAACACAACGTACACATGTCCAGTAAATGAAAAGAAATGAGGTATGTTCTACTACTTATACTAGTCTTGAACAATTATACCAGGCAAAAAAATTGCAGCAAAATTATACTATGAACGAAATGTGAGCAGCAGAAAGATTGAGAATGAAAATAGGGAATGACTGAGAAACCCACATCAAAACAAAAACACATGGTCTTTCCTAACCCAAAATCCATACCCTCAACAAAACCCAATTTCTCAAAATCGATGCTCATTACAACACATGGTCCATTCTCAAGAAAACCCATATTCTGTTCATGTCGAAAATGCAGAAACAAAAAAAAAAAAGTGGAAGAAGGGAGACGAAGAGGTGAGAGAAACTCGCCGCAAAAAGTGAACCGACTCACTCAATAATGAGTCAAAGACGTCAAGTAATTGTCTGAACGGTTAGACCGGGTCATTTTGGTCATTCAACACTTTCAACGCTTTGAAAACGGTTTGACCAGATTGACGTGGCGGGTTTCCATGGGCTAATAAATTGCAGGCCTAACTTTTATACATTTGCTGGTAAGCACAGGAGCACAGCTTCACATTATTCTTTACTTATTGCTTTTTTATGCTTTACAGAAATTCTACCTAACTTTCAACACCCATTGTTTCATACATTGAATATCATGTTATAAATTTCTATTAAATCCATAATCACAATGTTTTCGCCACCAACCTCACTTCCACCCACCTTTGTCACCGCCCTAGAGTCGCTATCACTTGTCTTTTCCACAATTCCACATTCACCGCCACCCACATTTAGCAATGTCACCGAATTCTAGAAAAAGATAAGTACATGAAGAAATTGTACAAAATTGTTATATAATTTTGGGGGATGTCACACTCAATAACCATACTTAGTTTGGTGGTTTCCTTGCAAATGCTAGTTTGCAAAATTAAAAACTCATATAGACTACCATTCATTCTGAATTATTCGATAGTTTTCAGTGACATTATTCTTAAACTCAATAGGGTGAATAAGGCTATCTTTTCCTCATTTCTCCTCCGAATACAAATTCCGTTCAGCCTAGAAAGCTCTACTCCATCCCATCAACCCCAACGACCTTGCGGTGGATTTGAGCCGTGGGTGGTGGTGGAGGCCAGCTGCGACGGAGTTTACAAATATTGGGTAAACTCCATATTGGGTTTTGATACATCACAAAATTAATGGAGGGAAATTTAAAATTCTGGAGGATGTGTAGAATTTCTAATTTATAACGGTGGGTCGGTGGTGCCCAATGACAGATGGCCAAGTGGAGGAATCCATTTGCTTTGAAAGTGGGCAAGCACTCAAGTGTTTCTTTTCTTCACCCAAACAAAAGAAAAGGAAAACAAAATTGACTCCATCAATGTTTTCTACTTTTCTTCCATTCTATCACCCAAGAACGGGTTTGCAATGAATGGAAGCAAAAGATCAGAAGGTTTGGCTGATAAATCATCATGCTTCCACTCACCACCCGTTCTTGTTTCACCCATTTTGTTTCATCATTGCTCAGCACGTACAGCATCAATGTTTAATTAAATAATGGCCATTGGCCTTCAACCTTTCCTTTTCTTTTGTTAAAGAAGGGCGGGAATATCATTTGATTATTTTTCTCCAGCTTTTGAACACACACATCAGACATTCTATCTCCTCGATAGTTCAGAATACATGAATGGATTGATTGGATTCATAGTCTAATCATATTCACATATTTTCAATCCTAAAAATGGCAAACATCCAGTCAACCAAATGCAGTACAACGAACAATATATGTAACTAACAGAGTTGCAACTTAAAATATCCAAATATCTGATGGATGAATCTGTAGCAGTAACCTTGCAGGTCAGTTTCCAATGCCTCCAATTCTGTTCATTTGAAACTTGAAAACAAGTTTACCAAGAGGCCCCCTTTCCTGCCAATACTTCTCTACCAAATATAGTCCGTCATAGACATATATTCTACTTCCATCCAGTGATTCGGAGCCACGGATCACTCTGACAGGGTTCGTTTGCACACTATTCTTCAAAGCAAGATTTCCCCGTTCAAGCTTCTGATCTTGAGGGTCCTTCCTATTCATCACGTTTCCTCCCTGGCCGGTATAGATCAATGTATCCTTATTATGCAAATCATCAGCATAGCCACCGGATGCAACGATACTGGTTGCAAGGACCTTCCCACCGAAGTTCCCATAAGCTATGCCACCTTGGATCAGGTGATGTAGGCCAATAAGGATAAGTTCCACTCGGTAATGAAACTTATCACCAACTTCAACTCCCGGGATAGCTCCTATGATTTGTTTGCCTGATTTTGCAAAGATTCCTCTATCCTTGAGGATCGTAAAGGCTTCCAAATCAACCCTTCGGTGAAAAGTTTTTTCTCCCTTTGACCTTTTACGTTCTTCCTCCAGCAAGCGCTTCTCACATTCATCTTTGAACAAACGCAATGTCTCCGTCACCTTGTTTCTCACACTTGTGTCATTATCAAAAGGAGGAGGGCACCCATCTGTACTCCATGATTCTGGAATCACATGACCATGTTCTTTTTCATCATGGTGAGAATAATCCTGCTTTTCCCTTCGAATTTTCTTCTTAGTGTCAGGTTGAACTTTGTCCCCAAGTCCTGTTTGTTTCACATTAGTCTTCGCTGTGTTTGATGATGATGACTTGTAACCCCTAACTGACTTCTCTTGACTGAAATTCCTGGCCTCCAGAGAAGCATTTATCCCACAGAAAGGAGGAAAGTCCCGAACAGCTTCTACTGATCGAGGAGGATATTTTTTATCTGAAATCTTCTCCGGACCATTGGCATTCAAATTGCTCAAGTGAGCAAATCGTCCACACCCTAAAGGAAAATCACGAACAGCAGAGACTCTATGCCTCTTATACTCAGCTGACTTAGTCTGGGAAAAACACTCACTATTTTCCATGGGCAACCTTCCAAATCTTTCTTGAGAATGAATACCACTCAGTGACGCAATTTCTTTTGATGATTCCAAATGCTGCATCGCCTAACTCATTAACCCGATGTAATGAAATGCTCAAGAACCTAAAAGCATAATAATCATTAAACACA
Organism: Rubus idaeus; assembly: GCA_030142095.1. Taxonomy (NCBI): domain Eukaryota; kingdom Viridiplantae; phylum Streptophyta; class Magnoliopsida; order Rosales; family Rosaceae; genus Rubus; species Rubus idaeus. Next base: position 9,666,408 of record CM057969.1, read on the forward strand.
TGTATTCACAATTGTCTAACAACAAAAGAAACTATGTCAAACCTAAAATAGCAGCAGTACATCTAAGCATCCAAAAACTACGGTTAGTGACCCCAAAATTTGGAACTTACAGAATTACTAAATCAAAGGAACCTGAAGATCAGAAGCTGGAAAATTCAAAACTGAAGAAACAAACAGAAACTTGGGAAAAATTTCAACCTACAACAATGCTGGGGTACCAATGGTTACACAAAAGTCCACAGCAGGGGACTAGTTAAAATCAACAGCTGTGGTGAGTCATGCATGTTCATGAATATAGCGCAGCAATAGATCAAATATGTGGATAAGGTTCCAGGCCACTAAGTTCCTCAAGTGAAGATAGGGTCTGATCTCTAATCCATTTGTGTTCAAATTGAGCACTTTGGGACACTTTGCTAGAAAGATTGAACCGCTAATTGAAAGTTCACACAAATACTTGGAAGAACATATATACACCTTTCATATAATAAGAAAACACGGCAAGGAAAACCCTGAAAAATGAATTAACCAGAAAGTTCACACAAGTACTTGGAAGAACATATATACACCTTGCATATAATAAGAAAATACGGCAAGGAAAACCCTGAAAAATGAATTAACCAGAAAGTTCAAAACAGAAGAGAAAAACAAAACTGAACAGAACCCATGAAGAGTAAGTAAACCTGTTCATACTACACTGAATGCAATTAAGCAAATGGGATTCATAACAGTAGGTAATTGTTCTATTCGTACCCATTTCTCTTAAGACAATCATACAGGGCAACAATTGCAGCAAAATCTACTTAGGAAAAGCTCATTTCAACACATGGTCCAAACTCCAAAGCAAGAACCCCAACCTCAATCAAAATCCTCACCCAAAAACCCCAAGCTCAAGAACCCCATTTTTTGTACCAAAAAGAAAATTCAAGAAAAAAAAAGGAAAAGAAAGAAAAAAGAAGTGAAAAAAAACTCCACCCAAGTGCAGAAACCAAAACACAGAAAAAAAAACCCCATCAAGGGTAAACATACATGGCAATTGTTACAACAGTAGGTAATTGTTCTACTTGTACCCATCACTTTGAACGAAACCCTCATTTCAATACCAAAAACCTCAACCTTAAAACCCTCATCATCATCACCAAAAACCCCAACCTCAAAAAACCCTTCTTCTTCTTTTTTGTTCATATTGAAAATGCAGGAAAGAAAAAGAAAAGGAAGAAGAGGAGGTAAAGAAACTCACCGAAAAGCAATGAGTAGGAGGAGAGAGCAAGAAGAATCTAGCACTACACTACTAGCACTAGTAGCGTTGCTTTCATGCTTTGTAATGAAATGAACCCAAGTCGGTAAAAGGCGGGTTATTCATGTCCGAACTATTGGACCGGGCCGAATATAAGCCCAATTCCCCAGCTAACCTCTTTGTTTGACACATGGTTAGGACCTTACTTCTTAGGTACGAGAGCATTTTGGTAATTTAACCTCTTAATCAGCTGACTATGGTGACGTGGCGTGTTCTTATTTGGAACCGATTGCAGGCCTATGTATTGTTTGCACGCAGAGGAGTAGAGCTCGGTCACTTTGCCTTGTACCTAAAATGTTTCAGACTTACAGTTCAGGCTTCAGACTTGAGAGAGAGCAAAGGTGGGAAATTTCAAGGAGAGAAAGAGAGAGAGAGCAGTGTGAGGCTTTAGCTTTTTGAAAAGAGTAAAGAGAAAGAGAGATTGAGAATTAAGCTTTGGCTTTTGAAAAGAGAGAAGCTTGTAGAGAAATGGAGGGCAGTAGTAGTAGCACCAGTAAGAGTGGCATGGTGGTTGTGGCCAATGAGAGAAAGCCAGGTGGGGGAATCCGGATGGGGAATCCGTTTACTTTGAAAGTGGGTCAAGTATTTACGGGCTTTGGCATAGGCTGCGGTGTTGGTATCGGCGTTGGCCGCCCCATAAATTTAGGTACACACATTCCTTTGTTGAACAACTGTCTATCTCTCTCTGTTGTGTAGCTTTTCTCTGTTTTGAGTTGTAATTTTATATTGGAGATGGACTTTGGGGGGCTCGTCAAACCCAAAAATGGTGAAACCCATCACACACAAGGTTCTAAGAGACCATGTATTGCTCTCCATTTCTCTGGCATTGGCTTTGTTGTTTGGTTTTTGAATTTGGGTGTGTTTTTGGTTGCTGAGTAGGTGCAGGGAAATGAGATTAAGCTGCCCTTTTGAATTTTTGGTATGTTGGTTTAGTAGGAAGAATAGCTTTTTTAATCAACTATGTACTTGGTTAGTTGAAATATTGATTTTGGTTTTACTGCTTATATATGTGCAATGTTTATTATATGTGATTTAAAGAATCTGGTTATCCGGAATTTTGTGATTTGTTGTTTTAGTCAATGTGTGATGATGAAGAGTGCGCATTCTGAAGCTATGCTCCAATTTGAATCTCCTGTGGGGATGATATCAGTTTATGTTGATAATGTAGTATTTGTTTTACAAAGTCATTGTTGGACATTGTGTTCTTTAAATTTTCAAGAACTAAATTTTACCACCATTGCTCAGTACTAGCATTTCTTCTTAAAACATTGAACTGGTGTTGTGTTCTCATCCATGACAATCAATTGAATTTGTATGACCAATTTAGATTATGGTCTTATTGTTTTGAAAACACGGAGTTCTTAAACACTTTTATGCTATCTGTTAGGAAATCAGTTTTGACAAGTTATATGACCAAAAAATTAAATGCATTTGTATGGTGTTTAGGTGGTTGTTTTCTAGTTATCCACAAGTGACCAAAAGCTACTAATGTAGGACCATTCATCCTGACATAGACACACTTATATAACACGTATGATCAAAGATGTTAACTCCTGCCCAAGTAGTAATGAGATGGCAAACTGCATTGCTTAACTTTTGAGTTGACAGAAGGGAAACTAATTGGGAGGGAGAGGGAGGCCGTTGACTTCTGGTGACCCAGTTTATAAGATCTGCTGGAAAAATGAATGTTTTCTATGTTGAGTTGTGCAATCTTAATTGTATGAGTTTAGCACTTAAAAATTGGGTTCGCATATTTTAGGCTTGCTAGGCAGCTCATGCACTGATCACAGTAGTTGTGCGTGCAATGATGGACCTATAAAGTAAAAACTGTGATACCGGGTATACACTATATACACTTGGATTGCATTTCAATTCTGAATGACTTATCCGTTTGGCATCTCAATAATCCCATTATAATTCAAGGAGGCATATTCCCTTCCAAGTTATGTTTAGAATTAAATGTACATAGAATATGTAAAGTAACTGTTGTCTCATAGGTAATTTGGTCTATGTCACTTATATTGGACATCTAACATTTCTATTGTTTATAGCTTTTATTCATCCTTGCTCATTTAGTTCACTGATCTTGTAGAGGCTTTTCTAGTTTCATAAATTTTTTTATGAGGATTTTCTGTCAGTTGAAACCTTTAGATATAATTTTTTTCCAATTCTTCTTTCACCAAGTTAAAATTAGAGAAAGGAATAGCAGGAGTAACAAATGATTTTATTTTTAGATTATTATTAATTTTATGAATGTTCTATTTGATTAAGTCACACAAGTTATTTATCCTTCAAAGATACCATTGACAAATTTTTAGCGGATATTAGTTAACCCACATATTGCTTTGACTATATATCAGGTGCTGTACCAGTACTCAATCAAGTCATGGGTGCAACAAGAGGTGCCACTGATGCTTTTTCTGGCGTCAGCAGACATGTAACTGACTCTGTAAGTCAAATATCTCTTTTTCCTTTTCAATCTTGTGAGTACCCCTGGCGTTTCATGAAAGAGCAAGAGAAAATGATTATACAAGATTTAAAGGATTCCTCAATCTCTTATCCTGCGTCGCTTATTGTCCAGTTGAGGAAGGTGGGAGCAAAGAACATTGAAGCAGGCATTGGATGTGGTGTTGGTTTTGGCCATGGTTTTGGAGTCGGTATGTCATCTTATTTTCTTCAAGGAGAATCAATAATATATTCTGTGTCTCATATTTTTACATGGTCTGATTTTCATATATTTACATGATTTTATCAAAAAATTCAATATTAAGCAGACTTATGTTTGCAAGTTCAAGCCTTCAAGGTGGAGTTTATCTCAGCCATTTGATTCATAAATTGCACTGTGACAGCTAATCTAAACTTATTCTGATATGCTTTGATATTTTTTGTTTTCATGTGGACAATGTTTGACATCCATAATGTAACTTATAATCAGAATATATAATGATGTAAACTAAGTTACAACTGAATATTAATGGCTTTCCAAAGGAATTTTATCTCTTTATTTAAGTTGTTGAACTTGTTTTGGGTGTGAAAGGGGGGCCGGAGGCTATGCTTTGGGCATATGCACTGAATAGTAGCATGCATGTTAACAGTTTGGCACAATTAATTGAATGCTGTCTGGAATTCACAAAGCCATTCAGACTTTATCTATTTGTTAATATTTAGATTAGTTTTTTTATTTAAATCATTATTATTTCTTCAAATTCTGATTTTCAAATTGGTGTTTAGTGAAATTGGAAAAGGAAAAAAAGAATGTGAAAGCACATTATAGCACAAAATGTCTCCAACTCCAATGACTTATTGAGGAGTCGTCAGACCATTAAAGTTAATTGCATATATGATATTCCTACTTTTTACCTTTCTATTCAATGAGTTGCATCATTCAATTACTTATGGACTTTTTATAACTTCAGTTATTTATGTAATATCACTACTTCACTAATGTCTTATATCATAGACCAACCAATGAATATCATCTGCATATATGATTTTAGTATACAAGGTCAAAAGATAATAATTGCAATTGGTTTAATATAGCAGATTAAGTGATGCATATTTTGGAACAATGTACAAAAACTTGAACTTAGTAATTTGGTTCTTATTATACTCTGTAATTCCCACATTGTAACAATATTCATTTTTGCTGAATTTTTTTACTTCCAATTGCAGGCCTTGCTCTGAAGCCAGGGGTGTTGCAACAAATTCAATTTTTTGCTGTAGTAAGTATTACTGTGTATTGTCATCTTCCTATTACAGTCTATTTCTCATGCTTATAACTCTATATTCTCTAGCAAACAATGACAAAGATGATGACAAAGTTTGGAATTGCTCCCAATTTACCAATTCTTCAAGGTGCCATCCCAAGTTCATTGCAAAGTGGTATTGGCATTATGAATGATTCATCAAGCCAAAATTCAGTCGGAAATATCACGCAGATGGCAACAAACCCACCAGACTATACATCTCAAGGCCTGCCTGGATATGGAAATAAGGTTGCACATTCAACTTATGAAAATTTTACATCAACAAGCTCTCCAGTTGATAAACCTTTTGGCAGTCGAACAGAAAAGGTTCTCAGCAGTTTTTTGCAGAGTCCAGTTTTGAAAGGAGAGGAAAGTGATCTAAATGAAGTGGTATGTAACAGTTCCAACTTTAAGTCTAAAATTTTTGTGATCTTATTGCATATTTGAACTCTCTCACTCATTTGGTTAGTGTGTAGTGGGTGGATCTGCCACTCTCTTATCTTTTATGCTACTCATAATTCTTGCTTTTACCTATGTAGGCTGGAAGCTTGAGGGCAGAGAATAAAATCCTGCAAATGGTAATAACTATGAGTGACTTGTGGTTTCCAATTGATTTTGTGCTAATTTAATTATCAGTTATACCTTTATCAATTGTTCCCAAGTAATTGATCGTAGAGACAACCCCTTTGGTCATGATGTTATTGCCTAGTAAATACTTATTTGATACATCCCAATGGAAAAGTCCAGCCTTGTGAGTGTCCTAAGTCCTAACAAGCCACAAGTCATGTTAACAAATTATTTTTCGGACAAAAATCAGATTCCTTGGCTGTGGTTTCATGTATTCAGTAACAAATTGATAATCATAGTTATTATTGTGTTCTGATGTGCTTTTTCCGAGTATGTGGCGAGATTGTAAACAAATTATATTGGCCTGTTGGATCTTATCTGCTGTAACACATAGAGAGGTGCATGTTTTAAACTATTGAACTTTTTTTCTTTCTTATATATAAGCCACTGAAAGCAACCCTTAAATTACTACCAAACTTATTTCAGTCCTTGTAGCAAAATGTACTATAATTGTTAAATTGAAATTGTATTGCATCAGGTCTTGAAACACCAGCAAGTCATTGACGAGCTCATAGAGGAGAATGAGAAGCTTCGCCATGTACTAGTGGAAGACCTGAAAGTACCACCTAGGAAGCTGAAGGCAACTTATTCAAGTAAAAACATATCTCCATGTTCAGATTGCTTTGAGTGTCGAAGAAAACAAAGGAAAAATAGGTGAAGTATAATGGTTCTGTTAGACACCATAGTGCCTTGATCAAAAAGATATTAACTGATAATTTGATAGCCCCTTCACAAGTTTGGACCTTGATGGCTTGCCTACCCTCAGCTTTGAAGGAGCATTGTCTGGTTTCAATTGGTTACAGTCTAACCAAAGAGGGCTATACACATAGAATCCGCATCGCCTCACAAAGAAAAGAAATGAATTGACCAGGATAAGTATCAAATATACCAACCAGTTGATTGTGCACTGGTTGGATTTAGAGGTTGAACTAACCTTCTTATAGCTTTGTGTTTAACATCTTCCTCTGCATTCAACATGTTTGTGAAGCAGCTAGCCATTCTTGTTTTTTTTTTCTCACTGCACTCTCATTTTCCTTGGTGGACGATACTTTATTCAGTTTGCTAGTTCCAAATTTAGCAAATATTTTGTTTGATTTAGCCTGCTCCTTTACTGCAGTTCTCAATCAAAAATATCACTTTGGTCATTCAATTTCAATATTGTCTTTCACATTTGATATTGGTCACTTAACTTTAAGGGAAAAAAATCACCTTTAGTCCTTGAACTATGATCCATTCGACACTTTCATCCCTGAAGTTTGAAATATATCACTTTAGTCCCTGAACTTTAACATTCTATATCACTTTCGTCCCTGCCGAGGGTTTTCATCGAATACACCTCCGATTCCGGCCAAATCGGAAGACAACACCTATTGGGCTTTGAAGTCCTCCTTGAGGCGAGTTCAACGCCACCAACCTCGCCTCAAACCGTCGCCGGACGGCGGAGAATTTTACGATTGAAGTTCCGACCACCATAAGCTCTCGGGCTAAATTCGACCAATTCTAGGCCGAATCGAGCTTAGCCCCAGTTATAAAAGTTACTCCTCTCATCCTTGCGAACATTTTGGCATAGGTTTTACACCATTTTGTTCCGATCAGGGACGAAAGTGATAGTTGGTGTTGAAGTTCAGGGACGAAAGTGATATATTTCAAACTTCAGGGACGAAAGTGTCGAACGAGTTATAGTTCAGGGACTAAAGTTATAATTATCCCTAACTTTAATACTGTTTTTCAGTTTGATCACTCAACTTCAATATCGTCTTCTACTTTTGTCACTCAACTTTAATGAGTTATTTTATTCATGTTTTAAAAGTTAAAACAATGAAATTAATTTGTGCTTAATTCTATTTTAGCTATCACTTATCAATTTTCTTGTTTAACAAAAAAAAACCAAGCAAAAAACGCAAATCGAGGCTCCCACTTGAAGTAGAAATTGGAAATTAGAATTCATGTCCAAACTGGAAACTAGAATGCATTCAAAAGCAGCAAAGCAGAAAATTTTGAAGAAATACTTTTCCTAAAGAAATTGAGAATCCGCGTCTAAATTGTAGTCCTACTCAAGCTAATAAGGTGGGTTGAACTAAAGAAATTTAGATGCTCAATGGGATGGTCGAGTACTGTCGATAAGTTGGCCGAGATTCCACCGAGCAATGATGCGCTTAAGATTCAAATTTTATTCTGCACGAAAATCCATCATGTTTTTGGAACACATGAAGACGCTTGTGAAAGATTTGATATCCCTCATACTGAAAAGGTCATTACCATCCGTCCCTCCGAGTTATGTAATGAGGATACTACTAGTATTAAGCAATCTGATTCAATACGTATGTTCGAGGACATTCTTAACACCCAGTATTCTTCATCAGCAAGAGAGATAAAGCTGTATCGTATTGTGGATCGGGCAATTGAATATGTTCAAAACTCGATGATGGAGTCTCCTCGTGATCTGCCTCCTAATTGTGTTCTTGCTGTGAAACTACTTGAGGGGATTATGATTGTGCATGATATGACGAGAAGAGAGTAGTAGTTGATTATGTGGAAGCCACGAGATGCATGTGGGACTTGTTCTATCTGTATGGAGGACTTTCTGGTGTGGACGTGACGCTAGTCGATTGCCTTGCTTGCACATTTTTCATGGAATATGCATTTCTAATTGGCTGCATAGAAAACATCATTGTCCCATTTGCCGCAATCCAGTACCTGCCGAATGGATTACATGGTTTTAATCAATATATATAGCCCTTTGCAGGAATCTGGAATTTTATCGAGATTCAAGTGGTTTATTCAAACATTAATTTGAGGTTGCTTGGTTGGGGACTTGGACTCAGATTTGGAAATTCCCCTTATGAACGTAGCTTCGATTTGTTGGGTATGCCCAACTATTGTTTACTTTTTTCTATTTGAATAAAATGCTTACCATAAAATGTCCCCTTCTCTCTATCTCTCCTCATTCTTTCTATCTCTCTTTCTTTCTTTAGTATTTTTAAGGTGTGTTATTAATATTTTAGAGTGTGTTCATAACAACACCCTAAGATTTATATTATGTATGAATAACTATGGTTTACTTTTTTTCTATTCAACATTGGGGTATTCGACAACTTTTTATTTACTAGTTTTGGATACAAAATTTTGAGTTTTGGGAACAATAGTGCTGATCAAACTACATAAATCACATTGAGATGTTTTGTAAAACTTGCACCATATTGGGGACATGCAAAATATCAGTTTTGGAGACATGGAGCATACTTTGGAGCCTAGCTCCACAATACATATATTAAGCGTATGTTAAGAAAGACTACTAAATATTTACAAACGCATATTAATGTATTGATACAACATGGTTATCCATGTGTTTCCATGGGTGTTCATTCTCTGAGGTTCTACCTTTTGCCTGTTCCACGCTCTGAGAAAAATTGGTCTTATATATTAAGCAAACAAGGTTTATGGTTAAAATGTTTGGTCCTATATTTAAAGAAAACAAGGCTTTATGGTTAAATTTTTAAACTATCTAAAATGACCTTGCTTTATTAAAAACTATAAACAATAGACACCCGAAAGTTGTATACCATGCACACATATGACATATCCCCCCTAAGCCCATGTGAGCTATGAATGTTGAAAATATGTTCAGTCTGCTAAACTCTCTCAAATATGTTTTCGCTTGACTGTGAACTAGGAGATGAAAACCTTCATCCCTGTTATGCATGTTTTCCCACAAGTGTCAATTTTCATATGCCATTTTTAAGAAGTGAACTGCACTAGCTGGAAGCTTTTAGAGGTGAAAGTTGCAGACTATTTTGGCTTAATGACACACTAGAACTGCCAAGAGTCTAAATATGTTTCTCAAACTTTGACTGTTTAAAGCAGCACTTGCCAGCCACAATTGATCCTTAAATGTCTCTTTTCATATAGTAAAAATGCATTGAGCACCTTCATTTGATGTGAGGTCTTGCCCTTCTACTCTCAGTACTCTGTCTCACTGAGAACCCATCAACATTGAAGATATAAGCTCAGCATTTCAGTGACAGGTGTAAATCAATGGACCACTACTGATGCAGACTCTCTCATTTTATTCACAATTACCAGTAAGGATAGAAAAAGGAAAAGACATGAAAAGCTTATGATGATTCTGGTGTGCTGGCTCTTTCAAGTTTAATTGGTATCCAATGCTTTAAGGTGTACAAAGCTTTAGCATTTTTGTTTCTGATCGTGTAACGACGCCATTCATATAATTTGCTTTTAGGAATCTATATCAGCAAAGCAGGGAACCCATATATTCCTTTTGATTTATATAATTGGGTGGTTTAACCGATTTCACTTTCTGTAATAGGATGCGTCTATAACCCTAAATCAAAAAGAGAGCGAGAGAGAACGTAAAAGGAGTAAGAGGTTGACTTGCTTGTTAGGCTATCTAAGATCGAGTTGGAAGGACAAGTACCCAACCCTCAACTCTAACATACTGATAAATTCAGATTCAAAATCTTAGATATTTAAATGATTTCAAATCACTTGCTTATTTGGAAATATGATCGAGTTTTGAAAAACGAGACTTAAACAATGAACAGTTAGAATAATGTTTAGATCATTTGATAAGTCTAAAAGAGTTATTAACTAGTTAGTAAATAATTATTTCATATTAGAACATCCATATTTCTAACCTGCTGATATTAATGTTTAATTTTCATATTGAATTCAGACATGAACTTGTCCAAGTGATTGAACTCCTAAAATTAACATAACAATATTAATGCTAGGAATCCTTTTTTTAACACTCCCTTTTATTTTAAATTAGAGAAGCTAATCTCGCCCCATTCTCCACTTATCTAAAACTAAATATAATAAAATAGTGATAATGATACTCTAATCTTATCCTCCTATAGTTGAAGTTCAATATCGATCTTATGAGTTGCACTCACAAAATGAAGTGCACGAACACAAAATAAGAGTACGTGCTACTATGTCGCCTACGTACTCTTCAAATAATATTGTCCTAGTTCACAACTTTTTACCCCTTATCCCATAAGCAACCTCATCAAGTATGGTCTCCATGCACTTCACTACTTCAGAACAACTCTTTTCGTCGATCTGCGCACTTCTTTTTTTTTTATACAACCATATATATACATATATATATATATACCCCCGGCAGAGAAAATCGAACATACATCACCCAAGACAACATAACCAACATCAACCGTCACGTTAGATTTATTTTCAAGAATTATCCTTCAAAAATCACCGAAAGATTGTTTGTCATCGTTGTTGTATAGTTTCGACAAATACCGCGATAAGGTGAAACACCGAAGGGTAATCAAACTAAATAATTTCCAATTTGAATTTTTTTTAATATCAAAATGATCCTGAAGATGACCTAAAATATAGACGGTTTTGATCATTAGTCACTCTCAAGACGAGTTCGCATTTTATTTTACATACGGACGTGCGCATGTGAAGGAGACGTATATATATATGGAAAATTCTAATATACGATCCATACATGCCTTTTTTAAAAAAACGACCGTTTTTGAAAAGCGTTTAAAAATAGAACTATACTTTAAAACGCATGCATTCCAAAAACATTCTCATTCTAAAAATGCAATTGCCATTTTGAAATGGCAATTGCATTTCAAAATAATTAGTTTTACCTTTTTGAACAGCAATTGCATTTCAAAAATGCAATTGCATTTTTAAAAAAAAAGCTGCATAGTATGCAGATCTGTATATTAGACTTACCCTATATATATATATCTCTTTTACAAAATGTTGATCAACTGTAAAAACCAAGAAGCTAGAATTACTCTATGGAAGAAATGGTCGATTCACCATCTCTCTCTCTCTCTCTCAGACCTATATATGTTGGTGGGGGCAAATAATAGCAGGAGCTAGGCATGTGCACATCACTTTCGTATTCATGTTGCTTTGTCACATATATGCGTATCAGCCCCACGTACCCTTCAATAAGTACCATTCCTTCCTTTGGAGGCCTTGTGCTTTCACTTCGATCATCCCCATTAGAGCTAGGCCATATATGCCACTTCTATCTCTCTTTAATCCTCTAACCCTCCATAAAAGATAAGAAACAAATTCTAAGCAAGCTGGAACATACACCAATGCAGGCACATATCCTATCCCCAAATCCCATTTCTTCCACATAATATTCCTCTATAGTACCTAGATATTGCTGCACCTAACTTTTTCAATTAGCTCCATCCATCTCAGTCCTTCCCCAGTTCCCCACCACCTACAAATTCCTGCCACTTACATATACAGATATACTTATACACGTTTAATATTTGCACGTATTCTCATCCATTTCAGCAACCCAACCATTCATATATTGATTAATTAATTCTTAAGGTTTTAATCAAAATTTGCTATAAAAATACAATTGGAATTATTGTTGGAAGAAAATTTCGAATTTCGAATTTCCATTTCCATTATTGGAAATTAATACAATGTCGATTAGGTTTTAGATGTTTGTGTATATGAGTTGATTAGTTTAATTATAACCATGCACGTACAGAACTGTAAGTAATAATTAAACACTCTGAATTCTGAAACACAAATTAATTCAACAAGAATGAGTGGCTCTATCTCTTATTCATCTACTGAAAATGCTAGCAAAGATCGAAGAGTACGTTATTAACATAATTACGTACGTACGTACGTACATGATATTCTTCCCATAAATCTCCTCTCAGAAATCACAATGGATCGAGCTCCCAAAAATCATCAATCAAAACTAATTAACCAGAGAAAAAGTAAATACGTAAATGACCAAAAAAAAAAGTGAAGAGAAATACACAGATATACTACTAATTAATTGATTAATTAATCTACATCAGGTTCAATTAAGCAAGGAGTAGTAGTGCAATAGCTGATCCGGCCAAGAATGGCAGCAGGACCGTGTTAACTCCATTAACAAATGCACCTGAGCCGTCTGCGGTCGACGGTGCCGGTGAAGTTGGTGTATCTGCAATGGATGAACCTGGGGTAGAGCCGGTGGGAGATGCCCACGCTGGTGCAGGTGGTGTGCTCATAGAAGACGGGCCTGGACTTACCGGAGGCATGGCAAGGGGTTCCATGGTAGGTGGGCTGGCGGTGGTTGTTGGTGGCATTGTGGTGGTGGTGCTGGGTGGCGTAGCTGTTGGACTGGTCGGTGGGGTGGCAGTGGCTGTGGGAGGAGGAGTTGAAACGGCCGGTGATGGCGAGGCCATGGTGGTTGGCGGCGGTGATGTGGTGGTTGATGGTGGAGTTGCGGTGGTTGATGGTGGAGGTGCGGTGGCTGTTGGCGGAGGCGGTGGCCGGGTGGTGGGAGTGGTCGTTGGGGCATATGTTGGGGAGTAGGAGGGTGATTGAGCAGCTGTGGACAATGAGGCTAGGAGGGAGAGTGAGAGTGTGAGGGCGAGCATGGCACGTGTGAGAGCCATGGCTTCGAGAGAGTGAAGTACTGCAACAGCAGAGGAAAGCAGGGTTGATGAAGATAGAGTAGTAGTGGAATTTTGTGAGGAATTGAATAGCTAGGAATGCGGGAGGGTGAGGTTGATATAGAGAGAGGAGAGAGTGGAGTACAACAGAGAATCTTATTTGTGCTTGTGGTGGCCGGTGGGCACATTTTTAGGGTGCTCGGAATTTTCATGCCACAAAGCACAGCTGGTTGACACATATACAATGAGAATGACCTACTTTGTTTTTCTCCATGATCCTACTAATTATTCTCCTCTTAAGTTCATGTGACATATCATGCATTAATATGCTTAATTATGTCTAAACTGATCTAATATATTGGTTATTTGGTTTCTATTTGATGTTTGTATAATAGTGCATGTCTATATATCTAAAATGATGTCATTTTGAGGCTTAAGAATTAGGACAATGTTTAAGTCTTTAAGATGTGGAGACTTTAATTTTACATGGCATGTCATGTCACCTAAATTAAATTATATTTTTAAATTCATGTCAATATATCTTTTGAAATTTAATCTAACTAGCAGCATTTAATGTGTGTATATATATTTTTTAAATCTATGCAATGTTGATGGATTTTTTTTTACTTCTCGCATTTGCGTCATCTTATTGTTTTAATCAATACTTTTATCATCCAATTTATAAATCATTATAAAGAAAGTTTCAAAAGATAAAAAAGTAAGATGACAAGGAATTGCATATTTTCAAAACCACTCGTGTAATCCCTTTATATGGTGTCGATGAGATGATGGCAAGATTTAGAAAATAACTTATGATATTAATAAATGATCCTCTAAATTCCTTTTCTAGACATTCTTCTAAATGATCCTCCGATCCATGGAAGACAGAAAACCAAGGTAGCTAGATAATTAATGATCGAATTCAATTGGAATGAATGCATGCATGCATGTATGGTTTAGTAAGTTGCTTATTTAATTATAGAAACAATATTACCCTGTCGACACTGACAACAACAGTCTATTTTCCCTGGCCACGCAACAGGGTGGTACAGAAAAACATGAAACTGTTATGCACCAACCTGTTGCAGAAGCAATGACTCATCATAGACTAAAGAGGGAGACAGCTAGAGGAAGAATTAGCTGAGCATTGTTGTGGTGGAAATTGATTGATCGAGTAAGGGCTAGGCTACTCTCTGTGTTTTCTCTTCTTGAGGGGGTGGGGTGGGGGTGTTCAATTTCTCGTAGGTGTCTGAAAATGATCGAAGCTAGTCAGTTGGCATGGGAAGACTTGGTCCTCCGCACTGTGTTATTGGACATAACTTTTAACAGTGGTGCACCTTCAATCAAGACTTATTGGGTTGCACACTGCTCGTAGGGTATACCTATATAGCTAGTTTGTCCCACGAAACTGACTTGCACGGGAATCACAAATTCATTCAGAAATACAAGACCTACAATTTACCTCGTTGAATTGGTTAACTGATATATGTGTTAGGTGGGCTTAGAGGATTTAGTGATCGATTGTTTGGAAAGTGAAGAAGTACAAGAATGATCGAAGGTCGACATACTGCTTCTTCCGCGTCTTAAGTACTTACCATAGTGCTGATGGTGAACAAGGTAACTGCCTCATTTTCATAATAGTTTTATATATAATAGTTTCATATCCGCTACGATTCATATGTTATTGCTGAATAAAAAATTAACGTGAAAATTTTCTTGTCGCCCTTTTTTTTTTCATATTTATGTCATTCAACATTTTTATTTTATCATAATAAACCTTTTAGATGATTTATTCGGAGTTTTTTTAATTTTTATTCTAAAAGGTATTTGTGACAATTCAAAAATTGGTGAACCTTTTGACACCAAATATTTGGCTTGACTTTATAGTATATTAGCCTCATACACGTGCGATGCTCGATGTATTGTGCACACGTTATCGGTGAAAAGTAGAATAATGTAAAAGTTTTTTTACCACCTACTTTTTCAATTTTTCTGATTTTCACATTTATGTTGATGTATCTTGTTTTTTTACAAAGTGGAATTGTGTCACATTACTTAACTTTTAATTTTTCTTTTATTATATTTTATTAATTTACTATAATAATCTTTTAAACTGCTTTTTATTTCAGTTAATTTATTTTTTTCAATGGGCTTTTATGGGAATTATATTTTGGTGAAGTCTTTGACACCAAAACTTTTTGCTTCCATTTATAATAGTAGAGATAAATAGATATTAGATAGATAGATCGATAGATGTAAATAATAATTCACATATTATGTCTAGTGACAACAACAACAACATAGTGATTAATTAGTGGCTTGTGAAAATGTTTTATAAGCCTAACAAATTAACACACACTGCCTTGAACGTAATTACTAATTAAAAGTTATGTGCAAACTTATTATTATAAGGATACAAATCTGGATCGGAGGAGGGTTAATTGTCACATGAGTGACATGCCTCCATCCGGCATAGTTTAAAAATATAAAATAAAAATAAAACCCCTAGGGTTAGGGTTTCGATGGCTGAACACCCACTTGGTATCGGCACAGGGGACATACATGATTGTTCTTAAGCCACTTGAAAATGCAATCTCCATGAAAATGGTGTGAGCAGGGCAAGCGAGTTATTACCCTCGGAGGCGGCGCTTCTCTTGCTGGCCGTGGCTTCTTGGCGATGGTGCGGCGGCTTTGTAGTTCAGCCACTCTCTTGCTCCTCCTCTTGGGTTGTTTGACTTGTTTCTTGCCTCCTCCATCAATTAGGTTCTCCAAACAAATAACACAAGAGGGGGTCCCTTGTTCTAATCCCAAGCAGCTATCAGCACTCACTTTCTCCAAACCCTCGATCTTCTTCAGCCACCCGGAATACTAGATCTTCTTCAGCCACCCGGAATACTTGTTCAATACTAGATCTTCGCACATCTTCGGAGACTGGTGGGTGGTCATTAATTTTGGCTGAAAGAAAGTCGACCATGCTCCATGTATAATCACTCCTGTTCGAGAATAGCTTGCCGCGAGAGAGATTATCAATGGTGAATTCTCTAGAGAGGAATGGTTCACCATAATTGGTTGGAGAATCAATCCTTAAGGTGATGTCAAACTTAGTGTAGACTCTTATTTCGATCAGAAGCAAGTCCTCGCCTCCTCTTGTGTTGGCTTCGCTTGTGTGCCACACTTTACTCTCAAATGAATATTTCTGAAGCAACATAATTGCTTGAACAACTGAATGGAATGATCTGCAGTTGCTATATATATATACACATAGTTGCTATATATATATACACATAGCTAGCTACATAGCTAGCTACAACCCTTTGTCTACAAGGATAAGGAAACTAAGGTCCTTACCAAAACAAATGAGGAAAGGGTTATAGCTATTCAGGCTACAACCTTGTGTTCAAGCCATGAACATAGCAAATTTCTAGAATAATAATAATAATTCCTACTGCTGGACTGTATTAATCAATAATGGAATCTTCCCGATCATTCATATATATGATCAGTCCAAGAATGATCGACATGACCTTGAATTGAAGTTACCTATTTCTTGAATTAAAGATCAATTCTAGTCTCAATATATAATACCGTTTAATCCTAGCCTCTGGTTTCTTTAGAGATCATCATTTTTGCAGAAATTAATCAATCAACCACTTTGCCGGTCATCTATAACCTCTAGACAAAAAGGTCTATCGGATAAAACTAAAAATGACATGCTGACCAGATTGATATTTTCGATTTGGATTTTTTTTTTTAAATGAATTTTCGATTTGGTTTTTTTGGCCAAACAAAATATAATTTTTAAAACCGTACTTATAATGAATAGTTCCGATTACCATACTTAAACTTTCCAACAGTCCTCAATCCCACTGACCTCTTCTGTTCGTAATTAAGAAGAAGTCGAGAACAAGAAAATAGACAATAATAACCTCCAAGTGTAAAAGTGTTGAAACCTCTTGCAATTGTAACGATTTGTTCTTGTACATCAACTTTAGCATGTGAAACATACATACCCTCATTACTTTTGTCACAAACAGGTGTATTTAATTAGCATCAAGTGTGCCCGTAGTGTTGCAGAGGTTGCGCTGCAGTTTATCTGAATAGGTATTAGGTATTGCACAGATGAAAGTTCCATATTGTGTAGTACGTTCTCGTCGTGCATGAAAGTCTTCATTTTGATGGGGTAGACATTTTGTCACTGTTTCTGCCTAGATCCGGGAGGATGGATTAGACTAGAGGTACGTGTGATGACCGCAAGCTCCTCACGTCCGGTCACCTGTCAAGAATAATACACCGACGTCAAGAGGAGACCGGGTGGCCGGTCTTCGCTCCTCCGATGCCTAAGTCAGTACAGTATGAATATTGACAGAGTGACTTTAACGAGTATTGAATGTGTACCATCAATGAGGAGAGAGGCGGGCTCTTATAGGTGGTTGAGGGGAGAATCGGTTGCTTATCTTCGATGTGGGATCAGTAGCTTGCTCCCTGGAACAAGGTTCTTCGCAGGAAGCAGTTTGGGCCTGCAAGGTAGCCGAGCCCCGGGCAAGCCCTGGTCGGGGTCTTGACCGGGTTTGGCCGAGGTGATGTCGAGGTAGCCGTGGGCTATTTGCCCGGGGCCCGGGTGTGACCCGAGGAGTCCCCGAGCGTGCACTATTTCTAGTTGGTTAGTAGAGGGTATGTACAAGTCCCTGAAGTTCCCGGTCAAGAGACTCGTCTTGGTCGGGGAGTTCATTTCAGCCAGCTCGTTGCCGAGTTCATTTCAGACCATGGTCATATCCGGGCACACGCATTTCCTCGTGGAGGTGGGCCCTGGCCGGGCCCCCGGAGTCCCCGAAATCCCCGAGTAAGGGGAGGCTCTGGAAGAACCTAGCTAGCTGTGTGTGTGGCCGTGGGCCGTCCCCGGGGAAGTCGAGTAGAGTCTTGAAGAGGGTATTGGGTAGCGAGCCCAATAAATGGTTCCCTTGCGCGAGAGGTGGTTTTCCGGATCGGTGGCAATGCCGCGGGACTCGAGTCGGGCGGGAGTCCCGTTGGGAGGCCGTGGGCCTTTGACCGTACCTCGGTTCCCGTTGGCCGGTGGCCTTAGGGTGGTCGTGATCTCGTGAGTCGTGGGCCGTAGAGATGAACGATGACCGGGCTCGTTGAGCCGTCAGTCCCCGAGCGCCAGTTGGGGGAGGGTCGTAGACCTGAGCCAGTTGGGCTGATCTCCTAGGAGACGGCAGGTTTCAATTTTGTTTAGAGGGACTTACTTTTGAATGGGTACCACGTGTCGACCGGTGGTTGGACCAATAGGGTGGCATCATAAATGCGGTTTGCGTGAACGAGGCGTTAGGTTTAACTTGACGGTGTCATCATCGGACCGTGGCGACCTTTCGCTATACGGTCGTGATCGACGCGAACAGCTTTAAAAAAAAAGGGGGGATGGGTTTTCGGTTTTCGGTTGCATTTTGAAAACTCGGTGAGATTTCGGAGAATTTGGAGCTCTTCCCCCTTCGGCGTCCGCGATCTTTGTTTGTGCCTTTGCTCTTCGAGGGTTTTTGTTCGGACTTCGTCGACCGGGTTAGCTTCCTCCAACTCTTCCTTGGATCTTTATTTTCGGTTCTTTGGGATTTGGATAGTTGTCGAATTTTTGCTTTGGGAATCCGTGCTTCCTCCCGGGAGTTTAGAGTTTCGGGTTTGTGTTTGGCGTGGTAGAAGTGTAAATCTTTTAAAACAAAATCTAAATTCTCAAAAGAGGGGGGGGGGGGGTTGAGATGGCGAGTCCACGGGGAGGTTAGGGTTAAGGAGATTATAACCGTGCCGAGCAGTAGTGAGGGCGAGTCGCTCGGGGGTCTAGGGGTAAGGAAATTATAACCATGTCGAGCGTAGTGAAAGCGGGTCACGGGGGACTCCGAGTGTCGTAGGCTGTCCGATGAAGTCCGGTCATTGATGGCAGAATTAAGAAGGATGGTCGGCGGAGGACATGGAGCCGGGGCGATCAGGAGATCGACCCGTACTGGAGCGTCCGGATGGCCGGGAGCGTGCCGTTCAAGGGAGCGGGCGGCCGGTAGATCGACCGCGAGTTCGTCGGTGCGGTCGGGATCTACTGCTCCTCCACCGGGGGAAATAATTGGGCAGAAGCTGGTGAAGTGGCACGCGGACGGACCCCGTGCAGAGGCGGGGAAGTCCATGACGAGAAGGAGATTGCCGCAATGCGCGACAAGTATCGTATTCCGTGGGCGTCTTGCTGCGGCCTTTGAAGGACGGAGAGCTGGCCACGAATCCCCGCACGGATGGGTAGCGGTGCACGAGCACCATTTAAGTGTGGGTTGAGCTTCCGTTGCACCTGTGGAAGCAACTGCTCGGGATGTACGTGATATGGGAGTTTTCGGGTAACGGGTGGCCGACCTATGACGAGGTTTTGTCGCTCTACAAGTTGTCGTATTCCACAAAGAGGTTCTGTTCGGGTACGGTCACTCGAGCACCGCGGAAGTCGGTGGTACGAAATTGCCGACGTCAACGGTGCGTTGGAGGAGTACCGTCGCCACGGTGGTCGGTGGGAGAGTAGAGGCGGGGATCGAGGCGAATGTGTCGGGGACCTTCAGCCCATAGGTTGTGCCATTGCGTATTTCTTTTTGTTGCTCGGTATCTGATTTTATACGGCTAACTCGCTCTCCATTTCCGGGGAACAAGAAGTGTGTTTTATCCCGGTCGAGAAGAGAAGAATCGAGAGGGTGCTCGCAGGTTGGCCAGAAGATACCCGGCATTGCTACGCCGTGACCTGTTGGGCGACATTGGAGCTTGTTGACTTGGCCAGACGTCCCGGTAAGTTGGTTTCCTGTCGGCTTTTGCTGTTGTTTCTTGCCTTGTTTTGATAATGGCTTCTTTTTTTGTTGTTTGCAGCGAAAGTTGATAACGATCCCGGAACGAAGAAGATGAGCAAGTTGGGGACCGAGGAACAATTGCTCGCACGCCTTATGGCCCAATCGCGACGGGCCAAGAAAGCTGATGGCGGGGAGACGGCGGTGGTACTTGGTTCGTCATCCATCCCGGCTCGTCCGACCGGCTCGTGTCCGGGATGAGGAGGACGAGCGTCTTTGCGCACGCGGGTATCGGCGAAGAAGAGGAAGATTCCGAGGAGACCGAGTCATTCCTTCGGGGCGCCCCTATCCTTTCACAAGTCGTGACGCCACCGCCTACGAGTTGGGGACCACGTGGCAATGCCCTTGAAGAAGACGAAGGTGGTGTCGGCCAGGGGAAAGAATCGGGGCCCGGGAAGCTGAAGGCTATCGTCGAGGAGTTTGGGATCGAGGATGACGGGTTCATCCGTCGTGGCCGAGAGGTAAGATCCGGGGTTGGATCGGATGGTGCACTGCGGGTTCACGAGGGACAACCGGCGAAAGCTTTCGACTCGGTGTTGCGGGGACTCCACAACCTATACCTGGTCGACTCCTTGAAGAGGACCTTGCACTCGAGGAGCAGGTTCTGCCTTGGAATCCGTCTCCTCATCGAACGGACCGAGAAGAAGAACATATCCGGCAGAGGGATACATTCAAGACCAAGCTTGAGAAGACCATCGGGGAGAGGGATAAGTTGAAGACGCGGGTGGAGAGCCCGGAGCGGAGGTCTCCAAGTGTCGACCGGAGAAGGAGGTTACCGGTCCGAAGGCAAGGTTGCGAGCCGCCGAGGTTGTTTCTCGGGAGAAAAAGGTGGCCGCCGAGGAGGCCTTGGCCTAGTTCACGCTTCGTCCGAACTTGCCGCAATGAAAGTGGCTGAATATGATCGGGGATTCGAAGCGGGGTATACCAAGCAGTTCAACACTCTTCTTGAGAGAGATTGGATCAATATCGACAAGTACTACGCCGATATGGAGCGGGGAGGAGAGGGGCGGCAAGAGGTGGAGGTTGTGGAGCAGGAAGTGCAGGAGGTCCTGGACCCGGTGCCGGGCGTTGAATTGTCTAAGCCGTCCGGTGGAGAGAAGGAGCTTGTCTTGGTGGAAGAAGATCCTGAAGATTTTCGGACACCTGAGAAGCTTCCGGTGACCGGCGACGCCGGGGGTTTGGCCTTAAGCCGAATGGTGATCCGCTCACCCCGTATCACTCCGGGGCGGGGGCGCTTCCCCGTAAACTCGTAATAGCCGTAGTCGCTGCTTCTCTGTTGTTTTTTTTTTTTTTTTTTTTGCAATGGTCGTGGGCCCTTTTACTTTTTATGACAATGGCCGTAGGCCCTTTATGATATTTTGTTTGGAGTTTCAATCTTTGTTTAAATCTTTGTTTGCATTGTCCGAAACATGAAGGGAATTAAGATTGCTTTCATGTGCCCGCGTAGCGGTAGAATGGTTGGAGAATGAAAGACAATGGTTTAATAATTCCTCGTTTCATTAATGCCGCGTAGCGTTTACAAAAAGATCGTGCTCGTGGAGCATCCGCCCGTGGCGGGTTAAACAAAAATCAGCTTCCCGTTGGGTAGCGAAACATATGCTTACAGGGATGTTACTTGTAGTAATACCGGAGGTGCTCGTGTTCCAAGGGTGGCGGGAGGTCTCGCCGTCCTTGTTCTTCAAGTAAAATGTGCCGGGCTAGACTCCTCGATTAACTCGAATGGTCCTTCCCATGTTGGCCGTAGCCCGTTGGTGGTGGGATGACTTGCTTCATCACCCCCCCGACCTTGAGTGTTCGGGTCTTGACTCGCAAGTTGTAGTAGCGGGCGATCTTTTGTTTGTTCTGCAGGTTTTGCAAGTGCGCGGCCTTGCGCTTTTCTTCCAACGGGTCCCTCTCCAAGTTTAGGCCTTCCTCGTTTGTTGCGGGTCATAGGCACGGGTCCGGGACTGGGGTGTGTGATCTCCACGGGATAACTGCCTCGTACCGAAGGCGAGGCAAAATGGGGTCTCCCGGTTGCGTTGTTGGGGTTGTCGGATAGACCAAAGTGCTTCGGTAGCTTCTCGCCCAAAGGCCCTTGGCGCGTCCAATTTCTTCTTGACGATCGTCTTCGGATCTTGTTGACTGCTTCCACGGCCGTTGGTCGAGGGTGGGCAGGTGAGGAGTAGAGGATCTTGGTTCCCATTTTGAGGTGAACTCCCGAGCTCGTCGTTGTCGAACCGGGTTCCGTTATCCGTGATGATAGTGTCGGGCACACCAAAACGACAATATATGTTCTTCCAAAGGAAACGCTTTACCTTGGTGGTTGTCATGGCGGTGAGTGGGGCCGCTTCAACCCACTGGTCGAGTAATCGACCGCTACTATGGCGTACTTGAATTGACCGCGGCTAGGGAACTTACCAATCAAGTCCGCCCCATTGCGCGTATGGCCTAGGGCGATTATGATTGACGGGGGCTCTGCTGGTGCACGGGGAATGGTAGCGAACTGTCGGCACTTGAGACACGTTTGGGAGATCTTCCGGCGTCCTCGCGAGCGTTGGCAAAAGTACCCGGTGCGAAGGGCCTTGTGGGCTAAGGACCGGGCACACAGTGGTTGCCGCAGGCTCTGAGTGGATGTCTTGTATCTTGCTTCCCCCTCGCTCGGGAGATGCACGGAGGTTGGCAATGAGATCCTCGCTTATACGGCTTGCCGTCTTGTATGTTGTAGCGAGATGACCGCAATGTGAGGCGGCGTGCCTCCAATTTGTCCTCCGGTAGTTTGCCCTCCAATTTATAATGGAGAATGGGGTCCATCCATGTTGTTGCCTGCTCGGTGGAGAAAACCTCACTGAAGGACTTGCTGATGCTTGGCTTCGAGAGATGCTCGATGGCCGGATGTGTTCTGGGTAGTAGTGACGGGTCGGAGGTGGCCAACCCCCCTTATCATCGGCCTTGGAGTTCTTCTCCCGGGGGATTTGGGTGATGTTGTAGAATTTCAACTTCCGCAAGAGGATTTGCATATAACCCAAGTATGCGGTCATTTGAGGGTCCTTCGTTTGGAATTCACCCGTAACCTGGTTCACGACAAGTTGGGAGTCACTGAAGATGTTGAGGCTGTCAGCTCCCGAGTCGAGTGCGAGTTGGACGCCGGCCACCAGCGCCTCGTACTCGGCCATATTATTGGTTGTGTGAAATCGAACCTGAGGGCGTACTCGAGGGAGAGGTTGCGGGACCCGTGAGGATTATGCGGCGCCACTTGCCTTTTGGTTGGATGATCCATCGACGAACAGATTCCACGTGGATTGCTCCTTAGCGGTTGGTTCCTTGGCGGGCATCTCGGGTGGGGTGCGAGTGTGTGAACTCGGAGATGAAGTCTGCCACCGCTTGCCCCTTCGTTGAAGTGCGTCCTTGTAGATGATGTCGAACTCGCTAAGCTCGATTGCCCACTTAGTTAGTCGCTCGGATGTCTCTGGCCGCTGGAGGACCTGCCGGAGGGGTTGGTCCGTCAAAACGGTTATGCTATGAGCCCGAAAATATGGCCGAGTCTCCTTGCCGAGGAGATCGAGCCGGGCCATTGTTCCACCGGTGGGTATATTGTCTCGGCGTCCAGAGGCTTTTGGCGACGTAGAAGACCGGCGGCTCCTTGGTCTCCTCTACTCGATAGGACCGAGGCGACCGTTGTGGATGACACCGATAGGTATATGTAAAGCATCTCACCGGGACTGGAGTAGACATGAGCGGTATTGAGCCCAAATATGTTTTGATGTTTTGGAAGGCTTGCTCACACTCTTCGCTCCGCTACTTCCTTGCATTTTGTTCGCTTTAGCGGCTTAAGAAGGTGTCGCATTTGTCGTGCTTTTGGAAATAAAGCGGGAGAGTGCCGCTATCCGCCGGCGAGGCATTGTACCTGTCTTTCGTTTTCGGTGACTCCATATCTAGAATGGCGCGCACTTTGTCGGGGTTAGCCTCGATCCCTCGCCGGCCGACTACGTAACCTAGGAACTTGCCCGCTGCCACCCCGAAGAGGCACTTTTGTGGGTTGAGCCGCATGCGGTATTGCTTGAGGATATTGAAGACGACTTGTAAGTGGGCGATGTGACCGGTGGCCTTGATGCTCTTTACGAGCATGTCATCCACGTAGACCTCTACGATCTTACCGATGTGCTGGGCGAACATCATGTTGACCAGTCGTTGGTAGGTAGCGCCTACATTCTTAAGCCCAAAGGGCATAACCTCGTAGCAATGAGTCCTTGTCGGTTGTAAAGGTCGTAGCCTCCCGGTCCTCGGGGTGCATCCCGATTTGGTTGTAGCCGGAGTAGCGTCCATGAAGCCGAGGAGTTCGTGGCCGCTGGCATCGACAAGCCGATCGATGCGCGAAGAGGAAAGCTATCCTTCGGGCGAGGCTTTGTTGAGATTGGTGAAGTCTACGCACATGCACCACTTCCCGGTCGATTTTCTTACCATGACGACGTTGGAGATCCACTCGGGATAGTTTGTTTCCCGGATGAAGCCTATCTTCCGTAGCTTCGGATTTCGGCTTGGATGGCCCGATACCGCTCCTCGTCATACGCCCGCCGCTTCGCTCGACCGGGTATGATCCGGGGATATGCCGAGTTTGTGCGAGATGATGTACGTGGATATGCCGGCATGTCCGCATACGACCATGCAAACACCTCGTTGTTCGCCCTTAGGAACATGGTTAACTCGTCCTTCATTTCCCCGAAAGGTGTGCCCCAATGCGAAGGGTTCTATCCGGGTGCTCCTCGAGAGTTGGATGGTAGTGAGCGAGATCTCGGGATCCGGGGACGAGAGGGACGAGAGGTTGTCGCGGGGTCCTCGGGTGCATCACTTGGTTTAGGTGGGGTTGCCACCGAGAGGATTTCTGACCTTGCCTTGCCCCGGGTAAGGATGGTGGCGTAGCACTTGCGGGCAATCTGTTGGTCCCCGCGGATGGAAGCTGTTCCCGCAGGTGTTGGGAACTTCATCAACAACATGTGGCCGGCGATGACACAGTTTGTAAGGGCAAGATTTCTTGCATATTGGCTATTTCCTAATTAGACAAAACCTATTCCCTGTAATTGCATTCAATTGTATAGTTGATAGGGTTTTATAAGTCGTGGCATTAGGATTGGTGATCGTTCGGCATCCTTGAAGTTCATCTCAATGGTTCGTGGTGATTTCCTCTACTTCCTCAAGGTATGGATCATGCATTTGCATCTCATACATATTTGGTTCTCTTAGGAAGTCTTTTCAATCACCTTAGGGTTGCTAGAACTTAAAATTGGTTTTATGTGAAAATAGCAAAACTTGTTTTAAAAACCGATTTTTACTCTGGACGATCGATCGTCACCTATCGGGCGATCGATCGCCCAAGGTCAAAGGTCAGAATTATGACCGTTGTGTTTAAATCTAGTGCGCTTGAGTGCGGAATATTTCCGTTAGACTTTTGCCTTTGAACGATCGATCGCCCCTGGTATGCGATCGATCGCCTTTAAGGTTTGCAGCTACTGATACGTGCGATCGATCGCACCGCTATCGGGCGATCGATCGCCCTTCATGTTTTCTTCGCTGAAAACTTTTGTTTTTGTCGTGCGATCGATCGCACCCCTTGGGCGATCGATCGCTTAATGCATCAGGTCTATATAATCAGATTTCTGTTGCTTCATTTCGTAACTTTCTATTCTATAACTTTGAGAAACGATTCTGAGAAAGTTCCTTTGATATTGAGTGACCCTAGTTCCATGCTATAGGTTCCTCCTTTGGTGCTCCACATATAATCCACATGCTAAACCTTTGTTTTGCTTGATACAAGCTTGTTTAGCTTTCCATAGGATTAAGGAGAGTTTTGTTCATCTCTAGCAAACATTAATTGTTGTTTTGCTGAGGTGAACGATTTCACACACAACCATTCATACATCATTGCATTATAGCTGTTCTTGGGATTGGAGGTTCACACCGGTGGAGTCCATTCGAAGAAGCTTGAGGAAGGTGCACTTGAAGAAGCAATTGGAAGCTTGAAAGGTTAGAACTGCCACTAGTCAATAGGTTGATAGTGTTTGAGTTTGGAATTGGATTTCCCCTTGTATGTGCTTGCCGATTGGCTTTATTCATAGTGTGATTCAAGAGCGTGGGGTACGGCTCCCCTCCGGTTTTCCTCTAGAGGTAGAGGTTCCGGGTGACCATATTGTGTGTTGCTTGTATGTTTGCTTTGCCTATCTATATTATGCTTAATTGATTGACAAGTTGCATGCTTAATCATTCATTGATAGATATAGTCCGTGGTGAGCTATTGATGATGCTCACTTTGGGATCCTAGGTTGTTCAATTACTTGTTAGTGATGCATAACTTGTTTGAGTTCAATTGAACATTGCTTGAGGTGTGTAGTTTTCGAAGTATCGTGTATCCGTGTTTAGTGTTTAAAAGCAACGAACAATTATTGGGACTATTCCGTGAACTCGGAATTTCACACTTTAGCTTGTTGAGGGCCGGTCTTCCCAGGATCGCGTTGTACGGCGAGAGGCAATCGACCACAATGAATTCGGTGTGGATCTCCGCGCACCTAGGCTTTGAGCCGAGGATGAGGCGCATGTAATCCGAGCCTAGTGGCTGGGTAATGTCCCCGGAGAAGCTCAGCAACGGCTCGTTGTCCTGTAGGAGTTTGTTGTTCCTTCGGCCCAGCTGGGTATATGCCTGATTGAAAATCACGTTGACCGTCGACCCGCTGTCGATCAGGACCCGTGACAGTGTGTACTGGTCAATTTGGGCGGTGATGAGGAATGGATCGTCGTGCGGTGAGTGAATACCGCGCTCCTCTTCCTCGGTGAATGTTATTGGTTCCCAGCCGACTTTGCCCGCCTTAGAGGGTTTGTCGTAGTGGATGTTGAATATCTCTTGTCCCTGTTGAGCCCGCGTGTGACGTTTCCGGGCCTGTTTGTTAGTCCGCTAACGGAGCACCCCCGTCAATCGTGTTGATGTGACCGCGGATGGTTTGAATGTTGGCTACACGGGGTTGAGCCAGATCTGCTCGGAACTGTTGGAGTTTGCCTTCGCGGATAAGCGTTTCCACCGCCGTCTTGAGGGCGACACAAACGTTTGTGTTATGACCGCTATCCTCGTGGTGCTTGCACCATTTCTCGTGTTCCTTGGTGGATTTGTTCGCGGGAATCGCTTTGCAGGGGCGGTGGTATTTGATATCCGCACCGGTCGAAAATATCTTCGAGAGATGCGGTGAGTACGGTAAAGACTTCGTACCGTGGCGCCGGGGGTTAGGGCGGTAAGTATTGTCACGGGGCGGTTTTCTCTCGCCGAGGGCGATCGTTGCGATCCGTATGCCGGCCGAAGTTGTTCTCCTTCCCGCTTGTGTTGTTGTGGCTCCGGTGCCAATCCTTTCGTTTCTCGGCCGGGGAGAGGTACGGGTGCTTGGCATTTCCGGCTTCGTTTGGCGATAAATAGGCGGGTGATCGCCGTAAGTTGTAATTCTGCTGGGCATGGAGGACAGCCGTTTCCATGAGCGCCTCTAGTCTGCGGCGGGTGAGCGTTGAGTTCATATAGGAAGGGTCCCGCGTCGTCCTTCCTTGAAGGCGGTAAATGCCAAATTTTTGTCAAGGTCCGACAGCGTGAGGTTTGGTGCGCCATCGGGTGACGAAGGATTTGAGGCTTTCGCTCGGCTCGGTTAACCTTGAATAGTTGTCCGGTGGTGTGGTAGCCATCGGTCATCGGGATGAATCTTGACCCGAACGCATTTACCAAGGCCTGAAAGGAGTTGATCGAGTGCGGTTTAAGTTCGAAAAACCAGCTCATGGCTTCACCGGTGAGGGTCTCCTGGAACATGAGGCATTTGACCTCGTCGGTACCCTTTTCCAGCTCGCCGAACGGAGCTATCCATGTGGAGGAATGGATCCGTGAGCCCATCATAGCGGTCGATTTTGATCGATTTCGTCCCTACCGGCCGTATAGCCCCCAAAATTTTGGTTGTGAAGGGTCCCGTCGTTCGGCAAACCTTGCCACAGTGGGTACGGGATTTTGTTCGCCATTTGGACGCGGGCCTCCACTGTTCCAAGCGCGCTAGCAGTTGGTTGGTAGGGTCAATGGGTCGGTGCCGCGTTTGACCGCGGCTGAACGAGCTTATCGGCGTGTCATGTCCGCCCGACTCGGCCACCTGCTCTTCTACTCGGGTAGGTTGTGGGGCTGCGCCTCGCCTCGCGGTTCCTCGGGTGCGGTGGGACGTCCACGTGTACCATCCGACGTTGCTCCCGCGGGTGCTTGCGAGTGGTAACTAGCTGCCGGCGGACTCGGATTGTGCTTCCCGGCCTCGAGTCTTCGGACGAGGTCGTCGTACTTGGCCGTTAGCTCGTTGAGTTGCCGCTGAGCTTCCAGCTTTTCTTGGTGTTCGCGCATCTTTTCGGCGTTGGCCGTGTTGATGTCTTGGAGCATGATGTCGACCCTTGCCTGGAGGTCGCCATGTGGCGGAGGATTGCTCGGGCCTGCGGTTTGGGCCAAGCCGGATTCCCCCGTACCCGGAGGTGCCGTGGGTGTGAATTCCAGCTGTCTCTGGGTTCCCGGGAAGGGATCGTCCGTAGGGGATGCGGTCGTGTCTTGATGCTCGGTCATGGTGAGGTAGGTGGAAAGTTTTGCTCTGTTCCCACAGACGGCGCCAAATGTTTATGCCTAGATCCGGGAGGATGGATTAGACTAGAGGTACGTGTGATGACCGCAAGCTCCTCACGTCCGGTCACCTGTCAAGAATAATACACCGACGTCAAGAGGAGACCGGGTGGCCGGTCTTCGCTCCTCCGATGCCTAAGTCAGTACAGTATGAATATTGACAGAGTGACTTTAACGAGTATTGAATGCGTACCATCAATGAGGAGAGAGGCGGGCTCTTATAGGTGGTTGAGGGGAGAATCGGTTGCTTATCTTCGATGTGGGATCAGTAGCTTGCTCCCTGGAACAAGGTTCTTCGCAGGAAGCAGTTTGGGCCTGCAAGGTAGCCGAGCCCCGGGCAAGCCCTGGTCGGGGTCTTGACCGGGTTCGGCCGAGGTGATGTCGAGGTAGCCGTGGGCTATTTGCCCGGGGCCCGGGTGTGACCCGAGGAGTCCCCGAGCGTGCACTATTTCTAGTTGGTTAGTAGAGGGTATGTACAGTCACTCTCATCGGGAGGTTTTTATAAAACTTATATATATATTAGATCATCACAATACTGCTATAGCTTCATTAGGTGCAATTCAATGTACGTGCAGTTTCGTTGTTATGTTCAGCTGGAAATTTAGGTCCCTTTAGCTAGCTCTCCAGTGTAACAGTGTTGGTAATACCACGGCTAGCGTGGATTGGTCATGACTCTTGCTACTAGCTACACTGACTGAAGCTTCCCATTGATACTGATTAAGCTCATGAACTGCAAATTTTTGAAGGTTCATCAGTCATCACTATAATATATTCCGGTAAGAAATTAAACTAAGCAATTGCCGCTGGTGTAAACAGAACAGCTAGCTAGCTAGCAGGTGGCCAAGGCAATGAGCGTTGTGTTAAATGTTAATGGCGTGCTTGACACAAAGGTTGTGAAGGGAAGATTGTGGCATGTGAGCAAGCAATACACATCTGGACTGCAATTGGAGAGAATGTGAAGAAAGGAGGAGCTGGAATGCTTCTGATCAACAATAAAGGTAAAGGTGAGGAACTTCTTGCGCGCTGACCCTCACATTTTGCCAGCCATTTCTCTCGGAGCTTTTACTTCTAAACCCATGAGAGAGAAATGGCTCAGCAATTAAAGAAACCTACAGCTTTGCTTATGTTCCAAGGCAGTCTATGGTAACACCTCCCCCATGATGGCAGATTGGCAGTGTTTTCATCAAGAGGGCCAAGTTCAGTTGAACCGGACGTGACCAAGCCCGATTAACGGCACCTGGTATGAACATTTCAATTTGGCCACTTGGCCACCCAAGACTATCCCAACCATACACTAGTGTTGTGTTTAATACATCTCAGCACTTCAATGCATGTATTTCCCTCAAGTAAGTGTCTTATCTGCTCTTCTCAAAACAGCACACAAATATTAACTGGTCACCTGCGCACAGCAACCTCTCTGCACTAATAACTACAGCTTATACAGTAAACAACAAATGATACCCAATTTCTGATTGTGGCTTAACTACTCCTCAATCAGTTAACCCTTTTGCATTTGGTTCGGGCATGTTGACCCAGAAAGTGCAGCTGATCCAGGACTATTATACAGATAAACATTAAAATTTTCATAATCAATGATAAAGGAAAGGATATAGTGTATGATAAGAAACACGTAATTTACGTGATTGATGGGTACTGATGAACCCAAAATGCATTGAGAAGAATTTTATCTGAAATGAGATATGCAAAATTGCAAACCAGTACTCCCAATCAGAAATGCACTGCATAAGATTCAAGGGGCAAGATCCATCTTGCACTGCATAAGATTCAAGGGGCAAGATCCATCTTAGATGTTGCAAAAAGCTAGAGAATGCCTAGAACTTGTAGACTATAAACTTGCAAAGTAGAAAATGCTCACTCTGCAGCACAAAAGGGCCTACGTAGGAAGTACTAACAACTGAATTAAAGGTTGCTCTAAGACTGAGTGTTGCACATTACAAACAGGAAACGTAAACAATTCTCTTATATACAGAAGAGTTTAATGAATTCAAAATAAATATTCTAAAAATTATGTCAGCTTCATCACATCCTGGATTCTCCCTCCAATGTTGAAGTTTGTCAGCTAAGAACTGGAGACAATGAGAGGACAGTCCAATCGGACCTGACCTTAAGATCCAGTGAAACAGGCATTATGAATCCCAATTACAAGAGAATAAAATCAAAACACAGGGTGAGGTACCATTTACCATTTACCATTATTGAAGTTTTCCAAAACTTGCTCCAAATGGAACTCCCAGATCAGCTTACCCCGACTCCCTCTTTTTCGAATGCACTTTTTGACTCTGTACAGTCCTTTGTACACAAAGGTCTTTCGACCAAGAGATGATTTAAACCTGTGAATGACTCTAACTGGGTTTTGGATCTCCAAACTGTTCTTCAAAGCAAGGTTTCCCCTTTCAAGCTTCTGATCATAACCTTTCTCACTTGGAAGCATATAATTTCCACCATGGCCTGTATAAATGATAGATCTTTCATTGTTGAAATCATCTTCGTAGTTCCCTGATGAGACTATACTTGTGGCAAAGTTCTTCCCACCATGCTTCACAAAATCTATACCAGCTTGAGTCTGGCGGTGTAACCCAATTATAGTAAGCTCAACTCTGTAATGAAATACATCCCCAACTTCAACACCTGGGACAGGTCCAATGATTTGCTTGCCTGTATTTACATACATTCCTTTATCCTTAAGAATCTTTGCAGCTTGACAATCAAACCTTTTATGGGAAGGTCCTCCTTCTTTTGGCTTTTCCCCTTCTAGACTTGTAACAACATCATTGAAAAAATGCAATGTTTCTGTCACCTTCAAACGGATGTCAATTGTGTGATTATCATGCAGCCTCCTGCTCATGCTACTCTGCAGGCAAGTAGGTGGGGATTTAGTGTTTGAACATTCCCCTTTTTCCATGTTCCACCTTCTGTCAGTTCTGTGCAGCTCTACATCTTGAACATTCAGTCCTGGTTTTTTCACTGTAGTCTTGGCAGTGTTTGATGATGGAGGTTTGTCACCCATGCCAACCTGCAGTTGATCAAAATTCTTGGCCTCCGGATATGCATTTTTCCCAAATAGAGGAGGGTGTTGCTGTATAGCTTCTACTATTCTTTGAGGAGGATATTTTTTAGCCGCACTCTTCTGAACACCATTGCCATTAGAAACAGACATCAACACTTTGGATGGTGAAAAGAAGTTCCTTTTTTGCACAGAAACCATCACTTCCTTTGGAGTAGCCACACCAACCTGATGTGGGTTCTTTAACAAAGTAGGCATTTCAACCCTATGTCTGCTGGCATGAATAGCCCTGCTAGGTGGGGACTTGGTGCTCGAGCATTCCCCTTGTTCCATGTTCCACCTTCTGTGAATGTTTCTTTTAAATTCAGATCTGTGCAACTCTTCATGAACATCCAGTCCAGGCTTTTGCACAGTATTGTTGGCAGTGTTTAATGATGGAGGTTTGTCACACATACCAACCTGCAGTTGATCAAAATTCTTGGCCTCCAGATATGCATTTTTCCCACGTAGAGGAGGGTGTTGCTGTATAGCTTCTACTATTCTTCGAGGAGGATATTGTTCAGCAGCACTCTTATGAAGACCATTTCCATTAGAAACAGACATAGACGCATCAGTTGGTGCAAAGAAGTTTCTCTTTCGCACAGGAACCATCACTTCCTTTGGAGTACCCACACCAACCCTTTGTTTGCGACCATGAATAGCCCTGCAAGAAATTTCAGTGACGAGTCACTTTGGTGACTAAATTTCATGTACCATCATCATAATACCCATTTCACAAGCTATTAATTATTTGGTCACTAACAACCATTCTCCTTATCAGTCCTGACTATTACATACTAACTAATTGTAAAGTTCTATCAAACCATCATTTATATACAACTGCTCCACAATCATTTTCATACCATAGAGAATTATAAATAATC
Organism: Rubus idaeus; assembly: GCA_030142095.1. Classification (NCBI taxonomy): domain Eukaryota; kingdom Viridiplantae; phylum Streptophyta; class Magnoliopsida; order Rosales; family Rosaceae; genus Rubus; species Rubus idaeus. The sequence continues at coordinate 9,698,942 of CM057969.1, forward strand.
AAACTTTTCATTTCAAAAGTAATATATGTATTACAAAGTTTGTATTAGCATCTATTTGCAAGTTATATATACAGTATAATAAATCTACTGCCTACAAGAGATGCCTGAGATGTCTGCCTGGGACACAGCTCCGAACACTATTCTATAAATAGGGAGAACACATACTTAGAAGTACGTATTCATTTTTTCTCTCAATGTCTGATGAGGTTTGATAAGACGTAGCAATTGTTAGCAGCCTTGCAATACTCTAGCAGGAGACAAAGTTGTGAATTTTCAAGATGAAATCAACCTGCAATATTGATACAGTAAAAGGACTAATAAGTAGAGATTCTGAGGCAAACAAACCAAATACTTAAACCTTGCAAATCAGCAAGGTTTTACCATAGCAATGACTTTCTTGCCCAAAATCCAAAATAGAAAATTGTTTATAATTTTGAACCTTCAATTGATTTTCAATCTTCTGCAGGTCATATCCCAACTAATAGTTCCAGGTCCAACAGATTCTTGAAAATACAAGTGGTCATCTTGCTACAAGACCACCGACATATGACCCCAGATCAAAAGAGAGGAATATTGAGCAAACATAAAACAATATTCAGTATGAGAACAAATATCCAGGAGAAACAAATCATGTCACAGGTGATCTGCAAAAAATAAATAATAACCCCCAGGTGATTTCCATTTGGAACAAAAATCAATATGCAAAAACCCTTAAACCCTAAACAGTTAAACCCAATTAAACCAGACTTTCCCACACAGTCAACCCCAGTACCAGCTTTTAACATTTCTAAAACCCCCAAATCAACAAACATCACAACATTCAAAAGCACTCAGATTCTATTCAACTTTCCTTTCACCGAAACTTTCTCCAAAATGCCTTGCACCACAACCAAAACAATAAGGACGAATCAGAGTTTCTAAAGTGGAACATCAACTTAAACAATGTCAAATATAAATGAAAAACCTCTTAATGAAATCATATATTATTCAACAAAATGTCAAAATCACAAATAGAGATATGCTAGCTGCACAGAGAAGAGCAATAAAGAAAAGACTAACTGATTGTTGTAGCTCACTGCTGAATCCCACCTAAACTTCTCAAAATCAAACAAAACAAATGAAATCTAAACAAAACTTCCATTTGAATGAGGCTTCATCAGGACACCTCCAGTCAACTGTCAGTGAGAGAGATGTGAAACACAGAAACTTACCCATTCAAATTCCTAAAGGCTCAATCTTGCAATTAAAAAAAAAAAAGCACAGTAATAAGCAATTATCACTATCATCTATGACTAGAAGAAAATAAATGAAATAATTAAAATTCTTAAGAAACAAGATCAACCCAGTTCTAACCTATTTATAATTCAGAGAAAATCTCAGTGTAGGAAATTACCAAGATCAAAACCAATAACCAAACCAACAAAGAAACCAGGAGAAAACCCAATATATACCCAATAAGTCGATAACCCAAAACAGATACAACCCAGATGAAATTTCACGCTTAAGGGTTCTTATTACCTAGTTTCGCACGGACCCAGACAAAAGAGGGATAACATATACGGTGACAGTTCACGGCGTCCCGAGGAGACGAGGGACGGGTAAGTGCGGGAGGTGATAGTAGCGATTCTCCAATTTACAGCGGCAATTATGAGTGGGAGTGACCGGTTTATATCTTTTTGTGGAGTGAGAGCGAAAGAAAATTGGGCGGACAAATTGTGTTTGAGATTGTCGAAATTTTTGGGAGAGGGAAACTAAAAGATTGTCGCTCCACGTACAATAATCAAATACAATAATAAAAGATTCAACCTTTAATTTGGTGAAACCCAACTTAAAGATTCACAACAAAGAAAGATCATTTCTCTGTAAATAACCCATTTCTATACGATTACATTTAATTCTTAGATACCTTCCTTGAACCCTTTTCACTTCCTCACCCCTAAACCCTAAATTCTGCGTGCCCTAATTTTTCAAATTCAGCCCAATTCGTTCTTGACCTAGGCCTAGACCTAGACTAAACTGAACCAAAGAGAGAGAAATAAACCTAAAAACTTTAGGGCTAGACCTAGTGAAATTGGAAACTGTACAGACGGTTCATTTCAACGAAACCCAAACAGAGTTGAAACTTGAAAGCACGGAGAATACAAGAGGAAGAGGCTCTCGTGGTCATACCTTGGGCGAGAGTGGGCGGTTCAGTTCTTTTGTTTGTTGGAGTAACGCTTCTTCTTCTTCTTCTTCTTCTTCAAGCAAGGGTTTCAAGCTCAGCTTGCTTCAGTGGGTATCAGACCGGGCACTTTTTAAATTGATCAGGGACCGCTTGTTTAAATGAACCAAAAACCAACGCACGAGATTCATGTAAAACATTACTGACCAGTGAGGTGACACTTTGGCTTCCCGGAGAAGTTATTGTTGTGCACTTGACACCTGTCCAACCTTTTCAACATCTGTCCAAAATATCAATTTGACGTGTTTAATTATCATCTCAAAAATAATTTTTGACTTTAATTTTAATCAAACAGACAAACACGTCACCGTTCAAAAAATAATAATCAAATAGGTTAGGGCTAGGTTTGGGAAGGCTTATTAGCAGCTGGGCTTCTAAGCGAAGCACCTCTCATGCGTTTGGTAAATTGGAAAACACGGGCTTCTTGAGAAAGCTGGGGCTTTTCAAGCCAAAAAGCCGAAGCCCGTTGAAGGGTGCTTCTTCAGCTTAAGTTTTCGTAAATACTGTAGCGGCTAACACTGTTTATTAATGAAAATTTGATTCTTACCAGTTTTATCCTCACTGACTTTCAAAAATTACAGTCATATTCTCTCATCTCTTCGTTAAAGAAGAGATTGGGTGCAGCGGCGACGTCGGCTTTCTGGGTTCGATGCTTGGGCGGCGCAGCTAGGATCTGCTTGATTGGATGGACTGGGCACACGGGTCATGAGGTGCGGCGGTGTTCGATTGCAGCAGCAGGGAGTGGGTCGACGGCCGGCACGTGGCGGTGATTGTTAATCCGAGCCGGGCTCGGCCACGGCGTTTGGGTTTGTGCGTGTGCGGCGTCGGATTGCGAGAGAGGTGCAGCGACACGGGAAGAGTGCTCGTATTTATAGAATGGTGCCTTGAGGGTGTCAGAACATTTCCCAATGTGGAGTCATAGAATTAGAACATGTCATTGTAATGTGGGAGTATTCCCAAGAGTGGCTTAAATGTGATAGTTGCATGGCCCCACGGAATCAGGAAACATGCATCCCAACATGTCGAGGGTAAGCTAAGTGGCACATCTCCCTGGGTCGGTCGTGAGGGTTTCAAGATACCTAGTCACCATGAGACAAACTCGGTACAAAACAGAAATATTCGTCCGGTAGGACATTGGGTCAGGTGTACAACATCAATTCAAGTTTATAGCACCAATCCTCCATTGATTTCTTAAGCAAACTAAAATCTCCACTCATTTCCCTCATCTTTTTCTCTCTCGATTCAAGTGTATCAGAGCATTCCGTCATCGATTTATGATCCAAATCGAGCTCCCCCTTTTCAACCCTAAACCACAATCTTTCTTGCTCTCCTCCATCGACCTGCCGTTAATCGCATTTAGTCCCCTCTCTTCCAACTCTATGTCCTCACTGCACTTGTCCACTCTCTAAGGTTTATGGATCTCCTTCTAAAAAAACAAAAAGGGCTTTATGGGTCTGTTGGTTGTTATCCTGTTTGGGCCGGCCTATTTATGGGCTTTGTAATATGAGCTTGGTGCGTTTTATTGATGCATTGGTCTCGCTTTAATTTTTATTTTTTTAAAACTTAGAGCTTTGACTTTAGAATATATTTGATCATTCTTTGTCATAGGATTTGAAGCTTGGATGGTTTTTTTTTTAGAAAACCCTAGCGGATGAGAGCTCTCTGTCTCACTCCAAACCCTAGCGGCACCCAGTCGGGTACCGATCCCTATGAGTGTGGCCATGCCCGTCGCTCCTCTATTCTTGATCGTTTCAAGCGATCTTGCTTGCATCGGAGGAGTTTTTGCGCTTCCTTTGCTCATATTTGGTTTCGTCGATCTTCGGCAATTGCACTTGGTTTTTGGTGGATCTTTCTTTTGCTGGGTTTGCTTCTTCATGCTGGTCTATGGAGATTGAACCCCTTGGTTTTGACTGTGCGACGAGATCTCTGGGATCCGGGCCGCCAAAAGCTTGTCGTGATTTCACCTTGTTTCGAAGCTTGCGCTCAAGGATGTCAATTTCAAGGCTTCAAGGTTTGGGATCCGGGAGTTTTTTGGGTTCTTGGCTTTGGTGGCACAGCAGCCTTGGAGGTCCAAGTTGGTAACCCTAATATGTTTAGGGCGCTGCCAAAACTTAACCCAAGATTTTTGTGTTTACTTGATTTAGGTCAATTTAAATTCTTGTTTAAGAATAAGCATGATCAGATATGCAGTTTTAGATTGTGGTTTTACTTTCTTTTTTCATGGGGTCTCCTTGAGCTAGATTGGTTTTATTGGTCTCAATGGCAATATTTGCCGGAATTTTTCTGCTGGTTGTTTGCAGTGATGCACGGTGTATGTATTGTTCTAGGTTTTAAATCATCGATTAGAGTTTTAGACTCATCGATTATGTCACTTTTGTGGTCTGTAATGCTCCTTCTTAGGATACCCCTGTTAAGGATTGTAATCCTTTATTATTAATAAAGTTTATGATTCCCTCAAAAAAAAAAAAGGATTTGAAGCTTGGATCGATGTATTTCTTTGTATTTTGTTGTTATCAATCTGGTTCTTAAATAATTCCAATGATAATGTATTTCACTTTTCTTTCTTTTCTTTTAGTCTTTGTTTCTTTATGAACTCATACGCAATTGAATACCCAAAACAGATTGCAAACGAAAAATTTGTAACTGCAATTTTGATCAATTGAGTTAAGGAGAAAAACTATAACTGGTGAAAAGAATCAGGAGTGGTAAAAATAATACCATATCACTTACATATATAATTTCTCGATTCCCCTCTTTGGATGGTCAACCAAATATTAATAATCACGTTTGATCCTAGCTTAATTATTAGGCGCGCTAAACAATTTCTATGAATCGAAAATCATCTGAGAACTGTGGATGAGGAGTGATATTGGATGGTATTTATTTAATAATTAGTCAATAATATTAGATGAAATTTTTCCTTAACATGCAATTAATAAAAGGAAAATATGAGAAATATATGTAATAGTAGTTTTAGTGCCAGTGAGTAGTGACCTTTAGATTTAAAAAAATATATCTATAGAGGTCTCGAATTTAAATCTCACTAGCCGGCCTCATGAGATGGATAGAGTTTGTAAGGATGAGTGGAGACTAAAATTTAGTTATCTAAAGATGTGTAGCACTTATGTCTCCTAATTACTTATATGTATGACTGCAAATTTTAAAGTTTGTACAAGGATGATTGAATTTAGATGTGGTCGTATATAACTGATCGAATTAGAATATGCGGATCATTCCAATCACCAAACCAATACAAATTTTTGTTGTAAGAGCAACTCAATGGCGCTCCATATTTTTTTTTCATCAAATTTGTTGATAAAATAACCAAAACTTAAATAAGGAGCTACTTTATGGAGCCACAATAATCTTGCTCCAACCATGCTGAAAATTATAGCTGAAATTTTTTTTTAACAATTTGTGAGGTAGTGGAAAATATTATAGAGAAAATTAATGTTATATTTCTTAGAATTTTTTTTTGCAACTTAAAATACTTTTTTTTTAAAATTAGTGCAGAATTTTTATTAATTAAGTGAGAATTACAATCCTTAATATGGGCATGCTAAGAAGGAGCATTACAGACCATACAAGTGGCCTAATCGATGAGTCTAAACCTAGAACTCTAATCGATGATTTGAAATCTATATCAATATATACACCGTGCATTACTGCTGTCAACAACCAACAAAAAGATTTAGACAAAGATTGTTATTGAGACCAATAAAACAAATTTAGCTCAAGGAGAACCCATGAAAAAAAAAAGTAAAACTACAGTCGAAACTTGTCTGCAACAATTAAATAACTTCTAGCATAATCCAAAAACGTTTTTGCAGCATCCCAAAAATAATTACCAACAACAAAAAAAGAATTATTGTCATGATCTTGAGACCTGTGAACATATGTGAGGGATCTTTCGGCTTAAAGCCACTAGGGTGGGTCACAGAGGACACCGGTAAACTCAAACGTCTAAGCAATGGAAGCGCATGATGCCCCTAAAATTGAAAACCACCATCGGTGGCGCTAGGGTTGCGAGAGCTCTCGCTCTCCATTAATTGTAACTCTTGTTGTTTTATTTATTTGTAATCACTTAAAATACGCTTAGAAAGACTTGAAGCTCAAATAACTTACTTTAACCCTAAATTTGGGGGATGTATCTACAGAGACCAATATCTTTAATGGCTCAATAATTTACTTTAATCAAATGTTAGAGGTATTGCTGAAAAAAAAAACTATACACATGTATAGGAAAGGCAAAAACTCAAGATGGCAAAAAAATATTAGAGAAATTTGATTCAATTCGTTCTGTAGATTATGTTAATTAACCAGAAACCCTAGCTTGTACATAAAGCAACTGCTAATGACACAGTATTACCAACAACTTCATTAAATTCATACATAAAAGTAATGAGTTTCATAATGAGTTTAGACATTCGTACTCAAAGGAGTTGGTCATCAAACTCGATCAAGTGAAAGGCAAAGCCTTTTTTGACGCCTTTCTTCACGCCTTTCTTGGAACGCACTGAATGACCACTGTTTGGTTGTTGGAGTTGGATCTGGAGTAAAGGCAATCCAGTTCTCATCTTCATCAAGAGCTTTGAGTAGTTCCGGTATTGCCGGTTCAAGTGTCCCAAGAGGAGGTGAGGGTGGAGGTGAGGGTGGACAGTCTCTGAGTGAATCAGGTATTCTTATAGGAGAAGAAGATCTGATATTTGCGTCTGGGGGAAAATAGAAGAAGATGGGTTCACCATAATCATCATAATGAACCTCGTAATCATCCTCATCGACATAAGCAAAAATTCCTCTATCAAGAAGATCTGGATGATGGTGGGTAGTATCAAAGTATGAATCTTTATCATCATGATCATCATGATCGTCATCATCATCATCGAAAGGGTGATCTGGATGATCACAATCATGGGTAGTGGCAAAAATTGAATCTTCTTCATGATCCTCCTCCAGAACACAGTCTTCATTATGCTGCTTCCGTTTCTCGCCGAGAACAACCGTGGCAGCAGTGGTGGCGTTGGAATCCATGAGAGAGAGAGAGATAGAGAGAGGGAGAGAGTTGAACCTTGTGAGATTTGAGAAACTATTAGAAAGTTTCTAAATTCTAATGTATCGCTTTCCTGCATTTGAGTGAGAATTAGTTCAATGTACATATAGGGACATTAGGTCGGTGGGTTATGTTTCCAACTCTACCCAGGAAACCTTAACCGGGTAGGATTAGGATTATTGCCTTTCCGCATGCATCTTTGTTTTCTAGAAAATAAATTCCTTCCGAAGTCAGAACTTGAGTGATATCAAAGTCGACCCTGATATGTACACAAAGTAGTATGTACTTGCAAAATAATGAAATATGGATGAAATACTCATAGATGCCAATTTCTCAGTTCAAAAAATCAAAATGAAAATAATAAAACAAAAATAGCCAATTACTAATACTCAACTTGCAGTTTATTTGAGACTTGGCTAGATAGGGAGGTAGTGAGAGACACCTTTCCTTTAATTTCTGTTGCTACATCCCAAGCTTTTTTAGTTCAGCTTAAGAGCTTGACTTGATTTGGGAAAATTGATCATTGTTAAATGTTAAGTCAACTTTATTCAACAAATTGATTCACACCCTAGCTTGCACAGAATGACAACAAAGATGATTCAGAGGCTGACCCTGGTTTTGGGTTATGCAACCGCATCGCACAGCAGCTTTGAGAAGCTACAACATCAACAAAAATTGGAACCCAAATAATCACCGAGACATGCCAAGCAATTGTTTTCAACTCCTCGATTTAATAATTCTTGTGAATATTTGAAAACCATGCATATGAATATTGAGCTTGAAGAACTGAACCTCAGTGCCACCTAGATGGATCCGAGTGAACAGATATTGTCACCCTTGATTCCTTGAACCCTTTTCAGCAATAGTCATAAACATAATTTCAAAGAAAAAGTTCTACTTGGAGAGGGCAACTGACCAAAGTACACAAAATCTAAATATTGCTTATCAGTACACATATTACAGACAATGATCGAACACCAAAATGGTGCTACAAGCTACTTCTGAAGCCAATACAAATTTGACATACATGATGCTTTGGTTCTTTCGTAATATTGCCAAAAGAAATTTTTGATCAAGAGTACAAGGTACCACCTACATGTTGAGTTTGTATTTCTTGTTGTAAATTTTTCATCCTCTCCAGCATATGACGAAGCTTCTTCAGACCAAACCTTAGTATCATCGTTGATCGCTTAGAAGTGGTTGGGAAGCAGGAGCTACAGAAAAAAAGAACAAAGAAGATTATCAGTAAGTCCAACCAATATCAACATTATTTTGTTCAAATGGTGAAAAAAAAGTGTTGTGTGAAGAAGTAAAAATTTCCTTTCATCATTCAAAATTTCAAATTTCTAAATTTCGTCTTAGGATTCACAATTACACCGAACCATTTAACACCACATCACAAACAAATAGCATGTCTCTCCACCTAGTAACATGAACTTTTGGATTTGATACTTCAACATCTGATCAAGCACCCAGTTGATTTGCATTACAACAATTCACCATCATGTGTAGGTTAACTTAACAAGGATCACACATAAGGACTCTGGTCGCCCGAAGAAGGGAGTGGTATCACATGTATGACCACGTAAAAGAGGAGTACCACATGAAGGGGAGTGCTCAACAATAGTTCACACTGATTGGCTAAGCACCTAATAATGTACATATCATACATATATGGCTGAAATAACTAACCAGCACAAGAAGGTCGTTCTCTCTCTCTAATATGTGTGATTCAAGTAAATCCAGTGTGTGCCAGTTCTTAAACTTTGCTAGATGCCTTTAAGAGTTTCTTCAACTTCACATGTTTCATTTTTCAAGTTGTTCTAGCTTCAAATGGAGCAGTGCACTTCTTCAGTTTATGTAGATTTACCAAACATTTGCTTATATTTCTCAAATTTTGAGTTTGAACAATTCTTCTCTGTTAAGTACATGAGTCAGACAGGGGTGATGTTTGGATAACTGCAGGAACTAATCTATTACGACTTTTAGTCCATCCCCTATCCCCTAAACCCAATTCAATTTTATTTTGGAGGGTTTATATGTGTTTTGAATTTAATCCAAGTGCATGGGGTCATCAAGTCATTTTATATCTTTATATAATTAATACTGACTGAATAGATTGGCTGGGGAAAGGGGAGTAAGAATGAGTTTGTTTATGCACAGACCTCCTTTTTTTTTCGAAAAGGGCACAGACCTCCTTCTAAGAAAACAAGGGAACAATACAAGAAAAATTACCTCCAAAACTCTGTCGCCCACTGGATACAGGCGGTTTGCAAGTCTTCTCAGAAATTTCAGAGATGACCAAACGTGTTAAAAGAAGCCCCGCTATAAGAGCACAAACCATTAGCATCACAAATACTGTATCCCATCCCTTCGTTGAAAGGAAACCAGTAAGAAGAGGACCAAAAGCTGCACCAACTGATCCAGTACCATCAATGATGGCAGTAACTGTTGCCAGTGCTCGAGAATCACCTCTAAGTGAACTGTGTGTGCCAAGGTCTGCAGAAACCGCAGTAGTGATAAGTGCATAGGGCCCATTGATAAACAATCCAGCAACCATCATAAGCACAATGTTGATATTGTGTGAAATACTCCCATATCTGCGGTACAAAAGCATTGCTGGAATAGCAGCATACATGAAGCAGGCTGCCGTAGTAGCTCGAGCATTAAGTTTATCGGATATGTAGCCTGCAAGGATTCCACCAACTATGCCCCCAACATCAAACAAAGTGGAGAGATTTCCAGCAGATTTCACAGAAACATACTCTCCTCCTATTTCTGCATAAATGATAAGAGGGAAAGAGATGGGATCTTATATTAGATACATATATTTAAAATATCACTGTAGTTTCTTCATGGCCAGTTCATAAACTTGCTTCGTAACTTTATAGACTGATCAATTTCCAACAGCAGCAATGCCTCTAACAAGAACAACATCATCAAGAACAGCAAAATATAAAGGAAGTTTTAATAGATATTACCATCCACAAAAGTAGAGATGCATTCATGCATACACCAATAGGGGCTCATCATAGTGATATCCAACACAACAGCCTCATCACAAGGACACATTGCCCCTGTTTCTACCATTACTCAAAGATGGTTGCCAACCAGATAAACAACCTATTGTGTACTAATAGCTGCCACAAAATTTTGTGCAAGCTAATTTGTGTCTCATATGTATTGTAAACGAAATAACAATAAATCCTGTATTCAGTTAGTAATCTTCAGAGGAAGTGGACAAAAGGCATACTGCAGCACTAATTTTTTAAAAACCAGATTGTCAACTAAAAGTCCATCACATACGTTTACCTCTGGTTTAGTAAAGGTTTTAGAAAAGTTTAACTATTAATTTTTATTGATCGCAGTGATTACCATCCATAGGATGTTTGGCGAAAAAAGACATCGTTCTCTTTCAGAACTTGTTTCATTACACAAATATACATAAAGTAACATCATTGCTCATAGGATCAATGAGCAGCCTTTGATTACAGAAGATAAGATATATGAACCCATAAACTAGTCAGTGTCTGATACAGAAGTTTATTTTGGGCTTATGTCATAGAGAAACGCTAGACCATGTGAACCAGTCTTCCACCAACATTTTTCTTGTCAATCAATAAACAACCCTGGATACCTGCAATGTTCTGTACCTTCTTATTCTAAGCTGAAACACTGAAGCACACATATGACAGAAAAGAAAAGACCAGAAGCTGTCTCACAAACAACACAGCATTTCAAAATCTTACGAGGTTGAAGTTATATCAGCAACTACAGGGCCACAATATATAAAAAAAAATGAACATAGCAACCAGGGTAAATAAAAAGCTGTGAGGGAGAAATTACCTGTCTGACTTAAATAAAATGGTAGCCAGTACAGAAATGTGTAGGCCACAAGCTTTGCAAAGAAGAGGCATAATGCAAAGGGTATAACTCCTGGTATCGTACAAGCTTGAAGAAGCCCAACACCTGTCCTACTCACAGACCCAGCTCTGGGAATATTTGTTTCGCTTTCCACCCCAATTCCTTTTCCCATATTAGCTTCTTCATCATTAGGAACTGCATCCAAACTAGAAGCTGATTCATGTGGACTAGAAAATCCAATATCCTCAGGATATGCAGGCAAGAACAGGAAAACTAGTACTCCTCCCAATGCAATGAACGCACCAGGAACTATAAAACACCAACCCCAACCATAGTCCAGGACACTAGCAGCAAGAAGCGAACCGCTAATATTCCCAACAGAGGTATGTGCATTCCATATACCCATTATCAAACCCCTCTTTCCCTTTCCAAACCAATTACCAATCACAGCAACAACAGAAGGCCAACCTGTTGCTTGGAACAACCCAGCAAACATTTGCATCCCAAGATAGAATCCAAACACATGAATGTTCCAAAAGTATCCCATCCCAAACAGGACAACGAAAACGCCACTCCCAATCATCCCACATGTCAAGAACAACCGGAGATCCAGGGTATCCCCCAAATGCCCAGCAACATACATTCCTAGAGAATAACATGCTAGAAATGCAACATCAATCTCCCCCAATTTCGACGTCCCGTCCTTCCCATTAAAAGGAGCCCAGCCCTTGTCTCTCAACCTATGACTCTCATTTCCCCCATACTCTTTCTTGATAAAGACCTGGCCAACCCAGGGGAGGAGCAAGCCATTGTCTTTGTTAGTGGGTTCAGGATACAAAACACTCTTAACTATACTACTGGGTTTTCTTGAAGCATGGTAACAAGTATAAGCTACAAATGTAACAAACAAAACCACATATCTATATGTAGAAAATCTCCAATCTTTGCCTCTAATGCTTCTGATCAACAAAACCCCAGGTGGGACTCCTCTAACTGTATCAAAATTCTGAGACATCCTTCCTCACAAAGCAACAGAAACAAATTTCTTCAAAAACCGTGTGCCACCGTCATACCATAATCACATCCATCTTCCAAATGCAAGCATACCCAGAACGCATAACTGCAAATCTCACACGTCAAAGTAAACAGAAAAATGGAGAGCTCGAGAGGTAGAGAGAATATATGACTTACTGTATTGATAAAAAAGATGGCCCTGAAAATTACTAGCCAAAATTTGACTGGTTTGCGTGGTTTCTCTTTGCCATGAGAGAGAGAGAGAGAGAGTGTATGTGAGGGATAGCGTGGAAGACGGAGGAGGAGAGCATGAAGAAACAGAGAGGACACGTGGCTGTCTGTGAGAAAACAGGACTTGGTTCCTTATTTACTGTGCTTCTCGGCGTCTCGAGAATTTCCAAACTCTGAGCATGACGATTGATTGTGATAGGGTGACCGGAGGCTCCCCGAATATAGTGAGACGCGTGGCGGGTGTTGCCAAACATGAATCACGCATGAGTACAAACTGCAAGTACCCTAAACTTTCGTCATTGACCATTTAATGGACCGTGCTAGCCTCTAGTTCATATGATAATTGCAGATGACTTGATTGAGAATTCACTGAGCTGTAGCCTATATTGTTTTTTCTCATTTGAGGTCACTTCTTGTTGAATTAAATAGCCAAATTTTGGTAATCTTCATTTCAATCGTTTTCAGTTGTCTTTGGATTCGGATTCAGTAGTAGAATCACAGGCACAGTGCATCAAAACGCTGGTGAACAGTTGATAAATAGAAACATATTTATAATAATAAATCAACTAATCACGATGCAAATTTGCAACAATCATCAATATACAAAAGAAAAAGAAAAAAGAAAAAGGAAGTAAAGCAAATTTTCCATCAACCAGAACACAGAAATTATACAATGAAGATATCTCCTGATGTCCTGAATAACGTCAATTCATTAATGGTGAAGGTTCTGTGAATGGTGAAGGTTCTGTGGGTGGGGGTGGTGAAGACAATGACAGATTCAAGAGGAAGCCAACCATGAGTCCAATGAGTCCCACAAAAATTGCAAAGGTGAAGGAAAAGCCTGGGTCACCTTTCCGGTATCTCCGCCTCTTCAGTATGTCCTGCAGTGAACAAAAGAGAAGATAGACCGTCAGTGGTGAGAGCAGCGACCAAGTATTAGCTTGGGTTTGATGTTCTTTACGTATATGTTCTTCCAAAGGACATTTCTACAATAAATATGAGACTTTAACCACAACTTATTTCAGCTCTTATCAACCTCGGGTATACTATTTGAACTTATGTTGCGAGACAGTGAAGTAAAAATGAAGTCAATTTGCAGACAGAATATGCTATTGTCCAGATATTTTCTTTTAACTCCTACTGTTGTCTACTTGTCTAGAGCATTAAACAACTTCAGAATTTACGTGATGTTCTAGGATTAGTTACATAGGATAACTACTTCAGTCTTCTGTATGTGTGTGGAGCAAGAAAAAGAATAATTATAAACTGACCAGTTCCTGTTGAAGTGTCTGTGTTTGTCTAACAGCTGAATCTCTCTCTTCCTTCAGGCGCTGGAAAGCCTGATTCTACAGTAAAAATAAATAAATTTAAAGAGTAAGAATAAGAAAAGAATTTCAATTACACTATAAACCACTGTGACGCCCTTAACAAGAAACTAGAGATTGGACTTTACAAGATTTTAGTATGGACCTATGGAATGAAAGAAAGTAAGCTAGAACAAACATAATCACACTAGCACGTGTGCTAGCAACTGAAGCCTCTTCACATCATCCCTTCGCTATCTTAATATCATTCTAAATACGGCCGTCACTTAATTCACACACCACTTACAATCACAAGAAGTCTAGAGTTGGGGTATCTAGTTACAAATCGTACTGCAACTTGCAAGTGAAGAAATTTAATATGCACCACATTCATTGTTGGATTAAATATGTGAAGTAGTTCAGTGAAGAACTGGCCTCCATAAACCAGAACCATAAGCTGTACATGCACATTTTAGCAAGACGGCAGTTATTCCAAAATCATGTACTTCAATAAAACTCACAGAATTGGAATCGAGACCACGCATAGAAGCTCCGTCTTCTGAGTTTCCTTGACCTGAACCCGGAGTTATATACACAACTCGAAGCTTGCACTCTTCTAATGTCCTTCCACTTTCCTTGGTGAACTGGATGAAACATTAAACAGTGCACAACGTCATTACTATTTCAAATGAAGCAAGCTTGTCAAAGAAAAACAATAGCGTCCAACTTAAGCTTCTTACAGTATCTTGTGGAAGCTCATCAACATCAGAATTTGGAGGCACTGTCGTACTCTGTAGGAGAAATTTATCTTTGCACTGCATATCTGGAGGATATTCTCGTTGGGCTTGGAGGGTGACTGCAGACCCAGAGCAGTTAGTGGAAGCCAGTAATTTTAAAATCTTTAAAGGAAATAAAGGAGATTATAATAAGCACTATTAGCAGGCTTGTGGACAGAGCTTAAAAAAAATATTACACTCTTACAACTGGTCAAAGCCAGCTAGTACAAATTCTTAGATTAAAAGGTTGTCATTTGACAGTATTGCCTAAGAGATCATTCGTTGGGCACTGTCTTCCTAAAATTCCATCATATGTTGTGAGAAATTTCTACTATACTCATTAGAGTTGCAGCTAAAGCAATGGAGATGATTTTTGGGCAGTGTGTTCCTAAAATACCTTTATATGGTCTCACAAATTTAGTACTTGACTCATTAAAAGTAATGTTAAAGCAGTTGGGAGATCATCTGTTGTGCAGTGTATTGCTAGGATACCTTCATATTATACCAAAACTTCTTATTTTTGATGTGAAGCTAATGAAAATAGAAAAGCAAAAATGAAAACTGTAGAACTGTAAAAAGTAGCACCTCTGATGACACATGAGTCCCAAGCCTGTATAACACCAGTGTTGGGCCGTACAAAGTACTTCTTAGGTGAAGTAGTTTTAACCTATGGGAAAAAAAGTGGAAACTATCAAAAATATGTTGACAAAATATATGTTTAGTGACAAAAACTAAATATCATTCACCAACAGAACTCGTACCTTGAAAGCAACATGGTGTTCTGTGTTGTTGACAACTTTTAGATCACAAAAGCTTTGCTTTTCCAGCTCAACTGATCAGCAAATGTCAAAAGCACTAGTCCATTAAAACGGTATCAAAAAATACTATACTATCAAAGAAGAAATACTTAACCAAGAGTTTGAACACCTTCCTGGAGGGTGACACTATGACTAAATCAGGTAATAGTTCAAGGTATGTTTATTTGCATTCACTACTAGCAAGAATTTGTTTCAATTTGAACCATTTCAAAGACTAACCAAACAAGTGTTGGCACCAGTTATCAGATGTGTTGTATACGCTTGTCTTATTATGGGTCCAATACAAGCTTAACCTGAAGAAACAGAAAAGTTCCATAACTTGGGGCAAGCAAGTGAGCTTCGAGTGGTCCAGTGTTGGCTACAGTTGTTCATATGGTTTCTAGTCGACTCTGTACCAGCATATACTCACACTTATTGTATATTATTTCCCCCATTCAGATATTCTTATAGTGCTATTACAGTTAGCTAGGAGCCTAGGACTAGTAGTGATATTCCAGTTTTCTTTACATACTCAGATTAGAACCTCATATGTGAAGAATCCTACCAAAACCTAAGTTGTAGCCATGGAGTGGGGGGGTATGAAGCTATCCCACAATAGTAGCCAAAGTACCATTTAGCTCAAAGAACCGCAGATGCCAATTAAAAACAAAAAACAAGAAAAGGTAACAAAGCGGAGCTTGAAAACCCAAAGGATACAAATCCAGATGCCATGAGGAACTAAACAAGAAAAGTAAAATAGCAATAAACAAGAATGACCCAATGTCGGATGAGAGGTCAGTCACACAGCCGTATTAAATCAGCTATAGAGAACATCCCTAAATTTTATTCCTAAAGACATTTCTGACTTTAATTTGCTTCATATGCAATGATCTTTGACCATATTCCACCTAGTCTTGGCACCTACCAGGCTACCACCATCTTAAGACACTAATTTCAACGGCTCAACCATACCTACCATCAAGTTGTAACTCAAGCCTTTTGAGGTCATTAATCTATATCATTAACTTTGCTTAGCTTTTACTGATCAAGCATACAATATCAAGTCATCTACTGTTTAGATAATTCCAAAAAAAAAAAACAGAACAATGAACATCATCATCATCAACAACCTGCTTAATTTTCTCCGTTCATGCAATTCGATTGTAATCAATTTCTCAAGAAACCACTTCTATATTATTGTTCCCAAATGCATGTATGCGTTTATAATAGAGAGAGAGGGAGGAAGAGATTACATAGAAATTTGAGCTCTTCCGGAAGAACAGAGATCAACTGATTACCACCACCGGCACTCATGATGGCGCACCACCGATATATGAACAATTTTACTCTTTTTTTCTACAGATTCACCAAACAATCTCGAAGCCTGTCATACACATTAGCACAACAAACCCTAGCTCAGAGAGAGAACGGAGAATTAACGCCTCTGCGAGTACATGTTTCAGAGAAAGAGAGAAATGTGCGAGAGAGAGGGAGAGATTCAATTGGAGACTAACACATGGTGGAAGTAGCGTAGGTGGAGGAAAATGGTACGGATTGCTCGGTCCAATTTCTTCAATCCGACTCACTCCGGTTCGAAGTTTCAGGCACCAAGATCGGGTTTCGGTCCGAGCGATCTTCAGCACCACCGAAAGCGAAAGAAAACTAAGCTCGCCCTTTGATGTGTATATGCATGATTTTAGAGAGAAAAGACGGTCCAATTTGAAATGGCGGAGCTTCGGAATTTCAATGAGAGGGAGCGAGTGGTGCAGACGACACGTGTCAGTAGGAGGGGAATGGTGAAGTCCGCTTCAATAGGGAGAGCGAGACAGAGAAGAAGGAAGCGGAAGCTTTTGAGTGAGGGTGTGCGTACCAGTCTGGTAGAGACTGGAAGTGGGACCCTGTGACGTGTCACTTGATTGGTTATTGTACGTTGTTGACGTGTAATTTGAAATTGATTGTATTTATTTGCCGGTATAATCCTTCTTCTATATTTATTAGTCTCATTGTCGTGCATTTTATATTTATTAGTCTCATAGTCGTGCATCATTTGTGAAAGAAAAAAAAAGTAAAAAAGTGTTATTTTTTCTTAATAATTCTGCAAATAAGAAACAGTATTATTTATTTTTCCTTTCGTCCTCTCCTGAGTCCCGACATTCCTCATATTATTTTCTATCAAAAGAATACAAATATGAAAAGAACTGGAAAAGCTAGAAAATACTGTATAATATACGAATCATACGATACGCAAAATGATATGCAACTGAGCTGGTCTGGTTTTGAGGGATCTGATGCTTCTTAGTTCTTTCCAGCCAAGGTGAATCAAGCAGTCAACATTGATGTTATTATTGATTGATAACAAAGGTTAATTTGGACAGAATCCACACCAAAAAAGCAATAAACTTTTGATACCAAAACTGTTGCAATCTCTAGCACTAAAGATTACTTTCTACTTCACAATGACAAGAGAAGTTAGAGGCATTTAAACCTAGAGAAAGAGAGACCGGTATTCATATTTATATAATTATTGTTTGAAGATTGTACCTAATTTAGATTATACGACACTAAGAGAAGAATATTCTAGTTTTTGAAGCAATTTAGTTCCAATTCTTAGAAGCCACCCAACTACATGCTTTGAGTAACCCAAAATTAAATAAACGACAACAATGCTGATATAACAAGAATCATTGAAGCAATAGGGAAATATGTTATTTTAGTTCAAACTTTTTTTTTTTTGAAAGAGATTTTTAGTTCAAACTTCAAAGTTCAAACACTAACTTGACTGGTGCTTCAATTATAAAACATGATGACAACAATACACCATAAAAGGCATAATGCTTCTTATAATCAAACAAAAAGGATGAAAACAACTTTCTATGAAAATGATGACTTAGCATGGAATTGGACATTGTGACACTAACAAATGATTTGGGAAGAATTCTGAAATAGAGCTCTATTTTGCAAGCTTCTCACACCCACAGCGAGGGTTTTATCTCCACACTTCAGGTGGGTGGCCCAGTAAAGAAAACATATATTACATGCAGTATTGGAAGTTTGATGTCATAGTTGGTGGAAAAACTTCTTCCTTTCTAATAGCGAGTTTAAAGAACAATAGAAAAAGGAATTGAACTGATACATACAACAAAAATATTGGAGACAAGTGATACACATCAAAGAGATTCGAGGATATAGTTCTTACAACGTAACAGGATTCAGGGGACTGCTCTGAAACAAAAACAACCGAAAAACAGCTGCATTGCTATTTCTCACTTGAAAGTCGACAACCTAGGAAGCTTGTCTCTCAAATAGTACAACCTAGCCCTCCTGACCTTCCTGTGACTAAGTACCTTCAACTCCTTAATGTTTGGTGAGTATCTGAAATAACAAGGAATGAGACATAAAACATATACCCTTCTTCACAGAAAATATAATCTATGATAACAAACATTTTAAAGTTTTCAGTTATCAATAGTCGAGGAGAGGCTTCGGAGAGCTGGGGAGGGAGCAGGAGAATCCAAGCATGTTAGTAGTATAAATAAGTTTGCTCCAAGTATAACAACCTCTTAGCTTACAATTGCTTCTAAACCACTTTTATCACTTACATCAGTGCAAAAGAATATAATGCCCCCAACTATAAATCAATTTGTTTACATCCATAGAATGAAATGTGTGATTGTAATCTACTATAGATTCTACAGAAATTTAAAAAATGATAATGCCATCAGTGACTGTTACTATCCCAGATAAAATTTTCCCATGTTAGGTATTTCAGAGTGATGACATCAGAATGAAGGGGATTATGTACAACCTAGCAAGTTATCTGTGAAGAATTACTGGACCTTATACATTAAAAACATACTCCTGTGGCAAAATCAAGTCAACTTATAGTATACAAAAGAAAAACTTACAGTGGGAAAACAATCTCAACCCCTATGCCAGCAATAATCCTCCGAACGCGAAAAGTTGTATGAATGCCAGCATTTTGCTTTGAAATGACAATACCTTTATACACAGACAACCTACGCTTATTTTCAGGAACTTCCTGTAAGCCATATACATACACAGAATCACAAAAGATTCACATCGAAATGGTATAAAATCAGATGGAAAAAATTATAAACACAATTACCAGTTTTATTTGCACAACATCTCCACTCCTAATGTCCGGAACTGGCCTTTCCTTCTCTGCCGCCTCAATTGCCCTGCTATTTAATATCTAAACAAACAGAAAAACTTCGTTCAAAACATTATCCAAATTTTCAAGGATCAAAGAAAGAAAGGCTTACAGCCTTAAGAATTAATCATTTTAGTTCCTCAATTACATGTTTAAATCTATATTCCAGCTCAGAAAAACCAATGAGAATGGAGAAATTCAACACCTTCATGTCATTTTCATTCCCACATTATGCCATCTACCACATATATCAGTCCAAATTTATAATCCCACATTACAATTTTCAGTTGAAACCCTTTTCTTTCCGGCATTTTCCCATAAACCAAACAAAGCACTCAGAGATTTAATAAGGAAAAAAAAATGGCAAAGATTGATTCAATTAATTACCCCCATTATATCGCCAAGCTTAATACGAGGCTTCCTCGGCGGCTTCTTCTCTTCAGGCTCAGGCTCAGACTCCAAAACTGCTTCTGCTTCAGCGTCTACTACGGCCTCTGAAGCCGCTTCACTAACAGTTTCACTCTCTTGGGCATTCTCGGTGGCTCCCACTTCACCTTCCGAGCTCGACTCGGCTCTCGCAACAAAGTTCCGTCTAGATATCGCGGCGACAATGGGGCTGAATTTGGACCTAATTGAGCTCGATGATGCCCTAGACAGTGAAACCCCCGAGGAATTGAGAGAAGAGCGACGGTATACGGCAGCTGAAAACCCGAGCTTTACTGGCGCGTATTGGTTAGGGTTTCTTGGGATTGTTAACAGAGCCTGCAAAACACAAATTCATCAATTTCACTCTGAATGAGGCCACGCATACAAAATCAATGTGGAGAGAGAGAGAGAGAGAGAGACGAGTACCTGAGGAAGGACTTTGGAGCCCATAATTTTGGGAATTAGGGTTGCTGGGAAATGAGGAATGGAGAGAGTTACAGAGTAGAGGTCATGGGAGTGTTGATGGATTGGTCTTGCACTGAGGAGTCTCTTGCGCAGAGGAGAGGAAGACAAAGTCCCCTTATCTATTTTATCTAATTGTCACGTGATTGACGCGTGCTTACAAAACTCTACATCGGTCATCAACTCCTAACTGTGTCTAAAGTCCGAACTCTCTTTTATTTAGGGTAAAAATCCAATATAGTATTCAAACTATTGCGAAAAATCCTTTTTGGTACCTATAAATTTTTTTTACCCAAAATGGTACCTGAACTATTGTACATTTACCTAAAATGGTACTCCGTAACCCAAAATGGTACTTGAACTATTGATAATTAACCAAAATGGTACCTGAACTATTGAATCATTACCCAAAATGGTACCTGAACTATTGGCCATTACCCAAAATGGTACCTGACTTAACTACGGAGGTACCATTTTGGGTAATTGTACAATAGTTCAGGTACCATTTTGGGTAAAAAAATTTGTAGGTACCAAAAAATACATTTCTCCATAATTTGGGTACTATTTTGGGTTTTTACCCTTTTATTTATATACATTCGACAAGTTTAAGTTTAGAAAATGTATATTTTGTTATCAACTAATAATTAGACTAACGCGCTCAAGGTAATGTATAAATTTTTTTTACAGTTTTGAATAGTAATTAGCACTTGGTTTTGCCGTTTTGGGATCGTCTTCTGCCGCTAATCTAAGAGTTATGCAAACCATAAGGTCAGATCTAGGTCCGATTATATTGTTTGTCGTCATTTCCTTTCTCCTACGTATGGTGTCGGGGTGTTGATGCTCTGCTAGGTGATTGTGATATGTCTTCTTTCGACACCAATGTGTTGTTGGGTGCTAGACTGCTAGGTGAGATGGTGAGGCCATTTTGACAGTGTGGCCTGGTGATGAGACTCGAAAACTGTTGGTGTCAACCTCACATGGAAGGCATGTGACCATGATTGGCTTTTCTTGGGGTTGTTTTAGGGTCTTGCTTCATAGTACTTTGTATCTCTTTCTTGTTGGTGGCAATTTTATTTTATTGTTAACACGACTCTTATCGATTAATTAATAAAAATTTGACGTTTGTGGTTCAAAAAAAAAATATCATATCCATTTCTAGGGTTGTAAATTGCCTCAATACAACGTGAGTTCATCTAGTATTCGATCAACTCGTTTGTAGGTTGTTCAACCTGAGTTCATCGTAGAAATAAGTTGAGTTAGAACTAAATATGACGCAGCTAAAGTAACAAGGGGGTTTACAAGTGATAAACTCAAATGAGGACAAACTAGAATCAACCATAGATTTGAGAAAAACTTCTCAATTTTATTAATAATAGCATGAAAGATAGTTTCTTGCAACCGTATAGGGTTGCTTATATAATGAAACGAAACCCTAGAGCACTAACAAAATGACTAATTAAGCTCACTTGTTTATTTAAAAGCAATAACTAATCTTAGAAATAATCTGAAAAATAATTAAAATAATAAATTGTTGTTTTGAGGCCATAAACGACCTCGGATGCCCCAAAAAGCTCATTTGTCAGGGCAAAGTTTGTTTCATCACGTCATTCCCTTCTCGAAAAAGGTATTATAATAATTATTTGGAGTTGGAACGCTAAATTTGAACAGTACTGGGTTTTCTCTTCATGTGATACATATGTTCTTCAATCATCTCCGTCATTTGTTCTACATCAAAATATTAAGCTTGAAAAGAAAAAAGAAAAAAAAATGAGCCAAGGTTAATCTCTAAGATATTTAGCTAGTGAACAGTTTACACAGTTAGGAACTATGTCAAACATGTTCTAGCTCGGTTGATAGTAGTAGAGTATTTAATAGTATAAATTAGAAATAATAAAGCTTATATAAATAAAATATAATTCTTATTTTAAATACTAAGCAACAATCGATATTAAATGAGTAGTACATTTGATCAATTAAATAACTACTACATCAAATAAACTCATAAGCCATATACTTAATGAAGCGGACGATGGATTCAGAATCGGTGTAAAACGCCTCCGGAAATCCAATATTCAGTATCTTGATTGTGCCGTCCTCAACTAGATGGATAGAAATCCAAACTTTGTACCCCTTGACCTTGTCAACCCGTTGGAAATCCACATCCATGATAACTTCGCTCGGACAACCTCCTTCCCCAAGCGAGTAGAAGTTTACCAGGTGCTCTTCAACAGTGAACTTACTCTCCGAAAAGTACGAGTCCATGAGATTTCGGAGCTGCGGTGGCATATAATTAAGGTACCTCAGGCACCACATAACCGGCGGCGCCGACGGAGCAAAATCAGCAAATGACGGGAGAAAAAGCAGTATATTTGATAAATGTAAGACTACATCGAAAAGTGAACATAATAAAAAATTCGAATAGTAATTGAAAAATAATTAAAATAATAAACTGATATTATGAGGTCCTAAACGACGGATGCCTGACAAAGCCAATTTTTCAAGGAGAAGTTTATTTTGTCTCACTGTTTTCTTCTCGAAAAATGTATTATAATAATTATTTGGAGTTGGAATGCTACATTTGAACAGGCTTTCCCTTCATGTGATCCATATGTTCTTCAATCATCTTCGCCATCCATTTGACATCAAAAAAATTAAGCTTGAAAAAAAGCTTATTTCTTCTAGCCGTTCTCTTCTCAAAAAATATATTATAATAATTATTTGGAGCTGGAATGCTAAATGATATTCTTTCTTGAGCTTCTATTTCTTTCGTTAAAGAAGATTCAGGAATTTGAACAGGCATTCCCTTCAAGCGATCCATATGTTCTTCAATCATCTCTGCCATATGTAATACATCAAAATATTCAGCTAGTGAACAATTTGCACAATTAGGAACTATGTTGAACATGTCGATAATAGTTGAGTATCTAATAGTATAATTAGAAATAATAAAGCTTATATAAATAAAATATAATTCTTACTTTTTCACAAAAAAAAATTATAATTCTTATTTTAAGTACTAAGTGACAGTCGATAT
Organism: Rubus idaeus; assembly: GCA_030142095.1. Lineage (NCBI taxonomy): Eukaryota > Viridiplantae > Streptophyta > Magnoliopsida > Rosales > Rosaceae > Rubus > Rubus idaeus. The sequence continues at coordinate 9,722,292 of CM057969.1, forward strand.
TGAATGATAATGGGCAATACATTAAACTTAAACTTAACATTGTCCCCAATGTGATAAGTGCATTTAACAATTTACGTTGGGTGATGGACACAACAATCAACAACACAAATGACACGAACAACACAAAACAATCTAATGTGAGTGAAGTGAAAGAATACTCCCGTATGGCGATCTCCACGATATTAAGTCACCAACAATCACCAACCTCAAGGCATAAAGCTTCGACTTCCTTACGTATGCTCAGTGGTGAAGAAAGTGAATTCGAAGTTGCTTGCTTGCTATGGATCACTTGAAGTGAGTGCGCTCAGTAAATCAGCAATGACCTCTACCCAATGAAATGGGCATAACTCCATGAGTAGGAACGTAATTGAAGTGAGTCTAGTGGCATTGAAAAATAAACTCAAAATGCTTCATGATAATCACTGGAATTACCCACTCTTCCCCTCGGAAGTCAGAGAAACAGCTAGTCAAAGTGAAGGTTGGGGTTACCAATTTCAGACTGAGTTCCACTGCTTGTAAATTGGATAACACAAGATCCAACGATGTAAACGGCTTGAAATTGAAGTGGAGACAGTAGACACACAGATGAACAACTTCCATGAAAGGCTCAGCTCATTCCATGAAGCCAAAGGGAAGTATTGCCCTCACTGTGATTTCACATGGAAGAACAACCTCCGTCCCGGCAAGAAAAATTGGGGGAAGCACGCAAAAAATGTGTTGGTCGTGCTGCGCAGGTTGAGAATGCGGGGTATGCTGCTCTGCCGCCTACCGATGACTCTCGTGTTGTTGATTTTCCCGGGACTGGCGAATTTTTATTTTCGGCTGTTCCGGAGAGTCAGCCGTCGCATACCTCCTCTCGTATTGTTGAATTATATGATGCACACCTATGAAAAATCATCACTTGAAGCTTTGAGTGGTCTGGGGTCCTATTGCTTATCCATAAATTATTTGCCGTATAAATTGTACAAGGTGTTGGGCCGGATTATGGAAGGTAGATACGAAAGTACTTCAGACTTCAGTGATTCAGGACTCGACAATTGAATTTATTTAAACATTGGATGGACGAATGATATTCCAAGCTCGCGAGAATATCTACAGCTTTAGCGTCTCGCCACTTTTTTTTTTTTTTTACTTCTGGTGTAACTAGAATGTTTATTTCTTGAGAGGCTTTTTTTTTTACATTACAAAATTTATGTAATATTTTTTGGGGGCTGGAGCTAGGTTGAGGTATTGACCATATTGGGTTGAGGCTTCTGCAATGCACAATATGAATCATTCAGAAAAAATATAAAATTATCTAATTCTGGTTAATTTTGAACCAGATAAATATGTACTTCCATAAAAAAATTTGTCTTTTGTGTAACGGGCCCAATGCATGATGCATTTGACTAGTAAAAAGAAGATAGTCGAATTCCAACATTGATACCAAATTCATGTTGAGTATCAGTTCTCTGTAAACTCTAACTTTTGAATGAACGACAAATGTCGCATGCCATCAAAGAATGAAGATTCACACTATATATCATCTCCTTTCCATTATAAGAGAGATTAATCTCAATTTCCTCAGTTTCTATATCCATCATAATCACTAGTATCTCTATCTCATTTGTATGTATCCCTTCTATATATTTATCAATATTTATTATGATAAATTTATGGAAAAACTAAAGTCCAAACTAGTTTGGACGAGCGTGTCCATACTCTTTTATTTGCATACTTTGGTAATGTAGTTTCATGATATGAATTGTTTGTATCATAAAATCAACATTTAAAGATCATTATTGTAATTTTTTTTTCAAATAAGAGATTATTAATTCATGTAACTATATCAAATAGATAGACGTCTTGGTGAGCATTAACAGTCTCATAACCAACAATTCATTTGTATGATGCAATTCTATGAGAAAACAAATTCATTTTTTGTTGATCTTTTTGAATAGTGATGATCTTCAAAGAGTTATTTAAAAAGTTAACGTTTGGAATATAAAACTACAATGCGTAATGAAAAATAAAAAGAGAGCTTGGATGAGACTACATTTCCACATGAAAAAATAGTGTTTATAAAGCCTGATCCATTCGGGTCCATAGCGGGGTGATTGATAAGGAGTATAATTGTATACTTATTTGTATCAAATTCCCTATATTTCCTTTGTTAGTTAGTTGTTATTCGATGTATTTATGTTATTTTTCATGTTTATAGGTGTTTGAGAATAAAAGTGAATAAAAATAGATGAAGGAAGACATTCCAAACAAGACTAGGAGATGAAAAGAAAATAAGATCGATTTTCGAACAGAAGCTCAGTCTTCTACCTGGGTATATTAGTTAATTATGGAGGGTGTTTTCTCTACATCAATCGGTTGGTTTTAGGTGTAATTCAGACATCATTCCTCTGTGTGTCTAGTATTTCCAGTTCAAATTTTACAATATTCAGATCATTGGATGTTCCTGAATTCAGTTTCAAGTGAGTAATACTCAGTGATGCACTGCCGTTCTGGAACCGAAGTTGGATTGCTTGTATATAATATTCCAAATAGAGTTGGTTGTGCTTCAAGTTCTCCAAATCAACCCCTATGAGTCTAGTATCCAATGCAACTGGAATCACTCAATTATGATACTTATCTATAGAGATATGCCCTTCACAATGGGGAAATGTCAAGCTGGAGCCAAATTTCTAAGAACAAATTATGGGATTGTTGGGTTTGAATTACCCATGCATCCTTCACAAGACACAAGAATATCCCAAAGAACATCTTCATGGGCTGATGTACATGATCAATGTGTAAGGGCAAAATATTTGCCATTGGCTATTTCCTATTTGACAAAACCTCTTCCCTTGTATTAGCATTTTATTGTATCAATGCTAGGTTATTTAAGGGATTAGGAATAATGGTGTCACGCCCCTAAATCCGAGACCAATATTGTATTGAAATATGGTGCCCGAATTTATGACGCAAATGAAATAATTAAAGCATAAAATAAATCAAATGAAACAAATGTCTGAATAATACTTTTATTTGAAAATTAAAAGAATATTATCTTACAATATCAGAGTTTAATAAAAATACATAATATAAAATATTTGTTTAAATGTTCATCCCGTTTTCCCCCAAGCATCGTAACCTGAAAACAAGAAGGTGTAGCATCATGAGCAACACAGGCCCAATAAGTACAGCTTACATTCTTATATTAATGTATCTTATAAGACATCAAAATCGAACAACCAATCAAAAATGTACTAAGAACATTTTACGTTGCTTCATACCAATTATAGTGAATATAATCCACATATATCAAGAACGTTTTTAACCCAAATAATTCAGTCTCAAAAGTAATCGACTAACATTGCAGCATTGATATAACCTAAAATTAAATATGTTCAATCGACATATTATAATATCAATATATCACAAGTAGATATTAGTTATCTCAAACACTATATGCACCTTAGCATATTACAAATATGTATTGATTATCTCCATGCTAAACAATATACCAACTTACATTTACCATCAATTCATAAATCAAATAATAAGAGTTAAAAAAACCCAAATCAAGTGAATTTATAGATTTTCTCACACAAAAATAAACCTAATTAAATAAGCCCACATACCGATAAATACAAATTACACCGAGTCATTTTCTCCTAATATAATACACTATCTGAGGGACATGAGCCCATACTTTTACCAAAATAAACCCTTGTGATTCATATTTCACTTAATTAACCGTTACCCTCCACCCCTTCCCAACTTCTCAATTATAACCCAAATACAAAATATAGTCTTATGTAAGACAAATCATAAATCATATCATATAAGTATAACATCTTAATCTTTCATATAATCATAGGATATAAATGAAAATATAAATAGGTAAATCACATAATTAATATTTAAAGTAAACAATAAACATGGATATCACAAATACACTCCTAATAATATTTTTTATACATAATATAATATAATCAATTTATTTGTAAATAAAATTACACTAATATGATTAATAGATAACACAATAAAATACATATAAAAGAAACATATTAAAACAAGATATACATATCATAAACATAAAACATAAGTAATTGAACTTATCATATATTAACAAGATCTTTTCTTTACAAATAACATAAACATTAAAACACAAGTAATTTAATAAGAACATAATTTATAACAAATAACATAACTTTAGTAGAACAATATATAACATAACTATAAAACAAAGTATAACAATAGAATATAATAACATATCTATAAATAAAAGACAAGTATTAAATAAATTATATGATATAAGAATTGTTATTATTAATATTTTTAGTCTTTCCAACCATCATTATCAATGATTCTTCTATTAGAACACAAACTTCAAATTTATATACACAAGCCAAAATAATCAATGAGTACATATTTCAAAGGAGTTTTCATAGGAATCAAATGGTATAGTCCAAGTCAACATATCCAAGATGTCCAAGTCCATAAATGAAGAATGTCCAAAACAGTCCATAATTATATATGCTCTGTTTTTAACCTTTTTAACTTAAACTGTTACGTACTGTAAACCTGACTAATAATTATGATATTCTCCAGATTAGAAGTTAAGGTTCTAAGCTTCATTTTGATATAAAGATCATAAAATTTGGCTAAGCAATGAGTGAGATATGACCACTTGAAGTTATGAACAACAAAGAGGTTTTTCAGTGAGCATACTGGATAAATGCTTAGATACAAGAAGTTTGACCCGTTGGATGAATACTAAATTTGGATATAGAATACTAGACACAATATGGAACAACTTTGATGAAGAAGTCAAGATGATAAATTGAGCCGAAGTATATGTTTAAAGGTTCACAAGTTGACTGCCGGAATAACTTTAGAAAACAGGATTTAAGTTTTCTATAAAACTTATCCCTTTCTATTTTCTTCTTGCTTGTGCACTTTGATAAACTTAAAGATAAAAGACTATAAGGATGTATTCTGTACTTACATGAAATTGAGTGATCAATAGAAGGTTGGAAGATTGAATTCAAATTGGGACTTCACAAGATAACCAAGTTCTTGGACAAGGTTACTTTGACTAGTTAGGGATTGTTTTCTCTTCAAAGAGCTTCTAAGTGAAGTTTCTACACTATTGGGAGGCTGAAGTAAGAAGAGCTAGAGAGTAGAGAGAAGAGTATTGTGAATTGGCAAAGAACATAATAGCTGAAACCTTGTATTTATAGGCTAGAGAATACACTAACCTTACTTAAATTAGTTTCTAATCTAGCTAGTTAACCATAGTAAATAGGCAAGTTAAACAAAGACTTTTAGTCTACCTAGTGAACCTTAAATAAATAGCAATGTGCACAAAGACTTTGAAGACTGAAATTGGTGTGCTGGAAATGATGAAATCAGCAGCTAAAAAAAATGCTTAGGTCAATATATTAGATCATACTTGCATCACAAGCTTTAATCCCTTTCTTCTTGTGCTCTACATAGATTGTAAAAATCATAACTAAATCTAGAAATATGATTTTCAGGTGATTCCAACTCTGAGAGTTTCTTTAAGATGTCTACTACAAATCATTAGAACTCTATGTCATCAAATAATGAACATATTTGGGCAGTTTTTACGAAATAATCGACTGGGTCAGAACAGCTTCGAAAATACATTAAACTTCCGCTGACCATAACTTCTTCGTATGATCTCGGAATTTAACGCGCCACATGTCTATGAACTCGTATCGACAAGATCTACAACTTTCATGAAGAAAGTTATCAGAGAAAATCAACGGATAAGAAAGTCAACTTTTGACCCCTCGAAAATAAAACATTTCGAGTCAATATTCGTCCGAAATATTTTTATTTCACAAACTAGACAAGAGAACCAATTTCTATTCCCTTAATTAATTTCAAGAATTTCCTAAAAATTAGATATGAAGATTCGGGGTATTACAAATGGCTTAGGTTGTTCTTGCTCGAGATGGTTCGTGAAGACGCCATTTGTATCCGGTCTTTTCTCCGGACTTCAATTATTGTTCATCGAAGGTTTCATTCAAGCATCTCAAGGTATGAATCATGCATATGTATTTCATACACTTTGTTTATGCTTAAGAAGTAGCACAAATATCTTAGGTTTGCTAAAAATTAATTGGACTTCATTTTGGTTAAGCAACCATTTAATTTAAAGATATTTTTCTATTTTTGCTACAGTATCACTGTTCACGTGAACAGTGCGATCGATCGCCGTGAATAGTGCGATCGATCGTCGATAGTGTCATTGGAGAATCTGCCCGTTGCGATTCGAAAATGTGTCCGTTGTTACAGTACCACTGTTCATGAATAGTGTGATCGATCGCCCGTAATAGTGCGATCGATCGTCAAGCGTCTGTTTTGTTTTCTATAAATAGAATCATTCGGTTTTCATTAAGTCCAACTCTTTCTACTCTTCCATATTGTCTAAAAACGTCTTGAGAGAGTTTTCTAGTATTGTTGAGTGACCCTAGAGGCCTAGATCCATGTTATAGGCTCCTCACATCTTTGATGTTGTTGATTTAGTTATTGTTCCTTGTGAATAACTAAATCAACCCTTGAATCATATTCAAGGTTTGTCAATTCGGTTTGTTTGATTCTAGCAAGTGTTCCTTGTTTACTTACTTGTGTCAAACGAATTGAATTCATTTCATTCACTTACACACACACATTTGCATTGTTGGTGATGCTTGCGGTTGGAGGATTCACGTGGTGAAGTTCGTTCAATCGGATTGGCTTGAGGTGGGAGCACTTGAAGAAGCATTTGGAGGCTACACAAGGTTAGAGCTGCCACTAGTCTATAGGTAGATAGTGTAGAGTTTGGGATTTTGTTTCCCCTTTGTACGTGTTTGCCAATTGGCGTTTTTCATAGTGTTGCACAAGAGCGTGGGGTACGGCTCCCCTCCGGTTGTCCCTCTAGAGGTAGAGGTTTCCGGGTGACCATATCATTGTGTTGTTTGTGTGTTTGCTTATCTATTGTATTGTGCTTAATTGATTAGCATATTGTGTGATTGTTTATCTATATGCTATTGTGCTTAATTGATTAACATGTTGCATGCTTGATCATACATTGATAGATATAGTCCGTGGTGAGCTATTGATGATGCTCACTTTGGGATTCTGGGTTGTGCAATTGAATGTGATTGTTGCATATCAAATTATTATTCAATTGTGTATTGTTTGAGCAATAGCTAGAACCTAGGTTGTGGAGAGTAACTTTTAATTTGTTCAAAGTTGTGTATACTCTCCGATTAGTGTTTAGGACGACTACCGTTTATTGAGACTATTCCGTGCTACCGGAATTTCACAATGTAACTTTGTGGAGGTAAAATCATTTGAAGTTTATCGAAGTTAGGTATAGGTGAAACTTGTTGAAAATCTAGTCATGATCATGATGAAGCTATGTCATCACCACTACTACTCTAAGACAAGGTACATCAACTGCATTCATGATTAAATACTTAGGAGCTGCATCATGGGGATGAAAATCTAGCACTACTAGAATTTTCCACATATAAATCGGCCAGAAACCGATGTAAAATTAAATTTTGACCGATGTGTTAGTGGGTGTAGAGAAAGATCCGAAAAATTGGGACATCGGTTTTTGGCCGATGTCTGAAAACTGTTTGTACATCGTTTAGTTATACCAAGTCGATGCAAAAAACATCAAAAGGTTATTAATTTGCATGTTTAGTTATTGTCAAAACCTCCATATGACGACATTTAAAGTGTAGCTATAGCAAGAGAATTATACACTGCACATCGTTTTTGAAGTTTAAACCGATGTCTTAAAATCTTTTGGACATCGTAAACTATAAAGCACGGCATGTCTTTCATGTTTTACTACAAAGGGACCGATATTGTTAACCATAATTTAAATCTTTTTCTTAATAAATACCGATGTGCACTTTCATAACAAACATCATTCTTTACGTTAATGATCGATGTCTATCTATTTAAGAGACATCGTTTCTTTCCTTAATTTTCAATTCATCCATTTAAGGGACATTTTTTCCTTATTTTAATGTCATCCATTTAAGGACATCTTTTTTTTAATTTTCTTCATCCTTACGAATCTTTTTTTTAGAACGCATTTTTCTCTTTAAAGTATTCTTTCGAAATTTGATTCTTATATATCAATATACACAACTTATATACGCATAATATCCACAAATTCATCAAACAACTTACAAATCAAAATCCAATTCTCAATGAAATCAACATTTCCAACAAACCATAATCAACCAAATAATATTACATTGATAAGTCTTGATTCGACAGAGTTTTGAAGTTTACATAAGACAAAAACTACAGCTAGCTAATCCAACTTATGGTTTTATACCAAAAAAGTAAATTAAAACCTAAGACAAAACTCCCCCAATAATATTAGTATTCACTACAACATTTTTTAAGTACAACACTTGCTTTTTCTCTTCCATTTCCGACCCAGTCTCAAAAAAAAATGAAAAAAGAATAAGAAAAAGATAGATACCCATAATAAAAAAATTTTTAAAAAAACAAATCCTGAAGAGAGATAATAGCAAGGGTTAATTTTTAAAAATAAAATGGGGTTTTTATTTAGTAACGGAAACATAAGATGACTTTTTTTTAAATATGACTGGAGGCTTTTTAGCCTATCACAAACACAAATAAATGAAAAAAACGGTAAGAGGGCTAAACCAACACCCAAAAACCCTTATAGAAAAGGAACAGAAAGAATCTATTTTAACTACGCTTTAGAATGGAATATAAATAAAAGAAAAGAAAAAACCGATTTTTAAAGGGGTTTAATAACAAAAGAAACATAAAAAAAAAAAAAATGAAAAAAAAGCTCTTTAAAGGCCGAACATATGCGAAAATTAGAAGTAAAGAAAAAGGACAAGAATAGTAAGGAAAAAGCTAAAAAAAGAGAAACAGAGAAAACAAAACCACTAAAGACAATACAAACCAAACAAAAAAAATAATACCAACATTATTATTCGTAAAACACAAACAAAAAGTAAAACAAGCAAAGCTAAGACAATACAAAACAAACAAGAGACAAAAAAAAAAAAAAAATAATTATAAATAAGTACTAGAAATGAAGCCCGCGCTTTGCCGCGGCGTTATGCGATTAGATGTACTATGTATGTGACATATGCTGCATTATTGAGATAATCAAAGTATTTGATACTTCACAAATATTACATCATTGAAATAATCAAAGTGTTTGCAGTTATAATACATTGTCATAGGCAACTGAATGTTTCTGGTTTCATTATCAAACATAAACAAAATTCTACATGCCGATATAAGGGATCCAATATTGTCAGCTGGTCTCCTTTTTTGATATGCGAGATCAAGGTTAGTTTAATGCTTAAACAACTTTAACTGATGACATATATGGTCAACACAAAAAAAGGGTCCGCAGCCATTCATATTTGGGATTTAAAGAAAGTTACATGGTTTATTTGACATCTTTCAACATGAAAACCAAAACCAAAAACATATTTTAGAATAGGAATCAAATAACTCCTAAGCTGCCAACTCTTACCGAATCATATTGAATGCCATAGACTGACAGAACAAAGCATACTTCATCTGGATTAAGTACCTGCATAAGAAAAAGGAAAGGTTTAAAGGTGTTGATAAAAAACAAAAAGAAAAAGAAAAACACAAAAGCACTTGCACAGCAAGTTCATCTATTCAATCACTTCAATTTCACAACATGACAATTCTACGCATTAGCAATAGAAAACGCCAGTGCAACATAAACTTGTATAAAATTTTACAAAGATAAGCATTCAAGTACATATGCAAGATGCTTCCAGGGGACTTACAGCACATTCTCATGCTTAATGAAGAATAACACTTTGAAAATTTTATAAAAGTCAGTTATTATAAATACTATTATTTAAAAAGTGGAACCCTCTTTTTAATAAGAGACCAAAAGTTTTCAAAATTTTCATGGTAGTGATGGAACTGGGACTTTTTTTTAATATAGTAGCAATCAGATATAATAGCAACTATTTCTTTATACACCAGCTACCATGGTTATAAGACATTTCTATAGTTATCCCTCTCGCATGATCAATAGAGTTTATAATCTTCTCCACTCTCAAAGAAGATGATCCTGCTAAACCCAAATTTTTTTAAATGTCTTTTAGATAAAATGACATCATTCTCTTTGGTTTTCAAGTTTAAGAACATAAACTGGATGTATATAAAGTTATAAACCAAAAAAGAAATAAAAAATTAATAGCCCCTTCATTCTCTCCTCCCAAAGGACCGAAGCCAAAAAAAAAAGATTAAAACTAACAGCCTGTATGTTTGAACAATAGCTCCCAGCCCCCCATCCGTGCCTCTAACAGAAGCCTCTCTTTAGTAGCTCTCAAGCCTCTCTGTAATCAATTCAGACAATGTGTTGTTCCCAGGCATCTCTTCAGCATCTCTAGCTGCAATTTCTTTGTTTCTCTAACATGTAAGGCACTCTCTCCAAACTCTCTTTCTTATGCAATTTCTTGATAAAATTTGGACACCTACTAAATTCTAATTATTTATACTTAAAACTCTGAGGACATCTTTACTATTTGTTAGAAATCCAAGTGTACATAAAGTTAACAACACTTAGAAGTGATTCATCCGCAAAAATACTATTTGATTCATTAAACACTGAAACAGAAATAAACTACGGCTGCTGCTAAAGCAGAAATAGAAACACTGAACAACAAATTCCTAGTAGTAATAATAAAACGAAAAGAAAGTGAAACTTAGGTAAGTACCTTGATACGTAAACGATCAATAGTGGATATCACATTCCAATCTTCTCCACAGCTTAACCTCATTCCAGCAAAACAATATCACGCCAAATCATAGAATTACAAACCCCAAAGAGCATAAATTTGACCAACTCAAAATGACAGAAATTTAGAAAGAACAGAAATATATATTACTGAATCACATACCAGTACCGCACCACTATGCAGCGGGCACAATGGTTAGACCCCTCTTCACAACAAAGCCTCTTGTTGTCAGACCCCTCTTCTCCTTCTCTCTCCAAATAGTCTCATGATACCCTAAACCCTAAACAAATGTATTGTTAAACATCACAAAAAAAAAAGACATTGTATTATCACTACTATGTCGGAGTACTTAACAGATATGATACCCTAGTGCTTTCAGAATGTCGAGCTCGAAGGTTGGAACTCATACAACAATAATCCCATTATATATCTACACACTTCAATTATCATTCTGCTCACCAAAAATAGTGCAAAATTAATATTATGGCTAGTAGTTAACTAATGGTCATAATCAAGACCAAACAAGTTCCCATCATATTACCATTGATCAATAACAGAATATGATAATTAGACCCGACTACCAGCAACGAATGATAAATTGAGCTAAAAGAAACCTCCAAGGACAAACACCCATTAAGCATCCGGTCTAGGTTGGTGAGCTAGCTACCATTCTAGCACAAGCACTTGAAAAAAACCCCATTACACAAAACCCAACTAGCAACCTTGGTTATAAAAAAAATTAGAGTACGAGATAGCACAACAAGTTCAATTCTGGAGATAGAGCCAGAAACGACGGGAGGTCCGGGGAGGCATAACGGGGGCGGAGGACACCGACAACGGCCCCACAGCATCGCTCCTTTACTCTCTGGCTCGCGGAGGACTTAGACGGCAACACAAACGCCGAATCGACGCCCAACGCACGCGCCCGCCCGTTGCCACCGAGACACTGGCCACGCGTCACCGACCGGACACCGGCACCACCGCACGAAACCTGACCCAACGGGGGAAACAAGTCGGCTTCACCTGGGGAAATCGAGGGCAGTTCGATCGAAGAAGAGCGGGAGGAAGAAGCCGACGACGAGGGGTTGGAGGCAGGAGGAGTGGCGGCGAGGGGGGGGAGAAGAGGGGATTTTGGAAAGAGATGGGGTTAGGGTGAAAACAAACTAAGTGTTTAGTTTGAATTCACGATTTAGGGTTGAAAAAAATAAGTGAAGTTTGATAGAGGAAAGTAGAAAACTAGAAAAAATATCCAAGGTTGCCGCCAACAAAAAAAGCGCGCCGTTTAAGATTGCGGGTTTTACAAATTTTAAAAATAATTGGAGAATCGATTATTTTAACGACGAGTTAATAAACTTATAGAAACTTAGTCCAACCGAGCAATAAAAATTTACATCAGGTGTAATTTCAACCGATGTTTATGAAGTGATGTATATGTGGAAAATTCTAGTAGTGTAGTCACTCACAATTTTGGGATTTGAATGCATTCACCACCAAGAGCCTATATAAGGAGAGCAAATCCTTCTCCAAAATCATACCAAGAGAATATCAAATATTCTCTTCTTCTTCTCCCTCTCCTCTTCCTTCCTTATGTATTTTATTCGTAGCTAAGTTTCTTTAGGGGCTTCGGTTGAAGCTATAGTCATGATTTATAATTAATCTATTCATGTTTGATCCATTGATGGTTGTTGATGATGAGTAGTTAATTTCGGTTTACTTTCCATTATTGTCGAGTTTATTTTATGCTTAGCTACTATAGTTTAATTAAACTCTATAATTGATATTGTTACATATGTCAACTTAGATGACCTAGTCTTAGACTTATGATAAGTAACAACAAGTGTCTTTGCGGGTACTTTATAGATATTAGTACCCCAAGAAAAGAAATAGATTTTGTTTATAAAAAAAAAAACAGATGACAGAAAATTAGATAGGCGCAAAACGTAGCATCGTCACATTTAAAATTCAAAAATGGGAAAACAATAATGGCGGGAACTCCTCTCGTCCTCAATCTCAAACCCTACACGTGTCCCCCACATTGCCGCCTCTCTCTTTCCCTCAATTCTACATTTCTCTCTCTCTCCGATCCAAATCTCAGACCACAGCAATGGCAACTCACCCACTCGACTCAGCCCTCACCACCTTAACCATCCCCGATTCCGAGAAGGCTTGGCACCTCCTAGCGCTCCTCTTATCACTCGGCCGCCCGGCTCGGCCGTCCGAGCTCGCCTCCCGATGCACGTCGTTCCCAGCATCGACTCATTTGGTCCAACACCTTTGCTCTATCGCCAATTCGCCGCTCTCCTTGTCCCAAGATCTATACGTCACGCCGTCTCTGCTTGCCGTAACTGCTCTCGCGGAGTCCGTTTCGTGTTCCGGTGCCGACGGTGCACTGAGAACCTACGTAGGGAAGCGAAAACGTGTCGTTGTGGATTGCGGATTTGTGCCCTCCGCTAAACGGAGATTGATTGTGGATTTTGAAAACGGTAAATTCCTGCTCTTTTTTTTCCCCTTCAATTTTGTCCCTTTTTTTTGGGTGTAAATTTATAATGTGCGTGGTTGGTAATTGTGGCGATGAATTGCAGTGAATGAAGCCAATGGAGCGCGTAAAGCAGTCATATGTTCTCCTCCAAAGGTATAATTAAGCGGTTTAGCATCTCTATTTGTATAAATTATCTGTTTTTCCTATGAATATTTTTATTTTTCTGCCATAATTTTACTTTTCAGTTAAGAAATGTTGGATGAACTTAAAATAGTGGAAATTGGTCTCTATTAATTTTTGAGATCCCATTGATCTAATGTCATGATATCATTGACAACTGTAATAGCGTTGCTAAATTTATGTTATTTTCGCATAATAAAAACTTACTTTACCTCATTAGCCCAGCTAGTCATCACAATATGAACAAATTTCTTTTCCCAAGTTCTGTCATTCAAAGAACTGCGGCCTTAGTATGATGAAAAGAAATCGATCCGGGTGATTTGATATTATAAGTAACAAAAAAGTGGTAATTTTAGTTGCATTTTCTAGTAAAGCAGCTGTGTCTTCACATCTATGGTCCCTTCTCTTTTGTTTGAAGTGCAATCCCCTCAAGGTTTTTCTATTCATTGTAAACGCATGTTTGCGTTGCGTTGCGTGCGTAAAGTGCAACCAAGCAAATTGATTTTCTGAACAGCTTTTAAATCAGATTAATTTTTGCAGATACATTTTCATATGACTGACTACCTCAGCAGAAGAATAAACATGCTACCAAGTGATGTGGCTGTGGGGGTGAATAAGCTGATGTTCAATTCTCCATTATTTATTGAATATAGTGCTGGGCCATCTAGTTGTGGAGTGAAGAATATTGACAATGTAGAAGATCAAATGGAGACCAATTTAGTTCTGCAAAGGAACGTTAACAATACAATTATGGCCTGTGTAGATGATTTAGAGCCAACTGTTCCAACAGTGTCCGATGATGTACTTTATGAAGAAGCTAACATGCATGAGATAGATAGCTTGGCCAAATCTTACCTAGAGAAGAGTAAACAAAGCATTATGTCACCAGTGCTGGATGAGAATGTTAGTGGTAGTTGTAAAGTTACAAATGCTACAATCCTTGAAGATGATAGAATTGTGGGAGATTCGGAGGAAGAATTGTTAATAGATCCTGGCAACCCCAATGGAGAAACAGAAAATATATCCCAGCCACATACTGCTGTTTCTGATACGCTGCCTGGAATTGACTCTAGAAGATTAGAAGAGGAGGATTATGAGGATACGATATCTTTGAAAAAAAGGCTTATAAGAATACTTGAGACCCGAGCCAAACGTCCAGCTACTGATTTATCTGTTGCTGAAAAGCAATTGTTGCCGCCCTCTGCAAAGGTGTCCAATGATTTAGTACTCTATGAAGTAGCTAACATGCTTGAGAGAACCAAACAAAGCATAATGTCACCAACTTTGGATAAGAATGTTAGCAGTAGTCATAAAGTTACAAATGCTACAATTCTTGAAGATGTAAGAACTGTGGGAGACGAGGAGGAAGAATTGTTAGTGGATTCTGGCAACTCTAATGGAGAAACAGAGAATCTCTGCTCACAGCCATATGCTGCTGTTTCTGACAAGCTGCCTGGAATCGACTCCAGAAGATTGAAAGAGGAGGATTATGAAGATACAATACCAGTTAAAAGGCATACGGTAAAACATGAGACCCAAACCATATGTCCTGAGACTGATTTCTTCTCCGCAAAGGTGTCCAATGATTTAGTACTCTATGAAGGAGCTAACATGCATGAGATAGATAGCCAGGGCAAATCTTACCCAGAGAAAACCAAACAAAGCATAATGCCAGCTTTGGATGAGAATTTTAGTGGTAGTTGTAAAGGTACAAATGCTAGAATCCTTGAAGATAAAAGAATTGTGGGAGAGGCAGAGGAAGGATTGTTAGTAGATCCTGGCAACCCTAATGGAGAAACAGAAAATCTATCCCAGCCATATACTGCTGTTTCTGATAAGCTGCCAGGAATCGACTCCAGAAGATTAGAAGAGGAGGATCATGAAGATACAATACTTGTGAATAAAAGTCTTATGAGAAGAAATGAGACCCAAACCATATGTCTTGCTACTGAATTCTATGTTCCTCAAAAGCAATTGTTGAAGTCCTCTGCAACGATGAAGGCCATTCACAAGGATAAAATCTCTTCAAGACTGCAATCCCTATACGGCTGTGGTTTAGAGCAAGATCAGGCTGTTGCCACTCCCAAAGTGAACCTCCATCATAAAATGGATCAGAAGACAAATAGCATGGTACACAAATCAAAGCAGAATTGTGGTGACATGCATATTAATGAAAGAAAGAAACGACACAAATCTATCTCTTCTAAGGTATGCTGCATGCATGAAAAATTAATATCAATGAGTGCAAGTATGATTTTATTGATGTTCTTATATTTAATTAAGTTTGTAATGCTTTGTAGGATCAACCAGAGAAAAAAGAACTTCCAAATTTTGATTCTTATATGGTAGAAGAAGAAGAAGGTTCAGGTATGTATAGCTCTTACTTAGATATTAAAATTTGATATCCTCGACAATCTATTTGTCATTATGGATTAATTAATTGCTGTTTCTCAAATTGGTAGGTGGTTATGGCACTGTTTACAGGGCGAGGACTAAAAATGACAGGACAAGGGTTGCCATTAAGTGTAAGTGAGACATATTTTTTTTTATCCTGCCTGTTCTAAGGCTTAAAAGGGATTTTAGCTGCACCCTATACCTTAAACCCCTTCTAGTTAGAGGTTTCTAGTTCAATGTGAAAGGTGCTACTGTTCGAACCCCTGTGAGTTGAACCCAAATTGAAGTTCCTGGTCTCATATATCTGAAATGGCTTTGCAGGCCCACATGCTAATGCTCATAAGAACCATGCTAACAATGAGTTGAGAATGCTGGAAAGGTTTGGGTAAGTGTTTTAGAAGTTTTACTCGAGCAAATACTGTGCTTTTGATTTTTTGATACACAGAGTAGTGAATTCTTATTTCCCTGTAACTTTGTAATTTAGGGGCAAAAACTTCGTGATCAAATATGAAGGCTGTATCCAGAATGGAAATTCAAATTGTTTTGTATTACAGCATGTTGAGCATGATAGGCCCGAGGTAACCTTGGACATTTTTAACTTGCTTTTTTATTCACTTCACTTCACTTTTTTTTTTTCTTTACAGAAGACCCTTCTTTTTTGGTCTTTTGATTGATGTTGGTTTTATCTTTAGGTTTTAAAGAAAGAGATAGATGTTTGTGAGCTCAGGTGGTATGGATATTGCTTGTTTAGAGCTCTGGCAAGCCTTCATAAGCAGGTAGGCACAATTGATATGTGTATTCTATTTGGATTCTGGAGCTTTAGTAAAAGTTATCTATAATGTAATTTTGTCTGTATTCACAGGGAATAGTACATAGGGATGTTAAACCCGGCAATTTCCTTTTCTCTCGTAAGGCCAATAAGGGTTACCTTATTGATTTCAATCTAGCCATGGTTAGTTTACTTGTCATGGTATTTTATTTTCTGATTAGTTTGTGTCACTGATTTATTTGTCTGTTTTCAATAGATTGCAATCTACTGGTTCATCTGTGTTTTCTAATTGTATTTCATTTGTATTTTGTTGTTTGACAGGACTTGCATCAGAAGTATGGAAATATTAGTAAGCTTTCATATCCCTCGTGTATCTAGATTTACTGTTGTCATGGTTTTAGTTATTGAATTGAGATTATGTTCGGTTATTGATTAAATAGATTGTCACGAGTTAAGTAAGTACTAAATTGAAGGCTACTAGTTTGATTGCTCGCCTACATGTCTGATACATTTTCTCTGTTAGCAAACTCTCTCTCTCTCTCTCTCTCTCTCTCTCTCTCTCTCTCTCTCTCTCTCTTCCTCTCTCTCTCATTCATAGAGTCAATATGCTTGGGAACTAAAATGCTTTTATCTGATGTTTTTCAGTCTTACTATTATAGAATTATATGACATTAAAAGACTAAGAAATGGTGAAGCTAATTTGAAAAATTCACAGGTAAGTCAAGAGGAGGATTTGATGTAAACAGCAATGATGAGAAGCTTATCACTGCAAAAACTTTACCTCCAATCACACTTAGGAAGTTGCCAAGTGGTAAATCTTTACTAACAGCCAATGGAGAGACCTCAAAAGGTTTCAAATCCACTTTTGATATGAAGGATCTAAAAAAGATGGCTTTCAGCCAAATGAAGGCCAATAATGATTCGGGTGGTAGGAAGGTAATCAAAAGTCAGGGTGCAGATGGCTCAGGCATAACGTCAGTAAAGGATGTTACAAGTACCAGAACTCCTTCAGCAGAAAGGCTGAGAGAACCTTTGCCATGCCAAGGAAGGAAAGAGCTGATCAGCCTAGTACAGGAAGCAAGGGAGAGTCCAAATCATGAGGCATCAAGTGTTTCAGCTCTTATGAGAAAGAGGGTTCCTGCCCCTCCTGTAAATGTGGATAGCAAGCTTTTCCATGTCACTCCAATGCCTATGCACTCAACTGCCAATGGTATTGGTGGTCCATGCTTGATAAGAAGCAGAGGTTTGTTTCTTTTTAGTAATTTGGAAAATCTGGTTGGACTAAAAAATTTCCTTACCTCAGTTTGTCGTATTAAATTTATTTCTTAGGTGTTGGAAAACATAAAGAAGGCCCGTGTGTAGGAACTAAAGGCTTCCGGGCTCCAGAGGTGAGGTTTCTTAATAAACATTAACTATTGCATTTATATGATTACCTTGCTTTAAATCTTTACATCCTCAATGTGTAAAAGTGTTGCATGCTCATGTAAAATAGTGATTATTCAGAATAAGAAACATTCGTAAGTATATGCAACATATTTATTGAGTTTGTGTCAACTATGAATGGTGAAAAGTTAAAGATTTACCAATGGTAAATGATTGAAAGTGCTTTCTATTTGCTAAAATAATAGTCTCTATCTCTATTTGAAAGTGCTTTCTATTTTATAGAACATTCAATCTTATAGCAAACAGTATGCATTTCATTTCTGGAAACTTTTCTTGGACGTGATGGGGCTACTGACCATGGTCTATGCAGGTTCTCTTCAGATCTCCACATCAAGGCCCTAAAATTGATGTATGGTCGGCCGGAGTCACTTTACTGTACTTGTTGATCGGCAGAACACCCTTTTTTGGTGAACCTGAACAGTAAATATCCAAATGTCCTTGCTTTTGATCCTTACGGTTTATCCGTACTCGTCTTTTGCATTCTCATTTTTCATTTTGCCAATCATACTATGGTTATTATCAGGAACATAAAGGATATAGCAAAGCTCAGAGGCAGTGAAGATTTATGGGAAGTTGCCAAGCTACACGACCGGGAATCCTCATTTCCAGTGGTATTTATCATTCAGAACTGTGATTTACTTAAATGACAGTGTTCATCAGAAGACATATGAATTGTGAAATTTTATTTTGTCACAGGACCTCTATAGTACAGATTGTTTGCCCTCTATTAAACTAAAGGATTGGTGTAGACGGAGCACAAAGAGACCAGACTTCTTTGAGAAAATCCCTAGACCCCTTTTCGATCTTGTGGATAAATGCCTAACGGTGAACCCTAGGCTTAGAATAAGTGCAGAGGAAGCACTTAAACATGACTTTTTCGCTCCATGCCATGAAGAACTGAGAAAGCACAGGCTTCAAAGGCAGGTGTTATTCTAGAAATGGCTCCTCTTCTTCTGTGAATAGAAGGTGGTTCCTCTATACATGGACAAGACATCACCAAGCCTATTAAGATTTCTCAATTGGAGGCTTAATCAGCTTCACTAAACCTCCAGCTCCTAACATATCATGGTAATTTCCATTCTAATTAAAGGCTCTAAAGTTATACATTATGATGCTGTATTCTTTCTGTAAATAATAAAGTTTGTGACCCATTAACGTAACAGAAATAAAAAATTATGTCACATTTCTGCTGAAGGATCTTTGTAGGACGTTGGTTCTTCCTCTCAAGGCTTAGGTTTTGTATGGTCAATTGGCTGCCAAGTCTGTGTTCTGTGTCATTCTTTAATTCCAATTATGCCATAGAAAATTGCACCAAGTGGCAGCTAAATCATGTTGACATGTTGCTTAAATAAATTTCATTAAATATTTTTTTCTACTTTTTTATTCGTAATAAATTATGTTATATTTGCACCTACATGATTGGAATAATGCTTTAGTATGGACATATGGGCAAAATTATGCTGTATATCTAACTTACTATGCATTTTTGTATATAATATGTGTGATATGAGGAGAATATTATGTGATATATGACTATGAGCATGTAATTGATTCTTATTATGTATTTAAGTTTTTCGAGAATAATGCAACAGAATTGATACTAAAAGCTAAGAGTATAAAATTCTATTTCAAAAGTATATGTTCGAAATGGAATTTTGATAACCAATATAAATCATGCATAATTACTGCCTTAACTACTCTTTATCCCCATATTACATTATGGTTAATCACAATTAACATGTATCATTACCAAAATGGATTTGAAATTGATTTATACGTTTAGAGAAGGACTTCCTAAAGTCAATCTTTAGTTCTAAACATATAATTATATCAAGTGGTAATTGACTACTGTAAGCAAATTAGGATTGATTATGACCAATCAGAGCTAGCAATGTCACGATGTTGACGTGGCAAGGTTCAATTGGTGGGGTTTTGTTGTCTTTTCTTGGTGGCAAAGCTATGTCCCAGTTACCGGCAACTCGGCAAGAATGGGGAAGAACCTAAACAGATTTATTGCTCGTTATTATCGAGCCGAGTCAACCCAACGCGAAAGATCCAGAACCATCTGTTCATTTTACCAAAATACCCCTGCGTAACCATGCGATGAGATTGTACTTATTTTAGTGTGACCCGAATACCCAACTCATCACAAGTGATATTGACATAATGTTAGGGTTATCATCCCACCTCCTCCCTTTCCCCATATTCTTATTTTTCACGAATTGACATCCCTCCCTCCGAAATGATTGGGATTGATCACAACATTAATCCCCTCTATCCTCCTCCCCAATAATAATTAACCTAATTTAAATTAAATTTTTAATATATATCTAAATGTTATTGGATGTTTGAGCAAGTATATACATCTATTATGAACTTAACCACTCCCAATAATTTTTCTACCATTATTTGACCTAATGCCTTAATCACTCTCTCTCAGCAACAACTTCTTGTTTTTTTTGTTTATCAAACCCATAAACTGCTATTGTTTAATTAATTGGTGTAATAGTGTTAGTACTTTGTATGATCATATTTCATCACTTGACATTTGGTTATTTGGTCATAAATTGTTATTAAATGTGTTTGATTTATTGTGATTACTTGAGAAGATTGATTATGAGCACATCTAAAATTGAAAAAATTAATTTGGTCAAGTATGGAATTGTACGAATTGCTTACAATAATGATAATGAATTATGTTAAATTAATAAATATTATAAATTTAATATAGTGGGATCATCCCGTCCCGTCCCGATCCCGCGCGGGATGGGATGGGACGGGATCGGTTTTCAAAATTAGCCATCCCGTCCCGTCCCGTCCCTTCCCGAATTTTTTTTCGCGGGATGGGATAGGGATGGTATTTTTCTCGGCCCATCCCGTCCCGCGCCCACCCCTACATAATGTCATTTGGTGAGTTTGAAAAGCTAATTGGAGCAAATTGTCTCTTGGTTCATGGATAAAAAATACGAGTAAATAAATTTTCTCCATAAAATAAATACTCATTACCGCCCGAATGTTAAACTTCCTCAATTCAACCCCCAAATATCAGTTCAAAAAATAAATTCAACCTCCAATTAAAACTTTTTCTACCAAACAACAAAAACAATGTTTTCGGATCCGAGGCAAATTTTTTGTGGATATCATTCCAGTTATCCAGTGATTCCAGTCCCACCCCAATGGTAAATTGCCGCCTAACTAATGAAGGTCATTTTAGTCATATAAACAACTAGGAAAGGGTCATTTCGTCATTTGCTTCTAGGAAGTTTCGAGGCAACAAACTTGCGAGAGCGCTATAAATTCCGGATCCCCAATTTGCCTTCTCCAGTATTCTACTTTCAGCAAATTTCTTTTGTGCGAAGCAAGCAATGGACGCCTTCACCTCCTTCTTCGATTCCCAATCGTCTTCAAGGAACCGCTGGACTTACGAGTCGCTCAAGAACTTCCGTCAGATCTCTCCGGTCGTTCAGAACCATCTCAAACTGGTAAACCTCTATCTCTGATGTGAATTTCACTCTCCGTTTGGTTACCGAAAAATTTAGGAAGAAGAGGAAAATATGCGTGTGAAATTTCTGAACTGCTTGTATATTTTAGGGTTCTTGCTCACCTTCATGTCGTTTTATCTTTCTGATTGCAATTCTTTGATGAGAAAATCGTGCTGGTCGTATTGATTGTGATTTCTAGGGTTGACTCGTTATAGCTGTTGTGAAATTTATCTTCTATGGTCATGGTGTTGTAATTTGCGAATGCTTTGGTAGCTTTTTTGTTCGTGTTCGGTTCTTTTGTGTTTACATGGAAAATTTCAAGGAGAAGAGGTGCGATATGTGAAAGAGCAACACGTATGTAATGGTTTTCAAAATTAACATTTCGGATAAACAAAATCCAAGACCGTAGAGGAACATGATCTTAGTGTTTGGCTATTTTGGTTGGGTCGATTGCTCGGAATAGAGACGAGATTCTGTTCTTTTTCTGCCGGACAACTTGTTTTGCTTAATTTTGTGGTTGAGTTCTTAGGGTTTGTGTAATCTTGGTTGAATTTTTGTTTCGGTCTTCTTCTTTGCTTGGCTCATATGCTTACTTGTTCAAACGGTTTTGATGAAATTGTGCACTCATTTGATTTATTGTTTGATGTCATATTCTTGCAGGTCTACCTCACCCTATGCTGTGCTCTCATTGGTTCAGCTGCTGGAGCTTACCTGCATCTTCTTTGGAACATTGGCGGCATTCTAACAAGTCTTGCCACCATCGGATGTAGTATCTGGTTACTTTCCACCCCTACCCATGAAGAGGTAGGTTTATGGACTGTTCTTTCTTTAGCTTCCTGCAGTCATGTGTTTTGTGTTGTTTAATTTTGTATTCTGTATTGACGGTTTGTTTTTGGTTGAACAGACAAAGAGGGTTTCTCTACTAATGGCAGCCGCAACCTTTCAGGGGGCTTCTGTTGGTCCTCTCATTGATTTGGCCATTAACATTAACCCAAGGTATACATACCTGTTATTAGGTTTTTAATGTGGATTTCTCTGTTTAACAGTAATTGCAAGTTACTTTAAGTTGAACTGTATTGTTATTTATGAGTGACAAACCATGCAATTATGGGAACTAAGTTCTTAGAAGACAATTGATAATATGATAATATGATTATCATAACTAAACTAGTTACTTTAGTTTCTCCTTTGTAAATGTACATCTGATAATATGATTATTATCTCCTTTCATTTTTTATGGGTTCTGTAACTACAGTTTTGCTAATGTTATGGTTAACTGAATATCATTTCCAACTTTCTATATTAGATTTAAAATACTGTACTGATTTGTTTTTGTTTTTCCCCTTCCCTATTTGTGAACAGCATTCTTATCAGTGCCTTTGGGGGAACTGCTTTGGCCTTTGGTTGTTTCTCAGCAGCAGCCATGTTGGCAAAGCGCAGAGAATACCTTTACCTTGGGGGCTTGCTCTCTTCGGGCGTGTCCATCCTTCTCTGGTTACGATTTGCTTCTGCCATCTTTGGTGGTTCTGCTTCCCTTTTTGAGTTTGAGGTATTGAGTCATCATTTACTCATGTGACAATGTTACCTTTTTCTGTGTTCATTTGAAGACGAAATAGGTTGATATTTTCTGGCTAGTTACACCTGTTTATTCATGTTTGCAGTTGTATTTTGGGCTTATGATTTTCGTGGGGTACATGGTAGTCGACACCCAGGAGATGATTGAGAGGGCACACCATGGTGATCTGGACTATGTGAAGCATGCCTTGACCCTTTTCACCGACTTCGTTGCTGTTTTTGTTCGCATACTCATCATCATGGTAAGTAACAAAGTACCTCTCCTTCTGTTGTTTTCGGTTTAGCTGTTCTTTTTCAGATTGAAAATCTAAATGATTGTTTGATCTTGATGCAGTTGAAGAATGCTGACAAGAATGAGAAGAAGAAGAAAAGGAGGGATTGAGCTGCTTCTTTTTCAGGCCAAAGACCAACGCTGTCATGCAATGCAAAAATACATGAGTTACATGTCCAACTCGGAAACATCATAATTTCTGTTAATATTTCCTACTTTTGTGGGTGGTAGACTGGTAGTGGTTGTCTAGTTTTTGCTGCTGGTTATGGCAAGCTTCAAACATGTTTTGATTGCTACCTAGTATGAGCTACTTTAAACCTGACAAGTTCACTGTTGGTAAATGTCTGTGTTTGCTGTATGGCCCTTGTGTTATTTTTCGTTTTCATTTAATCGTTTCTTCTTTATGATGATGATGATGATGATGATGATGATGATGACGACGACTATTGAGTTGAGGTCGGATTTAGGATTTTGCCAGAGACCAAGGTTGAGATCATCGGTTCTTTTTGTCAAAAAGTGACCATGGATACGGACGATTCTCGGTTAAACAGACTAAAGTCTGAATATAATTGTCCTTATTGCCTGCCCTAAACTCTAAGGGAAGGTTGAGATCATCAGTATTTGCGGTATAGTTTTAATAACTAGTTACATGACTTAAATCAGCTAGGTGAAGCCAGGATCCGGATCTCATGTGAAAACCTGAATGGCTTCAGTTGCACTTGGTATGAACCATATGTTGAGGGTGTGAAGTTCCCAATTGAATGTGGCCATCCAGCTTGATAAACACCCCAGGCTAGGTTAGAGTTGAAACGAATTATTGGCTTCTACTGACATAACAAACACGTTTAACTATATCATGAAAAGAAAAAAAAAACTGACTCTTACACGTAATTTGGAAATGATGCCTTTCAAAATGAACAAATGGTTCTCCGTTATGTTTGATTCTTATAAATGAACTTAGGAAACAAAGTAATTCTATATTGGAATTTTTATTTTCTGGTTATGGATGTAAATTCGAACAAAAATCTCTTAATATACTAGCATATGAAATTTGGGAAAGATATTTTTTTCGTCGATTCAATATTACAAGTGCTAATTAAAGGTTGAAATTAAAGTTCTGAGGAATCAAGTATCAAAACGTTGTTAGATCCGGAGTGCTCAGTTATTCGATTTAATAAAAAATAATTATAAAAAATATAAGAAATACCTTGTAGCGACGAAACATTCGTTACTAAAATTAGCATTATATAAATATATATATACTAAAATTAATTTTTTTTCCTAATTTTAGAAGATCATTATAGTTCTTATGAATGAACTAATGATACACACGCAGAGGTCAACTTTGATATTGAAATTCTTATTTTTTGGTGAAGGTTGTCAATTGGAACAAAAATTCTTTATTATAGCAGATGAAATTCGAAGAGAATGACACTTAAAATTTTCATCAATGAGATAGTACAGGTGCTAAGGTTGAAATTAAATTATTCGAATTAGGCAAAAAAAAATTCGCTAAATTAATATCATATATCATATATTATATATCATAAAAGTAACACCATATATCATTAATTTTTTTAATTAATTAATTTTCCTTCCAGAAAAAAAAAATGCTAATACTGATCCAAACAGCATATGTCCTCTAACCGGCCCAACCAAGCCCCGCTCTGCTCACTCTGAATCCCAGCAGTCAGCTCAGCATTTCCATCGCGGCAGCCATTGTTCCCGCTCCCAAAGGTCAGAAAATTTTAACGATTTGAAATTCTTGCTTTTCTTTCCTACTTTTCATATTGGATTTCCAAGTCCGTCTTCGTCTGTTCGCTGAATCGATATATTAGAATACCGTAATCTAGATTCTAAGATTAAAACGCAACGTTTTAGATGAAATTTGCACTATCAACTGAGAGGAGCTGTGATTCTCTTGCAGCTGAAACCGTCAAGTGTTTGTAGGTGAATGAGAAAGTGAACAAGTATGAATAAGATTTTGGATTTCGGAAGGAAAGCTCTGTTCTACGCAAGGGTTCTTTCCGGCTATGAAGAACGGAAAATCCGATCGTATCGGTTGCAGGTCGAGAAGCGTCTCAAACAGGTTAGCTCTACTTTTTTTTTTAATCTCCTAGTTCTTATTGTTCTTGTTGTAGTATAAATTATTGTGCTTTTTGCACAAATTGTTGTTATTCTTTTGATTAAAATAGATTCTATTGAAATGAAATGATAGAGATGGGGTTTGATCTTTATGTAAATTACACAATTCATATTTGGTCCGTTCCTTGATTATGGTGACTTAGTTATTCATATGAGCATTGGAAGGGAATGGGATAAATATTGAGATACAATCAAAGACAAGAATAGAATTTAGAGAAGAAAATTGAGGAGAGATGCAATTGGTATATTATCCATCATTTGGAAGCATTTGTTTTTTATTTTTGTCAACCTGGCAATGGAATGAGCCTAAGGGCCTTGTCAGGTTCATTCTAAAGAACCAAGCATTGCCTCAGGTTTTAGTACATACTCATTAGATCAGGACTTTATATGCTATGCAGCCAATATAATGATGATTTCATACGAAAATCAACGCAACTGCATAACATGGGTCATTTTAACAAGATTGGTTTCTGAACAAATTCAGAACTCTTTCCTAGTGCCACATCTACTTTGTGTTACTTTTTATTCATGTTTTTTCCCCTGCTTATTGGATACTTTAGAATATGGTGGATAACTTTCATAGGCATTCGTGAATTATATATAGGCTTAACTTGTACAGTACATCCATGAATGACCATGAAAATGCCCCTAGAACTTCTCCCGTCTTGTGTGCCCTTAAAATCAGCATCAAAAGGATGGGGGGAGATATAAAAGAAGAAAGACTACCCCAGTTTTTACACAAATATTTAGTTTTGTATGAATTGCTCTCTTGACTCATTGATCATTTCTGCTTTTTATCTCTCATTACTTGCCTTCTCTACTGTCCGACTCTTGGTGATGAGAAAACATTACATCATAATAAGGAGGATTTTAATTGTAGAGGAGCAAATGGAATATTATTCTATAGACCGAGCAGAATAATTCAACTGTTTCATGTTGAACAATTATAATGAAGTTGGAATGAATTTGTGGAAATGACTTGTATCTGTCGATTCTTCTGCAACTTGTCATTATTCTCTTTTTGAACTCTCAAATATCTGCAATAGAAGCAATTTTGTCCTCAGAATTGAGCATTGTGGCTCTATTTTAATCATGAAATAGCTTATACTGAATCTCTTACTTGTTATCTCCTTTTCCCTCCCTAGTTTCTATATATTATTCAACATAAGCGTACACCACTTATGGTAAACATGATTTACACATTAGCCGTACTGCACCTGCCTTAATACTATGAGTGCCAAGTTCTTTTTCCCACATCTTATGAAAGCTATTTCTGTCTCTCTCTCTCTCTCTCTCTCTCTCTCTCTCTCTCTCTCTCTCTCTCCAGGCAGAAGAGCGGAAGCTAGCTATAAGAAAGATCCCTGAGCAGACTATTTTGTCAGAGGTTCGCCGTATGGTTGAGGAGATGCAGAATTTAAATAAGAAGCTAGAAGAAACTGTAAGTTTTATTGCCAATGCTGAGCTCACTTGGAAAAAGCTAATTGTAGTAGAACTTTGATAACTTACTGTTTTTTATATATAATGTCATCACAAAGAAATCTCTGATTAAAACCAGTATCCTTCAGGACATATATTTTCACAACTGAGGTCTACGGAATATATTTGGCATCTTTCGCACCTAAAATAAATAAATTTTAATCCTGCTCAATCAAAAGTTCTGAAACTGGACATTAACGGCATAATAATAAACTATGTACCCCAAATTCCCCTCAATAATGCATATTCTTGACAATTATTGAAGATTCTGACTGATATCGAACAGACATAATAATGTAGCATACATCCCGAATTACCCTTAATGTTGGTTTTAACTTGTAATCATGCCCTTATCCCTGCAACATATAAAAATGGTGTGTTGTTTTCATTTACTTTATTATATATGTTCGCTTTCTCTGATGAAGCCTGTCTCAT
Organism: Rubus idaeus; assembly: GCA_030142095.1. Taxonomy (NCBI): domain Eukaryota; kingdom Viridiplantae; phylum Streptophyta; class Magnoliopsida; order Rosales; family Rosaceae; genus Rubus; species Rubus idaeus. Next base: position 9,749,728 of record CM057969.1, read on the forward strand.
CTAACGAAATTCATTGTTTTTGTGTGCAGGAGGCTGCTATTGAAGAGTACTTCAAGCCACTCGACAAGGAGGCTCAGAGGATAATGAAAACGCAACTTGAAGGAGAGGAGAGGACAATGAAGGAGATGATGAGAACCATGCATGAACAGGCTTTGCTTGATATAGCTGAAGAGGAGAGAAAAGCAAAAGCACAAATAGTCGACACAAACCAGGAGAACCAAGACCCAAGACCCAATACCCAGCATCTGCCACCGCCCCCCTGAAGGTTAGACGAGATGATTTTGTAATAATTGGTAATATAGCTTTAGGATTACTCCTGTACGAGCATTATCAGTTTTGGCTGTTTCATTAACTGTTTGATATGAATATAAAATTACTTTGTGTATTGCAAGTTTTACTTCATCTTGGATTATGAACTGACTTTACAATAAAGTAATTGTCACTCATCATATGTAACACAGTTCTCTTCCCTCGCCATTTCTTTGTGGTGGAGATCACACAGTCATGCATTTATTTATCGTCCATATCACGATTACCATTATGTGTTTTCGCGTGATAGTTCTTGTATACACCCGTCATATACAAGAATTTCTCCATGCAAAGACTAGGTACTGCATTTCTTGCATGCATCGTGGACAGTTTCGCATAAATGTGAATGAATTGGAGAATGAAACAGCACAAGAAAAAGGAAGTGATTTTGCATTTTTGCTGCTCAGACGCCCCTGTGATAGCTGAGATTAAGTGAAGTAATCGTTGGAAAGTTCTCATGTGCCAAATTAAAAACCGCTCAACCTTTACTCCTAAGCTTATGGGTGTGGGAGCTTTGTATCTGTTGTGAGTATTTACTCATATACGTCAGGTCCCAAGTTCAAACCCCTCAGGACTGGGGGCTACATCTTAGAGCACTGAAGATGACTGAGCTTCATGTCGCCTTCGAAGACCGACTGCTCACGCTCATACCAGACTCACATAGCAAAGTTGAATTTCAATTCTGTCTTTCCAAGCATGAAGGCCAAGGACTAGCTACCAAACTTGACTGGCATTAGGTTGCCTCTACGGTCTCTACCACTGTATTATTGACCTTGCCCACCTTCATGCACGACTCCGTGAAAACTAATACAGTCAACATAAAGGTATATGTAGATTATCCACATTCATCACAAAAAGCCAACCCAAAATGCACTTCATCCTCGAAAGTTAGATTAAATAATTGCTTCAAATGGCCAAGTCCTTTCGATTTGATGCATTTGATGGAGTCTATTCATTGGACTTTGTCTTGGTGAAGGGATACATCAAGATATCCCTTCTTTATTGCGTGTGGCCGGATCTATCCCAAGTGCTATGCCTTCAAGCAGATGGAGTCCCTCCTATATAATATGACAGCTTTTTCTTGGCAAAATTTAGGTCGAATAGAAACTTTACTTTGGCAGCAAAGCTAATTTGGCTCTTAGTCTTGTAAGTATCCAATAGGGTTAGTTTTATCCAAAAGGTTTACTTACAATATTTCTTTTATGGGTGTTTTTAACTCTTTTCCTATATATGACCTACCCTTTTGCTTATCCCTTCTAATTTAACTTGACCTAGACGCTCATGACCATAGACGTGTGGGTTTAACTTTGGATTTAGAAACAAGTTGTGGGCATTGGGATGGTTTGTCATGTCAATTAAAATGGCCTAAAATAGACCTTATGATTCGTGTTGTTTATATCTCAATGATCCTTGTGGGGCATGTAGCTGAAAATTGGGATTTGGTACATTTGATGGAGGACAAATGCTAAATTAGAGCCCTTCTTTCCCGTGCGCTAATCTAATCAATCCTCTAAGACCATCTTCCATGGTAAGCCAAATTCCCCTCTAAATATAGCTTACCAACTTGGCATATTTCAAGAATATGCTAATCAATAGCAAAACAACTCCCACCATAAGCCATCCAAGTAAGCCAAATTCTAAACTTTATTAAACTTTATACACTAATTCTATTAAACTACACTAATTCTTACTTTTATCACTTCAAATTTCAATTTTACATAATTATATTTTAAAATTATTTCAACCAAATATATTCAATATTATGCTCAAATGAAAGATCTCGTTGAGATATTCGTAATGATATAATTTTTATTATTAACAAATTTGTAAATATAAACTTTGAGGAGAAAAAAGAAGGCAAAAATGAAATATATTAAAAAAAGGAACAATTTAGCTTATGGAAGTTGTAAGCCAAATATAGCTTACCAAATTCTTGTAGGCTAAATTTTTGTTGTGGGTTCCATACATTTGGCTTATGGTGGGAGTACTTCATACCCTAAATTTGGGTATTTGGCTTACCATGGAAGATGGTCTAAGAGTCTAAGGTGTTAATTAATTGATATAAGCATCTCTAATTCCCTCTCTTTCTCTGCACGTCTATTGCATGTTATGTTAGTATGTCATTTTTACAGAACTCTGCGCAAGTTCTAGGATCAACATTCAACAATTGGAACCCAAATGGAGACCATATAACTTTTTTATTTTGATCTTCAGGGGAATGCAGTAAATAAGAATAACATTCTATGCAATGCAATAAAAAAATCTTTTCCCGGTCCATTTAACAAAGATTTTTTTTATATCTAATTTAGCAAAATTTCGCTAAATGTCATTTTAAGCCTAACACCCTTTTTTATAAGGTGTTTAGACATTGCATAGATAATACGTTCTTGCACCCCCGGAGGCAAAAGGTAAGGGAATCTTTGCACATTTTATCTCTAAATTACGTATAGAAATGCTATTAGCTAGATTCCATTGGTACAGTTTAACCTTTTGTTCTTTTTCTAGAATTCTAGCTATTAGTAGCAGACTTGTGAAATACGTAGCCTTGGCTTTCTTTCTCTATCAAAAGCAGTTGATTAGGATCTCCAAAACTGGGGCTTCTTACTACATCTGTACATAATCTATTCTAATGCCAGAACTGAAAATTCCTATCCTAATTTATTCTCTGTCTCCATTTACATGTGTCTCTCATTAATTTCAAATCCTGATAAGAATCCACCACAATCTCTTTTAATTAGTTTATTTTAGCATATCGTTATTAGTTTGTTTAGCACATTTTCTCTGAGCAGAATCTTTATTGGTTCACTTAAGCACCAAGCATTAGGCCTAATTGTGGTTAGCTTAATCTTTACCTAGAAGACTGAGCAAGTAATTAAGTCACTAACCGGTGTGGTAGTGATTCAGAATCTTGATACTTCAGCTGATAAAGGCGATTACAGTAACTAATCTGGTAGCTTAACGCTACGAGAAATTACTACTTGTGATAATGTGCAATAGTAAGCGTTTTTATGGATGAATGTGAAGGTAAACTTTGTCACATTTTTTTATATTTTATTTTTTTATGTAGGATTCATTTCAAGACGAAAAGAATGTTACAGAGTGATACCATATGTCGACATTCCTTGCTTTCTCATGACCTCGCAAAATGATATCTTCGACTACCGGTCATGGAGATCATTGTTGACTACCAGTCATGGAGGTCATGCGGAGGAGCTAATTGGTAATAGCTTGGTGGGACTGAGCTAGCTTCTTGACCAGCCCAAATTGGTCGCGGGAAGGAGCCAGGTGTTGAGTGCTAAGGTCAAGCTTTGAAATGCCATATGCCAAGCCTTCAATGCTGTTTTCGGAAAAATATAACACGAGCCTTTAGCGACGAACATTTTGTCGGTAGAGATGTTTTCACTAAATGTTTTGTTTATCTTAAGTAATTAAATAAAATTTCGAGTTTCCAACCATTGACGGTCATATGAGTGCCTTGTGGGTTGTCTTGGTGCTTTAGAGTTTACCTTAGCTAGCTCTCGTCAAAATTTCATTCTCCTAGATACTTCTAAAATCTATGAATTATAATAGTGAATTTGTCATTGAATTAGCATTCTAACGAACTCCCCACGCTTCTTAGAGTTCGTTAACAAAATGTTGATCATTTAATTAGGTACAAGATCCTCAAAGGAGACTGAATTTATTTTTACTTTACTCAATTTTAAAATTTTAAAAAGTGTATATATATATATGTAGGGAACAATCTTTTCCCGACGAATAATTCGTCGGTACAAAGTGTTCTCACTAAATGTTTAATTTATATCAAGTAAATTAAAATTCTGACATGCGATTATATGTTATAATAAAAAATTTGTCGTCAAATTGGCATGCCAACAAACTCCCTATCTTCTAGAATTCGTTAACGACATGTCGATCATTGAGCCCATGATCCTCATTCCTCAAAGAAGGCTGATTTTTTTTTACTTTACTCAATATTTAAAAGTTTTAAAAACTGTGTATATATATATAGGGAAATACCTTTTTCGATGAATATTTTGTCCGTAAAGATGTTCGTGTTCTCACTAAATGTTTTTATCCCAATAAATTATTTAGAATTCTGACAACTGGCAGTCAGATGAGTGCCCCATAGGTTACCTTGGTGCTTTAGAGTTTACCTTAGCTCTCCTAAAATTTCATTGAAATTCTGATATTGCAAGATTCTTCTAAAATCTATGAGTTATAATAATGAATTTGTCATTGAATTGGCATACCAACGAACTCCCCATGCTTCTTAGAGTATGCTAACAATATGTTGATCATCGAGCCTAAGATTCTTAAAGGTGGCTGATGTTTTTTGTACTTCACTCAATTTTAAAAGCTACAAAAACTGTGTATATATATATAAGTTTTTCTCACTACATGTTTAATTTATCTCAAGCAATTAATTAAACTTCTGACCAGACAAGCGCCCCATAGGTTGCATCGGTGCTTTATAATTTACCTCAGCTCTCCTAAAATTTCATTGAAATTCTGACATTGCTAGATTCTTTTAAAATCTATGAGTTATAATATGAATTTGCCCCATCTTTTTGAGTTCTTTAACGACATGTTGGTCCTCAAGTTCAAGATCCTCAAATGAGACTTAATTTTTTTTTTTACTTTACTCAATTATAAAAGTAAAATAAAAATATGTATCTTAGGAACAATATTTTACCGACAAACCGTTCGTCAATAAATGTGTTCTCACTAAATAATATTCCAAGTAATTAATCAAAATTTGGACCACTGGTGAAATGTTGTAAAGCTATTGACTTAGAAACTCTTAGACACCACCAGCCCAAGTTATTTT